>CM071600.1:167536045-168786045 GCA_036435485.1 Saposhnikovia divaricata
TACGGGTATAATAAGACTCGATCTCCTATCGTCTCTAAGGACTGTAACCCAACGCTTTGATACCATCTCTGTGACACCCCCAGACCCGGGGTCAGGGATCTAGGGTAGTCAAGATCCATTTATTCCTCGTTGTACTTGTATTACTCACAATATACATAATCCACCTGCTCATGACCCCATAATAAATGTACAAACACTCACACAGGTTAGAGTCTCAGAAACGACACACTACATTATCTGCGGAATAAAATATAGTTATTACAAACCCAAATGTTTAACCGAATATAGTCTTACATAAGTCATGTCTACAGATAAGACGGTCTAACAAAAGTTACAGGCTTATTCAACTGGTCTTCACTTCCTCGGGAATCGCTATCATAAACTGTTCACGGAAATGCCTTGCATTTCCCACTTACTTGTGGGCTGTGTGTCTGATCCTTGGCATCTCGCTTAGCTGCTATATAATATATAAAACAATAGCAAGAGTGAGCGAAAGCTCAGCAAGTTAAATAAAGTATGGCATAATCTGCCTCTGAATGAAAGTCCAGTATAAGCTGGTATAAGACAAGAATTGTTAAAACATCTCAATAGAGAAATCATTTCCTTTACCGGAAAATATTCAAAAATAGTACGATCTTAGTACTTTAATTATCAAATACTATCTTATATGAAAGATGTATGAAGCTCACATCTACCAAAGCAATTTATAAAACATGCATCCTTTATTGAAAACTTGAATGTTCACAGTTAACAGGATTAGATAGAAACTGGATGCGAAGACTCCCCTTAGGAAAACAAGATCAGCAGTTTCAGATACTGCCGGATAGAATGAATAATGCTTCGTAGGAAAGAGAATTTACTTGAACTTGTTACGGGAATTTCCCGGCGCACCCCTGCTCGATGATTAGTCGATATGCATGGGGCTCACGTGATCAAACTTTCTACATGTAGGGGAAAATCCCGGTTTCCCAATCTGCCCTGACCTCATCAGGGCCGTGGATGGACGATGCGCCACCTTCGTCTCTAACTCTGATTCCCAGTTCTTGTCTTTGAACGAATTTGCAGACCTGGAACTGAATAAATTCGAGTTCCCCGGGTTTCTACCCGTTAGCAGATCTTACCCGTATCCTTTGGTTACTTCCGGAATCAAATTGAAGCTAACCGAAACCTTTCGCTGGCCTTCGGCCGGAATCACAATTTTAACAACGAATGGTTCATACAAAATCAAGATATAATCTTATATCCCTTTTAACGAAACTGGAAACCCTTAATAGTAATAGGGTTATATTCTTTGGATACACTTGAAGATCTTGATAAAATGAATCAACGATGACTTACGAATTCTGGATTCCCAGTCTCAATGGAATTGAAAGCGTATAGATGGCTCAAGTGAGCTGATAATAATCATGAATAAATATTTTGGAATCCTTATAATTTTTGAAAATATTTTTGAAGGTCATAAAATATTTAAAATAATTTTTGAAGACCTCCAATGATTTTTAAATAAATAATATGAATTTCGAATCATTTAAAAAGATTTAATAAATATTCAAATAATATTTATTAAATAAATCTCAAAAATAAAATAATGATTTAAAATAATCATCTGTAAATAAAAAAATTATTCGAATAATATTTCTCGAATCGTTTCAAAGAAATTAATACTTTATGAATATACGAATAATGTTTATGAAAGAAAAACATTATTCAGAACGAATAATAATCTTGTTCCTGGAATCCCTTGGATTTCCTCCACAATCTCAAAATACTGACTCCCGGTCTAGAGTCAAAACAACATGTATGCTCTTATCTTTAGAGCTACAAGGTAAACCGGTTTGTAACTATTTATCTCGAAGCTAGTATATAAACCAAGAATCAAAAAACAATTATCGCAAAATGGTATAATACTATACATGGCAAAAGCAGTATTATACAACAATACTTCAAAAGTATAAGTTTAGAAAACTTGCCTGGTGCACTGGTCATAGTAGGGACTCGCGACGATGTCCGATAATCTAAACAAAGTCAACAACATACGATTAATCCCCTAAACGATCCACTTATAAACGAATGCTCGTGTACTTAACCAATTCATAATCAAAGCACTTAATGGCTAAATCTAGACTCGTACTAAGTCCATATTAATCGTCAAGTGCTTACGTCACAAGTTTGGTTCTAAATCGATCCTCAAATCCAAGTCATACTTAACCATTTATAAGATTGGTTTCTAAGTCGTGTTCTAGGGATTTTCGCTTGCGCAATCACGGCTTACGCATTTTTATAAAATCGAAAAATAACCTTTTTAACTCTAAACCTTCGCACATACCTTGCTAACGGTCTTTAACATTTTATTACCAAGTTTCATAATTCTTAACCTCATTTAAGGGTCTCGGAGTATCAAATTGTTTACATTTTTGCGATGAAACTTCTCAAACCACTTTCACTAAAACTAGCATAACTCTTAAACCGTTAATCCTTTTGCCATGATTCTTGCGGCGAAATAAACCAGACAACCATATCTTTACAACCATAGGCAGTGGTGAGTCTCAAATTACTTTTATGGTTTCGGGTATAACTGTCTTTATGGCCTAAAGAAATTTCGTCATTACGACGGCTATAAATCGAACATTTCCATTTTACGTATACTCCAAACAAACAACCGAGGCAACCCACATATCCTCAACATCAACCAACATCCTTTTTACATTACAAAGGTCAGTGGTAATGTTCAAATCCCATACCCAATCATTTACACATTTTATACAACCAAACAATCATAAAACTCTTTAATATGAACTCATCTTAATATAACATCAAAATCACTTCAAAAACTCATATGAAATCAAAGGGTGGGTTATGGTTTTACCTTCTTGGAAGCTCTAACAACACTATCAAGTGTTTACAATCACTTAACAAGCCTTAGATATCCTTTACAAAGCTTAAACCTTAAGATCAAAACAAGAAAACATTGTAAGTTACTATTCATCACTATTCCTCATCACTTTGTAAAATTCATATAAAATCGAAAAATAAGAGTTTGGTTCTCAAATTTTTACCACACCTTCTACTAATCAAGGTTTTCTTTTGAGCCGTAGATCATCAAATTTGAAGCTTGGTAGCTATGGTTTTGAACCCGTTTTCCTGCTGGACAGAAGCTGGACAGGTTGTGTGTTTTGTGGTGTTCTTGATCTTTTCTCTCTTTTAATCTTCTTTGACTAGTTGTTGGGTGATATTTGTGATATGTTTTGATGTGTATTAGCTGCTAGCACTCTCTTTAATCCATGTGTTATGCATTTGTGGTGTGTAGGATAATTGATGATGTGTAGCCTTGTTGGCACATCCCTGATCATACACCGCACTAATTCTATTTCTTTTCTTTTCTTGTTTTTCTTTTCCCACCAATTACACTTAATATAAACCCTAGATGATCATGCATAGTTCTTAATCTCGTTACGTATTTAATTCATAATTTGTTTCACGTTCGCTTTATCGCTTAATCTCATTATAAAGTTATAGCGATTTCTAGAACGCTTGTTATTCTAACTCGAAGGTTTTTGTTCTAAATCCTCAAATCATATTTAATAAAATAAAATCCTTGAATCCTTAACATTATAATTCTCTTGTCTTGATCGGATTGATATGTTCTTTACGGCTCGGTCAAATTTTCCTTAAAAACAAAGTTCAGATTTTCTGAATTGCGATTGCGTTTACATACACTTATTCGCTCCATAGATTACTCGTATAACTTTACATTATCCATTTCCTGTCCCGGACATATGGTAACGTGAAAATTTTCTTAATTCCCAAAATCACTATTCATCCATGAAATTTACTATTCATCTATGCAAAGTAATATTCACCCATAAAAATAAAAATTTTCTCAGATACAAAATTCGGGTTATTACATGATCCTTTCAAGCTAATGAAAGTATCAAGGTCAATCTATGGTCGAAAAATATAAATACAATTACATGTCTTCATTCTTCTTGTGTCCTTGGTTGCTCCTCCTCTTGGATCGTCCTCCAATCTTCAAGTGCATTACATTGAATAATTGAATACAACCTATACTAGTGTGCTTACATAATAAAACTCGAGTTACATTCGAGGTTAAACAATTACAAGAATGAAGAAAATGACATGCAAGTCGTATTTATAAAACCAAAACCATAAACCATTAATCTAAGGGTCATAAGGCCATAACCAGCACAATGCTCAAGTAAACAATTAAGAACATATAAAAACACTACGGGAGTCCGGGGGCGGCAGCCCCCAAGCGGGGTCCGGGGGTGGCAGCCCCGGGCTGGGGTCGAGCTGTTAGTCTCTGCAGCCACTACGTCATATACAGTTCTGGAAGCATGTGTCATATACATTCAGATCATATCCCAGTTTACAGATCGTGTCCAAACACAATATGTCCAACATTTTATAACACTATATAAACCAAACAGCATGCATAACATACAAAATCGCATACTTATCAGTCATGGCAGATTGTAAACATGTTTTTATCAACATATCATAATATATAGCATAACAGAATCATATATGAATGATATAACATATTATTATCGACATATCACATAATCGTATCAAGGCAGGTTCATAAAACATGTATACATGCATCGAATACAGTAAGCACGTAACCAAATCGGCCCCTTATACACGTAGCTCTGATACCATTTTTGGGTTTTGGGGCAATAAACGCAGCAAAAAAGCGATAAAACAATAAAAATCTGAAACCCTAACTCTAAGATCCGTGTACAAGACATGGTTGATTTTGGAGAAACGAGATCATACCTTTTGTGAGCATTACGAATTCAGAAAGATGGAGGTCCAAGAAGCAATCAACATACAGCCCCTACATCAAGATCTGTGTCGCTAAGGTAGTCCACACGAATGTCCAATCGTCCAACGATCAAGGGAGCCGGTACTTACCGAAAGATGCCTCTCTCTCCCCACCCCCTCTCTCTCTAGCCTCTCTTGATGTAGAGCTTCTAGGGTTTTGCTAAAATCGAATTTTGCAAAAGATGACCCTAAACAATACATCTCAATGTATTTATAGGGGAGAGAGTTGGGCTTTAAAACTGTTAAATATAATTGATATGGTTAATATCAGTGTTTAAGTTTTATAGGGAAAAATAGAGTTTAACTTGAAACAGGAAGCAGTCAGAGTTTAGTTAAACTCTGACAGTTGGAAGCTTGACAGAGTTTGCTATACACTGACAATGGAAGCTCGACAGAGTTTAGTTAAACTCTGTCTGGAGGAAGCGCGTCTCCAGTCAATAGTGATTAAATATTAATTGAAGATAATTATGGAAGCAATATCTTAGGAGATGTGTAGCAATCATAATTGATAACATTTGTATAGCTAATTTATAGGCGAATCAATTATCAATTGTACGTAGTTGTATATCTTTATAAATACAATTAGGTTAACCCTAGAAGGGTATCGATCGTGTAATACAATATCTTTCATTGTAACCTAAGCAGCTCTCTGTGTTATTTTACATCACTGAGAGAGAAGTTAATTCCAAACAGTTTTTAAAGTTTTTAAAGAACTTATTGTTATTCTCTCATATTTAGTTGATTATAAGTGTGTATTCGGCCTAACAATTGGTATCAGAGCTTAATCTGTTAATTTAATACAGTTTAAGATCCACACAGACACAACTATAATCAATGGCAGAAATTCCTCCTCCAACAACAGGCTCTAGTGCTGAGAAGGCTCAACCTGCAACTGTGAGCCGATATGAAACAATCAGGGTTCCTATTCTCAAGCCAGCAGAATACTCAACCTGGAAGGTGAAAATGGCTATGTTTCTGGAGGCTACAGATCCAGAATATCTTGACAGAATTTATGAAGGCCCTCATAAGCCTACAAAATTATCTGTTTTTACTGCTGGACAGGAAGCTAAATCTATTCCAAAGGAGAAGAAAGATTTGACTCCTGAGGACATTTCATCCATTGGTTAAGATGCAAAGGTTAGACATCTACTTCATAGTTCATTGGATAATGTTATGTCTAACAAAGTGATCAATTGTAAAACTGCAAAAGAGATCTGGGATGCTCTAGAGGTTAGATGTCAGGGAACTGCTGCAATCAAGAAGAATAGAAGGAACATACTCACACAGGAGTATGAACACTTTGAGGCTAAATCTGAAAAATCAATGACAGAAACCTTTGACAGATTCTGTAAGCTACTTAATGATCTGTCACTGGTTAATAAACAATATGATCTAGAAGATTCAAATCTCAAGTTTCTTCTTTCTGTACCTGAAAAGTGGGATGTTAAGACAACCACTATTAGAGACAACTATGATCTGGCTGATACTGATATTGATGAGATCTATGGGTTGCTCAAGACTCATGAACTGGAAATGGAACAGAGAAGCAGAAGATCAGGCAGAAAGTCAAAGTCTGTTGCTCTAAGAGTTGAAGAAAGACCCTCAAAGAAGGAAGCATCAAGGAAGAAAGCAAAAGGAAAAGCTATTCATTCTAAAAGTGAGTCATCAAACTCTGATGTTGACTCAAACACAGATGGATCATCTGATTCTGAAGATGATGAGGAAATGATGCAAATGGCTGCTTTGATGGTAAAGACCTTCAAGAATATGGGATTCAAGAACTTCAAAAAAGGGAAGAGATTCTCGAAGAATGATTCAAAGTCTGACAGGAAGAATTTCAGCAAATCTGAGAGAAAGGATACCAAATCTGGGAAGAGAGACAAGTCTGAGATTCAATGCTACAAGTGTAAGGAGATGGGTCATTATGCTCTTGAGTGCAAGAAGGGTAAAACTGAGAAGGCACTCTTCACTAAAGGCAGAGATTGGGCAGACACCTCTGACTCAGATGAGGATATGAACTATGCTCTCATGGCTACTACTGTTGATGAAGCTGAAGATTCTGAAAACAAGGTACCTCTAACTACCTATGCTTATAATACTGATGATATAACTGAATTAAGAATATATCTTAAGGCTTTGCATATCAGTTATAGGGATCAGACTTTGGAGAATGAGAGAATCAAAATTAAGAATTCTGAACTCAAAGATAGAAATAAGGTTGTAGAAGAGAAACTTGCTAACATGCAGCAAGTTCAAAAGGAGAGAGATGATGCTGTCTATCTTGAACAAGAGTTGTTAAGTAAGTATAAGCAACTAGAATCTGAATTGGAGAAGGAAAATCACATTATTAAAACTTGGACTCACTCTGGAAAAGACACTCAAGAAGTTTTTCAATCTGACACTGTAGGTCTAGGTTATTCTGAGGAAGATGAACTTAGGTTTCAGAATACAGTCAAGATTAGACCACCTATTCCACCTAAGAAATTTGGAACATTTGTTAATGGAATAAGTGAACCTAGGTTTGAAGGTGGAAAAGAAGTTGTTAATAAAGAACCAATAAAAACTAGTGTTAAACAGGTTAATATTGGTTTAATGACAGATAAACAACTTAAGCATAAGCTTAAGGAGTTAAAATCTGTTAAGAAACAGAAAGTTTCTAGAAAGAACAGAAATGGTAAAGTAGGCATCACTCAAGGTAATTATCCAATGCTTGCTACTTTAGCTCCAAGAAAGACATGTCATAACTGTGGTAGCACTAACCATCTTGCCAGTTTTATCAGAAAGAACAAAAACATTAATTCTTTACCTTTCAAGTCTGAAGTAAAGAAAGATAATTTTAGAACTAGACCACAGACTTTATGCAAACACTGTGGAAGCACTTGGCATTCTATTTATACTTGCAGAAATTATCATGCTATTTATCATAATTACTATGAACTGAAACCTAATCTGAAATGGGTTAGGGTTAATTCTGCAAGTGTAAACTCTGATAAAGTTAGCTTAAACTCTGATAGTGTAAATTCCGCTGCTAAAGCTAACAAAATTAAGAAAGCCAAAGGATCCAAGCAAGTCTGGATCCTTAAATCTAATCCTCAGTAATTGTTTGTGATTGCAGGGCATCAGGGAAAGTATCCTAGTCATGGACAGTGGATGTTCAGGACACATGACTGGAAATAAAGCCCTGCTACTAGAGTATGTGGAGAAGGCTGGCCCAAAAGTTTCCTATGGAGATGGCAACATAGGACATACTCTGGGATATGGCAATATTAATCTTGGAAGTGTCATCATCACAAATGTAGCTCTGGTTTCAGGACTCAAGCATGATTTGCTATCTGTGAGTCAAATCTGTGACAGAGGTTTTCATGTAGATTTTCAACCCGAATACCGTGAGGTTATCAGAAAATCCACAGGGAAAGTTATTTTAGTTGGACAAAGGCGCAACAATATCTATGAAGCAAGCTTGTTGACAAACTCTGATGGAAAAACTATGTGCCTGTCAACAAGAATGTCCAATGAAGAGAGTTGGAAGTGGTATAATATACTCTCTCATTTGAATCTGAACAACATCAATGAGCTGATAAGAAAGGATCTTGGTAGAGGACTTCCAAAGTCTTTGTTAAATGTTGATGGTCTGTGTGATTCATGTCAAAAGGCCAAACAGAGGAAGACTTCTTTCAAGAGCAAGTCTGAATCTTCAATTGTTGATCCATATCATCTTTTACATGTTGATCTTTTTGGACCAGTGAATGTCTTGTCAATTGGAAGGAAGAAATATGCTCTAGTCATTGTTGATGAATATACCAGATACACTTGGGTGTATTTTCTAGCAAAGAAGGATGAAACTGCATTAACTCTGATGGAGAATGTAAAGCTACTGGATAAAGGATCAAAACATAAAGTCAAAATAATCAGAAGTGATAATGGAACTGAATTCTGGAATGCAACAATGGAAGAATTCTGCAAGAACAGAGGATTTAAGCAAGAGTTTTCTGCACCTGGTACACCACAGCAAAATGGTGTAGTTGAGAGGAAGTACAGAACCTTGATAGAAGCTGCCAGAACTATGCTTGATGAAGCAAAATTGCCAACCTATTTCTGGGCAGAAGCAGTTCAAACTGCTTGTTTTACTCAAAATGCTACACTGATCAACAAGCATGGAAAAACACCATATGAGGTGGTAAGGGAAAAGAAGCCAAATCTGAAATATTTTCATATTTTTGGGTGCAAATGCTTTGTGTTAAAAAATCATCCTAAACAGTTGACCAAATTTGAGTTGAAAGCAGATGAAGGAATTTTTGTTGGTTATCCAGTATCAACCAAGGCATTCAGAGTTTATAATCTTAGAACAAAAGTGATTATGGAATCTATTCATGTGTCATTTGATGACAAGAAAATCACTGGACTTGAAGATGTTGATGAACATGATCAGTTGCATTTCGAAAATGAAGATCTAATCTCTGATGAAATAAACTCTGATGACACTAGTCCAACAAACTCTGATGATGCAAACTCTGAACCTCTACTAGTACACACAGAAGAAATAGTACAGCCAAAACAAAGAGGAGAACCAGTTGAGGGGGAGCATGATCATAGTGATGACTCAAATTCTGATAGTGAGTCAACTGAAAAATCTGGATCAAACTCAAACTCTGATGACTCAAACTCTGAAAGTCCAAAGTCTGACAGTTCAAACTCTGAGCGATCAAATTCAGGGGGAGCCTCAGAGAATGAAGAAAGGCAACAATATGATCAGGAGAACATTGATCAAGGGGGAGGATCAACTGTTGACAGAAGTCATTTATCTTCTGCTAGGAAATGGACAAAATCTCATACACCTGATTTAATTATTGGAGATCCAGATGCAAAAGTTAGGACAAGAAGTGCTACAACAAATGAATGTCTGTTTCATGCATTTCTATCCAAATCTGAACCAAAGAAAGTGGAAGAAGCTCTTCAAGATGCTGACTGGATAACAACAATGTAGGAGGAGTTAAATGAATTTGAGAGAAATGAAGTATGGACCCCTGTACCTAGACCAAAGAATAGATCTGTTGTTGGTACTAGATGGGTTTTCAGAAACAAAACTGATAGTGATGGGGTTGTTACAAGAAACAAGGCCAGACTTGTGGCCAAAGCTATTCACAGCAAGAAGGCATAGACTATGATGAAACTTTTGCTCCAGTTGCAAGGTTGGAGGCAATAAGAATCTTTCTAGCCTCAACATAGCAATACGGAAGATCTCCTCAGCATCTATCCTGGACACCCTGCCATCTCCATCAGTAGGTAACTGTCGCTTCCTCACCCGAGCCCTCAGCTCAATACGGGTCACCTCCCTGTGCCTAGCTCAATCACTGTTATGCCTCCTATCCCGGTATCTCATCCGGGCGGCTCTCACAACTGCTATCTCCCTCATGGACTCTGCCAACCTGGCCTCAGTCACTGCTATCTCTGCAGAAAGTCCGCTCACAATCCAGTTATACACACACACTGGTATCCCCTCTATCGGAATATGGGGTGGGGTAAATGGCTCTGCTGGAGGTGCGGCCTCTACCTGCTGCGGCTCGGGGGTCAGCTCTTCAAACTCCTCAGAAAATGGGCTCACAAGTAGTGGTGGTGGGGTAGGGGCTCTCTCAACAGAGAGGGGTGGCACACGAAGTCCTGAACTCCCCACAACATCATCCACTGGCTCATCAACATCTCCCTTAGTACCCTCATCCACAGTCTGTCCAACAACAGCAGCCATAACCTGCTCAGTAGTCATACCATTGTCCTCCTCCATCACCCTAATATCATCTATAAGCTGTGTCTCCTCCGGATCCTCCTCATCCTCAGACTCAACAACCTCAGTATCTGCATCAGCCTGGACCTCCTCAGGGTCCGCCTCCTCCTCAAACTCAACAATCTCTGTATCTCCATCCTCGTCAACCAGACGCTCATAATAAGGATCTCTGGTCCTAAACAACTCATCAGAATCAACTACCACTCTGTCCTCGACGGCCTGAATCGCCTCATCGTGCTGTCTCTCAAAAGCCTCTGGATCGGAGATGTCGCTCGCCTACACAAGATGAACTATGTTACTATCATGATACTTAAAAGTTCCCGTAAGGGTTTTAGGTGAACTTGGAAAGAGTTCTTATTATCTTAGTGAATTTATTATTATATAACGTCGCATCATCTCTTGGATATATAACTCTCGCTCTGATACCATTTCTGTAACACCCCCAGATCCGGGGTCAGGGATCGGGTCGTTACGGTCTCCATTCCAATAAATAACACTTGACTTGAGTCCAAAATAAATAAGTAGCATGCTGTGACCCCGCAATAATATCCACTCACATACACATAATAGTTATAGTCTTAGAGATGAAATTGAAATAAGTCTGCTATATATAGAATCCACGAATAAAAGTTATTACAACCCAAAAGGTTAACATCATAAGTTTAAAAGTTCTTGCCTTTGATTAGGATTAATTATACATATAATTAAACTGGTAAACCAAAAGCTGCCTATCTATGCTACCTCAGCAATGGCAGCAATGATATCAGCGGGTAGTCCTCGAGCTGGGGTAACCTGCTTGCGCCGAGTGCGCCTTACGGGAGCCATCAGTCCTAGCTATTGTTGTGACATAATAAATAAGCAAGGGTGAGCAATAGCCTACCAACAATAATATAACTTAAAAGTGATGATATATAATAGTTCAAATATCTTTGAAACCATATGCCATGCATTAACGAAGATAGAGCAAGTATACTGTAAACAATGAAGTTACAAGGTAACTCAACATGTATAATTCGTGGAAATATCTGCTATGTCGAAGATAAGGAAGATATTATCATTTATCATAAAAGAGAAACTTGCAGGAAAAATATTGCAATTCCAGTTTCAAACACTTTTCAACCCTGCCAACAATGATAATGTTGCAGAAAATTTCCAATTCTGAGAAAATGAACTAATCCTGGAGCATTGACGCGCCAGAAGACATAACATTTACGATGATCAGTCGCATGTTATGCTCCCCACTTTTGTTCTCTACGTGTAGAAGGAAGCACCGACGGATTTACTTGTCTACCGCCCTCTGGAACACCCCGGCCAATGGTTGGGCCATTGCTGGACCGGTGCCACTCGGCCACTTACGCGGCTCATAGTTTGAATAACATCCACGACTCTGAAACGTAAAGTTCGTCCCCCTTTCCCCAAGTATAATACTTGTTGATAAGACTCCACGAAGTAGTCGTATCTAGTTGGAACGGGAAATTCACCAATATTTCCCAAGCTACTGCTTGTTAATGGATACCAACTTGTTCCAACAATCTTACCCCTCGAATGATGAGAAGGTACACAAAGATTCAATAAGCAAATAGCAACCAAGTTGCGAGTGAAAAGAATAATTTCGAAGGATTTATGACCGGGAAGTCAACAAGATAAATAACATTTCTCAAGTAAGGTTCCCATATAATTTGAAAGTTACATTTGAATGAAGAATGGAATTTTGAGAACCTTTCTTGATACAAGTATTAATAATAAGACTCCGAAATAATTTACATAATATTCGAAGGTCGAAGATAATTTATGAATGAAGTAAATCATTTTTTAAACGAGTTAGAAGAATTAAATAAATATTCCAAAGAATATTTATTAAGTTAAAAATATTGAAGGAATAATCTTAATATAAAATATCACTCGGAATAATCCTCGAATAAATATTCACAAATAATATTCATTAAATAATTAATGAATATTTAAATTAATAATACTTATTAAATAAATAAAACTCGAATGAATATTCGAAATAATATTTAAATAATGATCAGATAAATATTTGAAATAATATTCAATAAATAAATAATGAATAAATTCCAAAGGAATAATCGAGATGATATTCGATAAAATGAATCAACTTTAAATGAATATTAGAAATAATATTCATTGACTACATAAAGTTCGAATCAATATTTGAAAAAATATTTATTGAATATATAATGGAGAAATATTAACTTAAATATTCTCTCCAGAATAATCAAGATATATTAAGAAATACTGACTCCCGGTCTATATTCGAAGAATGAGACTCAAATGCCCTTTCCTAAGGGTCTTTAGCAATATCCAGCTTATAACCGATACATTATCTATCTAGATTATAAGCTAACAATAAATCATGGAACAAGGATCACAATATAACTTGAAAGTAGGCATGCATGCAATGGCATATGTATAACAACAATCATATATATAATATCACAACAACAGTTCCAAGTATTGGAAAATTTCCTGGTAGTCGGGCGTGGGTAGAGGTAGTGTGACCTGGTTCCGCACGGTGAACTATAAACAATCAGGATATTCGAGATTAATCAATTACGCTTTTCAAAAGGTTAAGTATAAACTTAACTTAGGTCGAAACACGTTTTCAAGTTATCTCGTTATGCACCCTTTAGTGTAACTCTTTTTATCACCGATACGATCCGATATTTGTTTGTTATTAAGACATGTCATCATACTTACACTTAGTATATACTTAAGTCGTATAAGTTCTAAGGTCGTTCGTTTACGAACCAAGATTATACCTCGAGTTTTATCGCCCGTTTTCTAAGTGATTAACCAAAGTTATAACCAAGTGTGCTTTTTAGGGGTTCGTTAGCGTTTAACCTCGATTCAAACATTTTTAGAAAATCGGAAAACGATCCGTTTGACATGAGGTTTTCTCCTACACCTTCCTTATGATCTCTAATATTTAATTACCAAGATTCGCCACTGAATTACATATTTTATGAGGGTTCAATTTCAATAACAAACTCGTACTTATGATTTCAAACGAATTTTAGTAAATCGGCCATAATTCCTAAACCGTAAGTCCGTTTGTTTCAATTATTTCGCCAAAACGATCTATGACTCAAGATCTACAAGGACATGTCATATAATCAACCAGGTCAGGAACTTATGGCCACTGTCAAACTCGGTTTTTAAGGGTTAATAAAAAGTCGGCATTACGACGGCTATAAATCATACGTTTCCAAATTTACCACAATCAAACCAAGCTACACCGGGCATACCATACATCTCATACACATAATATGCATCTCAACAAGTCCAAAACAGGCCTCTTTACTAACATGTTCATTATCTCATAATCATGCTAATTATAACACAATAATCATAACTTAACTAACAATCACCAAGAACATCCATAAAATTAAAGTAAGAGCTATGGTTTTGATGAGATATACCTTCCTTGGAAAGTGCTAGAGCCTTACTAACCCTTGATCTAATCCTTGTGTGGCCTAAGCTAGTTAGATCAATCAAAAGAAACCAAGAAATCAATGTTAGTTCATGAAGGTCACTATTCACCCCCCACTTTAATGATTTTTTTGAAAATGGAAAGAGTGGAGTTTGGTGCTAAAATTTCTAGGAGATTACTTTCATGAAATATAGGACTTACCATAAAAGTTTTAAGATCAAACAATGGTGGGATGTGGAATTTTTGTTCTTGAATTCTTGCTTGGGCCGAATGGAACAAATGGAAAGAAAAGATGAGTTTTTGCTTGGTTGCTTTGCTAATAATGCATAAAGTGACTTTGCTTGGATAATATCTTGTGTTAAAGTTGCTTTAATAAAGTGATGATGCAAGGGATGATGTATTTCCAAGAGATAAGTATTGGTTGTTTTGGTTGGATGAGATGAATAAGCTAAGTACATAGTTTGCTTTGCTAAGTATTCTAGTTACTCATGTAACTACTTGGTTACAAGATATTTTCCACTAGCACATGCATGCATCTTGTCTTCCTGCTTGTTTCTTTGTCTGTTTATTGCTCAATTCACTAATCGTTCGGAGAATATCTCAAGCTTTCTAATTAAGGTTTTACCGAAAACCATCTTAATATTTATACTATCATTCTCCATCCTCTTTAGTAATTCTTGAACCTTCCTTAAATCCTTTCAATATTTCCTTAAGTCTTTCAGTGTCCAGGGAAATCTCAGGGAAAATAAAAGTGCTATTTTTTAGAATCCGATAACCTTTACATACACTCTTTTTCCCCTTGGATCATTAATACGAACTCAGAAATCCGTTTCGGGTACTCCTATATAGCGTCGTCTAATAATATTCAAATTTCCACCAAAATCACTATTCATTGCTTATTCTCCCTTTATTCCTTATAATTAGAAAATGTTCTCGCGCTATCCCGAGCGTTCCTTAACCCTTTTACGGAACCACTGGACTAATAACAGATATCGATTTGGATGACATGAGGATAACTCTCCTATTTGGAATTACCATATCTTACTTATCCAGGAGATAGATTATTCTTATCTAAGTTGTCAACCAATAGCATTCTACAAGACATATGAACCTTTGAATCCAAATCCATTCCTTTTTCATTCATTAGAACAATCGTTACATCGTAGTTGTAACCACTATTCATATTCACATTAATATATAATCAAAGTTTTAATACTACCAAAAATCTGGGTTCTTACAAGGGAACAATTCTAAATTCGATCCTGTTCAATATACATAAAGTATACTAGTATTATTTAATAGTCAATATAAACTAATCTAAATAATACTACAGCCATACCAGTGGATTGCCCAACACCACCTGTGCTGTGAACCTTATTATATTATATAAACCGTATTTAATAATCTAATATTTTGTATCCCATTTGATACTAGCTTGTCCACAATATATAATATTAGACAACATGTAAACATTTAAATGATTCTCAATAAAACAGGCTAGAAATAAATGTATATACTTCAATTAAATATTTTCAGTATACACCAACAATCTCCCACTTATACTCAAAATATTCTATGAGTATATCTGTGTTTATTTAATCCACTATTACACAGAAAACTATGTGTCCATCCATCTGACTCCTATCGCTTCCACATGCCTGTCAAAAACCTTGGCTGGCAAGCTCTTTGTGAAAGGATCTGCCCGGTTGTCTTCTGATGATATGTGAGCCACAACTATATCTCCACGCTTTACGATTCCTCGTATGAGATGATACTTACGTTCAATATGTTTATCAAGATCCTTATTTTTGTGATCCTCCAATTGGTTTTCGAGTTTGTTGACCCATACAGAAATCAAATCCGGTATTAGATAAAAAAGTCAACTCCTCTTATTTTCAAATTTTTTAACTTTCAAAAAATTCAATTCTTGAGATTTTTGAACTTTATATAATTTGAACTTATTTTTGGATTCTTTAACTTTCAAAATTTTCAGTTTTGAGATTTTTGAATTTTAAATAATCTAAATTTATTTTCGAATTCTTTAACCTTTAAAAATTCTCAATTTATGATATTTTTGATTTTTAAACAATATAAGTTTATTTTCAATTGTTAACTAACTTGAATTTATTCTCAAATTGTTTAACCTTTAAAAATATTCATTTTTGAGATTTTTTGATTGTTAAATAATTTGGGCTTATATTCGAATTTTTAATACTTGAAATGATTAATTCTTGGAAATTTTGATTTTTAAACAACTTGAATTTATTTTCAATTTGTTTAATTCTCAAAATTTTTAATTCTTGATAATTTCAAATTTTAATTAACTTGAATTTATTTTCGGATTATTTAACTCTCAAAAATTTTCATTTCTTGAGATTTTTTTATTCTTAATTAATTTGACTCTAATTTCGAATTTTAATTAATTTGAACTTACTTTCAGATTTTTTATTTCTCAAAAATTTTCAATTCCTTGAAGTTTTTGAATTTTAAATATTTTGAATTTATTCTAAGCCAATGGTTCTAAAAAGATTGTTAGTTGAAGATTCCTCCGGATTGTCAAAGATGATTTGAATATTTTGAAGAAGATGCATTTTTCAATAAAATTAATTTGTACCTACTGAAGAAAAATGTGTGGAAGCTCCTCAAAGTTATATCCATAGAATTCACTGGTTTTTCAGAAGCAGGAATGGAAGAGGTTTTATTGGATAGAATTTTTCTCGAAGATTTGAATTAACTCTATTGATTCTGTGATATACAAACACTCAGTGGATTGCTCCAATGTAACATCTACTACACTTAGTGGATTGTATCAAGAAATATCTTTCAAGGAATCAACAGAGATTTTAGAACAATGGAATCAAGGAAGTTTGAGAATAAACTAGACTACAAACATCTCAGTCAGGAATTAATGATGGAACCTCAGAACATACAGGGAGAGTTACTAATTCAGAAAGAGTATTAATGCTACATCCAGGGATCAGGCCTATCTACTCCAAAACAGAAACTCTTCAAGTTATAGTTCAACTCAAGAGGTGGTTACAAGACTGAGATGGTGGAAAGAACAAGACATGATAGTTGCAGTTATGAAAAGCTTTATGTGATAAGTAACTATCAAGGTGTGCAACATGGTACAGAATTCTGACAGACAAGGATGAATAGGGATTCATTAAATGAGATGAAGCAGAAGCATCAGCGCAGAACTTATCTTGCTGAAGGAAAGAGTTGGGATGGATCAGATGATGATGAGAAGAGCATAATTAATATCTTGCCTTCACAGCAATCTCTAAAGATGATTCACCTCATATGTCTCAGGTATCAATTCTTCGAACTAGTGTAATATGTGATTCTCAGAAATTCAAAGCATGTTAAGATCTTAGCTTTTAATTATTATATCTTTGGTTAGAAGATCTTAATATGTGTTTGAATATTTGTTGAATTTAATTAATTGCAAATAGTGAGTTAGAAGTGTTCTTAGACAATATCTTTTAATTCTTAAATGATATATGTCAAGCATATTAGACCTCTGCTTAAGCTAGTTTCAGGATCCCCAGTAGAACAAGATTTGCTTATTCATTCTGAATTGTTTGTTAAGGTTTAAAAAGTTTAAAAGATGGAATAATTACCTAGGGTGTCAGTAGAACATTAATTCATTTGTAAAACTGAATTAGGTAATAGAGACTATATAATATCATATAACAATAGGAATGGATTGGATAGAATTAGTGATTAATTGTTAATTCTTCTATTCCATGCATGTTTAGAAAATTATTGAATATCTATAAATCTACTTGCTACCTATTACACTAGTGTACATAGGTTAAAGTAGATAGTACTGAATTTTCTAAAATGCATAACATGCCTAATTTGCATAATTCTTATCTGCAATGTTTTAATGCTGAATGTATGCCATGTATTCTTATTATCATGCTTGCTTATTTCAAATGTCATAAATGCATCTCCTAGTATTTGCATTGATTATAGAAAAAGCATGTTTAAGAATAATAGTAAGGTACAGACTGCTATTCCTCCTTATGTTAGGAAGGAACCATTATTCTCCTTGCTCAATGACTATTTTGTCAATGACATTAAAAAGGAGAAATGGTCAGTCAAAGACAAGAATGAGCATGTTAAGGTTAAAACTGTTGTTAACTCTGATAAAAGAGAAATCTCTAATCCATCTGGACCCAATTAAACAATTTGGGTACCAAGAACTTTTTATCAATTTGTGAATGTAGGGCTTAATAGGTTAATCGATTATGCATTATTATTGATTTATTCAAAGCATATCATTGAAGAAAGAACCCTGCTATCAAATGTGATTGTGAAGACAGGCCAAGTGGTTTTCCCTTGGAGACAATAGCAAGGGTATGACCCAGGGTCATGGCTATTTAATAGCTAGGAATGTTGTCAGTAATAAAACATCTTTAGAAGATGAAGAGCCTACTATTCGAGGATTAAGGAAAGAGAACTTATTTGTAGCTGACATGGAATCTCAATCAAAAGTGAAGTCAACAAGGTCAAATCTAAAGCTTCATCAGACAGGAGTTCAGCTATGACATAAGAAGCTCTCACACCAGAATGTCAAATTAAGAGATTCTTTCCTGGAAATCGAATCAGTAAAGGAGACTGCCTAATCTGAAATTAAAGCAAAATGAAATTATGAGGCAAGTCAAATAGGGAAGTCAAAGAAGCATCACACAGAAGTTCTACATCAAAGAAAAATATATTTTAGTGATGATGATTGATGACTTTTCTAAACAAACAAGTTGTTGTTCAGACAATTTGAAGACAAGACACCACTGATGGTGATTGATCACATCTAGAAGAATGGCAGGAAGCAAAACTAACTATGACAACTTGGAGAGCAGATTACAGGACCTATCAATTAGTGTTCTGGATGATTTCTGCACCTTTAAGAGTATTAATGCTGAAGCAGTCAATAGTTTGCTACTGGCATGATCGAACCCTGATCCGTATGAAATATAGGAAGACCTCACAAGTATGAGGGAAATTGGTTGCAATGATAAATGAAAGTGGGCATGTGACGCCCCTAGATCCAGGGTCATGAATCCAGGTCATCACGATCCAATTTCCATTTAATAACATTATATTCTTGACAGTTGAAATATAAATACGTAATAAAACCCACAAAGTAGACGCCACACCTAATAATAATATTACACCAGTCATATGCTCAGAGAACAACATCCACAATATCATAAGTTTAAAGTTAAGCAGTTATTACAACCCAGAATCTTACTTAAGAACATTGTTGAATAATGCTTCTACAGGAAGCATTTCAACAACCAAAAGTTTGTTTCTCAAACTTACACACTTAATACACATAAGTCTACCAATACCCACCTGTCTATCAGCTACCTCAGGGATAGGCGCCAGCAATCTCTCAAAAGGTCGTCTTTCCCTTACCCTCTTGCGGGGTGTAGTGCGAAGTATCGGCATTTGACCTAGCTGTTGTATACATAAGTAGCAAGAGTGAGCTATAATAGCTCAGCAAGATAAATTTTTGTAAACCAGTATCAAAGAAAACATATGTATATATATATATATATATATATATATATATATATATATATATATATATATATATATTAATAAACGGAAGACCCATCATAATCATTAAGAAAAGAATTAATTCTTATTTATTAAATACACCATCTATTTACCTTTATAAGAAAAGAAATATAGAACAACATAATATCAGTTTCTCTTCTAATATGATATAATATCAGTTTCTCTTCTAACCATAAAAATAATTCCATAATTTCATACCATTTTTCCTTTTTCAATATGTCAATCTGTAACCATTATCAATTCTTTCTTTAAATAGTTTGGGGATATCTGCTGTCGCCTAATACGTTAGGACGATGATCAGTCGCCTAATCGTACCTACTCTCTGTTTACTACTAGTAGAAGGAATGATCCAACCTGGTCATCATCCCTGGAGGAAGGCTCTCTGCTACATCCCCCTTCGGCATCTCTTGGGCCGTAATAAAATATTGAGTGCTGGACTGTGCCGAACACAACCTCTTACGCTTGCTGTTGGAATCCCCCTTTTTATCAAATCATTATTCCATTTATAAAACACCATTCCACATTTTCCATTTTCTGTTTCAATTTTCCATTCACATATATCATTTCTATTTCCATTTCCATCCATCATCATCTTTAAAATACATACATCATAATACTTTGATTATAACTCAGACATCTCGTCCGTATTTAATAAAGTCACTTATGCTATTAAATACATAACTATTCCATCAATTTTTAAAGTATTAAATAATATTCAAATAATATTTATTAAATCACAAATGTTTAAAGATTATAAATAACAGAATATTATAAACCATATAACCCTAGATAACAACTGATACCATTCATTTTCATATCTTTTTAAGCCATAAAGTATATTGGCTCTCTTCATATTCATATTCATATCCACAATCCATATCATATATTGATATAAGATTCATATATTATCTAGCAAAACCACTTTTCTTTAAACATAAACAATTTAACAAAATAAGGGTAAAAGAAATCTTGTCTCGATCTCTAAATCCCAGAGGTATGACCCGGTGTTCGTCCTAAGTTTCTATAAAACGAAAAGGATCATCATTAGCATATGCCTCATTATAATTATTATTACTAACAACACTTATCCTAACCATTTAACTCACTTGACCCCCTAATCTTTTTATAACCTTATCAGAGATGTTTAAATATAATGTTCATGGGTTCCAAATTAATACCCTTAATAATTCTCAACCATTTCCCTATTCGTTTTAGCTTATCAAACACACCATAACATAACTCTTATCAATACCGCCACATAATGACACTTAGAACATTATCAAGGCATGTCATTATCTTATACACTTAATAGATATTTGAGTTTTAAAGACTTTTAAGTCGACCATTAACTCGAGAAAATTATCCTTTATCCGTTTAAGGGGTATTCCATTAACGTACCATTGATCTAAACATTTTTATAAAATTGAAAAATTATTCGTTCGACATGAGACCTTCTCCTATACCTTCCTTATGACCTCTATTATTTAATTATCAAGATTCGTAACGGAATCACTTAGGTTAAGGGTGTTCAATTGAAGTTACGAACCCGTACTTACGTTTTTGAACCACTTTTATTATTTTGGCCATATCTCCTAAACCGTTCATCAGATTTTTACGTACTTTATATCAAAACGACCTATGAACCAAGATCTACCCTATCATGATCCTTTGGTGTGACCTACTGACCTTGACAGATTCGGGATGTTCTGTTTTTAACAAGTAATTTATGTTTTAACGAAAATCGGGCATTATAACGGCTATATTTTCATACTTTTCATAATATAACTCCTCCAAATCCAACATCCAACACATATACCAAACCCTACACCATGTGGACATCATACCAACCATGGTTACAAGCACCCACAACACCTCCATGTTCAATCAATCACTTATAAACATACATATAATCATGATTTCATGCTTAATACTCACTTAACCACTAAACTAGCCATAAACCATCTTAAACTCAAGATAATACTAAGGGTTCATGAACTCCATACCTTCCTTGAAGCTTGAAAAATACTTAATAAGCCTTGGCTAGTCCTTAAACAACCTTAAAATAGCTTGGATAGTATAAAGAAACCATAAAAACAAAGTTAGTTCTTGGAGTTACTATTCATCTAGCAACTTTGATGATTTTATTACCTATGCAAATGATGTTGAATGGCTATGAAACTTGGTGGATGATCTTATCTAACCTCCAAGAACCTCCATGAATTTTCCCTTGATTTGTAGTTGATTGTAGCTAGGGTTTTGAGTTTTATTTTCTTCTTTTTTTTTTCTTGTTTGGCCGAATTGGAAGCAGATGGGAATGGGGAGAGATTTTTTTGTGTTGATTGCTCTTATCTTGGCTAATCTTGAGAGTTCTAGAGTTTTGTAACATGTTATAGATAATTACATGGTGAAATTACTAATTAACCCTTGGTTAAAGTTAGTGGATTCCACCTAATTCGATGATGTCATGAATGATGTCATTTCTTAAATCCTTAATCTTATTTTGTGATTTTCCTAAGTAAAATGTTAATTACCTTGGTGGATCATAATGTAGTATGTATCCTTGTTGTATTACTATTCTTGGTTGTTTTGTCTCCATACTCGTTTAATCGTAATTTGTTTCGAATGTACCTCGTTATCTAAGTGGTTTTGAAATCGTTTAAAAAATTCAAATTCCCTTGGCATTTCCTTAACTTGATCATTCCTTGGTTTATCCTAATTTTACTATTTCCTCAAGATATAAACCCTTTAATATTTCTATACTCCTTCATATCACATTCCATAGAGTCTCAATTGAAATTGAAAATCCTTAAAATCCACACTAAGGAATTTCTGAAATCCGTCATTGTTTCGAGTCACTTATTTTCATAGTACATCACTAATATGGTTTCTGATTATTCATTTTCTGTTTCAATGGTAGGATACCTACATGCCATTTCCCTAAATCCTCAAAATTTACTATTCATTTAAGCACTGTAGCATTTCTAAAGTTAGGGTTATTACAGAGCATCCTGGCAATCAGCTAATGCTCAAGAGGATAATTTCCTTTGTTACTCAATGGAGTCAATAGCCTACAGGGTGATTGTTATTAATCAACAAAAAGTGACTGGAAGTCTTAGTGATGTTCAACAACTTCTAGCTCCTAGCTATCAATGGTGATGATTATTCAGATCCAACCAATGTGAAACATGGAGAATCTTCATGTAAACCCAGCAACAGCTTAGGGGGAGCAATAGAAGGATCAACTAGTCAACTAAACACCACATTGAAAATCAAAGGACAATATGAGAACATGTCTGCCAAGACAAAGAGTGTTGACTCAATTAACTCTTTGTCCTAGTTCTTAATGTTCCTAATGGTGGAAGTAAAAGACTAGTAGAGCTTTAAGTACCAATATTATTACTTTAGTTTTCTTTTAGAAGAAACTAAGAAAGCTACAAAGGCTCTGAAAGATCCAGACTGAGTGATTGCAATGCAAGATGATCTCAATCAGTACAAAAGGCAGATTGAATGGAAGCTGGTATCCAGACCAAACAACAAGGCTGTAATTGGTACAAGGATAACCAGAAGTCTAACGGGATGTCATGTCATTGTTATGAGGGACAAGGCCAAACTGGATGCTAGGTTACAATTTGATCAGATAGTTTATCTAATAAGAAGCACCAGTGACAAGACTTGAGGATATCAGGCACCTGCTGCACATTCAAGATTATAGTGGACATCGAGACCTACTGAATCTGGATGCTAGAGGAATGTGAACAAATGCACTCCTGGTTAGTGAGATAATGGAATATCTCTACAGGTTAGTATGAACTGGTATCGTCACTCAAGCAAGCATGGAAGACATGGTATGACACCCTAACTATAATTTAACATTTGGTATCAATCTTTAACCGTTGGTATCTTTTAACAATCGGTGTCATATTTATAGAACTCTCTACATCTTAAGGCACAAACATAAATGATATATATGTGCAATGATATCCTGGTTATATTATATGTTGGTCTACTAACTATGAATTGGTATCAAGATATTTTCTATTTTGATGTTGGTAGAGTTTCAATTCTTTTGATTTACTTTAGTAAGCCAAAAGAATGATGACAATAAAAGTAAGTCAAGGATCTTTTGTTTCTGTTCAGAAGATTCTAGACCTGTCAAGACTCTATGCCAACACACCACTATAGCTGGCTTTTGACCTATTAGTTTGGACCTAACAAGTTGTAATAAAAAATCTTAAGTTGGACCCAAATCTGAGGAAATGGTACCCTAGAGATATTTGACCCAACAAGTTCAGGATCTACTAATTAGGACCTAATCAGGTTATAGAGGAATCATCAGCTCATTATCTTATTCAATTGCTAATAGATCACTTACACACATATTATATTCTCAATATGCAAATGTGAAAGGCCCCAAGTGGAACCTAGAGAAACTATTCTTGTAGTTATTACAATTGATTTTCAGATGTCTTAAGTTGGACCCAAATCTGCGGAGATGGTACCCTAGAGACATCAATTCTGACATGTTTTGCTGCACAGAGACAGATCAAATGAGTTGTACGAAAGCAGGAGAACACAAAGAATCAAATTCACCTCCAACAACTCTGTGGAACACTCAAGGACTAAGCATCATGCATAAAGTATCAATTATTTCGAGAGCATGTCTTTAATTAAGGTTAACTTGCAGACATGTTTGCTAAATCACTTGATGAAATTAATTTTTCAAGATTGGTTTGTAAACTTGGGATTTTATTAATGCTATATGATTTGTAAATCCCATCTGTTAAGTAATTCTTAAGGAAGATCACAAGTAGTCAATTATCCGTATTGAAAGGACTTGTGATGTTACTATAAGTAATTCTTAAATGAGTTTACAAGTATTCAATTGTCAGTATTGAAAGGACTTGTGAATTCATTGTAATCAATTCATAAATGAGTTCATAAGTATTCAATTGTCCGTATTGAAAGGACTTGTGAACTTATTTAGATCCAGAACTCACGCTGAGAATTATCTGTTAAATAATTGTCATGTGTATAATTGCAATATATTTCAGTGGTGAATATTTAATGATAATTTAAATACTTAAATGCTAAAATCTAACTCATAGAGATTTAGTGTTTATTTATTTATTTATTTATTTTGATTAATATAAGTTATAGAACCTGAAGCAATTCAATTCAATATTTGCTCTGTACCTCATATATCAAAATAAATCTGTATCATAACTAATTTGGACATAATCATTGTTAGTCTTCAATTAGTTGTGAGATGTTAATTCTAGTGAATTTATCAATGCTCCATTTTCAGAAATTCACTATAATTAATATCATGGTTCTAACAATTGGTTGTATTGAAGTTTTGACTTATATCAGTTAATGATATTTAGTTAGAATTCTATTTACTAACTAATTGTGAGATGTATTGGCATGAGTGAAATTACTTAGAACTCCTCTAAGTAATCTATATTGTATCTTTTGAAATTCACTCATAGTACTATACATGGTGTGAAAATTCTCTAAGTAGAACTATGGATATTGTAATATCTAAAGAGACCATAGTTAATTTAATTGGAATAATTTTTAAACTTATTTGCAAGCTTCTAATCACTTTGATAATAAATGTTGTATACAATGGATCAAGGTTTATTGGACTTAGAATATTTTTTCTAAGATTGCAGACAAGACAGCCTTGGTAATCAAGTTTTATTTTTAGAACCAAGGTTGTCTAATACAAGCAGTTGTTAGGAGTTAACAATTGTTATTAACGAGGAGTTGCCTTGAAGTCATAAGTTTAAAATGTTATATCTTAAGAGCTTGTGCATTTCTTGTCAACTAGTTCCTCATAATTATGAATATCAGTGAATGATAATCATAAGTAGTTAGATACTAATATTCATTCTCTCAATTGGTATTCAATGTAAAAAATTCAATCTTTGCTGAATTGAATTTATCAAACAATTGGTATCATTGAATATTTTGTATTTAACAGTGATTATTTATATCCTAGTTAAATTATGACGTGAAGCAATTCAATGGTTTATTTGCTCATAATTTAATTTTGGTATAGTAATCATAAATACAATTACTTGCATTCTAAAGTGTTTGATAAATACTAACAGTTGGTATCAAATAGTAAAATATTTGTTTACTAACAATTGCTAGTTGTTCTGATACTTTATTGCAGACTAATCGTGATGTATATATTAGCTCTGATGATATTACTTAGGATTTATTCTAAGTAAATGTTTCTTATCTATAAATCATTAGTGTTAGTATATATTTAGATGTTCAACTTTCTAAGTGAGTGAGACTTAATGAAACACTATGTCTCCTTTCATATTATAGAGTGGTGAGAGTTTTTCAAAATTAAAATTCTCTAATTCAGGTTTTACACCATTTTGTATATATGATAGTTCTTAAATGTTTTGCATCCATCAGTCAATTACTTAGTTTATGTTGTGCTAAGTAATGAAGCACCAAAGGAGAGACATTTATTATCTGTACTTATGTACTTGGTAATCTTTGTTACCTTAACGACATCAAGTGTTTGTATGAGTCTTTTCACTATCTGTTGTGGTAAAGTACTTTATACACTATAAGCACTTAAAAATCTATCTTTCTTTCTAAATTACTGCGAAGTCAAGAGTTTGTGTCTTTTAAATTTAAAACGACATAGTTTTCATTAAAAGACATGATAATACATTGTTTTATGCATAAATACAAACTCTAGCACATTAACAGTTTTTTTTAAAAAAAACTCAATCTTTCTACAGCTGTGATTGCCTTTATGTTTAAATGTTTTGAAGTCACAACTGTACATCATTTCTTTCACAAGATATAAATCCAAATCTAAACACATCCTAACTCACTCCTGAAATGGAAGTAACCTATTATACTAGAGGTCGATAAGGGAGTAACTGCACTTGATGCAGCAAATAAGGATGTGAGGGATAGTAAACCCACAGCTCTACCTCTCAAGGAGAATAGTCGTATACAACTTGAGGTATCTGTAAGCTCGCCTGCATTCTCCCAAAAGAATGCAGAGCTGAAAATGGTACTAAAACAGTCTCTGGATTCATTCTCTCAAAAGGATGAGTCTATTGAAATTCGCCTGTCGGCCAGGGCATCTGTTGGTAAGTCACTACTTCATACACAAGACTAAAATACTTCCTATGCACAATGTGAGATTGCACACACTAAGGATGAATTGACGGAAACAACTCATACTCCGACCATTTTATGGTTAGGATTATAAGTTGAAGGTTCCTCAAAGAACCAAGAGTCTACATAGACCTCGAGAGAAGACTGTGATCCCTAATGCAAAATCTTTCAGGATTATTGTTTAACTCCCCAGAGGGAAAATCTCTGGATCCTACGGGTATCGGGTCCGACATAGGTGCGGATCGGCAACTTGTTGACTATGATTCAGATTCACCTGATGAGTTAAACAAGGAGATGTCGTCACAGACATTAGAAGGAAACATGATCTTAATTCTAAGTTTTGATTTCACTGTTTACCTTCTCAGAATTCAAATCTGAAACCCACAAAAAGGGAAAATTTTATCAACTTGTAGATTATGACTCAGATTCGTCTGACGAGTCCAAAGAGGATTTGGGATTTGCAAACTCCCATTGCACCACCACTGACCTCTCTTGAAGGGGCTAGGGTGATTTTCCTTTCAGGTATACATGGATGTTGGAGCTATGAGAGATTAGAGTGAAACACTAGTGAGCATGAGTGTAAACACTTGAGAGATGAGAAATGAGATTAACTCAGTGTGAAAGTGATATGAGTGGAGAGATGAGTTAAACACTTGTGAGGTACACAAAACAGAATCACACACTCATAGTGAGAAAGAAAGTGAAACACCAAATCCCATTCCCTATTCCCCAAACATGGTTATCAATGCTATATTCTTAGAACCTTAAAGTAGTTGGGAGATATAAGGAAATTGTCGGGAGATTTGGTTGTCAAGATGATCAACAGTGAAGCCATTCTATAATATCTAAAGGGCAAAGTTGATCAGTCTACATACTTCTATTCTGGAAGTCTTCATGAAAAATCCTTCAACATAAGCAAAGCTTCTATACTTTCTTCGAATAGTCAATGGTATATGTATGAAGAATCTGTTGTACTAAAGGTAAGAGGTGAGTTATAATGTAATATTTGGTATCATCTAATTTAATTGGATGTTTGCTATAATTGAATGCTTGGAGGATTACTCAACTAAGGGGGAGAGAAATATTGAAGAAGATATAGATATACTCAAAGCTTACCTTAGTAAGATATACTCAACTAATGGGGAGATTATAAGCTTACCTTAGTGAGAGGGAGATTTTCTATCTAAGGGGGAGAGATATGAAAAAGGATGTACCTTAGAAATGGGGAGTATTCACCTTGTCAGGGGGAGATAGATTTATTTGCCTTGTCAGGGGGAGATGAAAAAGTATTCACCATTATAAAAAGGAGTCATATCACCTTAGGTAGGAAGACATAAGGAATGAGAGAGGTATGAAACGTCAAAGAAGAATTCTTCATTATGTGGTTGATTAGTCATATGCTTTACCACTGAAGGATTTACAAGTATCTGCTGATAATGTTCAATGTTAGATGTAAAGAGTTATCAGGAAGATATGTCAACAAATGAAGATGAGTTACTTAATGAAGATCATTTCAGTGTCAGAGGAACAATCATCTATCATTTCATCTACTGAGATTCTGGAAATGTAATATCTAAACAAGAAAATTTTTTTAATGTATTATTTACTATAGTTCTTTAATGCTTTATCATCTTCTTGTTTTTAGTTGAGTTATGCTCTAGGAATTTGTATGTTAATGATTAACAAACAAATAGGGGGAGATTGAAAGTCATATGTTTACCCTATTTGCAAACATCGAGGATTCAACTCAACTTAAACAAGAATGTAATAGTAAACATCGAGGACATCAATGCAAGTTGAGGTCATTAAGAAGCACTCTGTGACCCTCGATGTATCATATTGCCAAATTTATCATCTCCTCACATGGACAACAAAGTGATCCTGAAGTACTTTGCAACTTTACAAACTTTAAATAAAGGTGCATCAACAAAGTGAACCAACCCAGGTTTCATGAAACTTTTTCATGAAGTCAACAGATCCCTTGGTTTCAGCCTCATCAATGATAGTTGGGAGAGCATTAAAAGCATCTTTAGCTTCCTTTTCTAGCTTAGCGATGCGGTCTATGAGGTTTTTGATCTAGGAGTCCAACTTTTCCTTCTCAACAGCATGAACCAGCTTAAGTTTCTTTTTAGCTGACTTCTCTTCCTGAAGTTCTCTCTTAAGCTTCTCAATCACGTCCTCAAATTTTTTCTTCCAACTATCCTTTTAGCCCTCTGCATCGGCCTGAGCCTGTACAACTGTGGATTTGAGAGTAGCTATCTCTTTGCTCATCTTACTATTGGAAAAATCGAAGGCTTGTATCTTCTAATGTTGACAGGTCTGAAAAAGCATGGTTACAATCCTAGTCATGGAAGCATTGGACTCCTGTAAATATTGTTGGAACTAGGCATACATATTAGTTTTAGAAATATGGGCATGTCTCAGTTTAGTCTGGCTGACATGTCCAGAATGGATCTTTGGGCTCATTGTTGTATTTACATCTAGGAGGCCTCGTTTAAAAAAAAAAAGAAACGAAAACTGTCAAGCGAGGAGCCTCTCCCAAATAATCAATTAATTATTTTAATTTAAATTTTTGGAGGAGTTTAAATAATTTTGAAGAATTTTTGAAGACCAAAAAAATAGTTCTCCGCTACAATTGTCTACACCAAAGAACTGGGGGGTAGTTGTTATACTCAAAAATTGATATGGGCTCTAAACAGACCATCTTGAGAATTGATGATAATATTGGACTAACGGGCCCAAAAATATAGTACAGTTCATGTACAGCTACGATGAGGAGTCTTCTCATTATATCAACAAGAGGAGTCCTCACAACATATGGGGCTATGAGGAGTCCTCTCAACATGAGAGGAGCCTCTCAACTTATGAGGAGTCCTCTCAACATAAAGGGAGTCCTCTCAACTTATGACGAGTCCTCTCAACATAAAGGAAGTCCTCTCAATTTATAAAGAGTCCTCTCATCATAATAACACGGAACAGAGAAGAGTCCTCTCATCATACTTTAAGAAGACCTGAAGAGATAGGTGAGAACATGAGACACATGGCAGCTGGATAGAAGATATAATTATAACAACTTATGACTGCGAGGCCCTATGGGGTCACCTCTCAAGGTCCCTGTAGGACTATATTGCGCTTGGAAGGACTTCTTCAAGGTCGTATCGCCATTAAATAATTTTAATATGTTTCTTATCGCCATATGAAGGCTCATAGTTAGGCCCCAGGGGGTCGCAGAAGTGGGGGCATCCCTATGCACGGTATACTTAGGGCACCCACAGGGTTGCATGCGAGGTCCCAATAAGGTTCTCTATTATCTGTATTAGCCTCACGAGGAGGCCTCACCATTCTAGCATCGTCGTAGCCTTTGCTAGTTTTCATTGAGCCATGGGCCATGAGCAGAGTTAACAAATTATTTGCATCAGCACATAAGTGTCTAGTGGACTTGGGCTAGGATGGATGTCCAAAAACCTGGCCCGTCTAGGTAACTAATTCTCCAAGAACTACGTGTGGCTTAACTCCCTATAAAAAGGGTATGTAGGCCGCTTGTTAGGATTGATTGATAGTTTGTAGCAAGAGAGAATAAACAATTTTTCTCTAACATTCTACGAATCAACAAGCAAGATCAGCCACAAAAATTGCCAATCTCCATTTCATGTGCATCGTGTTCTTAGCAAAATGTTTGTTTTTTGCTCCGTGATTCCAGCAACCTCTACAACTACTGTTATACCAGATTCTCCCTATAACATATAGTAAATGGGTAACTTAGGAACTAAAATCCTAACCCTAAGATGTAGTAAATAGAATGAATGATCAGATGGATTAGATTTACTGCATTTTTACGGAGGTTTAGCCTACGTGCACGTGCACATGTAAATGAAAAAAGGACAAGACAGTTACATCAAAAAAGAGTATACGAAAAAAATAAAATATTAATTTATTGTAAGTGCAATTTTGTAAATTTTATAACCTTTCACTTAATTAATTTTTGGATTCTATTTTATACATACATGATTCAAAGATTTAATCATGTTTTTATTATTTTTTTTGTTTTCTCATTATTTTTTTTGTTATGTACATTTTTAAAGTTTAGTATTTCATATTTTTCATTTTTTGTACTTTTTATTAAATATTTTATGTTATGTATTTTTCATTCATGTTCTATTTTTTTATTTTGTGTTCTGTATGTTTTGTTGGCTAAATGTATGTTCTTTATAATTTATTCTTGTTCTTTTTTTTCGTGTTCTTTATATTTTTCTGTTAAAATTGTATTCTGTATTTTTATATGTTCTATAATTTATATTTTATATTTTATAAAATTATTTCGTGTTCTATATTTTTTGTAAAGTTTATATTTCATGTTATGTAAATTTTTGCATTCCTTTGTTCTGTATAAAAATATGGAACATGTGTTGTATAATTTGATTAACTAGTTTTTGTAAAATTTTGTATTTGTGATGTTCTTAACTCTTATAGAAAAAAAATTGAATAGAATATAATATAATGTAATAACCCAAATTTTTGATATAATTAAAACTTTTCTTATTATGATTAAGTGCATTAGTGAATAATGATTTCAACGAACCATGGTTGTAATGAATGGATGTTGCTTTGGATAATGATCCCGATACATATGTGTATTTTCAGAATAGAGTAATTCAATGGTTGACGACATAGATAAGAATAATCTATCATCTAGTAAATGAGCTAATGTACCCTAGAAGGGAGATGAGAAGTGAGTTAGAGTACTCACAATAATAATTACAAAACGGAAAGAGCAAGTATGTGCTAGTGAAGTACAGAAAGAATGAGTGTATGTAAACGAGGATAGAATTCAGAGAATCCAAACTTTATTTTATTCCGTAATTGATAGAGGAGTCAGGAATATAATAATTGGATTATAAGTTGAGGATATCAAATGTTAGAAGTCCAAGTAAGGATATATTATGAGAGGGAAAAAAGAATTGAGAATATAATCCTAGAGCAAAGAGAATGCAAACGAGTTCGAGAACGCTTGAGAAACCTGGAGAGCAAATTCTGAGATAAAGAAAGTATACCAAGGATATTGGATTTAATATCTACTTGGGAATGAGAACCACCCCAACACACTAATATATTATGTGGAAGGGGATATATATCCAAGAGATTTATAGAGGAGAAACCACTGAGACGGTCACAGAGATCATTCGATGAAGCAAACGACGAGAGAACTCGGACAAAGCCCATCCAAAATCCCTAAGGCCTTATAAATAAGCCATGCTCGGCCCAAGCACTTCATGGAGCTGTATTTAAAGTAAATTAAGTGAGTGGCTCATGGATATATTGAAGGGGCAAGGCTAGAAGAGCAAATAGAGTGAAAAGGCAAGGGTAGACTAGTAAACACACAACCAAGTGGATAAATCTTCCAAAAGAAGCTAAACAAGAAGTGTTTTGATTGGTGGACTCCAAAGCATCCTAATTAAAAAATAATAACTGATGAAAATAGGATAGAAGCAAGGGATATACATCATTATCCAAGAGAAAACAAAGCAAAACACAACACTCTCCCAAACTGCCTAGCAGGAACACCACTAAAAGAAAAAACCATATCTCCACTTCTACCCATTCATAAATCACCAAATTTGAACCATAGCTTCCTGAATATGTGTAGAACATTCATTCAAACTTTCATGGCTAACAAAGGAGTGTAGCCTGGCCAAATCCCTCCCCCAAGTTGAAGAATCCGAACTACCCTATTACTTGGCAGTTTTTGGACCGACTTTTAAATGCCAATAAGTAGAGCTTCAAGCATCCCTGGTGATGAGCTAGGACTCAAAATAAAGCTTATAAAGATCACAAGGTGTGGTAAAAATTTGAGCACCAAACTCTTATTTTTTCAATTTGTTATGAATTTTACAAGATGGGGATGAGTAGTAACTTCAAGTTGTGTTCTTATTTTGATGATCAAGATTTAGCTTCCTAAGGACTATCTAAGGCTTATTGAAGGATCATCAAGCTTTGTTAATGTTATTAGAGCATCAATAAAGGTATAAACCTCAAGCTTACTTTGTTATATTATGAGTTATATGCTAAGTTTTAAGATGGTTTCAAGATGTGTTCATGTTAGTGTACTTAGTGATTGTTTGACTTTGTTTTAATATGAAAAATGGTGGGTGTTGGATTGTAGCCACACTACTGACTTTAGAGACTTGTAAAGGTTGTTTGTTGAGGTTTTGGATGTATGGTATGCCCGGTGTGGCTTGGTTATGTTGTAATAAAATGGAAACGTCCGAGTTATAGCCGTCCTATTGGCGAAATTTTGTTAACCCTTGAAAACAATTAATGTCCGAGACCATAAAGTCATTTTTAGCATCACCACTGCCTATGGTTGTATAGATATGGTTGTCTAGTTTATTGTTCTGCAAGAATTGCATTAAAAGAATTTACGGTTTAAGAGTTATGCTAGTTTTAGTGAAAGTAGTTCGTAGACGCAAGTGTGAGTTCGTAATGAAAATCTTGGTAATTAAATACTAGAGGTCATAATGAAGATATAAGAGAAGACTTCATGTCGAAAGGATTATTTTTCGATTTTATAAAAATGTCTGAATCAAGGTTAAGTGCGAAGGAACCCCTTAGAGAAGTACTTGGTTATAACTTTGAAAACCACTTAGTAAAGCAGGCAAAACGAGATCCGATTGCTAAAGCGAATCTTCGACTTAAGTGATGGTCGATTAACATGGACTTAGTATGAGCCTAAAGCGAGCTAGTAATGCCTTGGTTGTATTTCGCTTGCGTGTTTAAGCGTTAATGTATAAGTAGATTATCTAGGGGATTAATCGTATGTTTTCTTTTACCTTGTCTAGATTATCCGACATTGTCGCGAATGCCTATCACTTCTTGAGCATCAGGAAAGTTTTCAAAACCTATACTTTCGAAATATTGTTGTATAATATTGCATTTACCATGTATAAAGTTGTACAGTTTTGCGATATATCTTATTTCCTATTGGAATAGAATTCGACCTTGGATTATATACGATCTTTTGAGGTAAGTATTTATGAACCGGTATACCTTGTAGCTCTAGATATAAGAGCATATTCATTGTTTTCGACTCTAAACCGGGAGTCGGTATTTTGAGATATGTAGAAGCCGTGGAAACCCGAAGGGATTCCAGCGACAGAATACTACGTATTTTGAGGATTGTTATTACTAAACATTATTTATATTTCCATAAAGTATTAATTATTTGGAAATGATTTGAGGAATGTTATTTGAATATTACCTCATTCGAAGGTTATTATTTGAATATTATTAGATATTTGGCTTATAAGCTAGATATGAGATATTAGTTATAAGTCGGGTTTTGCGAAGGCCCTTAATGTAGGGCGTATGATTCATATTCTTTAATATAGACCGGGAGTCGATATTTCCATATTTCTTGAGATTATTTTCTGTTAAAATATCGAATAAATATTATTCATTTATTATTTATTAAATGAATATTTCTTTTGAATATTCATTTAAGGATTATTTATTTAATGAATATTATTTTGAATATTCATTTAAAGGTTATTTATTTAATGGATATTATTTTGAAATATTCATTTAAGGATTTATTTAGTGAATATTATTTTATATATTCTCTCAAGGGTTAATTATGATCAATTATTTTGACTAAAAATAATATTTGAATATTTATGATTAAATAAATACTATTTGAATATTTATTAAATACTTTTAAACTAGTTTTAAAATGGTTTATCTTATTTGAAACTTATATTTGACCTTCAATAATTATGAAGAATATTTCTGAGCTTTATTATGATTATTTTATCAAGGGGAGATTCCCGAACTCTGTTTTCAATTTAAATCTATCTTTTAAGAAGATTTAAATGCTCGCTCAAACTTCCAAAATATAGGGAACCATACTTGAGAGGCTGTTATTTATTATGGTTGACCTCCCGGTCATAAACTTTTGAAACTATTATTTTCATTCGCAACTTTGGTTGCTGCAAATCAAAATGAGTCTTTGTTACTTCCTCAACACTCGAGGAGTAAGATTGATGGAACAAGTTGATATCCATTAACAAGCAACAGCTTGGGAAATATTGGTGAATTTTCCTTTCCAATTAAATACGACTACTTTGTGGAGTCCTATCAACAAGTATCATACTTGGGGAAAGGAGGACGAACATTACGTTTCAGAGTCATGGATTCTATTCGAACTAGGAGTCGTGTAAGAGACCGAGTAGCGTCGGTCCATCCCAAGGCCCAACCATTGGCCAGGGAGTTACTAGAAGGCGGTAGACAAGTAAATCCATCAGTTCTTCCTTCTACCGGTAGTAAAACCATATCTGTGTTGTACAATCTGCGACTGATCATCGTAGGTTGGGACAACTGGCGCGGTGAATACTCTAGTATTAGTTCATCATCCAAATTTCGATATTTCCTGGAACACGTATCGAAGAGACTTCCGATCAGGTTGATGGGTATTTCCTGCAACACGTATCGAAGAGACTTCTAATCAGGTTGGCAGGGGTTTCAAAAGTGTTCAGAACTGATGTTACAATGAATCACCTTATAACTTCATCTTTTATCTTATATTTTATGACTCTGATAATACCTTACATAACATGAGTTGTGATAAGGAGGTTTTTGATATTGGATCATCTTATAACTTCATCTTTTAAGTTATATGTTGATATTCTGCTTATATTTTATATAGCAGATATTTTACGGAAAGGTTATATTGAATTACCTTGTAACTCCATCTTTCATATGGTACTAGAACTTTGTTCATAGTATGAATAACAAACGTTTGCAGAGATATTATGATAATGACATTTGAAGTACTATGATAGTACTGATTTTGAATATATTCCTTTAAGGGAATAATATCAGTATCAAGATATTTTGGACAATTATTGTCTTATACCCGCTATATATTCTGGGTTCGAATTAAAGGCAGAATTATTCCATACTTTTATTACCTTGCTGAGCTATCGCTCACTCTTGCTATTGTTTTATATATATTATATAGCAGCGAAGCAGGATGCCAAGGGGACGGCACATACCCCGCAAGGTGTTTCCATAAACAGTTTCTAGCAGTGATCCCGAGAGTAGTACGAACCAGTCAAATCAAGCTGCATCTTTTGGTATTCATCTTATGTATATATATGAATGGTATGTGAGGATTGTGAGCATCAGAAAGCTAAGTTGGTAATGTAACATTACTTAGAAGTTGTATCAGTGACAGATTCAAAAGACATTTGGGTATTGTAATAAAAATTATTTATTCCGCAGTTGTTATATGGTGTCATTTATGAGACTCTAACCTGTGTGTGTGTGAGAGACATATATTGCGAAGTCACAAGCAGATGAATTGTGTACATGGCAAGTAATACAGGTAAGGCAAGGAGTAAATGGATCGTGACTACTCTAAATCCCTGACCCCAGATTTGGGGCTGTTACATATAAGATATATATAAGGCCTCCCTCTAATACCTTAAGGTTTTAGATGAGTTGGTTACTTAACATGGTATCAGAGCTCAGGCACGCAGAGGTCCCGGGTTCGACTCTCTGCGACCCCCAATATTCTCAATATTTAATATAGACACGAAGGCAAGTTATGCTCCAAAGATGAGTGCCCGTGATCTACTTTTTGACCCAAAAATGGGCTTTTGAGTGTGGGGGAGTGTTAAAATATAATATAAGATCCATATAAGGGCTTCCTCTAACACTTTAAGGTTTTAGATGAGTTGGTTACTTAACACTTATGTCAACAAAAATGTGTTTTCTCTTAATATAGTTTAATAATTCTATGTTCAGTAAATATTTGTATCAAAATTAAAATTTGTATTGTTATCTAATGCTATATAATGTTCTGTAAATAAATTTGAAATTTGAAATTTGAAATGAATAAAAAATATTATTACGTGAAAGTGAAATAAAGAAATTTGATATATAAAAGTAATTAAAGAAATGGTTATACTGATAATGGAATGGACACGTAACACATGGCATGACGTTGTTTTAGGTGTTTTAGGTTTTCATTACATCCATTCATTTCTATTATATCCTATGGCTCACATTTAGTTACCCAGTTACCCACCTAAAAAAGTTCCTCATTGATCTGTATATATTTTTACAAAAATAGTGTACTTAATCTTTACATTCTTATTTTATTTTTTCATGCATGCACTCATATATATAAATGAAAATTTGTTCTTCAATATTTGATCAAGTAACAAATGACTGTGGATTCGTCAATCCTAAGTTCAAGGATTTAAGAAGATGCCCGATGACTCTTCTGGAAACTTAAAAATGTTGCCTTTGTAATGGCTACAAATTTGATTGCGGGAATCTTAATGAACGCACATCACAAAACTCTGGAATGCTTGTCATAGTTAAAGGATATGATAGGTCTAAGGTCTGCAATGCATTAGTTATACCTTACTAGCTTTTAGCCCATGGAAAGCACGAGTTACTTTTAATATTTTATAATTTGATTATAGTTTAGTATAATATAAATATTAATTTTAATATGTTGTTGGGAGGATTTGAACCTACACCTTTGTATATAACAACTTTTAGTATTAAATATAAATTAATATGTTGTTCGCATGAATTGAACCTTAGACCTCTATATATAATAACTTTTACTATTGTTGTATCTAACTGTCATCATCTATTTGAGTTGAAAATCTAACGGTTGTAAATGAATAAGATAACCAAAAGTGAGGGGATAACCATAAATGAGGGGTTAACCAAACTATAAAATATAACCCTTTTACTTATTATATTATAGTACAAATTTGTATCTAAGTTTTGCCAATTTATACTTATAGGATCTTCTCATAAAGAAAGCTACGTACGGAAACTACTACTAGAAGTTCTAAAGCTTCACTATCACAATGCCCATGATGTTATCTTATTCGATTGTCATTGGTTTGATCATACAACCCACAACAAAATGGATAAAAATAGAATGACTACCGTGTAAGTTAGATTAAAATTAAATGCCAAATATATTTTTATATTGGCTAGCCAACCCCATCAAGTATGTAATGTACCAAGTATTACGAATGCAAAATCATCATGATACACCGTGCTTTCGACAAAGAGTCGACAAGTAAACGAGGATGTAAGATAAAAATATAACACTCCATCTAATGATGCGCTCTCCAAAATGATGCATCAAATGCTTCATCATCACACATGGATATCGTAGTTATTCATGATCCTTCTAATTTTTTGATTTACTTGAGAATTATGAAAGTGATAACTCTACGGAGGATTATAATGAAGAGCAAAATGACAATGAAGACATGAGTGTTGATGAGCGAAATGATAGTGATGAGTGATGTTAATATGTTGTAATTATTTTTATGAAATTATTTTATATAATTTGAAATTTTTGTTTAATTATTAAATTCGGGATTTTATATAAATTGCGGGTGTTGATTATTGTGAATAAAGAATGAGTATTTATACAAGTTATAGTTACATAAGTGTTGTATGAATTTTGGGAAAAATTTGTACAATATGGAGCAACTCTAGTAGCATGGTTGTTATTTTCTAGTTAGACACCAGAAGATTGTAGAAGGGGGGTTGAATACAATCTTGATGAAAATTCTTTCGAATTAACAAGACAGCAGATGGATTTAAGATGAACAGATAAAACTATAGAACAGAAATAAAAACATAAACAAACATACAACACACTCTTTAAAAATTTTAGGTGGATTTGTCGAGTCGACCTGAGGGTTGTATTGAAGAAAATAACCTGTGTAAAGTTTACACAGCTACAAGTACAAGACTTAGTGCTTACAAGAAAACCTAATACTCTATGCGTTTAAGCTCATTGTTTTCTTCTCCCTTTGCCTTGCTACACTTAAAGATATATATATATATATATATATATATATATATATATATATATATATATATATATACTTCAAGTTTACAAACCCTACAAAATAAATGGATATTACAAAGTCAAAGCATTCTGTAGGTTTGCTGCCACTCCTTGTCACCATGTGATGCAATTTTGTCTGGATTGTCTTGGACAGATTTGTACTAGATTTACCAGCTAAATTGCTTGTGAGAATAAGGAATGTTTCTTTTTCTTCTTCGTTTCCAATATTGGCTTCCATACCCTTTTTAAGTCTATCAACCCATGTGATCTGTCAGGCATGTCAAGTCCCTATCAACCACTAATATCAAGACATTATTGGTTGTAGCATTTTATCCGTTAAAGCAGACATCAATCGATAGGTTGAATGTTGTTTGCTGGAGTGTCATATCCGTTGTCGTAGAAGCTTCATTGGTTGAAACATCACTTCACTTATACAGAATTACATAGCACAGCTTATATACAATTAGCTACCCTATTCTACATATTCATTGATAGTCAACATGACTTAGGAATTCTAGCAACTATGACAGTAACAAACAACTTATCTGTCGAGACTTAAAGCAGTATGTTACAGACTTATCAATCGATAAGCTGCCTCATCAACGGATATTTATAGACTGGATATCCTTTGATAAGTCACAAACTAAACTTATACAAATATGTTTTTCAAAGGTATTTTTGTGTGCTTATCATCAAGGACAACATTATTCCTAACAATCTCCCCCAATTTATGACTGATAGAATAACAAATATAAATTAAGAGCCTTGATGATAACAAAGCACCTTAGCATGATTATAGAGATTTAGTAAAAATATATGTTTTGTAATAAGCTCCCAAAAGTGTAGAAAGTGAACTGAGTCAAGTCTCCTTTGCAACTTGAGGAACCTCAGCAATTTGAATTGGTCTAGCTAATGGTTGTTTCCTGGTTCTGGTTCTCCCCCTTACAGGCGAGAGTCTAATCTTTGGAAATACCAAGCTGTTGATGTCAAAATCAAATTCCAATGGTTCTTCCTTTATGAAATCAAAGGGGATGGAGGTTTGAGTGGGTTGCTGTGTGTCTTGGGTTGGAGGTATTGTAGGTTGAGGTTATTTTGATTCAACTTGATCTCCTGGTTCTGGGCTCAAAGTCCTTTTTTCATGAGACTTGACTCTAGCATTAGTCTTGACTCCGCTTTTCCTTTTCTTGCACGCAGACTTTGTGTTCATTTTCTTCTTCTTAAATTTGGCCTCTTCTTCTACAACCTCTTGTTTCATCTCTTCTTTTAATTCTCTAACAAGCTCATCAGCCAGTCTAGCTACTTTCTCAGTGTCTTCAGCAGGTGGTTTAACAATTTGACCAGCTTGAAGTAACCTTGCAGTTTCTTCAGCCTTGGCCACAACAAAATCTGGATGACCTGCAGGAACACATATTTTCACTCCATCTCAATAGATAAATGCCAAGTTATCTTTGAGTCCCACATCATTTGCAGCCTTCTGTTTTAATTCAACAAGATGCTCACTCATTAGTTTGAATTCATCTGGTTTTGGCATTGGAAATTCAACTCTCATGGTGTTTTTACCATTATTCTTGACTTCTTTCTTTTGAGCATAGGCTTAAATTCAGACACATATGATGGCTCCCCTCTGGCAAGAGATTTGGGAAGCACAAAATTTGGAATTAGTACTTGTCTGATTGATGTGCTTATGGAGGGAATTGTTGCTTGAGAAATATGAAGATTTACAGCTAGCATTGTGGCAATAGAATCTTCAAGTTGAACGACTGATTCCTCCTCACTAGATGGATTTACTGGAACTGTTGGAATTGAAGAAGAGTGAAGTTGCTCCCCCTCCCTGATTGAATTCCTTACACTAACATAACCCTTTGATTGAGAAGACATTTGTGCAATTTGAGAGTAGCCAGAAAATTCTATTGCACATGCTTCAGAGCTGGTTCAGCATCATGTAAAGTAGCTATAGTCTTCTCATACAGTACTACTAGCTCTTTGTGAGCATCCTTGGAGATATAGGCATTTGACATCAACCATTCTGGTAAATCTCCAGGGTGTGTAAGGTTCTTCATCTTCACCTTCATCTTCGAATTCAGACTCATGCTGAAATTCATTAACAGCATTTGGAGGTAGCTTGGTAAGATCATCCTTAACCCTCTACCTAGATTCATTAGTGTGTACCAAGTTCAGCTGCTGCTCAGCCTCCACATTGCCCTGTTTAGCCCAAGAGTCAAGGTCTGGATCAGGGTGAGTAAAGGTTTCAGCTCCAAGAACAGTTCTATCAATGGTTTTTTGAGATGCCTGTTGATAGTGACTTGTTCTGGGGGCATCATTAACCTCCATTGACTCACTTGCAATGGCTTCATCCACCCTTATGTCTCTTGTACCTGCTTTTCTCTCATTTTCTCTCTCTTTTTTCATAAGGGGCTCCCCCTGGATCACACCTCTTACACCCTCACCTTCACCTACTACGGTGGTACTCTCATGCTCTCCTTTTGCCTGGCAAGAAGAAATTGCCAGCCGCTCACTCACATCCTCTCCTTTTGCCTACTCACAAAGCAGCCTCTCACTCTCAGTAGTAACACTCCCTTCCTTCATTCCTAGAAGTGTTCGAACTATTAATGTTACTTCTACTGTAGTTACAGTAGACTCATATGAAGGAGTAAATTGTCTTAGATTAGATACAGTAGCAGGAAGAACATTGATCAAGGGATGTAGAATATCCATTGATACTGTAGTTGATGCTACCAATGGATGATTGCGGTTAAGCATATCCATCGGTGAACAAACACTTGGCAACGGATGAGAAATATCCGTTAATTGGAGTAGAAGAGAAAGCAGTTGATAGAGAGACTATAGTTGAATCTATGCAGATTGATTTTAAAGTAGGAGGCACAGTTTCAGCCACAGTTTCATGAAGAATGGGCTGTTGGTCCAACAAATCATCTAAGAGATGATGACCAGCAAGTTCTGAGTGGGGCTCCTCCCTTAGAAGTAAAGAGGGAGAATTTTCTTGTGATGTGTAAATCATATCAATATCCAGAGATAGAGATGGTGAATTTGGATTATGTAGAGTGTTTGTAGAAAGAGATTGGGGCTGTGACTCCACATTTACTGGAGCCACATCAAGCTGAATTTGAGAAGGTTCAATCACTGAAGATTGAACTGTGTGTGAACCCTGCGCACCCAAAGTAACTTTAGGTTTTTTCTTTCTTACAAAGGTTTTGGTTGGTGAACTTTGGCTGGTGGTGTCCCTTACCCTCTTGTTCAATGTTCCTGGTTGGGAACTCTTTTCAATAACAACACCCTGTTGAGAGGATGCTGCTAGGGATGCGTTTAATTCCTTTTCAACATTAACAGTCTTTTGTGAGACTACAATGTGGCTAGGCTGGGACTCACTTACCTTTCCCACCTTATTCATAGGGTTTCTTTGATGTTCACCCTGTCCCTCACCACTCACTACCACCTGCTCACTCCCCTCAGAAGTTATGGTAGTTTTTACAACAAGTGCCTTTTGGGAAACACTTGAGGCTGGTTTCTTTGATTTGGATTTAGAGTTATGTTTGGTTGTTTGGGTAGGAGATTGTGGGTTACTAGCTACAGCGTCCATAGCAACACTTAAAGGCAAAGAAACTTTAGATTGATTAGTAGGAATAGGGTTAGAAACTGTTACCTCAATGATTGGCAAGTATACCAACTTCACCCCTGAACTGAGATTCATTCGAATTAGGTCACTGAGAACCCTTTTCTCTTGAACCCAACAGGTGGACCTGCTTGATGGCTGGTTGAGCACTATTTCATTTTCATAGACATGGTTAGCCAATAACATTAGGAATCTAGAAAAATGGATATTTTTACCTCTATTCTCTTTCTTTCCTAATTTAGCACCAATCTCATTCAGTACTAAAGACCCAATATTATAGAATTTGTCATTCGAAAGCATGTAGAGCATGTTAAGCAGGGCATTGGTAACAACATCAAAATTACTGATTTTACCAGAAAACACCTTAATGAAAGCATCACAAAGAAAACTCCATTCCTTTTTTATGCCTTTTCTAACAATCCTGCCTAGGTTATCAGTACTAAGATTGTAACCTATGGTGTTAAGCATGGTAACAAGATCACCATCAGTAGGATGGGTGCTACAGTTATTATCAGGTAGTTTAAGACAGGTAGTCACAACATCAGAGTTTAAGACATGTATTATTGGACTAATACACCCAAAAAAACTTATTATCCATCGAGGTAAATAAAATAAAACAAATAAATCCAGAAAAGTGTTTGAACATCAACGGATAATGGACATATCCGTTGATAGGCGAATTCTGACTTAGACAGAATTTTGTGCCTTTTCTTAAGAAAGAAAATTCAACCTATTTCTGGCTGCTCAACAACATGCAAATAACTAAGATGGATTAGGAGAAATTCAACATACCTAGCTCACTTACCATCCTTGTGAATGTTGATTCATCAAGTGGCCTGGTAAAGATATCTACAAGTTGTTTTTCACTTAGAACAAAGAGAAGTTCCACAGTTCCCTCCATCACATGTTCTCTGATGAAGTGATATCTGATATCTATGTGCTTGGTCCTGGAGTGTTGCACTGGGTTCTCAGATATAGCAATAGCACTGGTGTTGTCATAGAAAATTGGAATCTTTTTAATCCTTAGACCACAGTCAAGAAGTTGATTTTTCATCCACAAGATTTGTGCAAAACAGCTCCCAGCTACAATATACTCAGCTTCTGGTGTAGAAGTAGAAACTGAATTCTGCTTCTTACTAAACCATGATACCAGCTTATTTCCTAAGAATTGACAGGTGCCTGTGGTACTTTTCCTATCAATCTTGCAACCTGCATAATCTGCATCGGAATAGCCAATTAGATTAAAACCAGAATCTCTAGGGTACCAAATGCCAAGGTTTGGTGTTCCCTTGAGATATCTGAAAATCCTTTTAATAGCTATTAAATGAGATTCCCTGGGATCAGCTTGGAATCTAGAACATAAACAGGCAGAGAACATAATATCAGGTCTACTTACTGTTAAATATAAAAGTGAGCGAACCATGCCCCTATAACTTAAAATGTCCACTTTCTTCTCTTTAGTATTCAATTCAAGTTTGGGAGCAGTGGCCATGGGTGTTTTTGCAGAAGCACAATCTAATAAGTTAAATCTTTTCAACAGATCATAAACATACTTAGATTGGCTCAGAAGAATACCATCACTAACTTGCTTTACTTGTAAACCAAGAAAGTAAGTTAGTTCACCCATCATGCTCATTTCATATTTACTTTGCATAAGTTTGGCAAACTTCTGCAAAGCTTCTCATCAGTAGAACCAAATATTATATCATCTACATAAATTGGAACAAGAATCATAGAGCCATTGACACTTCTATAAAAGAGACTGTTGTGCCCAAAATCATCATGGACTGAATGTAGGCCCATTAGGCCCTATGGTTCAATCCATACGAGCTAAAGGACAGATCCAGTGTGAGTTATGAAGATAAGATAGAAGAAATGACTAAGGAAGTACGAGTATAAGGAGGTTCCCAATGGTCAGGAAGCTGAGCTGAACATTAGAAGACCAGGTTCCTCCCAGCGGAAGAGTTCGAGTTAGCATAACAACAACCATAGAGATGACGAGAGCATGTGAAGAGCTATCCAGTCTAACCAGTTTGTTATTTGTGCAGGTACTGATGCCTAATGGGAGGTCCCTAAGTGATATGTCCCGAAATAAGGAGGTTCCTGAGAAACAGGCTCCTGAGATATAGGTTCCTGAGCACCAGGTTCCTACGAGTAGCCAACAGAAGGTTCTAGAAGCCATCTAGAACAGATAAGCGAATTGGTATTTGAGTATAATTCTAGGGCGCAAATGATCCTAGAATGTCTCTGACCAATGAGGGAATCATAGTAGGGTACGAACCCGAGTTCTACTCTACTTAGCCAACTAGTTCGCGGAAGGCTCTAAAGGAAACTGAGTCCTACGCGAACTAGGTAGTTGAATACAGCCAATCCAGCAAGATACAGAGTCCCATTAGAACTACGTGAGCTTGATCCCTATATAAACAAGGGTACGTAGGCACCTCGTGGGTAAGACACATTCAGTTCTCTAATTCTCTCTAAAGGCACTTGAGATTATTAGAGACACCCTCGAGCACAGCTCAACCCCCACAATCACAACCCCAACCTTTCACAGAACAGTTGATCGTTAGCCTATACAACTACCCGTAAACCTCTCAAAAGTTGTTGCAAAATCCACTCATCAACATTGGCGCTAGAAGGAGGGGAGTTAACATCTTAAGAGTGGAAAAGATGGCAGGCGACTCTGATAGCGAAGCAACCCGTTCTGAGGAACAAATTCACAATGAAAACAAATCTCCTCGAAAAGCAAAGAAGGTTACCAAAGAAGATATGATGGAAATCTTAAAGACCGTTGGAGAACGATTGTCGACTTTGGAGCAGGCTTCAAGCAAAAAGAAGAAAAAGAAGGCAAAGAAAGGCAAGAAGTCGAAGGTGACTCCAAAACAACTGAATTTTGAGGAAGAAGAACCCGAAGATGAAGAGGAAGTTCCAGAAGATGATGAAGAGCCAAGATATGATAATGGTGATGAAGAACCAGAGAATCCTGAGAAGGACAAAACTCTTAGCAAAAAGGGACCTTTCCAAGCCCGCACAGAGTCCAAGGGAAAGAAGAAGGTTAACACTGGAGGTTCCTCACAAAAAAAAAAGAAAGACAAAGACCCATCTGTTGAGATAATTGAAGAAGAGGAAACAGACTCAGATGAGGTTACTGAAGAATCCAGCACTGCAGAGCCAAAAGAGGAGGAAGGAATGAGCAAAAAGACAAAGGCAAAAGCTACTGGAGAGGTGACAGCAGAAGATATCAAGAAAATTTTGGCTCAACTCAAGGATGAAAAGAATCTTGTTGTGAATCCTATAACTGCTTCTCCTTTCACCAAAAGGGTTCGAAAGTCGGCTCTGCCTAGATCTTACAGGCCCTCGAATGAGTTGAATTTCGATGGAACCACTGATCCAATCGAGTACCTAAGTCATTTCGACACGGATTTGGATGTCTATCAAGTGAAGGAGGCCACTAGGTGTAGGTTACTGGCTGCAACTCTACAGGGTGGAGCTCATCAATGGTTCAAGAGGTTACCTGCTGATTCGATCAGTTCCTGGGAGAATATGGGAAAGCTCTTTGTTACCCAATTCAGAGCATCTGTCGCGTTTGCACCACCTACCAATACCCTGGCCAACATCAAGCAGAGACCTAGTGAGACATTGACAGAATACTTCAAGAGGTTCAATGCAGAGGTTCCGAAGGTTAGGAAAGCATCTGAGGAAACCATAAAGAATTTTTTAATTGCTGGAGTCAAAGGAGGCTCAGATTTTTGGAAAGCACTTCAGGGAAAAGAACCAGAGACGTTGGTAGATTTTTATGCCCAAGCGGAACCTTTTCATCTCGTGGAGGAATCTTTGGCTGATTTGAAGAAGGATCCAGATTTCGTAAGGCAAAGTGGGTGGTCAGGAAGCAAGAGGTCAAGGCCCAGAAGCCCCAATGGTCGTGATAGTAAAAAAGTGGTTAGTCGTACATCCCAGGTGAAGCCTGAAGCTGAAGCTGTGAATCCTACCAGACCTGTCATGAGTCAGGTCCCACCACCAGCTTCCTACAACAACAACAAATGTGAGAGACCCGTCTATGAAACTTTCACCCCTTTGGTAGCTCCAATCGATCACATCTACGCAGTGAATGAAAAGTCCTCATGGTTTAAGAAACCTTTTAGAACTGGCCCTCCAGGGAATAAGAATGAGTGTCCATACTGTAATTTTCATGATAACAATGGGCATAATACTGCAGATTGCCGTCACCTCAGGGACTTAATTGAAACTCTAATCAGGCAAGGGCAGTTAAGTGAATGGGTGGCTCAAGAAGGCAAAAAGTATAGAGATGAGAAGACTCAGAAGGTACAGGAACCTGTTGTGATGGAAGGACCACCCAAGGCTGGGTGCATACGCACAATTATAGGAGGTCCCCACATTGGAGGAAGTAGCAGGAGCGCCATGGAGAGGTACACTTGTGAAGCTAAAGAACGTCCTTTGACCAGTATTTACAATCTGTCACAGAGGTCTCCCAAGCTGTTTGAAGGAGAGGATGCAGATATTACCTTCACTGAAGGAGATGCTTCTTGGGTACACCATCCCGACACGGATGCCTTAGTGGTCGAAGCAGGTATCGGGTCTTATGAGGTCCATCGAGTACTAGTGGATAATGGAAACTCTGTAAACCTGTTGTCTTACCCAGCTTTCAAAAAGATGCATTTTCTGGATAAAGACTTAACCCCAACGAAGGATACCTTGTATGGTTTCACTAACAACCAGGTTCCTATCAAGGGTAAGATTCGTTTACCAGTAACTCTTGGTGACAAACCATGTTGCATTACACAGCTAGCAGAATTCATTGTTATAGAGGACAATATGAACTACAATGCTATTCTGGGAAGACCCATCCTGAAAGAAATGAGGGTGATAACCTCCATTTACCACCTGACTATGAAGTTCTCAACACCAAATGGAATTGGTGTAGTTCGAGGATGCCAGTATGAGTCTAGAGAGTGCTACACCAAAGCTTTGCAACATGTTGCTAAGGCTGCTAAGTTACCTGAGCCAATGGCGAGGTTCCTGATGATTTTCCAGGAAAGAACCCAGATAAAATAACACTCGATCTGTGTAGTCCGCCCTTGGAAGGTTTTGTACCAGCATCTTGTAGAGCTATAAGAATTGAAGAGATTATAGAAGAGGAACCTCATGCTGAGATTCCAGTTTTTCGGGGACCAGATACCCCTTACTTGTTGTTAGAAAGTGCACCCCCTATGGACAAGGATGGTGATGTGTGTATGGTAGAAGAGTTGGATGAAGAAAAATCTAGAAAACTGAATCATAATGGAAGCAGTGAAGACAGTCAGCCAGCCTCAAAGAGAAGGAATGTCATGCACGGAGTTCAAGAACCATCTGTAGTTCAAGAACCATCTGCAATCCAAGAACCTCAAAAGGATTCACCCACAGAAATGGATGTAGAGTTAGATCCTCGAATGCCAGAAACCACGGTCAAGGCTGGACCAGCTGGTGAGACTTTAGATGTGAAGATAAATGACAAGGATGGTATGAAAGTGTTGAAGATTGGACCTCGACTCGACCCAGCCTTAAAGGAATCTCTTATTACCTTTTTCGGTAAGAACCTGGATGTGTTTGCATGGTGTCACGTAGATATGGAAGGGATAGATCCAAGAGTCATGTGTCACAAGTTGAATATCGATCCAGAAAAGAAAGGAATGAGACAGAATCGAAGACCAGTTAGTGGAGAGAGAGCTCAAGAATTGAAAGAAGAGGTTGATAGGTTATTGGATGCAGGGTTGGTTAAAGAATCTTTCTACCCGATATGGTTGGCAAACCCTGTCTTGGTGAAGAAACCTAATGGGAAGTGGAGAACCTGTGTAGACTTCATAGATCTCAACAAAGCATGCCCAAAGGACAGCTTCCCGCTGCCACGAATTGATCAGCTAGTGGATGCAACTGCTGGACATGCCCTCCTCAGCTTCATGGATGCATATTCAAGTTACAATCAAATCCCTATGTATGAACCTGACCAAGAGCATACTTCATTTATTACGGATAGAGGTCTTTATTGCTATGTATGCATGCCATTCGGGTTGATTAACGCTGGAGCCACATACCAACGACTGGTGAACATGATGTTTAAAGACCAAATCGGTCATACTATGGAGGTATATATGGATGACATGCTAGTCAAATCCAAGGAAGCTGTTGACCATGTAAAACACTTAGAAGAAATGTTTGGAATCTTACGAAAGTACATAATGAAGCTAAATCCCCAGAAATGTGTGTTTTGGGTAGAATCAGGAAAATTTCTGGGTTTTATAGTAAATCACAAAGGTATAGAAGCCAACCCAGCCAAGATTAAAGCATTGATTGATATGAGGTCACCAAGGACTGTGAGAGAGGTTCAGTCCCTTACAGGGAGAGTCACAGCCTTGAACAGATTCATCTCGAAGTCCACTGATAGGTGTCAGGAGTTCTTTAAAGCCATAAAGAAAGCAAGCAAGTTCGAGTGGACAGAGGAATGTGAGATAGCATTTGGAAAGTTAAAGGAGCATTTGGGGAACCCCCCACTTTTAGCCAAACCTGTGGATGGAGAAACATTGATACTTTACCTGGCTGTATCAGAATATTCCATTAGTGTAGTTTTGGTTCGAGAAGAGAATGGACAGCAGAGCCCAGTCTACTACGTCAGTAAAAGGTTACTTGATGCAGAAACGAGGTATACAGGAATGGAGAAGCTGGTTTACGCATTGATTCTATCTTCCAGGAAGCTGCGACCTTACTTCCAAGCTCACAAGATCGAGGTGAGAACCTCATATCCAGTTAGGCAAGTGATGCATAGGCCAGAAACTTTGGGAAGAATGTTAAAGTGGGCTGTGGAGTTGGGACAGTTCGACATAGAATACAAGCCAAAGATAGCAATCAAGGCTCAAGCTCTAGAAGATTTCCTAATTGAGTTTCCACCCCATGTTGAGGTTATTGGTCAAGAGGAACCAAGAAAGATGGTGGAAGAACAGACAGAGAATGATAACTGCGCACCCTGGTGGACATTGTATGTAGATGGAGCTGCTAACAGTAGTGGAGCAGGTGCAGGCATAGATCTAGTTAGTCCGGAAGGACACAAACTCCATAGCTCGATTCATTTTGCTTTCAGAGCCACAAATAATGATACAGAGTATGAGGCATTGATTGCAGGCCTAAAGCTAGCTTTGGAGATGAAAGTTGAGAATATCAGAGTGTTCTGTGATTCGATGTTAGTAGTTTGGCAGATTCGTGGTGGCTTTCAGGCAAGAGGTCCACGAACAGACTTGTATTTGAGGTACTCCCAGGAATTGATCGCAAAGTTCAAAGAGGTGAAGTTAGATTAGATACCACGAGGATAGAATACCAATGCAGATGCATTAGCCAAGCTAGATCAGAGAGAGTCCACATTATTGGGAGTAATTCCACTTCAGATTCAGGAGCAACCTAGCGTTTTCAAAGAAGAAGTGATGGACATCGAATTTCCAGTTGAAGATTCCTGGATGACCCCAATATATAGTTACCTGGATAAAGGGGAGCTACCTCCCAGTCAAGATAAAGCCAGGAAACTGAGGTATCATGCAGCCAAGTATGTAATCTATGATGGAGTTCTGTATAGACGAGGATTCAATCAACCTTTGCTTAAGTGTGTAGCTGGAGAGCAATGCAAGTATATCCTCGAGGAGATTCATGAAGGAGTATTTGGAAATCACTCGGGGGGTAATTCTTTAGCCATGAAGGTCCTTCGACAAGGATATTATTGGCCAACCATCAAGGCAGATGCCTCTAAGTTTGCAAAGTCATGCGGCAACTGTCAGAGGTTTGCAAATTTTGATAGTCGTCCTGTAGCACCTATCAAACAGATTGTCAGTCCTTGGCCATTTGCCATTTGGGGGATAGACCTCATTGGAGAGCTCCCGAAAGGAAAAGGAGGAGTGAAATATGTAGTGGTTGCAGTTGATTACTTCACAAAGTGGGCAGAAGCAGAACCACTTGCTAAAATTACAGTAGCAAAGTTGACTGAGTTCGTGTTTCGAGCCATTGTATGCAGGTTTGGTATTCCACAGAAGCTGATTTCTGACAACGGGAAGCAGTTTGACAGCAGAGAGCTTAGAGGATTGTGTGAGTAGTTTGGAATTCAGAAAGCATTCTCAGCAGTGTATTATCCACAGAGTAATGGACAGACTGAAGCTGTGAACAAGATTATCAAGCTTACTTTGAAGGCAAGGCTTGAAGATAAGAAAGGAAGCTGGCCAGAGGAGCTTCCAGGAGTCCTGTGGTCGTATAACACCACTCCCAGAACTACAACTGGTGAGTCTCCTTTTACTCTTGCTTATGGTTGTGAAGCTATGGTACCTGTGGAAGTTGGAACAGGTTCCCTGAGAAGAAAACATTTTGATCCCGAGAACAATGAGGTCAATCAGAGACTGTATTTGGACATGGTCGAAGAGTTGAGAGCAGATTCGCAAGTGAAACTAGCAGCATATCAACAGAGAGTTCGAAGGTATTACAACAAAAAAGTTAAAGCAAGACCTTTTAAAGTTGGAGATCTGGTTTTGAGGAAAGTCATGCCAAACACCAAGGTTCTGGCACACGGAGCTTTTGGAGCAAATTGGGAGGGACCTTACCAGATAAAGTCAGCCATTTGGGAAGGAACCTACCACTTGATGGATATGGATGGGAATCTCATTCCGAGAGCTTGGAATGCAGAACATCTCAAGAAGTATTATCAGTAACTCTTTTACTGTGTTTTTCTTAGGAAAAGTAAGGCTCTTTCAGCCCAAGAATAAAGGCAGCTTATTAGTTATAGCTGACCAGCATTTTGATTTCAGTATTTGATTATGCATGTAACCGGGGGGTACTTGATGTGAACCTCCATACTTGAAAGACAGTTTTTTAAGTATTGAGCGATTGATAGCTCTACGATTGAATATTTTGAATATTCAATCATAGGTTTAAGAGTTTTGCCGTTAATTACATTAATTATACATATAGTTAAACAGGAAACAAAAGTTGTCTAACTATGCTACATCAGCAATGGCGGCTAGCATCTCAGCGGGGAGTCCGGTGGGTCGGGTAACCTGCTTGCGCCGAGTGCGCCTGACGCGAGCCATCTGTCCTAGCTGTTGTTGTGACATAATATGAACAAGGCAAGAGTGAGCGAAAGCCCACCAACAATAATATGACTGAACAGTGATACATATATACAGCAGTTCAAAATATCCTTTGAAATCATATGCCATGCATTAATGAAGTTATTGCCAGTATAATATAAAGGATGAAGTTACTAGGTAACTCAAAGTATTTGTTTGTAGAAATATCTGCTACATCAAAAGTAAGCGAGATATTCTCACTGTTATTAAAGAGAGGAACTTGCATGAAAAGATTGCAATTCCAGTTATGAACACTTTTCCAGCTCTGCCAACAGTAATCATGTTGCAGGAAATAAATAAGTTTGGATGATGAACCAATGATGGAGTATTCACCGCGCCCGCTGTTCCAATCTTGATGATCAGTCAAGATCGTACAGCTCAATTTAGATTTACTACCGGTAGAAGGAAGAACTGACGGCTTTACTTGTCTACCGCCTTACTAGCTCTCCCCGGCCAACGGTTGGGCCAAAGGGGAAGGACCGGCGCTACTCGGCCTCTTACACGACTCCTAGTTCAAATAGAATTCATGATTCTGAATGTAACGTTCGTCCCCCTTTCTCCAAGTATAATACTTGTTGATAAGACTCTACAAGGTAGTCGTATCTAGTTGGAAAGGAAAATTCACCAATAACTTCCAAGCTGTGGCTTGGTATCGAATATCAACTTGTTCCAACAATCTTACCCCTCGAAAGATGAGAAGGTAAACAACGACTTAATAAGTCAACAGCACCCGAGTTGCAAGTGAAGAGAATACTTTATGACCGGGAAGTCGACAAGATAAATAACATCTTCTAAGTAAGGTTCCCTTATTATTAGAGAGGTAGACTCAAAGAAGAATGATGTCTGAGAACCTTTCTTGATATAAGATTAATAATAATATGACTCCGAAATATTTTCTGTAATAATCGAAGAAGATAAACCTTATCGAGGTTATTCTAAGTATGGAATAAATATTCAGAGAATATTTATTGAATTAAAATATTTTACAGAATATTTAGGAATATGAAAGAATATCTTTAATCAGAGTATTTCTCAAATAATCCTTGAAGAAATATCTAGAGAATATTTATTGCATAATTAAATATTCAAATGAATATTCAAAATAATATTCATTAATTAATAAGACCTGAAAGGAATATTTAAAATATTTAAAATAATATTCGATGATTAAATAGAACCCTGGATGAATATTCAAAATAATATTCATAATTAACTAGGAATTTAAATGTTTATTGAAAAAGTAATATTCGTTTAATGAATAATATTCTAAATGAATATCAAGTAATATTCATTTAGTAATCCAAGCTTTAAAGGAATATTCGAGATAAGACTCGATAAATAAATCAAGCTTCAGATGAATATTAGAATAATATTCATCAAGTAAGTAATATCTTAAATGAATATTCAAAAGTAATATTCATTTAATAAAATAATATTCTAAATGGATATTCAAATAATATTCATTTAGTAGTCCAATCTTTAGAAGATATTCGGAATAATAATCGATAATCTATTCGACTTTGAATGAATATTGAAAAATATTATTCGTCGAATGGTTACGTTCAAATAATTATTTGAAGTAGGGATCGTTAAATAAATAATCTCGAACGAATATTCAAATAATATTCGTCGCCCGAATACTGTAAAATATTTACTTAGATATTTTCTTTCGAGGTAATCTCGATATGTCAAGAAATATTGACTCCCGGTCTATATTTGATGAATAAGATGTATACACCCTTCTCTGAGGGTCTTACAATAACCAGCTTATAATTGATACGATAGCTATCTAATTTATAAGCCAATAATAATCAGGGAACAAGCATAATGATATAACTTGAAAGTAGGCATGCAATATATATATATATATATATATATATATATATATATATATATATATATATTCAATCACAACAACAGCCTAAAAGAAGGGAATTGAAACTTGCCTGGTAGTCGAGTACGGTAAGGGTTAGTGGTAGCGGGTCCCGGTTCAGCTTGGTGATCTATAAATAGCCAAGGCATTCGGGATTAATCACTTAACATCTTAAAAGTTAAGTTATACTTAAATCGAAACACGTTCTCGAGTTATCTCGTTATACCCCTTTTAGTGGATTCATTTTATCATTGATCCGACCCGACATTCGTTCGTTAATACGACATGTCACTGTACTTATACTTGGGACATACTTAAGTCATACAAGTTCTAAGGTCGATCGTTACGAACCAATATTATACTCCGAGTTTTATCGCCCGTTTTCTAAATGTTTTACCGAAGTTATAATAGAGTCGTCTTTTAGGGGTTCGTTCGCGTTTAACCTCGACTCGAATATTTTTAATAAATCGAAAAAAATGATCCTTTTGACGTACGGTTTTCTTTCACACCTTCCTTTTTACCTCTAGTATTTATTTACCAAGATTCGTCATGACTTTACATATTTTATCGGGGTTCAATTTAAGTTACGAACTTTCGTTTACGGATTCGAACTACTTTTAGTAAATCGGTCATAAATCCTAAACCGTAAGTCTGTTTCACGTGATCTTTATATCAAAACGAAGCTTAGAACATTACCTATCCTATCATGGCAGATAAAGTTTCTGGACAGTGGGGTTTTGACATGGAAAATGGCATACAAAACATGGTATTGTAAAATCGGACATTATAACGGCTGTGTTTACACGATTTCCAAAGTTTTCACATCACCGTGAATCATTCAAGCACTACACCCCATCCATTCTAACACATGACAACATCATGACTATTCTAACAATATCTTATCTCAACCATGTCATGGATCATAATACAAATAACAACCATAATCAACTAATAACATAGATCTAAGCATTACATGGCATACTAACACTAAATCATCCATAAAACTCATAAAATCTCAAAATGATACCAAGGGTTTTTTAGCTTGTTACCTTCCTTAGAGAGTGATATAGCCTTATCAAGCCTTGATCTATCCTTATGTGACCTTAAGCTAGCTAAATCAATCAAAAGAAACATGAAAATCAAAGGTTAGTTCATAAGAACACTATTCACCCTCCTCTTGTTTGATTTTTTTGAAAATGGAAACAAAGGAATTTGGAGCTAAGATTTTGAGGAGATAAGTTTTATGAAATATAAGACTCACCATAAAAATATCAAGAACAAACAATGGTGGGAAGGTTGAGTTTGGATTTGGAATTTGTGGTTGGCCGAATGGAATGGTAAAAGGGGGGGGGAGAGTGTTTTTGCTCTTCTTTTGTATTGGTTGCTTGTAAAAATGCTTAAAGTGATTTTGTGAGATAATATCTCATCCAAGTGGTGTTAGTGGAGTGTGATGCAATGGATGAGGTAATTAGCATGGACAAGTGTTGCATTTTGCATGGTTGAAGGCTAACTAGCTAGTTGGTCTTGCTAAGTTCTTGTTCAAACCCTAACATGCTAGTTACTCTTGCCCACTTGGTTACTAGATATTTATTCTAGTAGCTTGCACAAGACTCTTGCTTCCTCTGCTTGTTTCTGTGTCCGGTTATTGCCCGTTTCGATTGATCGTTCGTAGGAATATTTCACGGATTTCTAATTAGGGTTTACCGGGAATCCTTTTTAATATTAATACTATCATTCTCCATCTTTCATTCTAACTTTCCAATTTATATTCCTTAAATCCATTCGTTAAATACTTAAGGCTATCAGTGTCCAGGGAACTCTCGGAGAAAATAAAAGTGCGGTTTTTCAGAATCCGACAGCTTTTACATACACTTATTTTCCCCCTGGATCACTAATACGAACTCGGAAATCCGTTCCGAATACTTCTATATAGTGTCGTCTCATATTATTCTATACTCCCACCAAAACACTATTCATTCTTTATTCTTTACTTATTCTCTTAGGGTTGTACAATTGTCCGTATTCTCTTTCGATCGTTCCTTAACCTTTTTACGGAACTACTGGATTAATCGTTATCGGTCTGGATGACATGAGAATATTCTCCTGCTTGAAATTGCCATATCTTATTCCCTTAGAAGATAGATTATTCTTACCTATGTTGTTGTCACCCTTTAGCATTCTTTAAGACATAGAAATAATAAAGTCGAATTCCATTCATTCTTTCCAAATATCAATTATTACATTGTAGCCGTAACCACTATTCATTCTTACATCATTAAATACATAAAAGTTTTAATTCCACCCAAAATCTGGGTTCTTACAGTCTCCCCTCCTTAAAAGGATTCCGTCCCGGAATCAGTTTGAAAACAAGTGGGGGTGTAACACCCTCACTTGCCCACAATAATAATGTAAACTTTTATACTCAATTAAACATTAATATAAAAGAAATTTTAGAAATTTCGGCATGATGTAATCATAAACCGAACTAACCACCTGTTCAAACAACTAAGTATACCTAAAACAGTCCACATGCACAAGTTATACTAAACCATAAGGAAATAACACCATACCAACCCAGACCGCTCACAGGTCACTGTATGAAACAACTACCAATAGCTATTACAACCCAGAACTGAATCAAATATTATACAACCCATTAAATATGATAATCTGCCTACTAATACAAACATAATATAAACAAAGATATATGCTCACTACCCATCCAACCACCTCGACCCTCTGACTGCCTCGGTGACTACCCCAACCAGACGGGCCACTTCTTCTAGACATCTTCAGGCTTAGCTGAGGAAACAGAATTAGCAAGCAAGTGAGCCAAAATGCTCAGCAAGTATATATATATGTAATTTAAAACATCAACAACTGAAATGTCTGCAAGATTGTCAAGTATTAACAATCAACAATATATAAGCTCAACTGAAAGTTCATCTTTTGTCTGAATCATAAAATAGAAGAGGATTGGACTATCATGCATTTTATAAATAAAAACAATTATAAGGTTAGGCTGCTGATCAGTCACGCACTAACCCCGGACAAACGCACACAGCAATGTCCTTAATGGATCCATGGCACACATTGGCCTTAATAATTTCTGACCACGAATCTGGTCCGACCCTTACGGTCCACATTTTAAAAAAAACTAACAGTCCAATCCTAACTAAACATCAGGTGTCGGAACAATCGACCACCTCAACTGCCAAACACCCTGGACACTTTCGTTCCAGGTTAACATCTCAAATCTCACCAAATAGAATAAGGTCGGGTAATCTCTGAATTAAATATCGACAAGTTCGATATGGCAAAAAGGGGTATTGATTTAAGTCAAGCTACTAAAGGATCAACGAAAACGATATAATCGACCTGGGGTATAACAATTGAATATTCATAATTAATGGAAATTATCAGAACAGTTATATCAAGGTTAAATCAATTACATAAGAATCAAGTTATGATAATCATAATTCGCTGGAAATATAAGTGAAGTGGTTTACTTGAAAGAGAGGTGGAACAATATACTTGCAAGGGATATGGATGTAATCAATTCACTAAATGAATCAACAATTCAGTAGAATCAATTTGGGGTATAACAATTATGTATTCGAAATTTCGGGAAATTAACAGAACAATTATAGCAGGAATAATTCGAATGAGCATATGAATCAGGTCTTATAATCATAACTCATTTAAAAGATAATTGAAGCAATTTACTTGCCTTAACTAGAAAATCACAGAATCCGAAGTGTCTTTACGTCCTCAGCTTTAGCCTTCCCTTTATCCACGGAATCTACACACAATATAACACTATTTTAGAATCCTGTTTAATACTCGCTAATCAATATAAACATTCCACTAGTCTACCCCTGCGAATAGTCCCCTAATTTGCATTTATATACTTATATAATAACTATATATATATAAGCCACGGATAGTAGCATTTAATCATATTGGCACTTAACACATAATACACAAATTTATAAAATATGAAGCCCGACTCACAACTCGTATAAGTTGTATAATTATACATACTCATATCCAAGAAATGATGTTAATATATTTTAGAAAAATTTTGACGGCATCCCCTTTATACGGGGGACTGCCAGTCGGGATACAGCCGACATACAATACTATAGTCAATGTTAAATCCATCCACTTCTTACTATACAACCCAATTCATTATGATTTAAATACTTACCGACCACACTCAATTCGTATTTCAATCCATATTCACCATTTACTGAATTGATATTTAATACAATTTAGGCGAATAATATTAATTACTTAATATATTACAATTTATTGTACAATTAGCAAATTTTAAATGTAAATAGTAAATATAGAATATTTTTAAAAGTTTGGCTCAGAAAATAATCATCATCGCCATATTCCATCGACTCAATTTACATTAAACATCACTGTCGATGGGGCAAAATCCCGAGGGTGCCCTAAATTTGGGTTTCCAACTCGGAATTTCGCACGAAAAATAATTACAGTTAACTTGTAATTTCACAAAAGCAACCAAACGAAACATTGATTTCACATCATTATTCGAAATAATGATAACCACAATCATCAAATTATCAACAATAGCAGTAACTGAATTAATATCAATAATTCCCAAACCACATCATTGATTCAACCATTGCTGTCACCACACAATTTATGACAGTATAAACAAAGCATGACTTCGAAGCATCACCAGTCACAAGAGGAAAAAAAACCCAGCTGCAACATCACACGCACACACACAGGGAACAACACAGTCCCGACTCGAGCCACCAACACACACATTGCTCACGCCCAAACTCGACACAATTCGGAAGGGAGGGAACTCGGACAGGGGAACCAAAGAAATCAGAATCATCATATTACTTCATGGTTTCCAAGCCAACACCGATTCCTATACCCACCGACTACACACACTCTATTAGAACACACACACACGACTGGCCACAAACCCACGCACGCACCCCTACCCAACACCCACAAACTCGCCTCTCAGTTCGGCCACACACACAACCCACGATTTATATTAACTCACACACACAGATTGAAGCACACACCACCACTCGCAGGTACATGCGACTGAAAGGAGTGGAACAACAGCCATTAACGAAGCTTACCAGGCCGGCAAGAATAGAGATTAAAAGAGATAAACCGAGATGGAGGTTTTTTGTGAGCAAAATTTGAGAGACTTTGTGAGAGATATGAAGGTCGGCTGCTAAAGACTTCTAGAGAGAGAGCAAGGTCAATATTTGGTTATGAAGAATTGCAATTAGGGATTTAGGACTTAAAGGAATTTGGGGGAAACTTTTCTTTTTAAAAAAAAAAACCTTTTATTAACTCCTTAAATAAAATTCATAAAATAAATTTGTAAAATCAAAATGAAATACAAAATAGATGGAATATTAAATTTTAAAATTTTAAAATAAAGAATGTAAAATTACGATCACCCACATATTTTTAAAATATTTTTAGGAGTAAAAACGAATTAAATACGGATTTTACAAAAGTAAATCCGTAAAATGAAACAGAATTCATAAAATCATTTTGAAATCGTTAAAAATCAAAACGATTCCATACAACATTTTTAAACTCAAATAAACTAATAAAATTAATAAAACAAAAGATTTCATAATTTTTTTACTACTTCCGTTGATTTTATAAAATTCTCAGAAAGTAAATATAACGATATTAATTAGGAAATAAATCCCAAAAAGATAATTAAAAACAGTCGGGTTTACATAACATATATAAAACATCAACCAAACCTCCAAACATTATACCACAATATAATACTTCCTCAACCAATTCACACACCACATAATTTATATTTAATATAAAATAGATAACTTTTAAATATTCTGAAATTTCTAAGGCGTTATAACCTTCCCCCCCCCCCCCCCTTAAAAAGATTCTGTCCCCAGAATCTCACCTAAGAGAATAATTGAGGATACTTCTCCAACATATCACTTTCCAACTCCCAAGTTGATTCTTCCACCTTGGGGTTTCTCCACAAAACTCTCATTATAGGAATTGTTTTATTCCTCAAAACCTTTTCTTTTCGATCTAGTATTTTGATAGGCTGCTCCACATAAGATAAATCTGGCTGAATCTCTGTCGGCTCATATTCAATGACATGTTTAGAATCCAGATGGTATTTCTTAAGCATGGATACATGGAACACGTTATGGATATGTTGCATATGAGGCGGTAAAGCTAACTCGTAGGCAACTTTCCCGACTTTCTTCAATACCTCGGAAGGCCCAACAAATCTTGGACTTAATTTTCCTTTCTTGCCAAATCTTACTAACCCTTTCCACGGAGATACTTTCAACAGTACTTGCTCTCCTTCTTCGAATTCCGTATTCTTTCTAGCCAAATCAGCGTACTTCTTCTGTCGGTTCTGAGCTGTCACTAACTGTTTCTGAATAAGTTGAACTACTTCCTTGGTTTGCTGCACTAACTCAGGTCCGAGTATCTTTCGCTCGCCAACTTCTGCCCAGTATACTGGAGATCGACACTTTCGTCCATATAACGCTTCATACGGTGGCATACCGATGCTAGCATGAAAGCTATTGTTGTATGAAAATTCCACTAACGGCAAGTGTTCATCCCAACTTCCTGCAAAATCCAATGCACAAACCCGGAGCATGTCTTCAATTGTTTGGATCGTTCTTTCACTCTGTCCATCAGTCTGAGGATGGTAAGCAGTACTCATTTTTAATTCAGTGCCCAAACATTCTTGAAAACTTCTCCAGAATCTTGAATTAAATCTTGGATCTCGATCTGAGACTATTGATACTGGAACTCCGTGTCGCACCACGATCTCTTTTATGTATATGTGAACCAATTTGTCTAATGAGAACCTCTCATTTATCGGAAGGAAGTGTGCAGATTTCGTTAATCGATCAACAATTACCCAGATAGCATCATGATTAGCTCTCGTCCTTGGCAACCCAACCACAAAATCCATCGCAATATGTTCCCATTTCCACTCGGGAATCTCTAATGGTTGTAGCATCCCACTTGGCCTTTGATGTTCTGCTTTTACTTTCTGACAGGTCAAACACTTACTCACCCATTCAGCAATACCTCTCTTCATATCCGGCCACCAGAAGTTTCTTTTCAAGTCTCGATACATTTTCGTACTTCTTGGATGAATCGAATATTTCGAACTGTGGGCTTCCTGTAGGATCTCATTCTTCAACTCTGTCACATTGGGTATCCAAATACGTGAAGAAAATCTCAATATCCCCTCGTCATCTACTTGTGTGCATATTTCCTCACCTGTTAACTTGTTCACATCTCCGCTCATGACGTCCTCCTGGCATCTGCGAATCTTTTCTAACAATTCTGGCTGAAATGTCATAGTGTACACCGTATCTGTACTACTTGCAGGCATACACACCTCTATCTCCAATCTTTCAAACTCTTTGTATAATTCCTCAGGCATTGTCAACATACTGATTTTCTCCTTCCTACTTAAAGCGTCCGCCACCACATTCGCCTTCCCAGGATGATAGTTGATGGTACAATCATAATCCTTGAGTAATTCCAACCATCTTCTCTGTCTCATATTCAACTCCTTCTGGGTGAAAATATACTTTAAACTCTTGTGGTCTGTGTAAATTTCACACTTTTCCCCATACAGATAATGTCTCCAAATCTTCAAGGCGAAAACAATCGCGGCTAATTCTAAGTCATGAGTAGGATATTTCTGCTCGTGAGGTTTCAATTGTCTCGAAGCGTAAGCAATTACTTTACCGTGTTGCATTAGTACACATCCCAAACCTTTGTGAGATGCATCACTGTAGATCACAAAATTTCCTTTTTCATCTGGAAGTGTCAATATAGGTGCAGTCACCAATCTCTTCTTCAATTCCTGGAAACTTTCTTCACACTTCTCATTCCACACAAACTTTTCATTCTTCCTTATCATCTTTGTTAGTGGGGTGGCTATCTTCGCAAAGTCTTGAACAAATCTTCGATAATATCCCGCCAATCCTAAGAAACTTCGAACTTCTGTGGGTGTTTTAGGTCTGTCCCAATTCATCACGGCTTCAATTTTAGCAGGATCCACCTTAATCCCTTCAGTGCTGATGACATGCCCTAAAAACTGCACTTCTTTCAACCAAAACTCACATTTGGAAAATTTCGCATACAGTTTCTCTTTCCTCAACGTTTCTAAAGCTATCCTTAAATGTCCTGCATGATCTTCTTCGGTCTTTGAGTATATCAAAATATCATCTATAAACACAATCACAAACTTATCCAAATATTTCTTGAAGACTCTATTCATTAGGTCCATGAACGCTGCTGGTGCATTGGTTAGCCCAAAGGCCATCACCAAGAACTCGTAGTGCCCATATCTAGTCTGAAACGCTGTTTTTGGAACGTCTTCCGGTCTAATCTTTAATTGAAAATATCCTGACCGCAAATCAATCTTCGAGAAACAAGTTGCTCCTTTTAATTGATCAAATAAATCATCAATTCTTGGCAAAGGGTATTTATTCTTAATGGTTAACTTATTTAATTCCCGATAATCAATACACAGTCTCATACTTCCATCCTTCTTCTTTACAAATAATACCGGAGCTCCCCACGGCGATACACTAGGCCTAATAATACCTTTCTCCAGAAGATCTTGCAATTGAACCGCTAATTCCTTTATCTCCACAGGTGCCATTCGATAGGGAGCCTTTGACACGGGTTCAGCTCCTGGGGCTAAATCGATGGTAAATTCTATTTCTCTATCCGGAGGTAAACCGGGAAGTTCATCCGGAAAAACATCAAGAAATTCATTCACCACTGGAATTTCCTCTATCTTAGGCACCTCTTGACTAGTATCCATGACATAAGCCATATAGCCCTCGCATCCTTGCCTCAACAACCTCTTTGTTTGAATGATCGTTAAAAATCTCCTATTTTGCCTCTGACCCCTAAAGGTAACCTCTACATTATCAGAGGGTTTAAGGATCACCTTCTTATTCTTACAATCAATTTGGGCATTATTCTCTGTTAACCAATCCATTCCTAAGATAACATCAAATTCACCTAACTGAAAGGGTATCAAATTAGCGTAAAAACAATGCCCTAAAATATCAATCTTGCAACGAGGACACACTTGAGTAACCGGAATTCGTTCTGAATTAGCTATTTCTATAACCATAGCTTCACGCAACATGCAAATTTCACAATTTAACCTTTGAACGAATTCTCTAGATATAAAGGACTTCGTAGCCCCGGAATCAATTAACACTTTAGCTTGAACAGAATTTACAGGGAGCGTACCTGCTACCACATCCGAATTCTTAATAGCTTCGTTCAGAGTCATGTTGAAAGTCCTCGCCACTGGTCTGACACTTGCTGTTGGGGGTGCTTCAATTGCTTGCAGTATTGGATTAGCCAGAACTGGAGGTTTCACTACAGGTACTTTACAGTCTCTCATTATATGCCCTGGCTTCCCACAACGGTGACACACAATTCCTTCCTTGCATTCCCGAGCATAATGACCTTTTTGATTACATTTGTAACACGTCACCTCCAACTTTGTACATACTCCCGGATGCCTCTTCCCACAAGTCTTGCACTCTGCCAAGGGTGGCCTAACCAATTTCTGCTGACTCGCATCTTGAATTCTATTTCCTTGGCCCCCATTCCCTGATCCTGGCTTCTTTACCAACTTTCCTGGCTGGAATCCTGGCTTTTTATTTGTCACATTCTGAGAACTGCCTTGCTCTTGTCGTTCCCCCATTGACCCAGCCTTTCTTTTCTTTCCTTCTTTTTCCTTGAAGTATAATTCGCTTTCTCCTTCAGCTATCATGGCCTTCTGCACCACCGCTGCATAAGTCTCCAGCTCCAAAACTGCTAGTTTAGTACGAATCCATGGTTTCAATCCTTGTTGAAACCTCTTTGCCTTCTTCCTCTCCGTGTCCACATAGGCCGGAGCAAACCTAGCTAGTTCAGTAAACTTGGTTTCATATTCTGTCACCGACATTTTCCCCTGTTTCAACTCCAAAAACTTCATCTCCATCTGGTCTTTCATATAGTCGGGGAAATACTTTTCCAAAAATAGCTCTGTAAACCTTTCCCAAGGAATCACCTCAGTAGCTTCCAACATCTTCACTGACTCCCACCAATAAGTGGCTTCATTCTTCAAGAAATAACTTACATATTCGGTTTGTTTATCTGCTGGGACTCCCACCAGTGCAATAGCTTTTTCCATCTCTTTTAACCAAGATCTCGCCTCCATCGGGTCCGCCGTTCCTTTAAACTCAGGAGGTTTAACTGCCTGGAAAGACTTAAAAGTAACCACCGGAGGAACAGGTGGCTGCTGCTGCTGCTGTTGCTATTGTTGCTGCTGCTGTTGCTGTTGTTGCTGCTGTTGTTGCTGCTGCTGAGCCAACAACTACTGCTGTAATTGTTGTTGTTGCTGTGCTAGAGTAGCAGTCTGCTGAACAAGGGTTTGTAATATTTGTGCTAAGGCAGGGTCCATCTGACCAACAGGAGGTGGATTAGCTTATTCACCCTGATCGGTGGTTCGGGTATTTTGTTTCTTCTTTCTTGGAGGCATATTTCTGAAATCAATGAACAATTATATTAAATTCGGGTTCAGAAAATAATAGCTCAAAATGATCCAACTTAAACAAACAATGCATATATTGCTGAAAAGTAATTCAAGGTCTCCAACCAAAATTCCGGTCAACAACTGATTCACAGGGTGCAATAGGATATCAATCCAAGGTTACACAAGGTATTCACAAACGTTCAGTAGGTACCATAAAGAAACAATAGTCATAATGCTAAGGTCAAACATAGTATCGAAAGTAAAAACAATGCTAGAAGGAAATGGTGCTGAAAGTAAATATGAAACGAGCAGTAAATAAGATGCTTAAGTAAATGACAGTATAAGGAAATTTAACACAGTTCTGCAAAAGTGATAATGATATATATAGATAGATCTGATACAAGCGTAAGAACAACGCTTCGACAAGGGTACAACATAATACTAAAAGAGGAGACTGCTAGCATCTAGTCACAGTACAACAGATATATACAACAAAACTGGTCGCACTGCAAATCCTGGCGTACTACTACTGCCATAACATGCCTCTAAATACCACATCATCATACTACCCTAATCATCACTGGTCATCATCGTCATCCGACTCTCCCCGCCAAGCTGATCCCAGAATGCTCTCCAGCTCTGCCGTCACCAGACCTAGAGTCACTTGTTGTGTCACGAATGCCGGCTCATCTCGGGATCTAATCCGTCCCCGCCTAATGATAACACGTCTAAGAGCTCGTACTCGCCTCCGGACATCCTCCAGCTCAGCTACCGCTCTATCTCGATCTCTAGCCCGGTCCTCCTCCCCAGCCCTCATAGCCCTCAACTCTGCCATCTGCCCTAAGAGATAGTCCCTCTCTCTGGCCACTCGCTCGTACACATGGTATGGAACCGGCTGAGGAGTGTACTGATATGCTGGCCCATTCATCGAGCCCTGCGATCCTACGAATGGCTGCCTAGCCCCTGGGGAAATCTGCTGCGGTACAGAAGCCCCTCCTTCCGGATCCTCGTCCGGGTCTGAATTGGAACCAGAAGCAGGTGCCTGAAGTATACACATATATATATATAATTAGACTTCCTATCTCTCATGAAACAATCCTAACCTTTCTCATAACTCTACCCCGACTCCCCACCTAATTGTTTCAGTGACTGTGACCTGTGGCTCTGATACCAACTTGTAACACCCTCACTTGCCCACAATAATAATGTAAACTTTTATACTCAATTAAACATTAATATAAAAGAAATTTTAGAAATTTCGGCATGATGTAATCATAAACCGAACTAACCACCTGCTCAAACAACTAAGTATACCTAAAACAGTCCACATGCACAAGTTATACTAAACCATAAGGAAATAACACCATACCAACCCAGACCGCTCACAGGTCACTGTATGAAACAACTACCAATAGCTATTACAACCCAGAACTGAATCAAATATTATACAACCCATTAAATATGATAATCTGCCTACTAATACAAACATAATATAAACAAAGATATATGCTCACTACCCATCCAACCACCTCGACCCTCTGACTGCCTCGGTGACTACCCCAACCAGACGGGCCACTTCTTCTAGACATCTTCAGGCTTAGCTGAGGAAACAGAATTAGCAAGCAAGTGAGCCAAAATGCTCAGCAAGTATATATATATATGTAATTTAAAACATCAACAACTGAAATGTCTGCAAGATTGTCAAGTATTAACAATCAACAATATATAAGCTCAACTGAAAGTTCATCTTTTGTCTGAATCATAAAATAGAAGAGGATTGGACTATCATGCATTTTATAAATAAAAACAATTATAAGGTTAGGCTGCTGATCAGTCACGCACTAACCCCGGACAAATGCACACAGCAATGTCCTTAATGGATCCATGGCACACATTGGCCTTAATAATTTCTGACCACGAATCTGGTCCGACCCTTACGGTCCACATTTTAAAAAAAACTAACAGTCCAATCCTAACTAAACATCAGGTGTCGGAACAATCGACCACCTCAACTGCCAAACACCCTGGACACTTTCGTTCCAGGTTAACATCTCAAATCTCACCAAATAGAATAAGGTCGGGTAATCTCTGAATTAAATATCGACAAGTTCGATATGGCAAAAAGGGGTATTGATTTAAGTCAAGCTACTAAAGGATCAACGAAAACGATATAATCGACCTGGGGTATAACAATTGAATATTCATAATTAATGGAAATTATCAGAACAGTTATATCAAGGTTAAATCAATTACATAAGAATCAAGTTATGATAATCATAATTCGCTGGAAATATAAGTGAAGTGGTTTACTTGAAAGAGAGGTGGAACAATATACTTGCAAGGGATATGGATGTAATCAATTCACTAAAAGAATCAACAATTCAGTAGAATTAATTTGGGGTATAACAATTATGTATTCGAAATTTCGGGAAATTAACAGAACAATTATAGCAGGAATAATTCGAATGAGCATATGAATCAGGTCTTATAATCATAACTCATTTAAAAGATAATTGAAGCAATTTACTTGCCTTAACTAGAAAATCACAGAATCCGAAGTGTCTTTACGTCCTCAGCTTTAGCCTTCCCTTTATCCACGGAATCTACACACAATATAACACTATTTTAGAATCCTGTTTAATACTCGCTAATCAATATAAACATTCCACTAGTCTACCCCTGCGAATAGTCCCCTAATTTGCATTTATATACTTATATAATAACTATATATATATAAGCCACGGATAGTAGCATTTAATCATATTGGCACTTAACACATAATACACAAATTTATAAAATATGAAGCCCGACTCACAACTCGTATAAGTTGTATAATTATACATACTCATATCCAAGAAATGATGTTAATATATTTTAGAAAAATTTTGACGGCATCCCCTTTATACCGGGGACTGCCAGTCGGGATACAGCCGACATACAATACTATAGTCAATGTTAAATCCATCCACTTCTTACTATACAACCCAATTCATTATGATTTAAATACTTACCGACCACACTCAATTCGTATTTCAATCCATATTCACCATTTACTGAATTGATATTTAATACAATTTAGGCGAATAATATTAATTACTTAATATATTACAATTTATTGTACAATTAGCAAATTTTAAATGTAAATAGTAAATATAGAATATTTTTAAAAGTTTGGCTCAGAAAATAATCATCATCGCCATATTCCATCGACTCAATTTACATTAAACATCACTGTCGATGGGGCAAAATCCCGAGGGTGCCCTAAATTTGGGTTTCCAACTCGGAATTTCGCACGAAAAATAATTACAGTTAACTTGTAATTTCACAAAAGCAACCAAACGAAACATTGATTTCACATCATTATTCGAAATAATGATAACCACAATCATCAAATTATCAACAATAGCAGTAATTGAATTAATATCAATAATTCCCAAACCACATCACTGATTCAACCATTGCTGTCACCACACAATTTATGACAGTATAAACAAAGCATGACTTCGAAGCATCACCAGTCACAAGAGGAAAAAAAACCCAGCTGCAACATCACACGCACACACACAGGGAACAACACAGTCCCGACTCGAGCCACCAACACACACATTGCTCACGCCCAAACTCGACACAATTCGGAAGGGAGGGAACTCGGACAGGGGAACCAAAGAAATCAGAATCATCATATTACTTCAAGGTTTCCAAGCCAACACCGATTCCTATACCCACCGACTACACACACTCTATTAGAACACACACACACGACTGGCCACAAACCCACGCACGCACCCCTACCCAACACCCACAAACTCGCCTCTCAGTTCGGCCACACACACAACCCACGATTTATATTAACTCACACACACAGATTGAAGCACACACCACCACTCGCAGGTACATGCGACTGAAAGGAGTGGAACAACAGCCATTAACGAAGCTTACCAGGCCGGCAAGAACAGAGATTAAAAGAGATAAACCGAGATGGAGGTTTTTTGTGAGCAAAATTTGAGAGACTTTGTGAGAGATATGAAGGTCGGCTGCTAAAGACTTCTAGAGAGAGAGCAAGGTCAATATTTGGTTATGAAGAATTGCAATTAGGGATTTAGGACTTAAAGGAATTTGGGGGAAACTTTTCTTTTTTTAAAAAAAACCTTTTATTAACTCCTTAAATAAAATTCATAAAATAAATTTGTAAAATCAAAATGAAATACAAAATAGATGGAATATTAAATTTTAAAATTTTAAAATAAAGAATGTAAAATTACGATCACCCACATATTTTTAAAATATTTTTAGGAGTAAAAACGAATTAAATACGGATTTTACAAAAGTAAATCCGTAAAATGAAACAGAATTCATAAAATCATTTTGAAATCGTTAAAAATCAAAACGATTCCATACAACATTTTTAAACTCAAATAAACTAATAAAATTAATAAAACAAAAGATTTCATAATTTTTTTACTACTTCCGTTGATTTTATAAAATTCTCAGAAAGTAAATATAACGATATTAATTAGGAAATAAATCCCAAAAAGATAATTAAAAACAGTCGGGCTTACATAACATATATAAAACATCAACCAAACCTCCAAACATTATACCACAATATAATACTTCCTCAACCAATTCACACACCACATAATTTATATTTAATATAAAATAGATAACTTTTAAATATTCTGAAATTTCTAAGGCGTTATAACCTTCCCCCCCCCCCCTGAAAAAGATTCTGTCCCCAGAATCTCACCTAAGAGAATAATTGAGGATACTTCTCCAACATATCACTTTCCAACTCCCAAGTTGATTCTTCCACCTTGGGGTTTCTCCACAAAACTCTCATTATAGGAATTGTTTTATTCCTCAAAACCTTTTCTTTTCGATCTAGTATTTTGATAGGCTGCTCCACATAAGATAAATCTGGCTGAATCTCTGTCGGCTCATATTCAATGACATGTTTAGAATCCAGATGGTATTTCTTAAGCATGGATACATGGAACACGTTATGGATATGTTGCATATGAGGCGGTAAAGCTAACTCGTAGGCAACTTTCCCGACTTTCTTCAATACCTCGGAAGGCCCAACAAATCTTGGACTTAATTTTCCTTTCTTGCCAAATCTTACTAACCCTTTCCACGGAGATACTTTCAACAGTACTTGCTCTCCTTCTTCGAATTCCGTATTCTTTCTAGCCAAATCAGCGTACTTCTTCTGTCGGTTCTGAGCTGTCACTAACTGTTTCTGAATAAGTTGAACTACTTCCTTGGTTTGCTGCACTAACTCAGGTCCGAGTATCTTTCGCTCGCCAACTTCTTCCCAGTATACTGGAGATCGACACTTTCGTCCATATAACGCTTCATACGGTGGCATACCGATGCTAGCATGAAAGCTATTGTTGTATGAAAATTCCACTAACGGCAAGTGTTCATCCCAACTTCCTGCAAAATCCAATGCACAAACCCGGAGCATGTCTTCAATTGTTTGGATCGTTCTTTCACTCTGTCCATCAGTCTGAGGATGGTAAGCAGTACTCATTTTTAATTCAGTGCCCAAACATTCTTGAAAACTTCTCCAGAATCTTGAATTAAATCTTGGATCTCGATCTGAGACTATTGATACTGGAACTCCGTGTCGCACCACGATCTCTTTTATGTATATGTGAACCAATTTGTCTAATGAGAACCTCTCATTTATCGGAAGGAAGTGTGCAGATTTCGTTAATCGATCAACAATTACCCAGATAGCATCATGATTAGCTCTCGTCCTTGGCAACCCAACCACAAAATCCATCGCAATATGTTCCCATTTCCACTCGGGAATCTCTAATGGTTGTAGCATCCCACTTGGCCTTTGATGTTCTGCTTTTACTTTCTGACAGGTCAAACACTTACTCACCCATTCAGCAATACCTCTCTTCATATCCGGCCACCAGAAGTTTCTTTTCAAGTCTCGATACATTTTCGTACTTCCTGGATGAATCGAATATTTCGAACTGTGGGCTTCCTGTAGGATCTCATTCTTCAACTCTGTCACATTGGGTATCCAAATACGTGAAGAAAATCTCAATATCCCCTCGTCATCTACTTGTGTGCATATTTCCTCACCTGTTAACTTGTTCACATCTCCGCTCATGACGTCCTCCTGGCATCTGCGAATCTTTTCTAACAATTCTGGCTGAAATGTCATAGTGTACACCGTATCTGTACTACTTGCAGGCATACACACCTCTATCTCCAATCTTTCAAACTCTTTGTATAATTCCTCAGGCATTGTCAACATACTGATTTTCTCCTTCCTACTTAAAGCGTCCGCCACCACATTCGCCTTCCCAGGATGATAGTTGATGGTACAATCATAATCCTTGAGTAATTCCAACCATCTTCTCTGTCTCATATTCAACTCCTTCTGGGTGAAAATATACTTTAAACTCTTGTGGTCTGTGTAAATTTCACACTTTTCCCCATACAGATAATGTCTCCAAATCTTCAAGGCGAAAACAATCGCGGCTAATTCTAAGTCATGAGTAGGATATTTCTGCTCGTGAGGTTTCAATTGTCTCGAAGCGTAAGCAATTACTTTACCGTGTTGCATTAGTACACATCCCAAACCTTTGTGAGATGCATCACTGTAGATCACAAAATTTCCTTTTTCATCTGGAAGTGTCAATATAGGTGCAGTCACCAATCTCTTCTTCAATTCCTGGAAACTTTCTTCACACTTCTCATTCCACACAAACTTTTCATTCTTCCTTGTCATCTTTGTTAGTGGGGTGGCTATCTTCGCAAAGTCTTGAACAAATCTTCGATAATATCCCGCCAATCCTAAGAAACTTCGAACTTCTGTGGGTGTTTTAGGTCTGTCCCAATTCATCACGGCTTCAATTTTAGCAAGATCCACCTTAATCCCTTCAGTGCTGATGACATGCCCTAAAAACTGCACTTCTTTCAACCAAAACTCACATTTGGAAAATTTCGCATACAGTTTCTCTTTCCTCAACGTTTCTAAAGCTATCCTTAAATGTCCTGCATGATCTTCTTCGGTCTTTGAGTATATCAAAATATCATCTATAAACACAATCACAAACTTATCCAAATATTTCTTGAAGACTCTATTCATTAGGTCCATGAACGCTGCTGGTGCATTGGTTAGCCCAAAGGCCATCACCAAGAACTCGTAGTGCCCATATCTAGTCTGAAACGCTGTTTTTGGAACATCTTCCGGTCTAATCTTTAATTGAAAATATCCTGACCGCAAATCAATCTTCGAGAAACAAGTTGCTCCTTTTAATTGATCAAATAAATCATCAATTCTTGGCAAAGGGTATTTATTCTTAATGGTTAACTTATTTAATTCCCGATAATCAATACACAGTCTCATACTTCCATCCTTCTTCTTTACAAATAATACCGGAGCTCCCCACGGCGATACACTAGGCCTAATAATACCTTTCTCCAGAAGATCTTGCAATTGAACCGCTAATTCCTTCATCTCCACAGGTGCCATTCGATAGGGAGCCTTTGACACGGGTTCAGCTCCTGGGGCTAAATCGATGGTAAATTCTATTTCTCTATCCGGAGGTAAACCGGGAAGTTCATCCGGAAAAACATCAAGAAATTCATTCACCACTGGAATTTCCTCTATCTTAGGCACCTCTTGACTAGTATCCATGACATAAGCCATATAGTCCTCGCATCCTTGCCTCAACAACCTCTTTGTTTGAATGATCGTTAAAAATCTCCTATTTTGCCTCTGACCCCTAAAGGTAACCTCTACATTATCAGAGGGTTTAAGGATCACCTTCTTATTCTTACAATCAATTTGGGCATTATTCTCTGTTAACCAATCCATTCCTAAGATAACATCAAATTCACCTAACTGAAAGGGTATCAAATTAGCGTAAAAACAATGCCCTGAAATATCAATCTTGCAACGAGGACACACTTGAGTAACCGGAATTCGTTCTGAATTAGCTATTTCTATAACCATAGCTTCACGCAACATGCAAATTTCACAATTTAACCTTTGAACGAATTCTCTAGATATAAAGGACTTCGTAGCCCCGGAATCAATTAACACTTTAGCTTGAACAGAATTTACAGGGAGCGTACCTGCTACCACATCCGAATTCTTAATAGCTTCGTTCAGAGTCATGTTGAAAGTCCTCGCCACTGGTCTGACACTTGCTGTTGGGGGTGCTTCAATTGCTTGCAGTATTGGATTAGCCAGAACTGGAGGTTTCACTACAGGTACTTTACAGTCTCTCATTATATGCCCTGGCTTCCCACAACGGTGACACACAATTCCTTCCTTGCATTCCCGAGCATAATGACCTTTTTGATTACATTTGTAACACGTCACCTCCAACTTTGTACATACTCCCGGATGCCTCTTCCCACAAGTCTTGCACTCTGCCAAGGGTGGCCTAACCAATTTCTGCTGACTCGCATCTTGAATTCTATTTCCTTGGCCCCCATTCCCTGATCCTGGCTTCTTTTACCAACTTTCCTGGCTGGAATCCTGGCTTTTTATTTGGCACATTCTGAGAACTGCCTTGCTCTTGTCGTTCCCCCATTGACCCAGCCTTTCTTTTCTTTCCTTCTTTTTCCTTGAAGTATAATTCGCTTTCTCCTTCAGCTATCATGGCCTTCTGCACCACCGCTGCATAAGTCTCCAGCTCCAAAACTGCTAGTTTAGTACGAATCCATGGTTTCAATCCTTGTTGAAACCTCTTTGCCTTCTTCCTCTCCGTGTCCACATAGGCCGGAGCAAACCTAGCTAGTTCAGTAAACTTGGTTTCATATTCTGTCACCGACATTTTCCCCTGTTTCAACTCCAAAAACTTCATCTCCATCTGGTCTTTCATATAGTCGGGGAAATACTTTTCCAAAAATAGCTCTGTAAACCTTTCCCAAGGAATCACCTCAGTAGCTTCCAACATCTTCACTGACTCCCACCAATAAGTGGCTTCATTCTTCAAGAAATAACTTACATATTCGGTTTGTTTATCTGCTGGGACTCCCACCAGTGCAATAGCTTTTTCCATCTCTTTTAACCAAGATCTCGCCTCCACCGGGTCCGCCGTTCCTTTAAACTCAGGAGGTTTAACTGCCTGGAAAGACTTAAAAGTAACCACCGGAGGAACAGGTGGCTGCTGCTGCTGCTGTTGCTGTTGTTGCTGCTGCTGTTGCTGTTGTTGCTGCTGTTGTTGCTGCTGCTGAGCCAACAACTACTGCTGTAATTGTTGTTGTTGCTGTGCTAGAGTAGCAGTCTGCTGAACAAGGGTTTGTAATATTTGTGCTAAGGCAGGGTCCATCTGACCAACAGGAGGTGGATTAGCTTGTTCACCCTGATCGGTGGTTCGGGTATTTTGTTTCTTCTTTCTTGGAGGCATATTTCTGAAATCAATGAACAATTATATTAAATTCGGGTTCAGAAAATAATAGCTCAAAATGATCCAACTTAAACAAACAATGCATATATTGCTGAAAAGTAATTCAAGGTCTCCAGCCAAAATTCCGGTCAACAACTGATTCACAGGGTGCAATAGGATATCAATCCAAGGTTACACAAGGTATTCACAAACGTTCAGTAGGTACCATAAAGAAACAATAGTCATAATGCTAAGGTCAAACATAGTATCGAAAGTAAAAACAATGCTAGAAGGAAATGGTGCTGAAAGTAAATATGAAACGAGCAGTAAATAAGATGCTTAAGTAAATGACAGTATAAGGAAATTTAACACAGTTCTGCAAAAGTGATAATGATATATATAGATAGATCTGATACAAGCGTAAGAACAACGCTTCGACAAGGGTACAACATAATACTAAAAGAGGAGACTGCTAGCATCTAGTCACAGTACAACAGATATATACAACAAAACTGGTCGCACTGCAAATCCTGGCGTACTACTACTGCCATAACATGCCTCTAAATACCACATCATCATACTACCCTAATCATCACTGGTCATCATCGTCATCCGACTCTCCCCGCCAAGCTGATCCCAGAATGCTCTCTAGCTCTGCCGTCACCAGACCTAGAGTCACTTGTTGTGTCACGAATGCCGGCTCATCTCGGGATCTAATCCGTCCCCGCCTAATGATAACACGTCTAAGAGCTCGTACTCGCCTCCGGACATCCTCCAGCTCAGCTACCGCTCTATCTCGATCTCTAGCCCGGTCCTCCTCCCCAGCCCTCATAGCCCTCAACTCTGCCATCTGCCCTAAGAGATAGTCCCTCTCTCTGGCCACTCGCTCGTACACATGGTATGGAACCGGCTGAGGAGTGTACTGATATGCTGGCCCATTCACCGAGCCCTGCGATCCTACGAATGGCTACCTAGCCCCTGGGGAAATCTGCTGCGGTACAGAAGCCCCTCCTTCCGGATCCTCGTCCGGGTCTGAATCGGAACCAGAAGCAGGTGCCTGAAGTATACACATATATATATATAATTAGACTTCCTATCTCTCACGAAACAATCCTAACCTTTCTCATAACTCTACCCCGACTCCCCACCTAATTGTTTCAGTGACTGTGACCTGTGGCTCTGATACCAACTTGTAACACCCTCACTTGCCCACAATAATAATGTAAACTTTTATACTCAATTAAACATTAATATAAAAGAAATTTTAGAAATTTCGGCATGATGTAATCATAAACCGAACTAACCACCTGCTCAAACAACTAAGTATACCTAAAACAGTCCACATGCACAAGTTATACTAAACCATAAGGAAATAACACCATACCAACCCAGACCGCTCACAGGTCACTGTATGAAACAACTACCAATAGCTATTACAACCCAGAACTGAATCAAATATTATACAACCCATTAAATATGATAATCTGCCTACTAATACAAACATAATATAAACAAAGATATATGCTCACTACCCATCCAACCACCTCGACCCTCTGACTGCCTCGGTGACTACCCCAACCAGACGGGCCACTTCTTCTAGACATCTTCAGGCTTAGCTGAGGAAACAGAATTAGCAAGCAAGTGAGCCAAAATGCTCAGCAAGTATATATATATGTAATTTAAAACATCAACAACTGAAATGTCTGCAAGATTGTCAAGTATTAACAATCAACAATATATAAGCTCAACTGAAAGTTCATCTTTTGTCTGAATCATAAAATAGAAGAGGATTGGACTATCATGCATTTTATAAATAAAAACAATTATAAGGTTAGGCTGCTGATCAGTCACGCACTAACCCCAGACAAACGCACACAGCAATGTCCTTAATGGATCCATGGCACACATTGGCCTTAATAATTTCTGACCACGAATCTGGTCCGACCCTTATGGTCCACATTTTAAAAAATCCTAACAGTCCAATCCTAACTAAACATCAGGTGTCGGAACAATCGACCACCTCAACTGCCAAACACCCTGGACACTTTCGTTCCAGGTTAACATCTCAAATCTCACCAAATAGAATAAGGTCGGGTAATCTCTGAATTAAATATCGACAAGTTCGATATGGCAAAAAGGGGTATTGATTTAAGTCAAGCTACTAAAGGATCAACGAAAACGATATAATCGACCTGGGGTATAACAATTGAATATTCATAATTAATGGAAATTATCAGAACAGTTATATCAAGGTTAAATCAATTACATAAGAATCAAGTTATGATAATCATAATTCGCTGGAAATATAAGTGAAGTGGTTTACTTGAAAGAGAGGTTGAACAATATACTTGCAAGGGATATGGATGTAATCAATTCACTAAAAGAATCAACAATTCAGTAGAATTAATTTGGGGTATAACAATTATGTATTCGAAATTTCGGGAAATTAACAGAACAATTATAGCAGGAATAATTCGAATGAGCATATGAATCAGGTCTTATAATCATAACTCATTTAAAAGATAATTGAAGCAATTTACTTGCCTTAACTAGAAAATCACAGAATCCGAAGTGTCTTTACGTCCTCAGCTTTAGCCTTCCCTTTATCCACGGAATCTACACACAATATAACACTATTTTAGAATCCTGTTTAATACTCGCTAATCAATATAAACATTCCACTAGTCTACCCCTGCGAATAGTCCCCTAATTTGTATTTATATACTTATATAATAACTATATATATATAAGCCACGGATAGTAGCATTTAATCATATTGGCACTTAACACATAATACACAAATTTATAAAATATGAAGCCCGACTCACAACTCGTATAAGTTGTATAATTATACATACTCATATCCAAGAAATGATGTTAATATATTTTAGAAAAATTTTGACGGCATCCCCTTTATACGGGGGACTGCCAGTCGGGATACAGCCGACATACAATACTATAGTCAATGTTAAATCCATCCACTTCTTACTATACAACCCAATTCATTATGATTTAAATACTTACCGACCACACTTAATTCGTATTTCAATCCATATTCACCATTTACTGAATTGATATTTAATACAATTTAGGCGAATAATATTAATTACTTAATATATTACAATTTATTGTACAATTAGCAAATTTTAAATGTAAATAGTAAATATAGAATATTTTTAAAAGTTTGGCTCAGAAAATAATCATCATCGCCATATTCCATCGACTCAATTTACATTAAACATCACTGTCGATGGGGCAAAATCCCGAGGGTGCCCTAAATTTGGGTTTCCAACTCGGAATTTCGCACGAAAAATAATTACAGTTAACTTGTAATTTCACAAAAGCAACCAAACGAAACATTGATTTCACATCATTATTCGAAATAATGATAACCACAATCATCAAATTATCAACAATAGCAGTAATTGAATTAATATCAATAATTCCCAAACCACATCACTGATTCAACCATTGCTGTCACCACACAATTTATGACAGTATAAACAAAGCATGACTTCGAAGCATCACCAGTCACAAGAGGAAAAAAAACCCAGCTGCAACATCACACGCACACACACAGGGAACAACACAGTCCCGACTCGAGCCACCAACACACACATTGCTCACGCCCAAACTCGACACAATTCGGAAGGGAGGGAACTCGGACAGGGGAACCAAAGAAATCAGAATCATCATATTACTTCAAGGTTTCCAAGCCAACACCGATTCCTATACCCACCGACTACACACACTCTATTAGAACACACACACACGACTGGCCACAAACCCACGCACGCACCCCTACCCAACACCCACAAACTCGCCTCTCAGTTCGGCCACACACACAACCCACGATTTATATTAACTCACACACACAGATTGAAGCACACACCACCACTCGCAGGTACATGCGACTGAAAAGAGTGGAACAACAGCCATTAACGAAGCTTACCAGGCCGGCAAGAACAGAGATTAAAAGAGATAAACCGAGATGGAGGTTTTTTGTGAGCAAAATTTGAGAGACTTTGTGAGAGATATGAAGGTCGACTGCTAGAGACTTCTAGAGAGAGAGCAAGGTCAATGTTTTGTTATGAAGAATTGCAATTAGGGATTTAGGACTTAAAAGAATTTGGGGGAAACTTTTCTTTTTTTTAAAAAAAACCTTTTATTAACTCCTTAAATAAAATTCATAAAATAAATTTGTAAAATCAAAATGAAATACAAAATAGATGGAATATTAAATTTTAAAATTTTAAAATAAAGAATGTAAAATTACGATCACCCACATATTTTTAAAATATTTTTAGGAGTAAAAACGAATTAAATACGGATTTTACAAAAGTAAATCCGTAAAATGAAACAGAATTCATAAAATCATTTTGAAATCGTTAAAAATCAAAACGATTCCATACAACATTTTTAAACTCAAATAAACTAATAAAATTAATAAAACAAAATATTTCATAATTTTTTTACTACTTCCGTTGATTTTATAAAATTCTCAGAAAGTAAATATAACGATATTAATTAGGAAATAAATCCCAAAAAGATAATTAAAAACAGTCGGGCTTACATAACATATATAAAACATCAACCAAACCTCCAAACATTATACCACAATATAATACTTCCTCAACCAATTCACACACCACATAATTTATATTTAATATAAAATAGATAACTTTTAAATATTCTGAAATTTCTAAGGCGTTATAGGGGGTACTTCTCTTGCATTGCGCTTTTAAGTTCCCAGGTTGATTCTTCTACATTGTGGTTCTACCACAAAACTCTGACTAGCTGAATGACGTTGTTTCGGAGCACTTGTTCTTTCCGGTCTATGATTTCCACAGGTTGCTCTACATAGGTCAAGTCTGGTTGCATGTCCACTTGCTCATACTCTACAATATGCTTGGCATCCGGATTATACTTCCTCAGCATCGAAACATGGAACACATTGTGCACCTGCTGTAGATTCGGAGGCAATGCGAGCTCATAAGCTAGTTCCCCAATCCGTCGCAAGATCTCAAATGGTCCAATGTATCTGGGACTCAGCTTTCCTTTCTTCCCAAATCTCATTAAACCTTTCCAAGGTGACACTTTCAAGAACACTAGGTCCCCTACTTCGTATTCCTTGCATTTCTGAGCTAAGTCGGCATATTTCTTTTGTCGATCCTGAGCTGCTACCAGCCGTCCTCTGATTAGATCTACTGCATCTTTAGTTCGTTGGACCACTTCGGGCCCGAGCATCTTTCGCTCTCCAACTTCATCCAATTACAAGGGGGATCGACATTTCCTTCCATAAAGGGCCTTATAAGGTGGCATCCCAATGCTTGAATGATAACTGTTGTTGTAGGAGAACTCAATCAATGGCAAGTGATCATCCCAATTTCCTTTGAAGTCTATCGCGCAGACTCTCAACATATCCTCTAGCGTTTGGATGGTCCTCTCACTTTGCCCATCTGTCTGGGGGTGGTAGGCTGTGCTCATGTTCAGCCGGGTCCCTACACATTCTTGAAAACTTCTCCAAAACTTGGAGTTAAATCTAGGATCTCGATCGGATACTATTGCGACTGGGACTCCATGTCGCGCCACTATCTCTTTTAAGTAGATGTCCACTAGTCTGTCGACCGTGTCCCTTTCGTTGATCGGGAGAAAGTGAGCTGACTTCGTCAGTCGATCTACAATTACCCATACGGCGTCATGATTAGCCTTGGTCCTTGGTAAACCTACTACGAAATCCATGGCTATGTGTTCCCATTTCCATTCTGGAATCTCTAAGGGATGTAGAAGTCCGCTGGGTTTCTGGTGCTCTGCTTTCACTCGTTGGCAGGTCAAGCATCTGCTTACCCACTCTGCTACGTCCTTTTTCATATTGGGCCACCAGTAATACTCCTTCAAATCCCTATACATTTTGGTGCTACCGGGGTGCACTGAGTATCTTGAGTTGTGTGCCTCATTTAAAATCTCATCCTTGAGTTCCTGAACGTTTGGGATCCATATCCTGTACGTGTACCTCATGATCCCCTCCTTGTCTCTTTCACACTTAATTTCCTCCCCGGTCATTATCTCTTCCGTGGAGTTCTCTTCTTCCTCCATCATCCGCTCCTGGCACCGTCTAATCTTTTCTAACAATGGAGGTTGGATTCTAATTTCCATCAACTTTTCTTGGCCCTCTCCAGGTAACTTAATCTCAATTTCCAGCTTCTCAAAACTTTTCACTAGCTCTTTCTCTGAAGTTATCATCTTGAGCTTCTCTTTCCTACTAAGGGCGTCAGCCACCACATTGGCTTTGCCCGGGTGATAGCGAATTTCACAATCGTAATCCTTGATTAACTCTAACCATCTCCTCTGGCGCATGTTAAGCTCTTTCTGAGTGAAAATGTACTTGAGGCTCTTATGGTCAGTGTAAATCTCGCACTTTTCCCCATACAGGTAGTGTCTCCAAATCTTTAAAGCGAAGACTATGGCTGCTAGTTCTAGATCATGCGTGGGATATCTGACCTCATAATCCTTCAATTGCCTTGACGCATACGCTATTACCTTGCCATGCTGCATAAGCACGCATCCTAGTCCTTTATGCGAAGCGTCACTGTAAATCATGAAATCTTCTTTTCCATCAGGTAATGCCAGCACTGGGGCTGTCACGAGCCTCTTCTTTAACTCTTGGAAACTCTTCTCGCATTTCTCAGTCCATTCAAATTTCTCGGTTTTACGGGTAAGTCGAGTTAATGGAGCTGCGATTTTCGCAAAGTCTTGGACAAACCTCCTGTAATATCCGGCCAGTCCGATGAAACTCCTCACCTCGGTTGGAGTAGTTGGTCGTTCCCAGTTTGAAACTGTTTCTATCTTGGAGGGGTGTAACACCCCCAGATCCGGGGTCAGGGATCTGGTGGTTACGGTCTTACATCCATTCATAATACTTGACTTGAGTCCACAATAAATAAATCACATGCTGTGACCCCACAATAAATACCACTCACACACACAACAGTTATAGTCCCAGAGATGAAATTGAAATAATTCTTACATTAAAGGGTTACGAATAAAAGTTATTACAATCCCAAAAGGATAACATCATAGGTTTAAGAGTTTTGCCGTTAATTACATTAATTATACATATAGTTAAACAGGAAACAAAAGCTGTCTAACTATGCTACCTCTGCAATGGCGGCTAGCATCTCAGCGGGTAGTCCGGTGGGTCGGGTAACCTGCTTGCGCCGAGTGCGCCTGACGCGAGCCATCTGTCCTAGCTGTTGTTGTGACATAATGTAAACAAAGCAAGGGTGAGCGAAAGCCCACCAACAAATATATAACTGAACGATAATTTAAAACAGTTCAAAGCTATCTTTCAAACCATATGCCATGCATTTACGGAAATGATGCTAGTATAATATGAACGATGAAGTTACAAGGTAACTGAAAGTATTTGTTTGAAGAAATATCTGCTACATCAAAGTAAGTGAGATATTCTTATTGTTATTAAGAAGAGGAACTTGCAAGAAAAAGGTTGCAATTCCAGTTACGACACTTTTCCAACTCTGCCAACAGTAATCATGTTGCAGGAAATAAATAAATTTGGATGATGAACCAATGATGGAGTATTCACCGCGCCCGCTGTTCCAATCTTGATGATCAGTCGAGATCGTACAGCTCAATTTAGATTTACTACCGGTAGAAGGAAGAACTGACGGCTTTACTTGTATACCGCCTTGCTAGCTCTCCCCGGCCAACGGTTGGGCCAAAGGGGATGGACCGGCGCTACTCGGCCTCTTACACGACTCCTAGTTCAAATAGAATTCATGATTCTGAATGTAACGTTCGTCCCCCTTTCCCCAAGTATAATACTTGTTGATAGGACTCCACAAAGTAGTCGTATCTAGTTGGAAAGGAAAATTTACCAATAACTCCCAAGCTATTACTTGGTAACGGATATCAACTTGTTCCAGTAATCTTACCCCTCGAAAGATGAGAAGGTAAGCAACGACTTAATAAGTCAACAGCACCCGAGTTGCGGGTGAAGGGAATACTTTATGACCGGGAAGTCGACAAGATAAATAACATTTTCCAAGTAAGGTTCCCTTATTATTAAGGAGATAGACTCAAAGAAGAATGATGTCTGAGAACCTTTCTTGATATAAGATTAATAATAATATGACTCCGAGACATTTTCTGTAATAATCGAAGAAGATAAACCTTATCGAGGTTAATCTAAGTATGGAATAAATATTCATAGAATATTTATTGAATTAAAATATTTTACAGATCATTTAGGAATATGAAAGAATATCTTATATCAGAGTATTTCCCAAATAATTCTTGAAGAAATATCGAGATAATATTTATTGCATAATTAAATAATCAAATGAATATTCAAAATAATATTCATTACTTAATAAGTCCTGAAAGGAATATTTAAAATATTTAAAATAATATTCGATGATTAAATAGAACCCTGGATGAATATTCAAAATAATATTCATAATTAATTAGGAATTTAAATGAATATTGATAAAGTAATATTCATTTAATGAATAATATTCTAAATGAATATCAAGTAATATTCATTTAGTAATCCAAGCTTTAAAGGAATATTTGATATAATATTTGATAATTAAATCAAGCTTCAGATGAATATTGAAGATAATATTCATCAAGTACTTAATATCTTAAATGAATTTTCAAAAGTAATATTTATTTAATAAAATAATATTCTAAATGAATATCCAAATAATATTCATTTAGTAGTCTCATCTTTAGAAGAATATTCGAAATAATAATCGATAATCCATTCTACTCTGAATGAATATTGAGAAATATTATTCGTTGAATAGTTACATTCAAATAATTATTTGAAGTAAGGATCGTTAAAATAACTAGTCTCGAACGAATATTCAAATAATATTCGTCGCCCGAATAATGGAAAATATTTACTTAAATATTTTCCTCCGAGGTAATCTTGATGTATCAAGAAATATTGACTCCCGGTCTATAATGATGAATAAGATGTATATGCCCTTCTATGAGGGTCTTACAATAACCGGCTTATAACTGATACGATAGTAATCTAATTTATAAGCCAATAACAATTAGGGAACAAGCATAATGATATAACTTGAAAGCAGGCATGCATGCTATGGCATATGTATATCAGAAAACATATATAAATATTTATTCAATCACAACAACAGCCTAAAAGAAGGGAATTGAAACTTCCCTGGTAGTCGAGTACGGTAAGGGGTAGTGGTAGCGGGTCCCGGTTCAGCTTGGTGATCTATAAATAGCCAAGGCATTCGGGATTAATCACTTAACATATTAAAAGTTAAGTTATACTTAAATCGAAACACGTTCTCGAGTTATCTCGTTATACCCCTTTTAGTGGATTACTTTTTATCACTGATCCGACCCGACATTCGTTCGTTAATACGACATGTCATTGCACTCATACTTGGGACATACTTAAATCATATGAGTTCTAAGGTTGATCGTTACGAACCAATATTATACTCCGAGTTTTATTGCCCGTTTTCTAAGTGTTTTACCGAAGTTATAAAAGAGTCGTCTTTTAGGGGTTCGTTCGCGTTTAACCTCGACTCGAACATTTTTAATAAATCGAAAAATGCTCTTTTTGACATACGGTTTTCTTTCACACCTTCCTTCTTACCCCTAATATTTATTTACCGAGATTTGCCATGACGTTACATAGTTTACGAGGGTTCAATTTCAGTTACGAACTTTCGTTTACAGATTCGAACTATTTTTAGTAATTTGGTCATAAATCCTAAACCGTAAGTCTGTTTCACGTGATCTTTATATCAAAACGAAGCTTAGAACATTACCTATCCTATCATGGCAGATAAGGTCTCTGGAAAGTAGGGGTTCGACATGGAAAATGGCATACAAAACATGGTATTGTAAAATCGGGCATTATAACGGCTGTAAATCGAATATCTACCAATTTCGAATCTTCCCATACACATAGTATCCAACCCAAACAACATATACATGACTTATATACATGAAATGAGGCCAAGCAATGCCTTTCCATTCATCTAGCTATTTACATCATTTATCCAAGATCCATACATAATCATGCTTATAATCTTAACATAACCATAACTAAGCTATATCTATCATAAACATACTTAAATCTCAAACAAGGGTTAGGGTTTCAAGAGCTTTATACCTTCCTTAGATAGTGATATAACCTTGTATGGTCCTTAGGAGTGATTATGCTTGCTAGATCAACCATGAAAAATCAAGAAAACAAAGTTAGTACATGATGAACACTATTCACCCTCCTCTTGTTTGATTTTTTTGAAAATGGAAACAAAGGAGTTTGGTGCTAAGATTTTGAGGAGATAAGTTTTATGAAATATAAGTCTCACCTTAAAAATTTCAAGAACAAACAATGGTGGGAAGGTTGAGTTTGGATTTTGAATTAAGGGGTAAGGCCGAATGGTTTTTGCAAGGGGGGGGAGAAGAGTTGCTTGGTTTCTTTTGATTTTTGTGTTTTAATCTCATCCACTCTCATCCACTTACAACATAATATCTTTCAAAAGTCACTTTATTAAAGTGATGAGGTGTTGGATGATGAAATGGCAAGACATGTGTTGGTTTTATGGTGGTTTAGAGCTTAACTAGGTAGTTACCTTGCTAAGCACTTAGTTCTTCCTCTAAGGTGCTAGTTCCTTGCTTCTAGTTTAGTTACTAGATATTTATACTAGTAGCTTGCACAAGACTCTTGCTCCCTCTGCTTGTTTCTGTGTCCGGTTATTACCCGTTTCGATTGATCGTTCGTGGGAATATTTCACGGATTTCTAATTAGGAATTACCGGGAATCCTCTTTAATATTAATACTTTCATTCTCCATCTTTCATTCTAACTTTCCAATTTTTTATTCCTTAAATCCATTCGTTAAATACTTAAGGCTATCAGTGTCCAGGGAACTCTCGGAGAAAATAAAAGTGCGGTTTTTCAGAATCCGACAGCTTTTACATACACTTATTTTCCCCCTGGATCACTAATACGAACTCGGAAATCCGTTCCGAATACTTCTATATAGTGTCGTCTCATATTATTATATACTCCCACCAAAGCACTATTCATTCTGTATTCTTTATTTGTTCTCTTAGGGTTGTATAATTGTCCGTATTCTCTTTCGATCGTTCCTTAACCTTTTTACGGAACTACTGGATTAATCGTTATCGATCTGGATGACATGAGAGTATTCTCTTGCTTGAAGTTGCCATATCTTATTCCCTTAGAAGATAGATTATTCTTACCTATGTTGTCACCCTTTAGCATTCTTCAAGACATAAACATAATAAAGTCGAATTCCATTCATTCTTTCCCAAATATCAATTATTACATTGTAGCCGTATCCACTATTCATTCTTACATCATTAAATACATAAAAGTTTTAATTCCACCAAAAATCTGGGTTCTTACAAGGGGTCAACCAACACTCCTTCTCTATTGATTACGTGCCCTAAGAATTGTACCTCATTTTTCCAAAACTCACACTTGGAGAACTTGGCATATAACTGCTCCTTCCTGAGTATTTCTAAGGTTATCCTTAAATGTTCAGCGTGTTCTGCCTCTGTCTTTGAGTAGATGAGAATATCATCAATGAAGACTATCACGAATTTGTCCAAATATTCCTTGAACACTCTATTCATTAGGTCCATGAAGGCTGCTGGGTCGTTGGTCAATCCAAATGACATAACTAAGAACTCATAATGTCCATATCTGGTACGGAATGCAGTCTTCGGGATATCTTCAGGTTTGATCTTCAGTTGGTGATATCCCGTTCTCAGATCAATTTTAGAGAAGTATTCAGCGCCTCTTAGCTGGTCAAACAAATCGTCTATCCTGGGCAATGGATACTTATTCTTTATGGTTAGCTTGTTCAATTCTCTGTAGTCGATGCATAACCTCATACTCCCATCCTTTTTCTTAACAAACAACACTGGTGCGCCCCAAGGCGACACACTGGGCCTTATCATGCCCTTATCCAACAATTCCTGTAATTGTTTAGCTAGCTCCTTCATTTCTACTGGGGCTAATCGGTACGGGGCCTTCGAAACCGGCGTCGTCCCCGGGGCTAACTCGATGGCAAACTCAATTACCCTATCAGGTGGTAGTCCGGGAAGATCTTGTGGGAACACGTCCTCGAACTCATTAACTACCATAATGTCTTGCAATCTTGGCACTTCCTTCTGAGTGTCTATAACGTAGGCTAAATAAACCTCGTTCCCTTTTCGTAACAATCTCTTGGTTTGCGCCATGGTCAGAATTTTCTGGGTCTGTCGCATCCCTTTAAACACTATTTCTTTCTTCCCTGGGGTTTTCAATTTAACCTTTTTTCCCTTACAATCTATCCGCGCATCATTGCAAGACAACCAATCCATACCCAAAATGACATCGAATTCCCCTAGCTTAAAAGGAATTAAATCGACATAGAAGGATCGTCCTCCTATTTCTAGCTTACAATCGGGGTGAATTTGATTAACCGGTACGATTTCCTGATTAGAAATTTCTACTTGTAAGGAATCTCTTAGTTGCTGGGTTTCAAGTTTCAATTTATGCGCAAAATCTCTAGATATAAAAGACTTAGTTGCTCCTGAATCAAATAAGACATTTGCACTGACTGAATTGAGAGAAAATGTACCTGCTATCACATCTGTGTCGCTCACGGCATCTTGTACTGACATATTAAAAGTCCTAGTAGTTGGTGGCCTATTTGAGGCAACCTTGCTTGCTCCTGATGCTGCTGGTTTGCTCCTTGGGCAATCCTTCCTCATGTGCCCTCGCTGTCCACACTGGAAACAGGTTGTGCTATTAGGGATGACCGTGGTACAAGAGGTAGCATAGTGCCCAGCTCGCCCACACTTATAACAGTTTATCTGCTTCAGGTTGCACACCCCGGAGTGCCTCTTCCCACAAGTAGCACACAATGTCAATGGAGGTCGAGAAGGGTTGGAACGGGACATTCCTGATTGATGGCCGCCCTGGCTCACACTTACACTCGCAGATGGTTTAAACCCTACATTCCTCCCAGGTAGGGAAACCGCTCCTCGATTAAACTTGGTTGGGGGTTTTCCTCCAACGGATCTTCCGCCCATACTAACATGCTTTCTCTTTATCCCCCCCTTTCTCTCTCTCTCTCTCTCTGCATCTGATCACTACCAGCCTCCACAATGGTTGCCTTCTGCACCAAGGTGGCATAATCTGTAATCTATAAAACCGCCACCCTATTCTGGATCCACTGCTTCAGCCCTTGTTGAAACCTGTTAGCTTTCTTTTCTTCTGTGTCTACAAACTCTGGCACAAATCTCGATAGCTCAGTAAATTTGGCCTCATAGTCAGCCACTGACATATTGTTCTGTTTCAGTTCCAAAAACTTAAGTTCCAACTGGGTTTTCATGAACTTCGGGAAGTACTTCTCCAGGAATAACTGTTGGAACCTTTCCCAGGCTACGACAGCATCAGTCTCCATGTTCTTCTTGGCTTCCCACCAATAATTGGCCTCTCCCTTTAGTAGGTAAGTAGCAAAAACAGTCTTCTGAGCCTCATTGATACTCAGAATCTCGAAAGATTTTTCCATTTCCTTGATCCAGGCCCTCGCCTCAACGGGATCAGCCGATCCGTGGAACTCTGGGGGCTTAAGGGACTTAAAGGCCCTAAAGGAATTTGCCACTGAAGTGTTGTTGCCTGGTGGTGGTTGGGGGTATGGGTTCAAATTCTGCCTAAGTTGATTCATAAACTGGCCCATGGGGTTTCCGCCCTGGTTCTCCCCTTCCTGTTCTACTTCAGTTTCTCCACCCTCTATTTCCCCCTAAAATTCTTCAGAGTAAAGGGGTTCATCCTCTGCTCCATACTGGGAATCTTCTTGCTCATTATAGTCCTGATCTTGTTCTTCACTACTTTCATGGTTTTCCTCGTGTTGGTTGTGACTCTCTTGGTCAGTAGATTCTCGGGGGTTAGCCCTGGTGCCCATTCGTCTTGGAGGCATTTTACTGGAAATTTGGAAAATTTTACATTAGGTTCACTTACCTGTTTTAAAGGATTTTTCCTTGCATAATTCTCTACATGACTGGGTTTAAGATCCCACAGTTTTATATCTCATGGCAACTTAATCAAAAAAATAGTACATATGCTAATAAACTCGTGATCACATCCCAACAAAATTGAAATGACTGAAAGGGAAACAAATATATACCAGGTACCGAAAAGGTACAACATCCGAGTTACAACAATAGTTTAAAGTACAGCCATCCTAACAACAACAACAAGTCAAAAGTGAAATACGCTGTCTATCTCTCTAGTCTGCAAAAAGGGAAAACAAGTACAAGAAAACCATCCCTACAAAAGCCGGCACTACTACGTCCGTACATGACTAGACAACTAGACCACTGCATCACTACATCTGAAATCAGCCACCACGACGAAACATCCTCCGAACCCTTCCCATGGCGATGCGGAAAATATCCTCAGCCTCTGCTCTGTCTACCCTACCATGCCCATCAGTAGGCAACTGTCGCACCCTCACCCGAGCCCTCAGCTCGATGCGGGTCACAGCCCTATACCCAACCCTGTCACTGATAGTCCTCCTGCCCTGTAACCTCATCCGGACGGCTCTCTCTGCTACTAACTCCCTCCTAGACTCTGTGTGACACCCCCAAATCTGAGGTCAAAGATTCAGGTCGTCACATCACCATCCAACCATATCATACCTGTATTAACTGTACAACTCAACAATACATCCATTCAGACCTCAATCTTAAGCACAAACAAGTTAGAGCCTCAGAAATGATAATCAAAAGTGCCACTAAACATTACAATTCATTTGTACAAATCAGAGTCTTACACAATTCAACTTATACAACTACACTTGAATACAAGTCTTACTATTACAGTTGAAAACCTATCAGACTTACTCTGTAGTATCTATCAGGAACTAAATCATCTCCGGGGTAAATCTTCTACTCCTCTTCTGCTGTCGCGGAGTTAACCGACCAAATTCTTCTCTTTCTGAAAAGTTTTTATAAAGCAAGAATGAGCTACATAATGCTCAGCAAGTTCACCATTTTGTGAAATAATAATGGGGTTTATTTCGAAAACATTCCAAACTATATGGGTATATATCCCAGATTTCAAAACATAATTGGACACTGTATATGTCCGAGTTTGAATAAAACATCTATACTCACTAAGGAGCTTTAAGAATAACATATGAACCCTTTATAAGGTTCCCATTTCAATATATCTCAAGTTTGAAAATATATACATCTGAGTATATCATTTCCGGCAAAACACTCTACGATTAACATACTGTACAGGGAATACATCATTGCAAACCTCTTTCCTTCCATTAGCTTAGAAGGTTTCTCATACAAAAACATTTCATTCTTTGAAACAATTGCAAGAGTGCACTAACACGTGCCAATCTTTATAGAAAATCTTGCAGTTCTAGATACTGCACGATGTCAATATTTTCTCATCAAAAACCACACTATCAGCAACTTGGCACTTAGGCCCAAGAAGCAGTGTTTGAGCATTTTTCCAAAGTGGGGGATGGGACTGGAAGAAAACATAAAAACCTGACAGGGATTGACGATGATCAGTCGCCACATCCAAGTCCAATAATCCGCGGGTCTTCTCTACCGGTAGAAGGATAGAAACTACATCCGTAACTATCCCCGGGTGAAAACTACATCCGTAATCACCCTCGATGAAAACTACATCCGTAATCATCCTTCGACAACACCTGGGCCGGAATAATAATTGATGGACCGCCTGGCTCACGGCCGCTTACACATCCCGGGAATCGTTCGTTAACGGTTCCCACACCTGCCAGAGTCCCTTTTTCTTTTTCTTTTAAAAACTTGATTTTGATTGAAAACTGAGTAATTGAGGTCCGACATCAGTCGACCGATGATTCTTGAAATCATACAAGAAGCAAACCTGACCGGGGGTTTTCGAAAATGTTTTGAGTTCGAAAGAGTTCGAGTTTGAAAGTATTAAATGTATCTTGGATTGACTTCATCTTTAAAATAATGAACGATAATTAATAAATAATATTTTAAGATTTAATATAAATAATTAATAAAATAATTATTCGATAAAATAAACTTTTAATCCAAGATAGGGTTTCGAGTATTTACGAAGATATAACAATAATTACTTGAGTATACGATACTCCCCGAATGACCCTTCGGGTTTTCGCAAACTAGTTACGATATAATAATATACCGCTCCCCGGTTAATATTATATACGGACCGCTACGACCTCTATTGCTACAGTCGTTGTCCGAGGAAAACATTTCAATCTAAGTTTAAGGGGTACAAACATATATGTACTTATACAATCTCAATTGCATCAATACTTCGATAAACATAGCATTTGATATGGTTGAAAACTACAAACACAACAGTGAAAGTCCTTGTATATGTATAAGTTTTGAAAAGTAAACTTGCCTTGGTGTGGTTGGGATGGTCGAGCGTGCGGAATGGAACGATCTATACATAAGCAATAACCGCTCGTTAGTACGTTAACAATATCTTTTTAATTGCGGGGTTTTAGGGGGGGTACAAAATTAACTTAATGACTTCGTCTTATGACACTCTAGCCCCAATAAAGGTTCATGTCATCACTCGATTACGCTCGTCACTTATTCGACTTAATTTGGTTACCAAATCCGAACCATATTCAATACCCCTAAAACTACACTCCACTTACGACTTTTTCCCTTGCGCGAATTTTACTCTAGCATTTTTATAAAATTGAAAAATTCATATTTTAATCCAATTCTTTTTGGGTAGCCTTCACCACTGCATTTCCTAGTTTCTCAAATTTTTCCATGATCCCACATAAATTTTTAGGGCTTTAAACAAGGTTCACAAGGGGGTCACTTAGTGCAGTCCGGAATCCAGAAACACATTTTACTTCTCCGGCCATAACTTAAAATCTATACATAACCTAGTCATGAACCTTACATTTCCAGAAACTACATTCAAATATCTTTCCAAAACTATATGGTAGGACCTCAGGGGACAAGATTTGGGGGTTCAAAACCATGTTACAAGACAGGTCAATATTTCTGGAAAAACTCAGCATGCATGTTTCACTTAGATCAACCAATATTCTTACTTCCACAACACAACCAACATCTAATTCACTTAGTTCATGCTTTATAACATTCATGGAGATACATATACTAACCACAATCTTAAAAATCACAACCACAACACCAAAACTCAAGATCCAAGTCATCCATCACTTGAACATCCAAGATTAACACATATATACATGGATCTATCATTGAACATCATAAACACTACATGACCAAGAGGGGTTATGATTTTTATACCTTCTTGAGCACCTAGGAGCCTTGGGTAAGCCTTACAAAACTCAAGAACACGTTGAATGATCTCCTACAACCCTTATAATCCAAGATCTAAAAGAAAAACTAAACATTGTTACTATTCACAATATCTTTAACAATTAATATCTTGAAATTGAATGGATGAAAGGGTTTGAAACTCTTAGTATACCTTTCTTAGATGATGGGGAGAGCCTGGGAATTATGCCTTGAATTATGAGTGAGGAGAAATGGAGGAAGGAAGAATTTTTTTTTTCTTCCTTTTGAAGCTTGGCCGAGAGCACTTGTTCAAGGGGGGGGGGGAAGATGTTTTGTGTTTTTGATTTTTGTGTGGTTGGTTGAATAATTGATAAAGTAGTAGTTGGGTGATACATATTGGTGTAAGTATATGCATGGTACAACTTAGGTATGGCCTCTTGTACTCTTGTCCCCTTCCTTGGAAAAAGAAATGCAACTAGTTACTATTCCTCTTACAATTTAGTTTAACTAGTTTGCTTTCTCCTAACTACTTGGTTGCATGGGACTTGCATGCAATACTACTCCTTGTATCATTATTCTTCCACCAATGCTTGTCACTTAAACTTTAATTCGTATCGTATCTTAATTATTCTCTCGTAATAATATTTTGTCGCGTAGAGATTTCCCTAGTAATTCCTTAAGTACTTAATTGTGTAAATTCCTCAAATGTCCATAATTCCTCGTCATAATCCTCAATAAATCTTTTAATACTCTAATCATTCTCAAATCCCAAGTTTTATAAATCTTACTAACAATAAGACTCTTGCCCTCAACAATCTTCTCTTTATCTTACATAGTGAATGTAACAACATAGTTTCTCAGACAATCAATTCCATTAAACAACAGGGATGACTAGAAAGGTTCCAAATTGACAATGTCATAAGATATTAAATAAAAGGAAATATTACCAAAAATTAGGGTTCTTACACTCTGCCAACCTGGCATCTGCCACAGACAACTCTCTATAAAGCCCGTTCACAATCAAGTTGTGAACACATACTGGGACTCCTCCTATCGGGGCATGAGGTGGGGTGGATGGCTCAGCTGGAGCGGCAGTCTTTGTCTGTTGGGGCTCTGGGGTAAGCTCCTCAAACTCATCGGGGAATGGGCTCACAGGTAGTGGTGGTGGGGTAGGAGCTCTCTCAACAGGGAGGGGTGGCACTCGTAGTCCGGAACTCCCTACTGCATCCTCCACTGGCTCAACCTCATCCACAGCCTGTCCAACAACAGCATCCATGACCTGCTCAGTGGTCATATCAGTATCCTCCTCCATGGTCCTAATCTCAGATACAACCCAATAATCCTCATCCTCAGCAACTAACTCAGCATTCTGTCCTGTCTGGATCCCCTCCGAGTCCTCCTCCCCCTCAGTCTCAACAACATCTGTGTCAGCATCAACCTGGACCTCCCCAGGGGTCCTCCTCCTCAGACTCGATCACATCAATATCAGCATCAACCTGGACCTCCTCAGCGTCCTCCTCCTCAGGCTCTGTATCCTCCTCAGGCAAGTGCTCATAGTATGGGTCCCTAGTCCGGAACATGTCCTCATCATGCTGTCTCGCAGCTGCCTCCTGGGCCGACATGTCGCTCGCCTACACAAGACGAACTATGTTACTATCATGATACTTAAAAAGTTCCCGTAAGGGTTTTAGGTGAACCTGGCAAGGGTTCTTATTATATTATTGAATTTATTATTATATAACGTCGTATCATCTCTTGAGATATATAACTCTCGCTCTGATACCATCTCTGTAACACCCCCAGATCCGGGGTCAGGGATCTGGTGGTTACGGTCTTACATCCATTCATAATACTTGACTTGAGTCCACAATAAAATAAATCACATGCTGTGACCCCACAATAATTTCCACTCACACACACAACAGTTATAGTCCCAGAGATGAAATCGAAATAAGTCTTACATTAAAGGGTTACGAATAAACGTTATTACAATCCCAAAAGGATAACATCATAAGTTTAAAAGTTTTGCCGTTAATTACATTAATTATACATATAGTTAAACAGGAAACAAAAGCTGTCTAACTATGCTACCTCAGCAATGGCGGCTAGCATCTCAGCGGGGAGTCCGGTGGGTCGGGTAACCTGCTTGCGCCGAGTGCGCCTGACGCGAGCCATCTGTCCTAGCTGTTGTTGTGACATAATATGAACAAGGCAAGGGTGAGCGAAAGCCCACCAACAATAATATGACTGAACAGTGATACATATATACAGCAGTTCAAAATATCCTTTGAAATCATATGCCATGCATTAATGAAGTTATTGCCAGTATAATATAAAGGATGAAGTTACTAGGTAACTCAAAGTATTTGTTTGTAGAAATATCTGCTACATCAAAAGTAAGCGAGATATTCTCACTGTTATTGAAGAGAGGAACTTGCATGAAAAGATTGCAATTCCTGTTATGAACACTTTTCCAGCTCTTCAAACAGTAATCATGTTGCAGGAAATAAATAAGTTTGGATGATGAACCAATGATGGAGTATTCACCGCGCCCGCTGTTCCAATCTTGATGATCAGTCGAGATCGTACAACTCAATTTAGATTTACTACCGGTAGAAGGAAGAACTGACGGCTTTACTTGTCTACCGCCTTACTAGCTCTCCCCGGCCAACGGTTGGGCCAAAGGGGATGGACCGGCGCTACTCGGCCTCTTACACGACTCCTAGTTCAAATAGAATTCATGATTCTGAATGTAACGTTCGTCCCCCTTTCCCCAAGTATAATACTTGTTGATAAGACTCTACAAGGTAGTCGTATCTAGTTGGAAAGGAAAATTCACCAATAACTTCCAAGCTGTGGCTTGGTATCGAATATCAACTTGTTCCAACAATCTTACCCCTCGAAAGATGAGAAGGTAAACAACGACTTAATAAGTCAACAGCACCCGAGTTGCGAGTGAAGAGAATACTTTATGACCGGGAAGTCGACAAGATAAATAACATCTTCTAAGTAAGGTTCCCTTATTATTAGAGAGGTAGACTCAAAGAAGAATGATGTCTGAGAACCTTTCTTGATATAAGATTAATAATAATATGACTCCGAAATATTTTCTGTAATAATCGAAGAAGATAAACCTTATCGAGGTTATTCTAAGTATGGAATAAATATTCAGAGAATATTTATTGGATTAAAATATTTTACAGAATATTTAGGAATATGAAAGAATATCTTTAATTAGAGTATTTCTCAAATAATCCTTGAAGAAATATCTAGAGAATATTTATTGCATAATTAAATATTCAAATGAATATTCAAAATAATATTCATTAATTAATAAGACCTGAAAGTAATATTTAAAATATTTAAAATAATATTCGATGATTAAATAGAACCCTGGATGAATATTCAAAATAATATTCATAATTAACTAGGAATTTAAATGTTTATTGAAAAAGTAATATTCGTTTAATGAATAATATTCTAAATGAATATCAAGTAATATTCATTTAGTAATCCAAGCTTTAAAGGAATATTCGAGATAAGACTCGATAAATAAATCAAGCTTCAGATGAATATTAGAATAATATTCATCAAGTAAGTAATATCTTAAATGAATATTCAAAAGTAATATTCATTTAATAAAATAATATTCTAAATGGATATTCAAATAATATTCATTTAGTAGTCCAATCTTTAGAAGAATATTCGGAATAATAATCGATAATCTATTCGACTTTGAATGAATATTGAAAAATATTATTCGTCGAATGGTTTCGTTCAAATAATTATTTGAAGTAGGGATCGTTAAATAAATAATCTCGAACGAATATTCAAATAATATTCGTCGCCCGAATACTGTAAAATATTTACTTAGATATTTTCTTTCGAGGTAATCTCGATATGTCAAGAATTATTGACTCCCGGTCTATATTTAATGAATAAGATGTATACACCCTTCTCTGAGGGTCTTACAATAACCGGCTTATAATTGATACGATAGCTATCTAATTTATAAGCCAATAATAATCCGGGAACTAGCATAATGAGATAACTTGAAAGTAGGCATGCATGTTATGGCATATGTATAACAGAAAACATATATATATATATATATATATATATATATATATATATATATATATATATATATATTCAATCACAACAACAGCCTAAAAGAAGGGAATTGAAACTTGCCTGGTAGTCGAGTACGGTAAGGGGTAGTGGTAGCGGGTCCCGGTTCAGCTTTGTGATCTATAAATAGCCAAGGCATTCGGGATTAATCACTTAACATCTTAAAAGTTAAGTTATACTTAAATCGAAACACGTTCTCGAGTTATCTCGTTATACCCCTTTTAGTGGATTCATTTTATCATTGATCCGACCCGACATTCGTTCGTTAATACGACATGTCACTGTACTTATACTTGGGACATACTTAAGTCATACAAGTTCTAAGGTCGATCGTTACGAACCAATATTATACTCCGAGTTTTATCGCCCGTTTTCTAAATGTTTTACCGAAGTTATAATAGAGTCGTCTTTTAGGGGTTCGTTCGCGTTTAACCTCGACTCGAATATTTTTAATAAATCGAAAAAATGATCCTTTTGACGTACGGTTTTCTTTCACACCTTCCTTTTTACCTCTAGTATTTATTTACCAAGATTCGTCATTACTTTACATATTTTATCGGGGTTAAATTTAAGTTACGAACTTTCGTTTACGGATTCGAACTACTTTTAGTAAATTGGTCATAAATCCTAAACCGTAAGTCTGTTTCACGTAATCTTTATATCAAAACGAAGCTTAGAACATTACCTATCCTATCATGGCAGATAAAGTTTCTGGACAGTGGGGTTTTGACATGGAAAATGGCATACAAAACATGGTATTGTAAAATCGGACATTATAACGGCTGTGTTTACACGATTTCCAAAGTTTTCACATCACCGTGAATCATTCAAGCACTACACCCCATCCATTCTAACACATGACAACATCATGACTATTCTAACAACATCTTATCTCAACCATGTCATGGATCACAATCCAAATAACAACCATAATCAACTAATAACATAGATCTAAGCATTACATGGCATACTAACACGATCCATAAAACTCATAAAATCTCAAAATGATACCAAGGGTTTTTGAGCTCGTTACCTTCCTTAGAGAGTGATATAGCCTTATGAAGCCTTGATCTATCCTTATGTGACCTTAAGCTAGCTAGATCAATCAAAAGAAACATGAAAATCAAAGGTTAGTTCATAAGAACACTATTCACCCTCCTCTTGATTGATTTTTTTGAAAATGGAAACAAAGGAATTTGGAGCTAAGATTTTGAGGAGATAAGTTTTATGAAATATAAGACTCACCATAAAAATCTCAAGAACAAACAATGGTGGGAAGGTTGAGTTTGGATTTGGAATTTGTGGTTGGCCGAATGGAATGGTAAAAGGGGGGGGGAGAGTGTTTTTGCTCTTCTTTTGTATTGGTTGCTTGTAAAAATGCTTAAAGTGATTTTGTGAGATAATATCTCATCCAAGTGGTGTTAGTGGAGTGTGATGCAATGGATGAGGTAATTAGCATGGACAAGTGTTGCATTTTGCATGGTTGAAGGCTAACTAGCTAGTTGGTCTTGCTACGTTCTTGTTCAAACCATAACATGCTAGTTACTCTTGCCCACTTGGTTACTAGATATTTATTCTAGTAGCTTGCACAAGACTCTTGCTTCCTCTGCTTGTTTTTGTGTCCGGTTATTGCCCGTTTCGATTGATCGTTCGTAGGAATATTTCACGGATTTCTAATTAGGGTTTACCGGGAATCCTTTTTAATATTAATACTATCATTCTCCATCTTTCATTCTAACTTTCCAATTTATATTCCTTAAATCCATTCGTTAAATACTTAAGGCTATCAGTGTCCAGGGAACTCTCGAAGAAAATAAAAGTGCGGTTTTTCAGAATCCGACAGTTTTTACATACACTTATTTTCCCCCTGGATCACTAATACGAACTCGGAAATCCGTTCCGAATACTTCTATATAGTGTCGTCTCATATTATTCTATACTCCCACCAAAACACTATTCATTCTTTATTCTTTACTTATTCTCTTAGGGTTGTACAATTGTCCGTATTCTCTTTCGATCATTCCTTAACCTTTTTACGGAACTACTGGATTAATCGTTATCGGTCTGGATGACATGAGAATATTCTCCTGCTTGAAATTGCCATATCTTATTCCCTTAGAAGATAGATTATTCTTACCTATGTTGTCACCCTTTAGCATTCTTTAAGACATAGAAATAATAAAGTCGAATTCCATTCATTCTTTCCAAATATCAATTATTACATTATAGCCGTAACCACTATTCATTCTTACATCATTAAATACATAAAAGTTTTAATTCCACCCAAAATCTGGGTTCTTACAGAACCTTTATGGATCCGAGACTGGCATATAGGAACCTGAGAATACACAATTCATCCCTCCGTGGAGCCGCCACTGGCACGAGAGGAAGTGGGAACCTGTGTGGAGCCTAGACCGGCAGACTTGTTCTTAAAGAGAAGCCTAATAAGCTCTCCCTCATGTGGAACCGTCTTTGGCACATGAGAAGAAGGGATAAAACCCTTAGCATTTGCCTCCATGAAATGTCTAGCTTGACACTTGGAGAAGAGGAAGCTGTGTGGACTCTCAGAACGGCACACAGGTTCCTAGAAATCGCCTCGAGGCAAAAAGGAACCAACATACCTCGAGGTATGTTGGGACCTAGAGTATAGGACTGGGACCCAAGCAGGGAACCTTTCCACCAGTTGACCCGAATGGAACGAGGGAAGTTTTGTTAACCTTAACTAGTTTCTGTTTTATGTTTATTTTGCAGGATTAATGATCGAGGAACCTGGTCAAACCATTTAGCAATAAAGAATATAAGATTATCAGAAAGGGTTTTAGTTCAGAATGCGACTTTGAAAATGTTAGGTGAAGCATAAGAAAAGACGTTTTTAAGCTTACAAGTAAGTTGTTGTAATATTGTTAGGATTCAATTGCCTTTTATTTCAGAAAATTATAAAGTGAAAGTACGAGTGTATTCTATATCTTACAAAGGGCAAGCCCACGTAAGCTTGAATGCACAAGTACAGACACTAAGTAATTGCTAAGGGGAATAAAGGTAAGACATTACTATAGGAGCATACAGGTATAAACATGTGAACAGAGATATAGCAAAATAGATAGTTATCATTATCAAAAGCATAGAAATTATAGGGTACCCCGACCCTGAAAACTAGTAATTCAAAGTTATAGGCACGAAGGCCTTAAAGAACCAAATTTAGGGTTACAACTTGCGAGGAGCTACGAGGGGCCCGCGACCTCATCAAAAGTTATCAAAAGTTCAATAAATCATAAACCTTCAAGCAGTAGGAGTTTTGTCTGAATCTTCAACAGCTGGAGGAATTGGAAGGGTAGGTTGAGCATCTTCAGTAGCAGGAACCTCTGCAGTCTCAAGGTTAGAACCTGGAGACCTCTCGACCGTTTCCACGGGAGGTACAGAGTTTGCAGCCGCAGCTTCTTTATCAAAATCTTTAATCATGCCTATCACATCTTCTCCGAGGAGGGACCAGTCCAGGCCAGGCATTTTCTCCCAAGTTGATCGCATGTAATCTCTGATGCCTTCGTCATAGCCCTCGTCATAGCGAGCTTTCTCCTTAGTCAGCATAGAAGACTTAACGGCATTAGCAGTAGCGTTTAGGGCATCAACTTGAACTTCCAGCTCATTAACCTTCTCCAGTGTTGACAACTTTCGTCCTTAAGATTCTTGACTTGGACTTGAAGCTCCTCTTTCTCCTTTTTCAATGAGGTTTCAACAGTCTTTGCTCGTCGCACTGCAGCAGTGGAAATGTTTGCTCTGTATTCTGCAGCAGCTAGGTCTTTCTTGAGCTTTTCTACCTCCCCTTGCAGTCGAAAGTCATAGTGGGTCCTCAAAGCAAAGTCATCACAGAATCTAAGAGTAAAGAATGCGTTCTGGGCTGCAGAGAACCTCATAGCTTCCAGAGCTTCAGTAGAGTCCATTTTCGACCAGCCAGTAATAATCTCAGCAGGAACATGAGTGTCAATCAAGTCCTTAAATTGATTCTGGATGATGGCAGGATCCACTTTCACAGCTTTACCCTTCCTCATAGTGCGGGTTTGCGAGCTTCCGGACAAGTCTAGGGTGTTTTGAGCTAACTTGCGTTTAGAAGACCCAGAAGGTTGAATCTGGACAGAAGTAGGGGTTGGAACCTGGTTGATTGGAGTTGCAACTAACGGGACCTCCTTGGTTTCGTTCTCAGTCTTGAAGACTTCTTCAACATTCTTGGATCTCCTAATGAATGACGGAATCTTGGGAGCCATACCTGTGAATACAAGACAAGAGATAAGTCAGATTAGATAAAAGAAACAAGATAAAGTATATGAGCTATATGAGTATAAATAGATACAAAGGAAATGAAATTCTTACCAGGGGAATCAGGGAGAAAACCTAAGGTGACGAGATTGTCAGGTGTTAATAGAATCATACAATCCCTAAGGGATGAAGAGTGTTTCAAAGCCTCTTCAGCTCTTTGTAGGCAGACTCCAGAAAGAAAGGTTTGTTTGGGAATATGAGGACAGCGGTTGAACTGGAAATGGACAAGGGGACAATCATAGCAGTAAAGAAATTGCTCCTGCCATTGGTCAAAGTTTTGCTTAATACCTTTTATACACTGACCTTGATGACAAGGCCAAGCAGTCAGATAAAAGCAACCAGAACACTTTCCAGTATCTTTTAATCTGAATAAATAACCTAATTCAGGTGCAGATAAGGGAGTAGTGAACAAACTGGAGTGTAGGACATATGTGCTCATGGCTAGTCTATAGGAATTGGGAGTCAATTGGAGAGGGGCTAAGCCATAAAAATTAAGAACTTCTTGCAAAAAAGGATGGAGGGGGAAGTAGACACCCACTCTGAAGAAGGCAGCCGAGGTTACTGCATTAGGAACACCACGCTCGGGAACTCTAGTGTTAAACCTGTGAGCCCTCTCACCAGGTTCCAGAACAACAATCGGGCAGTTTGGACGAACACATTCTTCCCACAACTTCTCTAGCCTAGCTGAAGTCATAGACGAATCGACTTTTTCACAGAAAGGCACAATCTCCTGTTTGTATGACTCTCTTTCGACAATAATCTCGTTGTCAAAATCAGGTTCAGGAAGTATTTTCTGGTCAGGCTTAGACACTTCCTCACTATCAGACCAATCGTTCCCTAAGTTGATTAGACTAAGAGGTTCTTTTTGAACATTGGTGTTCAGGGGTTTCATGAGGATGTCTTGGGGTTCACTAGTGTTCAGAATTAGGACTCTAGACCTAGTCCTATGGCTAACAGATTTAGTAATAACGGGTTTTATTGAAGAATGAAGGTCAGAGTGTGTCGAATCGGAAGACATCTGCAAAAAACAGACGAAGAGAGGTCAGGTTCGAGGACAGTTCTAAGACATCTAAAGCGCCACGGTCGCAAATTAGGGATGCTCTAAGAAAACCTCATATAGACCGTACATCGATTGTAGTAAGAAGCATATAGAAGATGAACATACCATTAAAAAGTTACAGTAAAATCATGACGGAATGACTACGAATCAACAAGTGGACAGTCATTAAACAAAGTATCGTGAATATTCGTGTGTGTGAAACATGAAGTGTGAGGAATCGGTACATATGCAGACATATTCATACCATCGAGGCAACATGCAAGAACATAAAACCACAGAGAGTATGAAATGGAGTCGAGAATATGAAAGGATAGAAAGAAGTAAGTCAAAGTCAAACCTTGATTAAAAGAAAGTGGTGGTCGAGAAGTTGAATTGAGCAAAGGGCCATCGGTCTTCTTCTTCTCTCTCCGATGGTTTTTCGTAGAGTTTTGGTAAAGGTAAACAAAACTGAACCTGGATGTAGAAATACGTTTATATAATCAAGGTAAACAGGGGACAGCCCCGTGCACGTGGCAACGGTTTATTGGAGCGGTAAGTGAAGAGATACACGCGTGAGAGGCGTGTGAACCTTGGGAACTCACGCATTAACTGCAGCTTTGGTAAGTGATAAGAGTAATTCGAATTTTGAAATTATCTCCCGCATTATCCCTTCTCAAATTGTGAAAATTCGAAGAGACGTGATAATGAGAAATAAGTTTGGTTCCCTGGGAAGCTAAATGAAAACATAGAGTTGATTTCGAGAGCTGCGATCTGGAGAAGAAAATAGCAAGGTAATAGGTTCCTTGGTATGAAGGAAGCTTACTCAAGATTAGGTTAGCTGAAAATATTTCATGTCCTGTTTCCTACGCCGGGTTAGCTCATGTAGGCTTGGATATAAAATGTTAAAGCGAGGTATTGTTGTAGAAATAATTTAGCATTGGACCTATGATCGAGAGAGAGTAAAAATAGGTTCCTTTCACATTACATGATTTTAAGGAACCGGGGGGTACTTGTTGTGCCCAAAATCATAATGGACTAAATGTAGGCCCATTAGGCCCTAGGGTTCAATCCATACGAGCTAAAGGATAGATCCAGTGTGAGTTATAAAGATCAGATAGAAGAAATGACTAAGGAAGTACGAGTATAAGGAGGTTCCCAATGGTCAGGAAGCTGAGCTGAACATTAGAAGACCAGGTTCCTCCCAGCGGAAGAGTTCGAGTTAGCATAGCAACAGCCATAGAGATGACGAGAGCATGTGAAGAGCTATCCAGTCTAACCAGTTTGTTATTTGTGCAGGTACTGATGCCTAAAGGGAGGTCCCTAAGTGATATGTCCCGAAATAAGGAGGTTCCTGAGAAACAGGCTCCTGAGATATAGGTTCCTGAGCACCAAGTTCCTACGAGTAGCCAACAGAAGGTTCTAGAAGCCATCTAAGACAGATAAGCGAATTGGTTGAGTATAATTCTAGGACGCAGATGATCCTAGAATGTCTCTGACCAATGAGAGAATCATAGTAGGGTACGAACCCGAGTTCTACTCTACTTAGCCAACTAGTTCGCGGAAGGCTCTAAAGGAACCTGAGTCCTACGCGAACTAGGTAGTTGAATACAGCCATTCCAGCAAGATACAGAGTCCCATTAGAACTACGTGAGCTTGATCCCTATATAAACAAGGGTACGTAGGAATCTCGGGGGTAAGACACATTCAGTTCTCTAATTCTCTCTAAAGGCACTTGAGATTATTGGAGACACCCTCGAGCACAGCTCAACCCCCACAATCACAACCCCAACCTTTCACAGAACAGTTGATCGTTAGCCTATACAACTACCCGTAAACCTCTCAAAAGTTGTTGCAAAATCCACTCATCAACAGAGACTTTTATCAACAGTACCTCGAGTGAAGTGATTCTCTATGAGGAACTGTGAGAGAGTGTCATACCAGGCTCTTGGTGCTTGCTTTAGGCCATACAGTGCTTTGAGAAGATAATAGACATATTCTAGAATGTCTGGATCTTCAAAACCTGGAGGTTGACTCACATATACCTCTTCTTCCAAAATGCCATTCAAAAAAGCACTCTTGACATCCATTTGATAGACTTTGAAAGTCTGCGACCATGAGCCACGGGTCGAGTTCGCTAAGCAGCCTCTAGTGTGGGATCGCACCTGCATCATCTCTCTATAAGGTCCAGTGTGGATTAGCGTATTCTTATTATAAATGCTCATGATTAAGCCCCGGTGAGGTCGCATGAGTAGATATGAAGGCTCATATCAAGCCATCGCATGAATATATATATATGAAGGCTCATAGTTAAGCCCAGTGAGGTCACATGAGCAGAAACATCTCCACACTTGGGACCACCTTGCATGACTAAGCCTAGTGAGGTCGCATGCGAGGCCCATGTGAGCTCTCCATTAGCCCTGCCAATGAGGCCTCGTGATTCTAGCATCATGTTAGCCATAGGTAACCTTTATTGGGCCATAGGTCATGAGCAGAATTAATGGACTATTAGCATCAGCCCAAAAGTGAGCGGACTTGGGCCAAGACGAGCCCACAGAAAACCTAGCCCGTGTAGGTAACTTCTTCTCCAAGAACTACGTGTGGCTGGACTCCCTATAAAAATGGTACGTAGGCCTCTTGTTATGTTGGATTGAAAGTTGGCAGCAAGAGACAATAAGCAGTTTTTCTCTGACATTTAACGAATCGACGAGCAAGATCAGCCACAAAAAATCATCAATCTCCTTCCGTGTTCTTCGTGTTCATAGCAAAGTATCCGTATTTCGCTCTATGATTCCAGCAACCTCCATAATTACTGTTATACCAATTTCTCCCTATAACATTTGGCGCTAGAAGGAGGGGCCTAGTCATCATATTGGGAGAAGGATGACTAAGTTGAACAAGAAGAACGGATGGAACAACAATGGGGAGACCTCAGGATCTCACAAGACACCCAGAGGTGCTGCCCCTAGGAGGGATCCCCCTGGAAATCTCCCCCAGGAATGAGGCCAGGTAGGGGCCAAGGTTCAGAATGACCCCCATCTCTTCTTAGAGAGCGTGAGTGGTCATATTGTCGAAAAGACAGACCCCCCCTCTCTTCGTAGAAAGCGCGAGCGGACCCATCATCGCAATGAATGACCCCCCTTTCCTAGTCGAGAGTGTGAGCGGTCCCTTGAGTACGAACCCGACCCCTAAAATCATAAAAAAGGAAGACCGCAAGGAGGATCAAGAGGAGTTAATCGTTATCAAAAAGACTCAATCCCATCATAGTAGCACTGAAGAGGGACAGAAAAAAAGTTGAAGATAAGGAGATTAAGGTTGGGGACTTCAACTTCGAGGAGCTGAAGAAGGCCTTTGATAAGATACTACTAAGAGAAAGAAGGGCTTGCAGCGTGAGGCCGCTTCACCTGAGGGGAGGTCAGTAAATGTCTTTGATCGCATTGGAAAGAAGTTAATTGAGCATGATCTCCACCTAAAGCTCGAGAAGCTCACTGCTGATAAAAAGTATAAGCGATCCCATGGTAGAGGCCAAGTCAAGGGTCGAGGTTCTAAGTGACCCCCATCTCCTCGTTGAGATCGTGAGCGATCCCATTGTCATCATGACAGACCCCCTTCTCCTCATCGAGATCGTGAGCAGTCCCATTATCATCACGACAGACCCCCTTCTCCTCGTCGAGATCGTGAACGGTCCCATTGTCGTCATGAAAGACCCCCATCTCCTCGTCAAGATTGTGAGGCCCCCTATATGATGTGGCTGTCGAGATCAAAGTGATGCCTCTTAATGAGATGCCTCCTTGTGAGATGCCCCTTTGTGGGATGCCTCTTAATGAGATGCCTCTGCGTGAGATGCCTCCTTGTGAAATGCCCCTTCGTGGGATGCCTCTTAATGAGATGCCTCCTTGTGAGATGCCCCTTCGTGGGATGCCTCTTAATGAGATGCCTCTACATGAGATGCTTCTTGGTAAAATACCTCTACGTCGAGGAGAGGGGGGACGCCCCCGATCCTTGGGGAGAGGGGGGACGCCCCCACCCTTGGCGGCAATGAGGAGATCCTTGACTACCTCAATACACCGGGAAGAGCAAGCGACTACTGCCCATCATGGTCCAACCTCCTCTAAAACAAGGTCTATGTAAGGCCTGACCATCTATCAAACAAGCCCCCTACTTGGTGTGGACTTCACTAATATCAGCATATATTGCCCAAATCTGAGAGAGATGTCTCGAGGCACTTTGAGGGGCCATGCCTTGGCTAATTTCATCTTATAATTTCCTCCTCAATCTGAGCGAGATGCCAGCTGGGCTCTCATTGAGACAGTGAAACCCCTCGAGAGGAAGACATGATGTGATCCTATGGTGGGATCTCTTTATCAATGGAGTTGTAAACAATGAAGGGGCCAGATTGAATTAATTACTCCTGAAGGTCATAAGTTAAGAAGTGCAGTTCATTTCACCTTCAAGGCCACAAATAACGAAGCTGAGTACGAGGCTCTCATTATTGGCCTCAAGCTCGCACTAGAGATGAAAGGAGAGAAGCCAACGTATTTGAAAATCAAAATGAGCACAAGATCTCAATATCTACATTCTCGTTGACCTTCTTCCCAACAATCTTATTACATGTGCAACATAGGGTAGCCTGTTATGACATTGAAGAAGCTAAGTGCTCTCGCTTAGCGTTTGAGAGTCCAAATGCTTTGGGACAATAGCGATGATGAGGCCATGTATCCTGGGATAGTGTTGAAGAAGTCAAGCATGCTTAGCGGGATCACATAAAATTCTCTTCATTAAAAATGGTGTTAACTCCAAATAATACAAGAAGATTGCTGAAACATTTTGATTCCTCACATCAACAATAATAATGAGGAATTGGGGGGTAGTGGCATTACATAAACACCTCTTCTAGCAAGACATTTGAAAAATTGCAAGGCCAGCTTCTAGCGACGCGAGGCCACAAACCCGACATCTTGCGATGCGAGGCCTCTCGGCTCCATAGGCGATGATCGCGATCAAGATCATTTGAAGACCCCATCAGCTATCCTAAAACACTTGGAAAAAATTTAACAGATATGGAGAGGCATTATGGAGGAATATATACATGCTAAAATCATGTAACATGAGTCCCTTGTGCAAGCAGATGCGAGGCCTATGGTACTTTGTAAAATTACAAACATCAAATAAAGGAATATTTGGGCTCGCCACCTCTAATTTCTAAGCCTAAGGAGGGGGAGACCCTTATTTTGTATCTAGCTGTGTTAGAGCATGCAGTAAGTGTAGTGTTAGTTCACGAGGAGGAAAGGGTTCAATACCCTGTTTATTATGTCAGTAAAAGGATGCTAGATGCTGAGACTCGCTACAGCAACATGGAGAAGCTCGGTTATGCCTTGGTGTTGGCCTCGCAGAAGATGAGGCCATACTTTCAGGCTCATAAAATTGAGGTTCGCACAGCCTATCCCTTAAGGCAAGTGATGCATAAGCCTGAGACCTCGGAAAGACTTCTAGCGCGGACAGTGGAACTAAGTTGATTTGACATCGAGTACAAGCCTCGAGGTGCTTTGAAAGGACAAGATTTAGAAGATTTTATCTTGGAATTCCCTCTGCAATATGAAGGAGATGCTTGGGCTCTCGTTGCGACCCCCATACCAGTCGAGCCCGAGGCTAGCAAACAGAATTCAGCCTCGTGGTGGGAGCTCTATGTTGATGGAGCATCTAATAAGGAAGGAGCTGGAGTTGGGGTCGAGCTCGTTACACCTAAGGGTCACAGGTTAAGGAGCGCAGTCCACTTCACATTCGAAGCTTCGAACAATGCAACCGAATATGAGGTCCTAATCAATGGCCTTAAGCTCGCAGTTACAATGAAGGTGAAGAATCTTAATGCTTATAGCGATTCCATGCTGGTCACAGGTCATATTGGATGTGGGTGGCAGGCTAGGGGGCTCAAATTGAGCTCTATCTGCGATGTGGTAGAGACTTATAAAGTCATTCAAGCAGGTGAAAGTGAAATTTATCAAAAGGACATAAAGTCAAGGAGCGGATGCCCTATCAAAGTTGGGATTATGCCGAGAGGCCACCTTACTTGAGGTTATTCCATTGGAAATCCAAACTAAGCCTAGTGTTCTGAGGAATTTTTCATAGAGGTAGTAAGCTAGGGGCCAACATGGATGACCCCTATATGGGAGTATGTGAAGAATGGGACTCTACCCAAAGAAAAGAAGGAAGTGAGGAAGATTAAGTACCAGGTGGCTCGCTATGTAATTTACGATGAAAGTCTATATCGAAGAGGGTTGCACACACCACTCTTGAGGCATGTAGATGGTGAGGAGTGCAACTACATCCTAAGGGAGGTCCACGAAGGCGTATGTGGCAATCACTTGGGGGGTAGTTCTCTAACCCAAAAGATTCTTCGCCAAGGGTATTTTTGCCTATTGAAAAGAGATGCTTTTGAGTTCGCTAGGAGGTATGACAAGTGCCAAAGGAATGCCAATTTCAGTAATGCCCTAGTTGCTCATCTCACTTCTCTCATGAGCCCGTGGCCCTTTGCCATGTGGGTTATTGATATTATTGGGGAGCTCCCCAAAGTTAAGGGAGGAGTCAAGTTTGTAGTGTGGCTATTGATTATTTCACTAAGTGGGTAGAGGCTGAGCCTCTCGCAACGATCACGGCCAAATAATTGAAGGACTTTGTATACATGGCCATTGTGTGTCGCTATGGAATCCCATATCAGCTTATATCAGGTAATGGGAGGCAATTTGATAGCAAGGAAATGAAGGAATTCTGTGAGAACCTGGGAATCAAGAAGAGCTTTTCCGCTATTAGCATCCTCAAACAAATGGTCAAATCGAGGCCATAACTAAGATAATTAAGCACTCATTGAAGGCTAAGCTAGAAGAAAGTAAGGGGAATTGGCCTAATGAGTTACCAAGGGTTTTGTGGTCTTACAACATGACCCCGAGGAGCACTACCGAGGAGGCCTCAGCGAGAAGGAAATCAACAATGCGAGGAAAGGACTAGGGCAATAACAAAATGTATATTGAGTGCGTGGACCACCAAGAGAAGTAAAGAACCATGCAGGACATGTGCGATCCAAGCTATTAAATGGCGGATGAAATATTACCAAAGGCCACGTGCAAGGATTTAAAAGAAAAGGTTAATGCATGGCTCATTTCTGGCTTTGGCGTGCGAGGACAATAAAATAAAAAATTGCATGTGAGGTGAAATGGCGTGTACAAAGCTACGAGGCCATACAAAAATTAAAAGATAAAGAAATATTCAAAAGCTATTGGCGGAATTGGCAATGGGCCCACGTTAATATAAAAAGGGTATTATGTTTCAATATTCTCCTCACTAAAGTTCTTCAAAGGGGGTTCACTCTATCGAAAGAGAAATTGATACAAGGTGCCGCACGAGGAGGCTAAGTACGTGGCTACCAAAATCAATCCTGGCAGGAAAATTGAAGCTGGGGTCCACGCATATTATAATAAGGTGCGAGAAGAAAAAATAGAATGTAGCAAGGAGGCCTCGCAACATATGAGGCTGCACGGAGGCCTCACAACATATGAGGCTGCAAGGAGGCCTCGCAACATATGAGGCTGCAAGGAGTCCTCTCAACTTATGAGGAGGCATCTCATCATAATAATAAGGAACAGAGGAGAGCCATCTCATCATACTTTAGAAGACCTGAAGATATAGGTGAGAGCCCGAGCTCACATATCAGCTGGACAGAAGATATAATTATAACAATTTATGACTGCAAGGCCCTATGGGGTCGCCTCTCAAGGTCCCTGCAGGATCACATTTTGCAGGATCACATTTTGCTTGGAAGGACCCTTTGAGGTCACCATTACTTACATATACTTGGCTTCGCATTAATTGAAAGACACACAACACATGTCATCATCTTAGCGGCTGGGAGCAGATCTCAAAACACGACAGTTGTCCGAAACCATTTAAATTCATAGGGGTCGCGATGCGATCCCAAGGCACTTGAGATAGCTATGCTTTCATCTACAGCAATCTATAACGAGCACAGGTCTCGCATCGAAGTTTTGACAAAGAAGTTTTTGATTCCACATCGCATGTCAATGGCAATATGGACTCAGGGGGTAGTTGTTATGCCCAAATCTTGGCATAAGCCCTAAGCAGGCCTAATGGGCTGAAATAGTGGTCCACAACTTATAATGGGCCTAAAGATGAAGATTGGGTCACCAAAACCCACCACCAGGAGTTAGCCCAACGTTCTACCAACACAATATTCTTTATGAAAGTCTGTGATCACGAGCCTTGGGTCGAGTTCGCTAAGCAGCCTCTAGTGTGGGATCGCACCTGCATCATCTCTCTACAAGGTCCAGTGTGGCCTAGCGTATTCTTATTATGAAGGCTCATGATTAAGCCCAGCGAGGTCGCATGAGTAGATATGAAGGCTCATAGCTAAGCCATCATATGAATAGATATGAAGGCTCATAGTTAAGCCCAGTGAGGTCACATGAGCAGAATCATCTCCACACTTGGGACCACCTCGCATGACTAAGCCTAGTGAGGTCGCATGCGAGGCCCATGTGAGCTCTCCATTAGCCCCACCAGTGAGGCCTCATGATTCTAGCATCATGTTAGCCATAGGTAACCTTTATTAGGCCGTGGGTCATGAGCAGAATTAATGGAATATTAGCATCAGCCCAAAAGTGAGCGGACTTGGGCCAAGACGAGCCCACAGAAAACCTAGCCCGTCTAGGTAACTTCTTCTCCAAGAACTACGTGTGGCTTGACTCCCTATAAAAAGGGTACGTAGGCCTCTTATTTTGTTGGATAGACAGTTGGCAGCAAGAGAGAATAAGAAGTTTTTCTCTGACATTCAACGAATCGATGAGCAAGATCAGCCACAAAAAATCATCAATCTCCTTCCGTGTTCTTCGTGTTCATAGCAAAATATCCGTATTTTGCTCTGTGATTCCAGCAACCACCACAATTACTGTTATACCAACTTCTCCCCAGAACAGTAATGAAGGGTGACTCCTAGGATAAGGGGTGTAAAATGATCTTTTTTGGCATCAAAAATTATTATTATATGTATGTGGGGGGATAATTTTATAACTTTGAGTGTTCCCCTATCAGTTTGTTAACTTTTAATAGTGGTGTCATGTTAGCACTGAAAATCTGGGGTAATTATTGAGTTTTAAAACACTTATGCCATTTTAAAATCCAAATACATATTGGAGGGTATGTAAGTTATATATTCTCCTTGGTATTTGTTTTAGTTTAAACTATCAATTATTTTCCTTTCGATTGTCAATATAAAGTGTCATGTAGCTCCCAATAATTAGTAAATATGATAACCATTTCCTGTAAATTACATGGTGCATTTTTGTTAATATGCTGAATGTTGCAAGAGGCTATGGAGCGTACTACGCAGGAAATGGCTTCCCAAAAGGCGCAGATGATCCACTTTTGTCTCCGACCAACCGCAGGAACATCTTAATTACATTGCAAACCTGTTAGCCAAAGAAAGGAAGAGTATTTATGCTCCTAAAGCATACGATTCAGGAACTTCTGGGACTCGAGAAGGCAGCTTCATGGACCAGCTTATCTACTCCAGCCCGCGTTCCAGAGCATGCATATGAGATGATGGGGTGGTACTGAATGAGGTGTCTGATATGGTCCATGCCATGGATGGGATAGAAGAGATTACATGAGCCCGCATCGATGAGGAGTTGCAAAAATTGATTGATGGCTTCCCAAGGATGTTATGCGATTAATACATCAAGATAGAAAGATTCAAAAAAAGTCGTCGTTGAGGTAGTTTTATAAGAATTTTAAATAATTTGAAATTCTAAACACCCTTACCAATCTTTGCATTTTTCAATCCCAAATTTCTTTAAACTTGTCTTTAGAGTAGTCGTGTTTATCATAATATGCCTTTTACTTATTTTCTTTTATATTTAGTGCGCTTTTAATATTTATTTACATTGTACAAGGTTCTTTGGTAATCATTATATGTGATCAAAACCTACAATCCACTATATCATGATCAACTTCAAAATTCTGAATAAAAATAAATGATAATTAATGTTGTTGGTTTGTTTTTCTTTTTTAATATTACTCCCTTCGTCCCATTAGGTTCTTAACATTTGGTAAAGAGAGTTTGACATGCATTTTAAGACTCATATAAAGTAGAGTTCCATAATTTATTTTAAAATTTTTTCTTCTAAGTAAAAATTTTATGTTTAAATTTTTATTAAAAAAAAAATTTTGAAAATAAATTATTGAACTATACTTTATATACACCTTAAAATGTATGTCAAACCCTCTGTTTAAATGTTAAGAATCTAATGGGATAGAGGGAGTACATTTTTAGGTATGGCAAGTAAACGGTACTCATCTCTACGCCTAATCGCTATTATGTTTGTTTGGTTTCATAATTTCTGAAAATGTATTCCCTATTGACTTTTTTCAAAGATACAGCAGTTACATGTATCTAAATGTGCTGTAATGTATCATCAAAATATTAATTACGTGTAAGATCACTAATAAAATGACCTTTTAGTTCATATACAGGATACCTGCAACTGATGACGGAGAAAACGTGAATGGAAATATTTGTACCAATGATGAAGGAAATGCGAATGAAATGAATAATGATGAAGAAAGCAGCTTCAACAACGTTCCAAGAAGTCCGTAGTTTATTATGGTTAGTACTATGTATTGGCTATTTTGGAACAAGAAATTTTTTATTTTTGTGGAACAATTAGTTTGCCAATTTTGTGAAATCTTAATGTGAATTTTGTAGTACCTTTAATAGAGTTTTATAAAGAATATTAGTCCATCTGATATCTAACTCATGTGGATTTTGTAGTATTGTTTATGGAGTTTCATGGATACTAATGGAGAATATTTTGATTTTGGATTGTATTACATTTGTCATTTTTATTTTCCCTCCTATCCCTATGTTATGCATAATAATCTAAGATATAGCATTGTGGTGTGATACAGCAGGAAATGTGGTGTTATATAGTTGAAACTGTACAAGCTAGTTACCAAGAAAATGTATTTGATTTTGATAGTATTTAATTACCATTTTGGAAAGTAACTTCAACCATTTTCGGTTGCAACAAAGCAATCCCTATGACTCACAATAGTCATATGGTACACTCTCAGTGTGACTGAAGATGGTTGAATCTGGTGGCGTAACAGCAACTAGATTCTTTCAACTGAAATTGCGACTGGAAGTAGTCAATTTTTTATTGCGACCGTACTTATTCGTTTTGTTTTGCGATTGTAGTTGGTCAATTTGGATTCATATGCGGGAAATGATATTTTTAGTGAAATTTTAGACTAAACTTTAAATTTTTTTAGAAAATATGTAGAGACTATTTTTGGTCATATGTAAAATTATTAAATATGACTGTATTTGATCATACATGTTTTTCATTAATTGCATATTTACAAATTATTAAATATGACTGTATTTGATCATACATGTTTTTCATTAATTGCATATTTACTTTCAACGGCCTTATAAATGATCAGGGAGTTCCGGTCATTTTTATGTTTAGGATGACAGATAATGGTCATTTTGTAGATAAATGCGACCAGAATGGTGCAATCACTTTTAGTTGTATTTCTTATAGTGATTTACATTAATATGGAAAAATCAACTTGAATACATTAAATATGTTTTTTAGTCCAGGATAATTACATTTGAAAATCGAATTTTGTATTCTGGTGAGTTGTGTTGGGGAATTTAGTAATATTTGCTTGTTTTTGTACTTTGAATTAAAACCTTTTTCTATATTCAGGTGAGGGATTTTCTTTTTCATCCGGAAGTTTGAGGGTATCTTGTTTAGGGGTGTATGTAACAGTCCCAGATCCTGGACGGGGACCTGGTCGTTATGGTCTCAATTTCCATAAATAATACTTGCATTTAAATCAAAATAAATAAATTGCATGTTGTGGCCCTGCAACTAACACACCACACAACTAGTTATAGTCCCAGAGACGAAATTGGAATAAGTATCTAGTCATAGGATCCACAAGTTATAATTTATTACAAACCCAAAATAATTACCGAGTACGCTTAAAAGTTTCTTGCCGTTGTTTAACATAAGTGATAATTATACATTAGCCTGATACACCAAAAGTTGCCAGTCTAGCCTATTGGTTGCTCCTACCTCAGCAATGGCGGCTATGACATCAGCGGGTAACCCTCTGACGGCTGTCACCTGCTTGCGCCGAGTGCTCCTTGGTCGGGCCATCTGCTCTAGCTGTTGTTGTGATATAATTATAAATAAAGCAAACGTGAGCAATAGAGCCCACCAAAAATAATTTGTTATTGAACAATAATATATAATATTTCAAAAATATCTTTGAAAACCATATGCCATGCATAAACGAACATAGTGCTAGTATAACGTAAAAGATGAAGTTACAAGGTAATTTAATATCTAACTTCCGTAAGAATATCTGTTATGCAAAAGTCTAAGCCAGATATCAACATATATAATAAACCGAAGTCTGCTATGCAGAGATAATATAAGCAAGGTATCAACGTATATCTTAAAAAAAGTTGCAAGGTAATATATTGAAACTTTAGTTTTAAACACTTTTCAAACCCCTGTCAGCCTGATCGGAAGTCTCTTTGATACGTGTTGCAGGAAATACCCATCAACCTGAAAGAAGTCTCATTGATACGTGTTACAGGAAATATCCAAATTTGGATGATGAACTAATACTGGAGTATTCACAGCCCTAGTTGTCCCAATGATCAGTCACAGTTGTACAACACAGGTATGGTTTTACTACCGGTAGAAGGAAGAACTGACAGATTTACTTGTCTACCGCCTTCTAGTAGCTCCCTGGCCAACGGTTGGGCCATGGACCAGCGCTACTCGGCCCCTTATACGACTCCTAGTTCGAATAGAATCCATGACTCTAAAACGTAAAGTTTGTCCTCCTTTCCCCAAGTATAATACTTGTTGATAGGACTCCACAAAGTAGTCGTATCTAATTGGAAAGGAAAATTCACCAATATTTCCGGAGTTATTGCTCGTTAATGGATTATAACTTGTTCCATCAATCTTACTCCTCGAGTGTTGAGCAGGTAACAAAAAGACTCATTTTGATTATTTAGAAATCAAAATGTGAGTGAAAATAATACTTTCAAAAATATATGACCGGGCAGTCAATCATAAATAACAGTTCTCAAGTAAGGTTCCCTTATAATTTGGAAGTTTTCAGCGAGCATTTAAATCTTCCTATAAGATAGATTTAAATGAAAAATAGAGTTTTGGGAACCTCCCCTTGATAAAATAATCATAATAAAGCTCAGAAATATTTTACATAATTTTTTAGGGTCAAAGATAATTTGAATAAGAGAAATCATCTTTAAAACTAGTTAAAAGTATTAAATAAATATTCAAATAATATTTATTAAATCATAAATAATTAAAGAATATTTTTAATCAAAAATATTGTTCATAAATAATCCTCGAATGAATATATAAAAATATTCACTAAATAAATAAATCCTTGAATGAATATTTAAAATAATATTCATTAATAAATCAAATCCTTAAATGAATATTGAAAATAATATTCATTTAGTAAATAAAACTGTAAATGAATATTCGAAATAATATTCCTTAAAAAAATAAGGAAAAATATTTACTTAATATTTTCCTCAGAAAATAATCACATGATATACAGAAATACCGACTCCCGGTCTATATTTAAAGAATGAAAATCATATGCCCTTCACTAAGGATCTTAGCGAAACATCCGGCTTATAACTAATATATTTCATATCTAGCTTATAAGCCAATATAAATTCGTAAAACAAGTATCACAATATACTTTCGAAAACAGGCATGCATGTTATGGCATATGTATAACAGGAAACATATATATATTCACAACAACAATTTTTAAAAGGTTTTGAACTTGCCTGGAAGCTCTGTAGGGGTAGTGTGTCTCGGATCGGTCCGGTGATCTATAGATAGTCAAAATATCCGAGATTAATCACTTAACACTGTGAAAGGCTAAGTATATACTTTACTTATGCTAAAACACGTTTTCAAGTTATCTCGTTATGCACACTCTAGTGTAACTCTTATTAGCACCGTTATGATCCGACACTTGCTTGTTATCAAGGCATGTCGTTACACTTACACTTGATAGGTACTTAAGTCGTATAAGTTCTAGGATCGGTCGTTTACTTGAAAAGATTATACCTCAAGATTTATTGTCCGTTTTCTAAGTGGTTTTTCAAAGTTATAACTAAGTGTATCTCAAAGGGGTTCCTTCGCACTTACCCTCGATTCGAACATTTTTATAAAATCGAAAAATGATTCGTTTGACATGTGGTCTTCTATCACACCTTCCTTATGATCTCTAATATTTGATTATTAAGATTCACAACCGAATTACTCAAGTTAAGGGGGTTTAATTGCAGTTACGAACTCACGCTTACGTTTTCGAACCACTTTTACTAAATCGGCCATATCTCCTAAACCGTAAGTCGTCTCGACACCATATTTATATGGTTACAAACTACAAGACAAGCTCTTTATAGTCATGACCAGTGGTGATTATAACCAGTGGGGGTTTAAGTCCGAAAGTTATGCACAAAGAAGGGGATTGAAAAATCGGGCATTACGATGGATATAAACTAACGATTCCCAAAATTAAAATCATGATCTAAACATCATTCAACAACCAATATACCAAGATTTCATGATCATCATCTAAACCAAACCATAATCTTCCAAGAACAAGTCATATCCATCAAAGTTTGATTATAGCCAAAACAACAACAACAATCAACTCCAAATACATGGATCTATACATACTAACATCTCATCATCTTCTAATCATCAAAATATCCATAAAGATCAAAGTAAAACTAAGGGTTCATGAGGTTCATACCTTCCTTGATTTGTGTATAGACCTACTAAGCCTTGAATAGCTCTTGTATAACCTTAATATAGCTTAGATCATCCAAAGAATCCAAGAAAATCAAAGTTAGTTCTTGAAAGTTACTATTCACCCTAAACTTTGGTGAATTAAATAGCTATACTAGAGATGTTTGTTTGATCTCAAACTTCTAGGAGATCTTAATTATGAAATATAGAACTGACCTAATTAATATTAGAATTCTTGGATGGTTGGAAGTTGGATTTCTCTCCTTAAATTAAAGCTTGGCCGAGAGTTGCAAAAAGGAGAGAGAAATGGAGTTCTTGCTTGGTTGCTTGGTTACTCTTGCATAATGTGAATTATTTGGATAATATCTCATTAAGTAGCTTTAATAAAGTGATTATGTCACCTTCCACTAGCTCATCATGTTCCAAGTGTTGTGTTTTTGTGGTGTGATGATGTAATCTTGTAACTAGTTTGGTTTAGTTGATAATGATGCTAGTTACTTGGTAACTAATTAATTCCTTGATTTCATCCACTTTCACATGCTTATCTTTTGGTTCTCTGCTTGTTACTTTGTCCGGTTATTGCTCAGTTGCATTGATCGTTCGGAGGAATATCTCAAGTATTAATTGTTAGGATTTTACTAGAAACCTTCTTGGTATTTTTACTACCATCTTCAATCCTCCTTTATAATCCTTGCATTTAAATCCCTTAAATATTTTAATTAAATCCTTGAATCCTTTAGTATCTAGGGAAATCCCGGCAAAAATAAAATTGTTGTTTCTCAAACTCTGATTTCACTTACATACACTTATTTTGTCCATAGATCATCAATACGAACTCGGAAATCCTTTCTGAATACTTCTATATAGGGTCGTCTAATAATATTCCAGAATACACCAAAATAATATTCATTGCTTATTCTCTCTTTATTCCTTGTACTTAAAAGTATTCTTGCGTTTTCTCGAACATTCTCAATTTCCCTTGCGGAGTTACTTAATTTATACCAGATATCGATTTGGATGACATGAGAATAACTTTCATTCTTGGAATACCATATCTTACTTTCTAGACGATAGATTATTATTATCTAAGTTGTTAACCCATTGTAGCATTCATAGCATATAAACACTTGAATCCAAATCTATTAAATATTCATTCATTAAAACCACTGATACATTGTAGTCATCACCACTATTCCGTTCATACACCAATACATAATGAAAGTTTTAATTCCTCCAAAAATTTGGGTTCTTACAGTCTCCCCTACTTAAAAGGATTCCGTCCCAGAATCAGGTAGAAAACTAACGGGTATTGTCTGTCATTTCGCTTTCCAGTTCCCCAGTTTATCATTAAACATTCCAATCCTTTTACTACACACCTCACTAGTGCCACAATATACACTTTATCCTTTCCATCACTTTGCTACTTTTTGTACACCACACTGTCCTGGTTATGCTCTTATTCACTCGTATACTATTACCCTTATTGGTATCTGCAGTGAGTTTGGTATCACTTTCGCACTGCGAACTCAAAGATAACCTCACTCGTACTATGCATTTCCCAATCCTCTTTATCTTCGCAATCTCGATCAATATATAGAAGTGGAAAAATTTATTGAGAGATCACTATGATCAATGAACATTTGTTATATTGCATAGTTAGTACAGAAGGGGGCCAGCCTTTAGTACTTGACAAACAATTAAACAAGTTATGGTATTCCACTTAGACTTCTATCACACAGACAGATAGTCACGTAGCAGTACCTCCCCTCCTTAAAGGGTTGCTCTTCTCAATTCAAAAAGAAGATGAATAAGAGAGAAGAAAAGAAAAGAATTGCAAAGAATTATAGAAAGTTTTCATGACTGCAAAATATCATACCTAGAATTTACCTCTGAACTATAGAGGTTTATCAGAGAAGAAAATAATCGTATTCACATCAATTACTATTTTATTGCAATTTCACGTGTCTTCATATCCCCGTTGCTTTGTTCATCATTCTATGGACCTATACTCTTATTCAATCTTAGCAACACTCATTTTTGTAAACTCTTCAACCTCTCAGGTTAAATCTTAGATTTCTTGATTGACATCATTGTTACGGACATTCCACGCCACGCTAATAGCTCTTTCATATTCATAATACTAACACTATCAGGTTGTCATCCCGAGAGTTCGTAAAAAAACCCATTCATCAATCCATTCATAACATTCCTTGCTTCTCATTCCATAATTATTTCCCCAATCTTTTCTTTATCAATCACATCCTTCTTATTATCTGATTCTTCTTCACTTCTGTCTTTTTATCTCCACCGTCATCTCATTGTTGAGACATCCTTTGTACTTGGCACCTCCTTATTGGTATCCCGTCACCTGTACTCAATAAGCATTACATTTTTTGGGGTCAAACTTTCCTTTGTTCAACCATTTAAATTCTCACTTTCTCATTCCATGAGTCTCCTTATTACTCAATCAATCTATCCCATATTAAAGGGAGTTAATCTGTATGTCATTTATTCTTTCAATTCTAACTTTCCGTTATGACCAACAACATACCCCATGATAATTTCATACTTTTCTATCCTTCTTGCTAAGGCTCCTTAGGAGTTTGCACACCTAACTCCCTTATTGATCCTTAACTCTATATTTCTTTCATCAGTCATCTTATTTCTATTTCGACTATAATCCCTTTATGAACCATCATAGCATTATCATTTATCTCAAACATCACGTCTTTCCAAAATTAAACCATCCGTAATAAACCTTGACGATTTCTCTAACTTGGATCCAGTACAATCTATTTTCGTTTTTCATTCCGACATCTCCACAGTCGTTATCACCTAATTTCTCAGAAGAATCACCACTACATTGATGTAGTCCATTGTTGAGTCACCATCGTTTGTCGTTTACATAGTGCTTAAATATCCAATCATACGGGTTTCATAATAGTCAGATTAAAATCCCCTAGGGAGACAAAATAATCACTATTACTTACCCATAAGGAATACTTCCTGAACTTGATGTAGATATTACATGAAGCAGATAAAATTGTAGAAGAACTTCAAGCATCGCAGCTATGACAGGTTGATGAAAGTATTAATCATATATCTTTAGTAGAAGACTGGAAACTTAACGGTTTACTTAATCAATTTCGTATCATGGTCCTGGTATACCTCAAAATAGGACCTTCTAAGGTGTGTAATATGCTTAAGACGATATCAGGAATCGAATGTTTATTTAAACTATTTTTGTGGTTGATTCTTGCACAATCATCAGAGGGAAGGTAAATTCCTCCACCACATTATGACCTTCAAGGTTCTTCTCAATATCATTCTGTTGCTTTGGTATGAGCATTTATAATTACTCCTCTATACTTAAAGTGTCGGCCACCTCATTGGCCTTTCCTGATAATAAAAATTTCTTGCAATCAATGTTTTCTAAATCTATTACTTCATTCACATCACTATTGGGTGAAAGTATTCTCCCTTAAGCTCTGCTGAAGGAGAAAAAATATATCTGTCTTTTCCCATAAGTCATGGCTTCCACCTTTCCGTGTGAACTTTATCACAGCTACTCCCAATCATACCTAGGATATTTCTTTCCTTAGTTCTTTCTTGTTTTAGGATAATCTCAACCTTCATTGGTTCAATCCATACCTCCTCATGGTTTCACGCATGCCTCATCTGGCATTATTATTATGTCATACATTCCCTACCAAACTTCCATTTTGAAACTCAGAATATTACCTTTTTCCTTGTAAGGTTTCTTAGGTCATCCTCATCATTCCTCTTGTATTTTCTGGGTACAGGGTATATCAAAATATCATTAATCGATCTTATAACATTTCTGTCTATGTACTTTCCGAAACTCCTTTCAATAAATCCCTAAAGATTATTGATGCCTTGGTCAATCCAACTTATATCGTCCAAATTCACAATGTCTTTATTAGGGGTAATGCCATTCTTTGTGCATCCCCAGGGTTCCTCTTAATCTATAAATATTCTATCCTCCATTCTATTTTCAAGAAATACTTACATCCTGTAATTGACAATCAAATCATATATCCTTAATAAGGGTCTCTTTTCAATCATTCTCATCTTGATAATCTATAGGTAGCTTAATGCTAACCTTTTTCTTTCAAATTGACGTAAGTCTACATGACCTCCCAAAAGATAACATATGTCTATCTACTCTTCTTACAGAACTTAGTAATGATAGCAAGGATGTTCTGGAAGATATTGGTCGTGTTCAACATGAATCTCTTAGTACCGATTGATTTTCTCAAGGATACTAGCTTCAGACAATATTTCTGCATCTTACTGAACAATCTTTGACCATTTTTGTAAGCTTAGATTGATCATTTTCCATAGTCATATCCCTTGTATTTATAAAATCCCAACATCATGTATCTCAATCACCATAACTCAATTTCTAACTTATAATCTGGACAATCGTATACACTTGCATCACTTCACTGCGGGCACAAGGGAGCTAACAATTCTTGAATCAATTCAAAACGTGGGTAGCCACGGGTTAAGTAGAAAGATGCCTACAATCTCGTTAGGGTTACCTTTATATCAAAAGTCCTCGCAGTCGATGCTTGATTAGAAGCAGCCCCGCTTTGTCCTGACATGGCTGAACTTAGTCACTTTATAATTCTTTATCACATGGCCCCAAGTGGCCGCGCTACAGCATGTGAGTTTAGGGTTAGCTAGTGGCATTACTTTTCTAGCAATTTCCGGCATAGTGCCTACTTCGTCCATAGCGAAGATAATTTATCTGGGATAGGTTACGCTTAATAATATGCTTTTTCCCTCGTACTCTTGAACTTCTTCTTTTTGTACTTGTTCACTGCTTTCCCTTACACAGCAAATCTTAGGTACTAGAGTAACATAATCACTCAACTCGAGCACTGCCACTCTTCGTTCATCCCTCTTCCTCATTACCTTCTGATCTTTTCAAAATTTTACTCCATATAAATTTCAAACGACTTCTCGGTACCGTCTTCGGTCACCTTCACCTTTATTTCCATCTTTTCAAATTTTCTTATCAGCTCTTCTGAAAACATTATTATCTGGAGTCTATCTTTCCTACTTAAGGGCATCAGCCACTACACTGGCTTTCCCTGGGTGAGACAAAATCCAGCAATCATAATCTTTTATCAGCTCTAACCACCTACCCTGGTGCAAGTTAGGCTTTCCCTGAGTAAAAACGCAGCGCAAAAACACGAAAAATAAAACTAAAACCCACCGCAAGGATCCATGCGAGAATTGTATATTTAATTCGTAGTATCAGAAGTCAGTACCTTAAAGAGCTTTCCGATGTCTGAGAGTGAAGAAAGGATTATTCGATCACCACGTATCCCGCACGAGCGATGTATGTCTCTATGGTGTCCACACGAACGCTTTCTTGAAGGAATTGCAGTGTACTAGCACCAAGAACTCGAATCTTCTCCTCTCTTTGTCTCTCCTCTTTTGCTGTTAGGGTTTATTGTTTTTAAAATAATAAAAACGTAAAAACACTAGTAGCCCCAAGAGAGAGTTATATATGTGGAGATAAAAAACGAATTTTAACTCTAATCTCTTTAGAGTTTATCTGAATCCAAATTCTAATCATTCTCATCTTATTAATTCTTACTTAATAAGCAAGCTACTGAATTTTTGGATTATTAATAATTCGAATTTAGTTTCTTTAATTAATCAAGTCAATACTTAATTAATTAATTAACAATTCGATTTATCATCTTAATTTAAATCCGATTATTTAAATTAAATGATCCTTCAAGCGCTCTTGTGTGTGACCCTATAGGTTATTATTATATTGGCAACAATTTTATTTAATAAATAAAATCGTAAACAATGAGCGGTATCTAGTAATACATCATTGTTACCCAAATAATAATAATTAAATCGGTGAATCGATTTCGCCTTTCGTGAATAATGTTCAATATAATCCCTTTAACCATGATATTGTAGATTAAACTGGAGGCATGGAATGTGTCATCCTCGTCATAATTTAATCTTTATTTTCTTGATCGATGAGTAGACTATTCAAACAAATCACTATTTGAGCACGACCATGCATTTCATAGTCTCACTCAAACAAGAGGCCAATAAAATCACTCCTATATATTTATATATTAAGGAGGGTTAAATTCCATCTAGATCATTCACATTTCTCATACGATTCATAATATACCCAATGAAAGGTTTCGGGGCAACAAGCACAACGGAAAAACGATAATAAATAATAAAAACCAAAACCTAACCCTAGGATCCGTGTATAAGACATGCTGATTATGGAGAACAGAATCTGTACCTTATAAAAGCTTTCCGATTCGGTTGACAGATGGAGGTCCAAGAACGATCACCACACAGCCCTCTTCGTGAGATCTGCTTCGCTAATCAGTCCACACGAACGCATGATTGTCTCCGCAATCTCCGGAGTTGGTACTAGCCGTAATCTGCCCTCTATCTCGATCTCTCTCTATAGCCTCTCTTGATGTAGAGCTGCTAGGGTTTTTGCTAAAAACGATTTTGGCAAAATCTCACCCTAAACCAATACATCTCTATGTATTTATAGGAGAGAATGAGCTGGGCTTAACCCTAATCGGTTTGGGCTTCTACTAAAACCAAACTGATTTGGGTTTTAATGATTTAAATTCGAAATCTAATTAACTAAGTCTAACTTAATTAATTAAATAACCAATTTCGAATTTTATCATCAATTAATTTAAATTCGAAATTTAAATTAAAACTCCTTTTAAACGTTCTTATTGTGTAACCCTTTAGGTTATTATTACGTTGGCAATAATTTTAATATCCAATAATAAAATTATAAACAATGAGCGACATCTAGTAATACATCATTGCTACCCAAGTAATAATAATTGGTAATCCAATTAAACCTTTCGTGATTAATGTTTCCGTGTAATATAATCCCTTTAACCATATATTATAGATTAAACTCGAGGCATGTAATTAGTCATCCTCATCAATGTTTAATCCGGGTTTCCTTGATCAATGAGTAGACTATTAAAAACAAATCAATATTTGAGCATGACCATGCATTTTCATAGTCTCACTCAACCAAGAGGCCAATAATATCTCTCCTAAGAATAGGAGGGTTAAATCCTTTATCTATCATTCATATTTCTCATACGTCTCATAATATACCCGATGTACATTTTTATCATCACCCGGTCAAAGGTAACTTTTAATGTAGTCAAAGTATATTAATCCTCGTATAGAAATATAATGATCTCAAGTCTAAGGATCATTACACCATTATTACTGTAAGTCTTTCTAATGACATTATCAACATGTAGAAACTCACTGTGGGTCAATCCAGTGCCATGTAGAATATTACATGCACCTATGTTCTTGACTTTAGTATCACTATACCTATGACCAATGAGATGTGGTCATCAGTCAACAAACATACTAATCTTTATGCATTATAATTGTCCCATATTAATAATGCTCGATTAGGGATATTTAGGAATATTAACACTATTCTTATAATCTCATTTTTAAGACACATAATTAAAGATATAGAATACATGTTACATATTCCAAGGACATTTATTGTTCTAATATTTATATCGCAGTAAATAAAGACATAATAAATTTATTGTTGAATAATCGATATAACATAATCACTGAATAACAAAATAGTCTATCCTAGAATTACATTGTCTCTAGGGCACTAACACTATCACCCAAGACCACCTTTATCATTACCCGATGAAAGATAACTTTTGATAGAATCAAAATATATTAATTCTCGTATAGAAATGTAATGACTTCAGGTCTAAGAATCATTACATCATTATCACATTGAGATTCATAATGACACATTTATTCATTCCATGTTGAATCTCATAGTGGGTCTATCCAGTACATCGTACTCATACATGTACCTATGCATTGACTTTAGTATCACTATACTTATAATCAATGAGAAGTGATCATCAGTCAATCAACATACTAGTCTCGATGTATTATTATTGTCCCAATAACAAAAATACTTGACTAGGGATATTTATGATTATTATACTGTATATTATCTCATATTAATATAGTTCGTATCAATAATCTAGGGACAATTATTATACTAACAATTATATCGCAGTAAATACAAAGCATAATAAAACATCAATATAATCAAAATAGAACATAAATGTCAATGACGAAGTTTAAATAAACTGAAATGTATTGCCTCTAGGGCACCTACACTAACAATCTCCCACTTGCACTAGAGCCAATCATTCATATTCCTTATACCTATGGAACTAGTGTGACTTTCGTGCTTCTGCTGCGACAGAGGCTTAGTTAGTGGATCAGCAACGTTATCATTGGTATGCACTTTACATATGTGTATATCTCCTCGCTCGTTAATTTCACGAATAAGGTGATATCTTTTAAGTATATGTTTCGCCCTAGAGTGTGATCTTGGTTCCTTTGCTTGTGCTATGGCTCCGGCATTATCGCAATAGAGATCAATAGGATCTGCTATCGATGGAACCACACCAAGCTCAGTGATGAAGTTTCGGATCCAAACTGCCTCCTTAGCTGCTTTACAAGCAGCAATATACTCAGCCTCCATTTTAGAATAAGCTACTGTTTCTTGTTTCGAACTTTTCCAGCTAACAGCACCTCCGTTGAGACAAAACATAAAACTAGACTGGGATATAGAGTCATCCTTGTCTGTTTGGAAACTAGAGTCAGTGTAACCTTTTACAACTAGTCCCTCTTCTCCTCCATACACCAAGAACGAATCTTTAGTCCTTTTTAAGTACTTTAGAATGTTCTTGACAGCCGTCCAGCGAGCTTCACCTGGATTAGACTGAAACCTACTCGTCATGCTTAAAGCATACGATACATCAGGACAAGTACATATCATTGCATACATGATAGATCCAATTGCAGAAGCATATGGAATCTTACTCATGCGGTCCTTTTCATCTTTCGATTTAGGACTATCTCTATCTGAGATCGTTATCCCATGAGACATTGGGACAAATCCCCTATTTGCATCTTGCATCCTGAAACGATGCAATACTTTGTCATTGTATGTACTCTGACTTAGGCCAATCAATCTTCTTGATCTATCTCTATAGATCTTGATCCATAATTTCATGGAGAAATTCTTTCCTAACCATGCTTTAACAGCCTGTAGAGAAGGTATGACATTCCCAATCAGTAATATATCATGAACATATAGAACTAGGAATGCCACAGTGCTCCCACTAACCTTCTTGTAACACAAGGTTCATTTTCATTTTGAACGAAGCCAAACTCTTTGACTGTTTGGTCAAAATGAATATTCCATCTCCTTGAAGATTGCTTTAGTCCATAAATGGACCTGATTAGCTTACATATCTTTCTAGCATCCTTTGGATTTATAAAACCTTCAGGTTGTATCATATATACATCCTCTTCAAGGCTTCCATTAAGGAAGGCTGTCTTGACATCCATCTGCCAGATTTCATAATCGTTGTAAGCTGCTATCACAAGCAAAATCCTAATGGATTTGACCATTGCTACTGGTGAAAAAGTTTCATCATAGTCAATACCATGAATTTGTTTGAAACCTTTTGTAACCAACTTAGCTTTATAGGTCTGGACCTTTCCATCCATGTCAGTCTTCATCTTGAAGACCTATTTGCACCCAATGGGTTTTCCCCTTCAGGTGGATCAACCAAAGTCCATACTTTGTTTTCATACATTGAATCCATTTCAGATTTCATGGCTTCTAGCCATTTCTCAGAGTCTGGACTGTTCATAGCATCTTGATAGGTAAGAGGCTCATCTTGATCCATGAGCATTATATCACCATTATCGACTAGGAGAAAACCATAATATCTCACAGGCTCATGGCGAATCCTACCACATCTACGAACAACTTGTGTTTCTTGAGCAATATTCTCTTCAAGATTATCTTGAATATCTTGCTCACGTTCCATTTCCGGTTCAATGTTATCTTGTGGTTCTCGAACTTCATCGAGGTCTACTTTCCTCCCATTATTTCTTTTGGAGACAAATTCTCTTTCTAGAAATACAGCATTTCGAGAAACAACTATTTTGTTCTCAATTGGATTATAGAAATATTAACCCTTAGTTTCCTTTGGGTACCTCACAAAATAACATTTGTCAGATTTGGGTCCAAGCTTGTCAGAGATCAAGCATTTTACAAACGCTTCACATCCCCATATTTTCATAAATGACATGCTTTGATGCTTTCTAGTCCATATCTCATATGGAGTCTTTTGAACCAATTTTGATGGAACACGGTTTAGTGTATATGCAGTGGTTTCTAGGGCATCACCCCAGAAACTTATCGGATGATCAGCATAACTCATCATCGATCGTACCATATCCAACAAAGTACGATTCCTCCTTTCAGAAACACCATTCCATTATGGTGTTCCAGGAGGAGTGAGTTGTGATACAATACCACATTCCTTTAAGAAATTCTTAAATTCCAGTGTTAAGTATTCACCTCCTCAATCAGATCGAAGAGTTTTAATACTCTCACCCTTTTACTTTTCTACTTTTGCTTTGCATTCTTTGAACTTTTCAAAAGATTCAGATTTGTGCTTCATTAGATACACATATCCATATCTACTGTAATCATAAGTAAATGTTATGAAGTAGTAAAAGCCTCCTCTTGCCATAGAATGCATTGGACCACATACATCACTATGTATTAGTTCTAATCGTTCAGTGGCCCTTTCATCTTGTTTGTTAAAAGGGGCCTTTGCCATTTTACCAAGCAAACCAGCTTCGCATTCATCGTATGATTCAAAATCAAATTTATCCAAAAATCCATCTTTATGGAGCTTGGATATGCGATTCTCATTTATATGGCCTAATCGACAATGCCATAGGAAGGTTTGATTAGAGTCATTTGCTTTAAGGCGTTTATTAACATTATAGATAGGAGTAAATTTAAATCTAGAACAAACAAACCATTAAACATGCGTACAATGCCATAAGTTAAATCATTCAAACCAAAAGAGCAACAATTGTCTTTAATAATAAATGAAAAACCCTTCTTGTCCAAACAAGAAATAGAAATAATGTTTCTTCAAATTGCAGGCACGTAATAGCAATTATCAAGTTCTAAAATAAGCCCAGAGGGCAACGATAAATAGTAAGTTCCTACGGATAAAGCAGCAACCTTTGCTCCATTGCCTACTCGTAGGTCGACCTCTCCTTTTGCCAATGTCCTACTCCTTCGCAGTTCCTGCACATTAATACAAATGTGAGAACCACATCCAGTATCCAATACCCAAGATGTTGAAATAGACAAATTGACTTCTATAACATAAATACCTGAATTAGTAGAAATCTTGACAGACTTCATCTTCTTCAGATCCTCCAAGTAGTTAGGACAGTTCCTCTTCCAGTGACCAGGCTTGTTACAATAGTGACAATCACCCTTGTCAGCCTTCGTGACATCTCCCTTCGGCTTTCCAGCCTTTTTGAAAGAGGGCTTTGAAGTAGCAAGAGCTTTTAATGTAACCTTTTTCTTGCCCTTCCATTTCCCCTTTCCCTTAGCACCTTTCTTGCCCACCATCATTATGGGAGATTTCTCAGGTGCCTTGACCATATTTGCTTCAGTGGTCCTCGGCATGGCCAACAATTCCATAGGAGTCTTATCTTGCTCAGTCATATTATAAGTCACAATAAACTAAGTATAGTCGCTGTTCAAAGATTGCAAGATTATATCGACTTGAGCCTCTTGCTGAAGCGGGAAACCCAAACGAGCAAGGTAATCACAATACCCAATCATTTTTAGAACATGTGGTCCGACTGGTCCGTTGCCCTGCTTGCATGAGTAGAGTGCTTTGCTCGTGTTGAACTTTTCCACATGAGCCTGTGATTGAAACATCATTGAAAGATGTTCAAATATAGCATGTGCATTCAAATGCAAATGCTGCTTCTGAAGCTCAGCATTCATTTTAGTAAGCATAAGACAAGCCACATCGTTCGGATCATCAATATGCTTCTGATAAGCATTTTGCAGAGCACGAGTGGCATTGGCAACAGGGGCTTCCGGTTGAGGATTATCAATCACATAAGATTTCTTTTCCTGCATGAGAACAATTCTGAAATTCCTAGACCAGTCAAGGAAGTTTGATCCTGTCAGCTTGTCCTTCTCAAGGACTGATCGCACAGAGAAAGTGTTGTTTATGTTTTGTGCCATTTGTTATCTAAAATGATAAAATGCGTAAGATAAGTTAGATTGTTACAATAATTATGTTCAAGTGATTATGGTACATTCAACTTAATATACCTCCCACTATTTTTATCAAATTAATAGCCCTCACTATTAACTCGGAAAGCCTATGCGAAACTTTAATTTCTAGTGGGCCAAGATCCATATTTTATTATGTCTTGGGTCAGAGTTGGCCGATACTCCCAAAACACAACTATTTAGGTAGACAACATTTGTCAATTATATCTCGTATATAATTCTTGGACAGTTTGGTGAACAACAATTGCTCTAATTTATCAAATAAATTTTCCGCCAAACCAATGCTTCTAAGTTCTCATTTCACAATCCTGTTGTGATAACTTAGTTAAGTTAGACCCAATTAATTAACATGTCGTATATCACATTTGTTCTTTCGCACCTAACCACGATAATTAGGAATGCTTTACTTTGGCAAACCAACTCCTAATGATCTAGGCTTTGATGAATGTTATTCAATTGGAAAGCATCTAATAACTTAATATTTAATTAAGGGATTTTTAATTAAAACGACCATGATCCCATCATAAAGAGATCCCTAATTTTTCCTTGAATTAAATATTTCAAATCATAGTTCGCTGAATTAATGATTTCCAGGTAGAAAGGTTAACGCTCAAATGGCATTATAGACACCTTTTAACCTTACAAGAAATTAATCTCGTTGTTGACAAAATCATTTAATCCTTGAACTATAATAATTCATATTTAATTACCGTGTTTCATAAACACAGGAATTTCATGATCATTTGCTTAATCTTCATCTTAAATCATTACGGATTTTATCTTGTTTAGCATGGCATGGATGACGTATCTAATACATACATACATTCTACTTAATCTAATTAAGCATGCATATCTATCACTACGCATACATATCATCACATGTAAAGTGCATGAATATTAAAATTGTGCTTGGTTATGGCCCAATCCTATATGATCTTTCCAAGCTAATGGAAAAATCTAGGTCAATCTATGGTGGCTTATAAAACTAAATTATTACATAGTTGGTCTTCATAAATACATGTCTTCATGTCTTTCTTTGTGTCAACTGCCTTCATCTCCATTGATCCTTCATTGCATGCTTCCAATGATCTTCTTATTACATAGAATATAAAACGTAACTATACTAATGTAATTACATAAGAACTCGATTTACATTCGAGATGAACAATTACAAAAGAAAAAGAAAACAACATGCAAGTCGTATTTATAAAACCAAACCATAATAATTAAAACCACTAACCTATGGGTCTCAAGGCCATAACCAATCACCTTGCTCAATTAACACTTAAGAACATCATAAATCACATTATCATATCATAATATATCATATAAAGATGACATAATATGTCACAAGCACAAATTAAAACAAAACCTTAAACCGCGGATCGACCTCCGATGGCGAAAATTTTTGCAAAATCATGTATCAGAATACAAGCAAAATCATGTATCAGTATACAATTCCATTAGCATGTATCAGTATACACACGACCCAAATTCCAGTTACCAGAAACATGTATCATTATACATATCGACCAGGCATCATCCAACAGATTGATCAACATATCAATCAAAGCAGCCAACAAAACCAGAATAGTATATACAGCATGCATAATATCAGAATATTCATAAACAGCAATCAAGACAGATTACATACATGCATATATTCGAAAGCTTAAACACATAAACGAATTAAATAACTTCTCGCAAGTAGCTCTGATACCATTGTTGGGTTTCATGCAATCAAACGCAGCGAAAAAACGTGAAAAATTAAATAAAACTGAAACCTACCGCAAGAATCCATGCGAGAATTGTATATTTAATTCGTAGTATCAAAAGTCAGTACCTTAAAGAGCTTTTCGATGTCTGAGAGTGAAGGAAGGATTATTCAATCACCGCGTATCCTGCACGAGCGATGTACATCTCTATGGTATCCACACGAACGCTTTCTTGAAGGAATTACAGTGTACTAGCACCAAGAACTCGAATCTTCTCCTCTCTTTGTCTCTCCTCTTTTGCTGTTAGGGTTTAGTTTTTTAAAATAATAAAAACGTAAAAATACTAGCAGCCCCAAGAGAGAGTTATATATGTGGAGATAAAAAATGAATTTTAACTCTAATCTCACTAGAGTTTATCAGAATCCAAATTCTAATCATTCTCATCTTATTAAGTCTTACTTAATAATCAAGCTACTGAATTTTTGGATTATTAATAATTCGAATTTTGTTTCTTTAATTAATCAAGTCAATACTTAATTAATTAATTAACAATTTAAATCCGATTATTTAAATTAAATGATCCTTCAAGCGCTCTTGTGTGTGATCCTATAGGTTATTATTATATTGGCAACAATTTTATTTAATAAATAAAATCGTAAACAATGAGCGGTATCTAGTAATACATTATTGTTACCCAAATAATAATAGTTAAATCGGTGAATCGATTTCGCCATTCGTGAATAATGTTCTATGTAATATAATCCCTTTAACCATGATATTATAGATTAAACTGGAGGCATGGAATGTGTCATCCTCGTCATAATTTAATCTTTATTTTCTTGATCGATGAGTAGACTATTCAAACAAATCACTATTTGAGCACGACCATGCATTTCATAGTCTCACTCAAACAAGAGGCCAATAATATCACTCCTTAATATTTATGTAAGAACCCAAATTTTCTGTAGAATTAAAACTTTTTATTATATATTGATGAAAGAATGAACAGTGATTCCAACTACAAGGTATTAACAGTTCTAATGAATGAATGTTGAATGGATATAGATTCCAATGATTATATGTCATGAAGAATTGAATGGGTTGACAACTTAGATTGGAATAATCTATCTCCTAGGGAGATAAGATTTGGGAATTCCAAATAGAGGAAATATTCTCATGTCATCCAAATCGATATATGTTATTAGTCCAGTGGTTCCATGAAAGGGTTAAGGAAAGCCCGAAAGAGAATAAGGACATTTTTATAAATATAAGAAATATAAAGAGAATAAAGTGTGAATAGTGTTCTTGGTGGAAATGAGAATATGAGTTAGACGACGCTATATAGAAGTACCCGGAACGGATTTCTGAGTTCGTATTAGTGATTCGAGGAGAAAATAAGTGTATGTAAACGATATCGGATTCAGAAAATTAGCACTTTTATTTTCTCCGAGATTTCCCTGGACACCGAAAGACTTGAGGATTTATTAATAGGATTTAAGGAATTTAAATGCGAGAAGTATTAAGAAAGATGGAGAATGATAGTATAAATATTAAGAATGTTTTCGGTAAAACCCTAACTAGAAACGAATGAATTATTCCTACGAACGGTCAATGAATTGAGCAATAACCGGACAAAAGAGCAAGCAGAGAGCAAGATGCATGCATGTGGTAGTAGATATTATCAAGCAACCAAGTAGTTACTCAAGTAACAAGCACACTTAGAAATCAACTAGTACTTATCCTCTCTTTATCATTCTACCACTTAAACATCAGCACATGCTCATCCAAAAACATCATCCCTTGCATCATCATCACTTTATTAAAGTAGCCTTAGATGAGATATTATCTAAACAACATCACTTTATGCATTCTTATCCAAAGCAACCAAGCAAGAGACTCCATTCTCTCTCATTCTCTCAAACTGCCTAGCAAGAACACCTCAAAGAAGAAAATTCATATCTCCATTCCTATTCATGATAAAATCACCAAATTTTAACCCAAGCCTCTCTACTCCATGGGAAATATTCTCTCAAAATTTCATGGCATTCTAATGAGAGTAGCCTAGTCAAAACTCCCCCCCAAGATGGATAACCGAGCTGCCTAGAATCCTTGACAGTTTCTGTGATGAATTTCAAACGGCCATATCTCCTTCATTACTCAATGAAATTTGGTGTTCTTTAGCTTGTTAGAAATCTGGTTAGATTCTTTACAACTCTCCTGTAGAAGCCTCATCCAGAAAACCTTGGTAAGGCCTTCGTTTTTCATGATCTTTCAACTGGGTTCGAGCATATTCGAAAACCTCTAATTATATTCTTGTTGATTCTTGTTAGTTTAAGGTTGTTAAGGAGTTATAAGGACTACCCAAGGATTATTAATGCTTACCCACACTCCAAGGAAGGTAATCATCTCTTGAACCCTAGCTTTGACTTTAAGTTTTGGTGGTTTAAGATGATATAAGTTGATGATGTTAGAACAAGCATGTTTATGAGATTATGTAGTAGTTTTAGTAGTTATAAAACCATGATTCAAATGATGGATATGAGAAATGTTCTTGGACTGTTAAAGATGAGTATTATGTGTGTAAGATTGATGATATGCCCGGTGTGGCTTGGTTGTGTTGAAATAAATTTGGAAATGTCCGATTTATAGCCGTCGTAATGCCGAAATTTTGATAACCCTTAAAAACTGAGCTTAACAGTTGGTATAAATTTCTGGACTTGATAAGTGTATGACATACCCTTGTAGATCTCGAGTCATAGATCGTTTTGGCACAAAAATCGAAGCATTTGGACTTACGGTTTAGGAGATATGATCAAATTACTAAAAGTGGTTCGAAATCGTAATCGAAAGTTTGTAATCGAAATTGATCCCCTTTAATATTGTTTATTCAGTGGCGAATCTTCATAATTAAATACTAGAGATAAAAAGGAAGGTGTGAGAGAAAACCTCATGACAAATGGATCGTTTTCCGATTTTATAAAAATGTTCGAATCAAGGTTAAACGCGAACGAACCCCTAAAAAGCATACTTGGTTATAACTTTGGTCAAGCACTTAGAAAACGGGTGATAAAACTCGAGGTATAATCTTGGTTCCTAAATGACCAACCTTAGAACTTATAAGGCTTGAGTATATACCAAGTGTAAGTATAATAACGTGTCGTAATAACGAACAAGTGTCGGATCGTGTCGGCGATAAAAAGAGTTACACTAAAGGGTGTATAACGAGATAATTCGAAAGCGTGTTTCGACTTAAGTAAGTTTATACTTAGCCTTTCGAAATATTAAGTGATTAACCTCGGATTTTGTGACTATTGATAGATCACCGGATTGACCGAGGCACACTACCCCTACAGGATTCCAGGCAAGTTTCCAATACTTTGGAACTGTTGTTGTCACAATATATATCTGTTGTATTCTGTTACATATGCCATAGCATGCATGCCTATCTTCAAGATATATATTGTGATACTTGTTCCTTGAATTATTGTTGGCTTTTGAGCTGGATTAATAACGTATCGGTTATAAGCCGAATATTGCTAAGACCCTTAAGTGAAGGGCATCTGAATCTCATTCTTTGAGTATAAACCGGGAGTCGGTATTTCTTGATATATTGAGATTATTTTCAGGGGAAAATATTTGAGTAAATATTTTCCATTATTAATCCGATGAATATTATTTATATATTCCTTTGGGATTATTCATGAATATTATTTTGAATATTCATTCGAGCTTAAATTATTCAATAAATATTATTTTAAATATTCACTTGAGCTTGCTTTGGTCAATGAATATTATCTTCAATATTCGTTTAAAGTCGATCCAAATATTGAAGATTGTTTCGAATATTCATTTGGTAATTGTTCCTTCAATCAGTATTATTAATTCGAATATTCATTATTTATTCAATGAATATTATTTCGAACATTCATTTGATAATTACTTCTTCAATGAGTATTATTAATCCGAGTATTCACTATTTATTCAGTGAATATTATTATGAATGTTCATTCGAGTTTTATTGGTATGATAAGTACTATTAATTTAAATATTCATTAATTATTTAATGAATAGTATTTGTGTATATTTATTTGAGAATTATTCCAAGTAATATTTTATATTAGGATTATTCCTACAATATTTTGACTTAATAAATATTCTTTGGGATATTTATTTAATTCTTCTGACTCATTTAAAAATGATTTACTTCATTCGAATATCATCTTCGACCCTCGAATATTAAAAAGATTATCTCTGAGTCTTATTATCAATATTATCTTATCAAGGAAGGTTCTCAGAAACTCTATTCTTCATTCAATTCTATCTATCAGATTATAAGGGAACCTTACTTGAGAAATGTTATTTATCTTGTTGACTTCCCGGTCATAAATTCTTTGAAACTATTCTTTTCACTCGCGACTTGGTGTGTACCCACCCATCATTCGAGGGGTAAGAGTGTTGGAACAAGTTGATATCCATTAACAAGCAGCAGCTTGGGAAATATTGGTGAATCTTCCTTTCCAACTAGATACGACTAATTTGTGAAGTCTTATCAACAAGTATTAAACTTGGGTAAAGGGGGGAAGATCTTTACGTTTCAGGGTTATGGATGTAATTGGAACTAGGAGTCGTGTAAGAGGCCGAGTAGCGCCGGTCCATCCCATTGGCCCAACAGTTGGCCGGGGAGATCTAACAGGGCGGTAGACAAGTAAATCCGTCAGTTCTTCCTTCTACCGGTAGTAAAACTCATTTGAGCTGTACAATCTTCGACTGATCATCGTAAGGATTGGAACAGCGGGCACGGTGAATACTCCAGTATTAGTTCATCATCCAAGGTTGGAATTTTCTACAACATTATCATTGTTGGCAGGGTTGAAAAAGTGTTTGAAACTGGAATTGCAGTATCTTTCTTGCAAGTTCCACTTTTATGAAAATGATGCTATCTTGCTTATCTTTGGCATAGCAGATATTCCCACAGACAATATAATTTAAGTTACCTTGTAACTTCATCATTTACATTATACTGACACTATCTTCGTAAATGCATGGCATATGGTTTCAATGATATTGTTGCTCAGCTGTATATTATTGTTGGTGGGCTATTGCTCACCCTTGCTTTATTTATTATGTCACAACAACAGCTAGATCAGATGGCCCGTGCAAGGCGCACTTGGCGCAAGCAGGTGTTGGCTGTCAGAGGATTACCGCTGAGGTTATAACTACCATTGCTGAAGAGGAAGCTATTGGTAGGCTAGTTGTTAGCATCTGAGTGTCAAATGTATTTATTATATGAATCCTATAAATGGATGGCAAAGAGCAAGTAGAATTTCATTGTAATTCTTCGAGTTGTATGAACTCAAGCTTATGATTAATAAAATTTGGGAGTTACTCTGATTTCATCTATGGGACTATAACGGGTGTGTTTTATGTTGATTGTTTTGGGTCACAAGGTTGCAATTTAATTTATGTTGGTTTGTGGAAGGAAATTGAGGCCGTAACGACCAGATCCCTGACCCCGGATCTGGGGTTGTTACAGAAATGGTATCAGAGCGAGCGTTATATATCCCAGAGATGACGCGACGTTAATACAATAAATTCATCAAGATAATAAGAACTCTTGCCAAGTTCATAGTCAGACTACTTAATGCAGTACTGACATATAAAACCCTTATGGGAACTTTTAAGTATCATATAGTAACTTAGCGCGTTCTCGTGTCGACTTGTAAGGCAACGGACTTTGAGGCGTACAATCAGCAGCACGGTGATGCTTTGATAATATGCTAACGATCGGATCGTGGATTCGAGAGAGTACCCTACTGAGGACCCGGAAGAGGGTTCAGCTAAGGAGGAGAATCCTGTAAGGATAAGGAAGTTTACCTTTGAGGAAATGAGGGATGCAGCCAGAGAGACTGTAAGTGTTAAGGGATAGTGCTCAGAGAAGTGGACGTAAAAGAACTGAGATGTTATTAAGGAAATTAAAGAGGCATATTGAATTCATAGCTGGACTGCCGGATGAAGTACCAGCAAGTAACACGGATTTGAAGAATTACTTTAGGTCTTATATAGGATTCGATAAGAATCCATAGAGACTTCCATATTAATGAGAAAAGAGTTAGAAGGATGCATGATTATCAAAGACATCGATATAGGACGTGGAGTAGAGTCTCCAGGAGCAGTTGAGATGGAGGCAGTAAGTGCCATACTATTTGATAAAAAGGGATTAGTGTGAATATTATCAATGGTAATTCGCCATGAGAAGGCAGATTTCATAGGTTATAATTTATGAAACCAAATTGAGATTGTCGAGGTGATTTTATTCAGTGAGATGTCCATTTTATGAAGGGATCAACTTAGAAAGTAAAGATAGTGGAAAATGATGAACCAGAAACCTTAAATGCATGAGACTTAGAGGGATATTAAGTTCTTTCTTTTCCTTGAATGGATTATGGCAGTATCTTAGTTTCATTCTGACACTGAATCATAAATGGATCGAGCAATACGATCAGCAGTTAAGAGATAATGGAAAATATTTTAAAGATGAGGCCTAAAGGAGCAAATGTCTGCCAAGTTCTCGGAGTATGAATTCTGGCAAATGAAGTTCCGTTATTAGGATATGCGATCAACAATTAATAGTGTTAGTGGACCCCCCACCGATTTAAAAGGCAGTCTCAATTGAGGAAAGTCAACCACTCCCACAAAGGACTAAAAAGTCGAATAGGCAGAAAAATGGGAGAAAGTCTTCCTGGAGCTAAAAATGAAATTGGTAACGACCCAGCGCTGGCGTCGCCTAAATGGAAGAAATAGAATTTTGAAATATTTTATGATGCATCTCATACGGGGTTAGGCACTGTGCTTATGCAGCACGGCAGTGTAATTTCGAATATATTTGGACAACACGGTTCACCAGATTCGGATGGCCTTGGTTGTGCCAATTTTGTGGAACGACTAACTCCGACGGTAGCGTTCCTTCTGAGACTAGTAATTAGGTAGAGTGACATTTGATAGTATCAACCATTAGGACGTATATGTATCAGGGAGATGTGGTATGTTTCAGTTGGAACTTTTGAATTCCTTCTATGGGATGTATATATGTTTGGTTCCTTTCCAATGGATAGATTCCCAACTTTATGTCAATCATACCGTTATTGTAACTGCTTATGGTTCGACCTGTTTCGATGATCCTAGAACTATTCTTCAGGTTTCGAAATGAATCTTCTTAGTGTTACCAATGGGCGGATAGATTGACCCAAAATTTCCCTGATTCTGGAAGGAAATTAGACGAATTTTGGCAAACCTTGTCTTTCTGATTATCAGAAGATATCACTAGAGAGAGTGGAACTGGAGCGAACCCTGTGGATTGGGTAAGGTAGCCGCTATGCGGGCTAGGAGACAGACCCAGATTATCACGATTGATTATAGAGATAAACGGATGAAGTTGAGATTGGATGGTAAAAAGGGAAATGTAATTAAGAAACAAGCCCGAGTGAGAAATTCCGGGATTGATTTAAATGGAAAGGTTGTTATGCCAGAAGTGTTAAGCTTATGTGGCACGTGGAATTGATAAGAGTAGTTGAAAGGATAAAAGTAAAGGAAAGGTGATCGCAGATGGTAACGAGAAGTCGATTGAGACTTATATGGAGTAAAGTTTTGAAAAGATCAAAAGGTATCAAAGAAGAAGGCACTATGCCAACAACTGCTAGAAAAGTGATGCTATTAGCCAACCCCTAAACTCACATATTTTAGCATGGCCAGTTGGGGCCAAGTCTCAAAGGATTATCAAGAGACTAAACCAGCAATGTAAGGACAAAGCGGGGTGCTTCTAACCAAGCGCCAACCGCGAGGACTTTTGATATAAAATGAATTGAGATACATGATGTTGGATTTTATATATATACCATGGACGTATTAGGATTGAGGATAGTGACCAATGAAAGGTTATGAAGATTGTCAAAGATAGTGCAGTGTGATGCATAAATGTTAACTGAAGCTTAGTGTCCTCAAGAGGAGCAATAGGTACTAAGAGACTTATGTTGAACACGACCAATATCTTCCAGAACATCCTTGCTACCATTACCAAATTCTGTAAGATAGATAGACATATGTTGTCTTTAGAAGGCCATGTAGACTGGCATCCGTTTGAAAGAAGAGGTTAGCATTAAGCTACCTATAGATTATTAAGATGAGAATGATTGAAAACAGACCCTTATTAAGGATACATAATTTGATTGCCAATTTCTGGATAATGTAAGTATTCCTTGAAAATAGAATTGAGGGTAGAACATCAATAAATTAAGATGAACTTGGGGATGCACAAAGGATAGCATCACCCCTAATAAAGACATTGTGAATTCAGACGATATAAGTTGAATCGACCAAGGTATCAATAACCTGTAAGGAATTGTGGAAAGGAGTCTCGAAAGGTACATAGACAAAAGTGTTATAGAATTGATTAATGAGGTTTGATATACCCTGTACCCAGGAGATACAGGAGGAATTATGAGGATGACCTAAGAAACCTTACAAGGAAAAAGGTGATACTCTGAGTTTCCAAAATGGAAGTTTGATGGGGAAAGTATGACATGATAATACAAATAATGCCAGAGGAGGCATATGTGAACCATGAGGAATTACGGATGGAACCAATAAAGGTTAAGATTATCCTAAAACAAGAAAGAATTAAGAGATGAAATATCCTAGGTATGATTGGGAGTAACTGTGATAAAGTCCACACGGAAAGGTGGGAGCAATGACTTATGGAAAAAGAATGATATATATTTTCTCTCCTTCAGCAAATACTTTCAAACAGCAGTGATGGGAATGCGGTAGAAAAATTTAAGTTGGAATAGGCCCAGAAAACATTGATTACAAGGAATTATTATTATCAGGAAAGGCCAATGAAGTGGCCGATACTTTAAGTATAAAGGAGTAATTATGAATGCTCATACCAAAGAAATAGAATGATATTGAGAAGGACCTTGAAGGTCATAATGTGGTGGAGGATTTACATTCCTTCTGATATTGGTGCAAGAGTCAACCATAAGAATAGTTTAACTAAACATTCGATTCCCGATGTCGTCTTAAGCATATTGCCTGCATTAGGAGATCCTATTTGAGGTAAACGACGACCATGATTCGAAATTGATTAAGTGAACCGTTAAGCTTCCAGTCTTCTACTGAAGATATAAGATTAATAATTTCATTGACCTGTCATAGCTGCAATTTTGTTTGCTTCATGTATTATCTACGCCAAGTTCAGGAAGTGTTCCTCATGGATAGGGAATTGCGATTATTTTGTCTTTCTAGAGGATTTTGATCCGACAATTAGGGAACCCATATGAATGACTATTAAAGCGCTATGTAAATGACAAACGATGATGATTCAGCAAAGGACTACATTAATGAAGTGGTGATTCTTCTAAGAAATTAGATGACGACGCAAGAATAAAAATGGTGCTGCTGTTGATAAGCTAAATGGCATGTTGATGAATGACAAACAAGTTTATGTTGGTGCAATTCTGCGCAAACAAGGTAGGCAATATAAGGTTGGAGGTCCATGAGGCTAAAGGTGTCCCGTGGAAAGAATTAATGAGATCTGGAGAGAAGGGTAGTTGAGCCCGAGATTCATTGGACCATCTGAGAGTTTAAAAGTGTTTGGAAGTTGGCATACGAAAAAGCTTTACCCCAAAACTTATAACATGGTCATAGCGTGTTTCATGCGGCAAGGCTACACCAGTGAAACGCAGATGCTCGACAGATGATAGAGTGCGAGCAGGTAGATATACGACTTGGTCTGTAAATCACGGATAGAAAAGAGCTAGTGATGAGAGACAAGTTGGCAGGAATAGATCATATCGGGTCTAAGTTAGAGAAGTTGTCAAGGTTTATTTCGGAGGGTTTAATTTTGGAACTACGTGGTATTTGAAATAAATTATTAGGCTATGATGGTTCATAGAGTGATTATAGTAGAAATAGAAACCAAGTGACTGATAGAAATGAATAAAGAATTGAGAAATCAATAAGGGAGTAGATATGCGGACTCCTGAGAAACCCCAGCATTGAGGTAAGAAAAGTATGAGATTGACATTGTAAGTTATTGGCCAAAATGGAAAGTTGGAATTAGAAGCATAAATGGCATACAAATTAACCCCTTTAAGTTGGGAGAAGTCGAGTACATTTGGAATAGATTGATTGAGTAATAAGGAAAAAGGCAACAATCTAGATGGTTGAACAAAGGAAAGTTTGACCCCAAACGAGTGACGCATATTGAGTAAAGGTAACGAGCGTCTCAATAATGAGATGACGATGGAGTTAAAAAACAGAAGTGAATGAGAATCAGATAATAAGAAGGATGTGATTGATAAAGAAAAGATTGGAAAGATAATTATGAAATGTGAAGCAAGGAATGTTATGAATGGACTTTCGATTGAACTCCCGGGATGACAGCATGATAGTGTTAGTATTGTGAATATGAAAGAGTCAGTAGAGTAGCGGGGAATATCATTAACCATGATGTCAAGCGAGAAATCTAAAATTCAACCTGAGAGGTGGAAGAACTTCCAAAAGTGAGTGTTACTAAGATTGAATAAGAACATAGGTCCATAGAATGATGGACCGAGCAACGAGGATATGATGACACGTGAGATTACGATAGAATAGTATCTGATACGATTACGATTATTTTTCTTCTCTGATAAACCTCTATAGTTCAGAGGTAAATTCTAAGTATGATATTTTACAATCATGAAATTTTCTATAATTCTTTGGAATTCTTTTCTTTTCTTCTCTCTTATTCATCTTCTTTATGAATTGAGAAGAACAACTCTTTAAGGAGGGGAGGTACTGCTACGTGACTATCTGTCTGTGTGATAGAAGTCTAAGTGGAATGCCATTAATTGTTTAATTGCTTGTCAAGTACTAAAGGCTGGCCCCCTTCTGTACTAACTATTTAATATAACAAATGTTCATTGATCATAGTGATCTCTCAATAAATTTTTCCACTTAAATATATATACATCGAGATTGCGAAGATAAAAGCAATTGGGGAATGCATAGTACGAGTGAGGTTAACTCCGAATTCGCAACGCGATAGTGATACCAAAGTCACTGCAGATACCAATAAGAGTAATAGTATATGACTGGGTAAGAGCATAACCCGGACAGGGCGTTGTTCGAAAAGTGACAAAGATTGATAGAAAGGATAAAAGGTATATTGTAGCACTAGTGAGAGGTGCTGTAAAAGGTTGGGTTTGATTAAGGATTGACTGGGGAACGGGAAAGTGAAATAACCAACAAGTACCCAATTGTCTTCTACCTAATTCCAGGACGGAATCCTTTTAAGGAGGGGAGACTGTAAGAACTTAAATTTTCTGTAGAATTAAAACTTTTTATTATATATTGATGAAAGAATGAACAGTGATTCCAACTACAAGGTATTAACAGTTCTAATGAATGAATGTTGAATGGATATAGATTCCAATGATTATATGTCATGAAGAATGCAATGGGTTGACAACTTAGATTGGAATAATCTATCTCCTAGGGAGATAAGATTTTGGGAATTCCAAATAGAGGAAATATTCTCATGTCATCCAAATATATATCTGTTATTAGTCCAGTGGTTCCGTGAAAGGGTTAAGGAATGCCCGAAAGAGAATAAGGACATTTTTATAAATATAAGGAATATAAAGAGAATAAAGTGTGTATAGTGTTCTTGGTGGAAATGAGAATATGAGTTAGATGACTCTATATAGAAGTACCCGGAACGGATTTCTGAGTTCGTATTAGTGATCCGAGGAGAAAATAAGTGTATGTAAACGATATCGGATTCAGAAAATTAGCACTTTTATTTTCTCCGAGATTTCCCTGGACACCGAAAGAATTAAGGATTTATTAATAGGATTTAAGGAATTTAAATGCGAGAAGTATTAAGAAAGATGGAGAATGATAGTATAAATATTAAGAATGTTTTCGGTAAAACCCTAACTAGAAATGAATGAATTATTCCTACGAACGGTCAATGAATTGAGCAATAACCGGACAAAAGAGCAAACAGAGAGCAAGATGCATGCATGTGCTAGTAGATATTATCAAGCAACCAAGTAGTTACTCAAGTAACTAGCACACTTAGAAATCAACTAGTACTTATCCTCTCTTTATCATTCTACCACTTAAACATTAACACATGCTCATCCAAAAACATCATCCCTTGCATCATCACTTTATTAAAGTAGCCTTACATGAGATATTATCTAAACAACATCACTTTATGCATTCTTATCCAAAGCAACCAAGCAAGAGACTCCATTCTCTCTCATTCTCTCAAACTGCCTAGCAAGAACATCTCAAAGAAGAAAATTCATATCTCCATTCCTATTCATGATAAAATCACCAAATTTTAACCCAAGCCTCTCTACTCCATGGGAAATATTCTCTCAAAATTTCATGGCATTCTAATGAGAGTAGCCTAGTCAAAACTCCCCCCCCAAGATGGATAATCGAGCTGCCTAGAATCCTTGACAGTTTCTGTGATGAATTTCAAACGGCCATATCTCCTTCATTACTCAATGAAATTTGGTGTTCTTTAGCTTGTTGGAAAGCTGGTTAGATGTTCTACAACTCTCCTGTAGAAGCCTCGTCCAGAAAACCTTGGTAAGGCCTTCGTTTTTCATGATCTTTAAACTGGGTTTGAGCAGATCCGAAAAACTCTAATTATATTCTTGTTGATTCTTGTTAGTTTAAGGTCGTTAAGGAGTTATAAGGACTACCCAAGGTTTATTAATGCTTACCCACACTCCAAGGAAGGTAATCATCTCCTGAACCCTAGCTTTGACTTTAAGTTTTGGTGCTTTTAGATGATATAAGTTGATGATGTTAGTACATGCATGTTTATGAGATTATGTAGTAGTTTTAGTAGTTATAAAACCATGATTCAAATGATGGATATGAGAGATGTTCTTGGACTGTTAAAGATGAATATTATCTGTGTAAGATTGATGATATGCCCGGTGTGGCTTGGTTGTGTTGAAATAAATTTGGAAATGTCCGATTTATAACCGTCGTAATGCCGAAATTTGAATAACCCTTAAAAACTGAGCTTAACAGTTGGTACAAATTTCTGGACTTGATAAGTATATGATATACCCTTGTAGATCTCGAGTCATAGATCGTTTTGGCACAAAAATCGAAGCATTTAGACTTACGGTTTAGGAGTAATGATCAAATTACTAAAAGTGGTTCGAAACCTTAATCGAAAGTTCGTAATCGAAATTGATCCCCTTTAATATTGTTTATTCAGTGACGAATCTTGGTAATTAAATACTAGAGATAAAAAGGAAGGTGTGAGAGAAAACCTCATGACAAATGGATCGTTTTCCGATTTTATAAAAATGTTGGAATCAAGGTTAAACGCGAACGAATCCCTAAAAAGCATACTTGGTTATAACTTTGGTCAAGAACTTAGAAAACGGGTGATAAAACTCGAGGTATAATCTTGCTTCCTAAAAGACCGACCTTAGAACTTATAAGGCTTGAGTATATACCAAGTGTAAGTATAATAACGTGTCGTAATAACGAACAAGTGTTGGATCGTGTCGGCGATAAAAAGAGTTACACTAAAGGGTGTATAACGAGATAATTCGAAAACGTGTTTCGACTTAAGTAAGTTTATACTTAGCCTTTCGAAATATTAATTGATTAACCTCGTATATTGTGACTATTGATAGATCACCGGATTGATTGAGGCACACTACCCCTACTGGATTCCAGGCAAGTTTCCAATACTTTGGAACTGTTGTTGTGACAATATATATCTGTTGTATTCTGATATAGCATGCATGCCTATCTTCAAGATATATATTGTGATACTTGTTCCTTGAATTATTGTTGGCTTTTGAGCTGGATTGATAACGTATCGGTTATAAGCCGAATATTGCTAAGACCCTTAAGTGAAGGGCATCTGAATCTCATTCTTTGAGTATAGACCGGGAGTCGGTATTTCTTGATATATTGAGATTATTTTCAGGGGAAAATATTTGAGTAAATATTTTCCATTATTAATCTATTGAATATTATTTGTATATTCCTTTGGGATTATTCATAAATATTATTTTGAATATTTATTCGAGCTTAAATTATTCAATAAATATTATTTTAAATATTCACTTGAGCTTGCTTTGGTCAATGAATATTATCTTCAATATCCGTTTAAAGTCGATCCAATTATTGAAGATTGTTACGAATATTCATTTGGTAATTGTTCCTTCAATCAGTATTATTAATTCGAATATTCATTATTTATTCAATGAATATTATTTCGAACATTCATTTGATAATTACTGCTTCAATGAGTATTATTAATCCGAGTATTCAATATTTATTCAGTGAATAGTATTACGAATGTTTATTCCAGTTTTATTGGTATGATAAGTACTATTTATTTAAATATTCATTAATTATTTAATGAATAGTATTTGTGTATATTTATTTGAGAATTATTCCAAGTAATATTTTATATTAGGATTATTCCTACAATATTTTGACTTAATAAATATTCTTTGGGATATTTATTTAATTCTTCTGACTCGTTTAAAAATGATTTACTTCATTCGAATATCATCTTCGACCCTCGAATATTAAAAAGATTATCTCTGAGTCTTATTATCAATATTATCTTATCAAGGAAGGTTCTCAGAAACTCTATTCTTCGTTCAATTCTATCTCTCAGATTATAAGGGAACCTTACTTGAGAAATGTTATTTATCTTGTTGACTTCCCGGTTATAAATTCTTTGAAACTATTCTTTTCACTCGCGACTTGGTGTGTACCCACTCATCATTCGAGGGGTAAGAGTGTTGGAACAAGTTGATATCCATTAATAAGCAGCAGTTTGGGAAATATTGGTGAATCTTCCTTTCCAACAAGATACGACTACTTTGTGGAGTCTTATCAACAAGTATTAAACTTGGGGAAAGGGGGGAAGATCTTTACGTTTCAGGGTTATGGATGTTATTGGAACTAGGAGTCATGTAAGAGGCCGAGTAGCGCCGGTCCATCCCATTGGCCCAACCGTTGGCCGGGGATATCTAACAGAGTGGTAGACAAGTAAAACCGTCAGTTCTTCCTTCTACCGGTACTAAAACTCATTTGAGCTGTACAATCTGCGACTGATCATCGTAAGGATTGGAACAGCGGGCGCGGTGAATACTCCAGTATTAGTTCATCATCCAAGGTTGGAATTTTCTACAACATTATCATTGTTGGCAGGGTTGAAAAAGTGTTTGAAACTGGAATTGCAATATCTTTCTTGCAAGTTCCTCTTTTATGAAAATGATGCTATCTTGCTTATCTTTGGCATACCAGATATTCCCACAGACAATATAATTTGAGTTACCTTGTAACTTCATCATTTACATTATACTGACACTATCTTCGTAAATGCATGGCATATGGTTTCAATGATATTGTTGACTTGTATATATATGTCATTGTTGCTCAGCTGTATATTATTGTTGGTGGGCTATTGCTCACCCTTGCTTTATTTATTATGTCACAACAACAGCTAGATCAGACGGCCCGTGCAAGACGCACTTGACGCAAGCAGGTGTTGGCTGTCAGAGGATTACCGCTGAGGTTATAACTACTATTGCTGAAGAGGAAGCTATTGGTAGGCTAGTTGTTAGCATCTGAGTGTCAAATGTATTTATTATATGACTCCTATAAATGGATGGCAAAGAGCAAGTAGAATTTCATTGTAATTCTTTGAGTTGTATGAACTCAAGCTTGTGATTAATAAAATTTGGGAGTTACTCTAATTTCATCTATGGGACTATAACGGGCGTGTTTTATGTTGATTGTTTTGGGTCACAAGGTTGCAATTTAATTTATATTGGTTTGTGGAAGGAAATTGAGGCCGTAACGACCAGATCCCTGACCCCGGATCTGGGGGTGTTACAATTTATATATATCTGGGGGTGTTACAATTTATATATTAAGGAGGGTTAAATTCCATCTAGAACATTCACATTTCTCATACGATTCATAATATACCCAGGACCATCTTTATCATTACCCGATTAAAGATAACTTTTGATAGAATCAAAATATATTAATTCTCGTACAGAAATGTAATGACTTCAGGTCTAAGAATCATTACATCATTATCACATTGAGATTCATAATGACACATTTATTCATTCCATGTTGAATCTCATAGTGGGTCTATCTAGTACATCGTACTCATACATGTACCTATGCATTGACTTTGGTATCACTATACTTATGATCAATGAGAAGTGATCATCAGTCAATCAACATACTAGTCTCGATGTATTATTATTGTCCCAATAACAATAATACTTGACTAGGGATATTTATGATTATTATACTATATATTATCTCATATTAATATAGTTCATATCAATAATCTAGGGAGAATTATTATACTAACAATTATATCGCAATAAATACAAAGAATAATAAAACATCAATATAATCAAAATGTGTCAATGACGAAGTTTAAATAAACTGAAATGTATTGCCTCTAGGGCACCTACACTAACAGAACGAACTGTAGGAATAGCTTTTGGCTACAACGAGGCTGTTGGATCCTTGGGCATAAATACTCCTAACCTTGTTAGTGCTAAAGAAAGGGGTATACCACATGTGCTCAAGAATGTTAAAGAACCTCTATTCAGAAATTCTGTTGTTGAACCACCAAATATGCTTTCTATTGTTATCCAGGAAGAGATGAGAAATGAGGACAGTGCTAATGGCATAGTCCTTGATGATGTTAAATCTGTTAAGGATCCAGTTAATGTTGTTGAGTCAACTAGTTCATCTAAAACTGGATCAAGTGGTAACAAGTTGATAAAGAACAATAACATGTCTAACATGCATAACATGTCTATCATTGATTCTTCTCATAAAGCATGTGGTGTTGTCAATTGTATGTCTTGTGCTTTTAATGTGATGTCTGCTTACTTTAATGGTAATCAAGCATGTGCTGGTAAGACTGCTCCTCGACAACATATGAATAAGAATAAAAATGTTAGATCAAAGACTGCTAGTCTTCCTCAAGTCAGGAGAGAGACATTTGTACCAAAGCCTAAACAAACCTTTGTTAAGGCTGTTTACAAGGTCAAATGTCCAGTCAACGAAACAAATGTTATTGCTGCTAAAGAAATATGGATACCCAAGATAAAACAAAAGATTGTCAAATCTGGTTATAGGGTTAAAAGTTTATTGCTTAATGGTGAAATTGGTGTTAGGGTTAAAAATGTTGTTTTGCCTGACAAAGGCCAATTCTTTAAGTATTCTGGACCAAATCAAATTTTGGTTCCGAAGAAGGTTTAATCAATTTGTCATTGCAGGGTGTTAAGCAGACTGATCGAGTAACCTGGATCTTGGACAGTGGATGTTCAAGGCATATGACTGGAGATAGAACCCTACTGACAAATGTGGTGGAGAAAGTTGGCCCGGTAGTTACCTTTGGAGATAACAGCAAAGGTAGAATTGATGGATATGGCAGACTTGAAGCAGGAAATGTTATCATTGACGAAGTATCTTTTGTAAAAGGACTGGAGCATAATTTGCTCAGTGTCAGTCAATTCTGTGATAAGGGATTTGAAGTCCACTTTAACAAGAAGAATTGCCTGGGCACACACAAAAGATATGAACAACCATCTCTTCTGGGAATTAGAAAAGGAAACTTGTACGTGGCCAATATGAACACTGGAAGCTCTGAAGAAATCAATTGTTTCTACTCTAAAGCATCTACTGATGAAAGTTGGCTATGGCACAGGAAAATTTCTCACCTAAACTTCAAAACAATGAATTCTCTAGTTAGGAGAGAAATGGTAAGAGGGTTGCCTCCAATGGAATTCACCCAGGAAGGACTATGTGATGCCTGTCAAAAAGGTAAGTTGAAAAGGGCAACTCACAGGAGCACTGACATATCTTCAATAACTGAACCTTTACAACTACTACATATGGATCTGTTTGGTCCAGTAAATGTGATGTCAATGTTAAAGAAAAGATATGCCCTTATGATTGTTGATGATTTTTCAAAGTACACATGGGTCATGTTTCTAAATTCCAAAGATGAGACTCACAACTAGTGATTGATCACATCAAGCTGATTGAGCTGGACTCAAAGCATCCAGTGAGAGCTATGAGATCAGATAATGGAACTGAATTCAAGAATGCAGTTCTAAATGATTTCTGCACTGAAAGGGGTATAACCAGACAGTACTCAGCTCCAAGAACTCCTCAGCAAAATGGGGTAGTGGAAAGAAAGAATAGAACCTTGATTGAAGCTGCACGTACTATGTTAAGTGAATAAAGGCTTCCATTATAATTTTGCTGTCAACACTGCGTGTTATACCCAGAATCGAACTCTCATCAATAAAGACTTGATGAAGACCCCCTATGAAGCATTAACTGAAAAGAAACCAACACTCAAATACTTTCATGTATTTGGAGCAAATGCTTTGTGCTAAAAGAAGGAGATGATCAAGGTGGAAAGTTTGAGGCCAAAGCACATGAAGCAATTTTATTGGTTACACAAGAAGAGCCTATAGGGTGTATGTGATTGATCAGCGGAAAATGCTTGAAAGTGTCAATGTAACATTTGATGACACTAAACTTCCTAGTATCCAAACAGAAGATCCATCTGAAAAGCTATCTTTTGATGACATGACAGATTCAGATTCAGATGGTGACAATCCACCTGATGTTGTTGCTGATGATAATGACATCAATGATGATGAAGATCAGGGTAATGGTGGTGGAAACAATAATAATATTGGAGATACACCTGACACTCCTGAACATTCATCTAGTCAACCTGGAAACAACTCAGGGGGAGATAATGGAGGATCAACTAGTCATACTCATCATCACAATGAAGATCAAGGTGAATCATCAAGATCTAATCTTCCCAGACAGACTGTCTAGAATAGAGCTCATCCCTTTGAGCTAATCATTGGCGATCCAGATGTTGGCGTGAAAACCAGAAGAGCTTTTCAGAATCAATGTAATTATTCAGGGTTTCTATCTGAAATGGAACCTACGAAAACTGAGGAAGCTCTTTCTGATCCTGATTGGGTGATTGCTATGCAAGATGAACTCAATCAATTCAAACAACAAGAAGTATGGAAGCTGGTGCCCAGACCTAAGGACAAGAAAGTGGTTGATACTAGGTGGGTATTCAGAAACAAATTAGATGAAGATGGCACAGTGACAAGAAATAAAGCAAGACTGGTATCAAAGGGTTATTCACAAGCTGAAGGCATCGATTATGATGAGACCTATGCTCCAGTGGCAAGACTTGAGGCTATCAGAATATTCTTGGCATTTGCAGCATTCTCAAACTTTAAAGTTTATCAAATGGATGTCAAGAGTGCTTTTATGAATGGTAAGCTTGATGAAGAGGTATATGTAGAACAGCCCCCTGGCTTTGAAGATCCAGAATTTTTGGACCATGTCTACTTTCTCTTCAAGGCAATTTATGGTTTTAAGCAAGCTCCAAGGAAATGGTATGACACTCTCTCTGAATTCTTACTTGAAAATTGTTTTGTTAGAGGTGTCATAGACAAAACTCTCTTCACAAAGAAACATAAGAATGATACAATACTAGTCAAAGTCTATGTGGACGATATAATATTTGGGTCTACTAATGATCTTCTGTGCAAAAGAAATTTGCCAAGCTAATGCAGGGTGTTAACACTAAAACACGCAAGCGTACGTGGTCACAAGTAATATAGATATAAGTCAAGTTCGTTCCCAAAGAGATCTAGTTTAGGTTTCAATTCAGTTAATGCACCTATGCAACAATGTATGGTTTTTATTCACTGCTAAGACAATTAACAACTTTGGGTTTTGATTATGTAAAATTAACTAAAAAGCAAATTAACCAACTAAGAATTAATTAACAAACGAGAATTGGAATCGAATTACTTATGCAAGAGAAAACATGGGATCCTAACTTCTTTAAATACTTCGCTTAGAGTTGATGCCTTTAATCAATGCATGTGATGGTTTTGATATCTGATCGGACAACACGAAACGAGTATAGGCTACTTCTCAGTATACGAATACCAAACTACTCGTACATCCACAAAAGAGATAGAAGATGAGTAGACACTAATTATGCTTAGACCCTATATCTCTATAGAATTTGAAACCATAACGGTTGAAGCACAAGTTATCCATGAAGATCACATAGGGCAGCATAGTTATCTCTAATTACACTACAAATCATGATGTTAAACATCAACCTATCCTATGCTAGTATGGCAAGTTCTAAATCTCGAGATCCACTCTTGCTTCACAAAAGATTAACAATTTAGATGTTAGCTACACATCTAAAAACATTAAGCACAACCATACGAGGATATCAAGAATTCATCACACACAAATCTTTAAAGCAATCAAACTACTAAACTACATAGATAAATCCGTTAGAATCCCATGACAACGATTAGTTCATAATCGAACCGTTCGTCACCATGGGATTCGATGAAAACATGATATGAAACAAAGACTGAATTAATATAATAATACTAAAGTATGAGTTTAGAAAACAAATCCGAAAACTGGAATCCAAAGTATGCCTAAGAAAAGAATACAAAAGATGAAGTAGATCTAGATCCGTTGCTTGTCACGAGTGTTATTGAATCCTTCTCTACTTTTCTCTCTTGCGTTTCTAAGTTATATATAAATTACAATGTTTAGATGTGTTTAAATAGGCCATAGAAAACTTTTCCAGCAAGAAAATACCCTAATTACATCTTAAATTCGGAATAGATTAAGAAAAACGGAATTTTCCAGAATCGCGATGGCTGCCAGCGCCCAGCTCTACCGCTGCCAGCCCCCATCCAGCGCCCAGAGTTCTGCCCAGACTGATTTTTCTGCACTTTTCATCGTTCTCGCTCCATTTTCTTTCCGTTTCTTTTGTATTAGCTACCGTCTTCAACCCCAAGACACATGATACTCCACGGTAGCATATGAAATCACTCTTAACTTCATTTCAAGCTAAGAATCCACTCCAAAATAACTAGAAATCTCCAACACTAACCGATAGTTACAATCCTGCACAACTACAAAAAATACATCAAAAATACAACAAACTTGACACCAAGTCAATCAATTTAAGCCGATATGGAAAGCTCCAAGTGGATATAAAATCCACTTATCACACCCCCAAACTTAAACTGATGCTTGTCCTCAAGCATAAACAACTAAACACTAACTAATTGGTACCACTTCCGTAGGTGATCACGGTTGCATTTGGCATATGCAACAAGCCTTTTAAACCCCTAGGCAGCCCTAGTGGACGAGTAAGGTCTCGTGAGGGCCTATAGCGAATGTACCCACAAAATCCATTTAACTAACAATGCAAAACAATGCAATGCATGAATGCAACTAATATGAAAATGCAACGATCCCCTCGAACTAACCAAAACCAACTAGCAAGAAAATATCTCAAAGAATGCAACTAAATCAAAATAGAGCTCGACTAAGTCCCCGTATACTAACAATACATGTACAAAAACGTGCGTGTGTGCGATGCTCATCAGATATACTCCTAACACTAGATCGAAATCATACTTATTCTTCGCCAAGACAATCACAGGTTTATAAATAGAATGAACGGTAAACACTTCATAACTTAAGAACACCTCCATCATCGTTCAAGTTAGACAAGAATTCATGATTTATTACTACGACACATAATAATTTACACAACAATGCATGCTTATTTAACCGTGCATTGGATGAGACCCCTAAAGGCTTATCCAATAATACCCATGTAGCGAGCGTTAGGTTAGTGGATCCCAGACTGTAAAAGCCTTAGGTCACTAGGCATAAAGTCCCCTAGAACTTAATTGCTCGAGTATTAAAGAGCTCACCCTGGTTAATTTTGCATTCAACAATTGACACTTTTGACTCTTTTTTTTTTCTTTTTCCTTTTTTCTTCTTTTTTTTTCAATGCAATCTGGAATGAGAATTCTCATCCAACCCTAGACTACTCATAAAATATGAGCCGGCTACTAGCCATTTGACGCCTAGCCATTATTGACAATTATTAACAATTAGCATGAAATCTCTGGTTTCCCCCAAACTTATACTTTAGTGTCCCTACGCCATCAAGGGAATAACGAAAATTCTAAATATAATCAAGTGATTAAATCTAAAACAACCAAACAAGCATGACCTCAACCTAGCCCAAAAGCAAACGATGAGACTGTGAAAAGAATTTTTTCTGAAACATGCAAGTCAATTCCTAGGAACTATAAATCAACCCTCTATTCATCATTACCACACTTAAATAGACATCGACCTACCAATCAGAATTAGCTCATCCTAAGGGATCAGGAATATGCATGCTATGCAAATGCACTAACATGGACTCACATGGTATAAAACACAATAACAGAATGTCCTATATGAAACAACATGCAATAATACGAATAAATATGAATGAACTACCACTAAACATGCAAAACATGAACTCCTATATGAACAATGACTCAACTAACACTACTTATCCCCCAAACCACCCCCAAACTTAAGATATTCAATGTCCCGATTGAAGGCAATAAGAAGGATAGTAGAGAACATACCTAAATAAAAATACCGAAAAGCGTGGGTTGCCTCCCACGAAGTGCTGTCGTTGACTTCATTTAGCCGGACGTTGCTTTCTCACTTCATGGCGGTTTCAAGAGAATAACCGAACCGTCCTCAACGGAAAGACCATTCATACGAACGTTGACATCTCAATTGCTTACTCCCAACACAACTTTTCTTTCACTCTTCACCTTGATTTTTCCACCCGTCGACTTCTTCGCATTATTTTTCTTCCTCACACCTCTAAGGTGTTTATCCCTCTCAGCCGACTGAACAGAACACTCTTCTACCTCATCATCTACTATCCACCTTTTTAACACATTATCATGCCCTTCCTCAAAAATCACTAACTCATCATTCAAAAGGACATACCTCAAATACGGTGGAAGTTTTCCGAGCTTTACATTCGAGAGATCTTGTATGGAAGGTTTAACAGCATCACTTTCCTCGAGCATCTTAACTGAATCAGAGTTCTTCTAGAAATTTGTAACACTAGGCAATACATCCAATTTTAATTCACATGTTTCTTCTTGGAAAGACAACTCGAGGGAGTCACAAGTGTTATGCTCGAGCATATTGGTATCAGTTTCATCAGCAAGAGATTCCACAGAAAAGCACACTTCTGGATCATCTGAAATCTTTGTAGGAGCAAACACATTAAAGGTGGCCTTATCATCTTGAATCCAAATAGTTAGCTCCCCTTTTTGCACATCAATTAAAGATCGACCGGTAGCTAGAAATGGCCTTCCCAAGATGATGGGAATCTTCTTATCTTCCTCAAAAATCTAGAATGACAAAATCAGCAGGAAAGATAAACTCATCCACCTTTACCAAGACATCTTCCACTATTCCTCTTGGATACGTGATCGACCAATCAGCTAGCTGTAAAGTGATATTCATAGGTTTTGGATCAGGTAGACCAAGTTGCATGAAGACAGACAAAGGCATTAGATTGATACTAGCTCCCAAGTCACACAAACACTTGTCGAAAGATAAATTGCCAATAGTGCACGGGATGGTGAAACTTCCCGAATCTTTAAGTTTAGGAGGCAACTACTGCTGCAGAACAGCACTGCACTCTTCTATCAAAGCAACGGTCTCTAATTCATCGAGCTTCAACTTCCTTGATAAAATCCCCTTCATGAACTTAGCATAGCTCAACATCTTTTCTAAAGCTTCTGTAAAAGGAATATTAATGGACAATTTTTTGAAGACGTCTAAAAATTTCTGAAATTGCTTTTCTTGACTTCTCTACAAGCATCGAGGATATGGAGGAGGAGGAGGATAGATCTGATTGCTCTTTGTAGACTGCTCCAGAGAAGCTTTTTCAACAGGTTTCTTACTCTTTTCCACTTCACCGTTCAACTGATCAGCCACCAAGTCAGATTTCTCAATTTCTGGCCCTGCAGATTTTTCAACCTGCTGATTCTGAACTTCTTCATCTTCCTTAGCTGCTGATTTCCGCTCGGTTGTAACCTTTCCGGATCTCAAAGTTACTGCCTTCACCTGCTCATGAACTTCCCTCTTGCCTGGATTAGCCTCTGTATCACTAGGAAGAGTTCCTTGCGGCCTATTCAGTAAGGCACTTGCAATCTGCCCTATCTGATTCTCTAGCGTCTTGAGAGATACCGCCTGGCTTTTAACCATCAGCCTCAATTCATCCAATTCAGATTTTTCATTGGAAGATTGACCAGCATTCCCATGAGACTGTTGCTGCTGAAAACCCAAAGGTTGGAATTGTTGCCTTGGAGCATACTACTACTGATAACCTTGATTGAACAGCTTAGCTCCATATTGCTGACCTTGAAACTGCTGATAAGGCTGCTGAGGTTGTTGAGCACCTTGATTATTGCTCCAGCTGAAATTAGGATGATTCCTGTTGTTAGGATGATAGGTGGTTGGATTTGGTGCAGCAGGTCTTTGAAAATTACTCACAAATTGTGCTAATTCAGAAGAGATAGCACACTGATACGTCTAATGTGCGCCCGCACATAGCTCACAAACACTAGCAACCTGCTGAACTCCATAGTTGGTAAGAGAATCCACCTTCATGGTCAAAGCTTTCAACTGAGCCGCTATAGCTGTAGCTGCATCCACTTCCAAAATACCTGCTACCTTACCTTGAGATAACCTCTGTGTTGGATTTTGATATTCGTTAGCAGCCATCGTCTCAATTAGATCATAAGCTTCCTCGTAGCTCTTATCCCATAGAGCTCCACCTGATGCTGCATCTAGCAAAGGTCTAGATTGTGCTCCCAACCCATTGTAGAAACCATTGATCACCATCCAGTCAGGCATTCCATAATGAGGGCACTTTCGAAGCTTCTCCTTGTAGCATTCCCAAGCTTCACACAAAGATTCACCTAACTGCTGTGCAAACTGAGTAAGAGCATTCCTGATTGCTGCAGTCTTAGCCATTGGAAAGAATTTGGTGAGAAATTTTTGAGCAAGATCCTCCCATGTCGTAATAGAACCAGCTGGTAAAGAGTGAAACCAGCCCTTAGCTTTATCCCTCAGAGAAAATGGGAAAAGTCTCAATTTTACAACATCTTCCGACACACAGTTGAACTTGAAAGTGTCACAGATCTCAATGAAGTTCCTGATGTGCATGTTAGGATCCTCTGTAGGAGCAGCCCCAAACTGAACTGAATTCTGTACCATCTGAATCGTACCAGGCTTGATTTCGAAAGTGTTTGCTGCAAGCGCTGGTCTGACAATACGAGATTGAATATCATTGATTTCTGGCTGAGAATAGTCCTTCAAAGCCTTTGTTGCTGCTGCTGGTTCTCCCACATCTTTAACTGCTGCAAGTTCTTCTTCTAGTTAATGAGTCTGAGAGCGTGTTCGCATACACGTTCAAGTACCTGAAACACCACGAAACAAGCAACTATGTAAGAAAAAATCCGAGTCAGTGAACTCTAACGACCACTGATGACAAGCACATAAACTAAAAATAAAACACCGACGATCCCCGGCAGCGGCACCAAAAACTTGTTAACACTAAAACACGCAAGCGTACGTGGTCACAAGTAATATAAATATAAGTCAAGTTCGTTCCCACAGAGATCTGGTTTAGGTTTCAATTCAGTTAATGCACCTATGCAATAATGTATGGTTTTTATTCACTGCTAAGACAATTAATAACTTTGGGTTTTGATTATCTAAAATTAACTAAAAAGCAAATTAACCAACTAAGAATTAATTAACTAACGAGAATTGGAATCGAATTACTTATGCAAGAGAAAACATGGGATCCTAACTTCATTAAATACTTCACTTAGAGTTGATGCCTTTAATCAATGCATGTGATGGTTTTGATATCTGATCGGACAACACGAAACGAGTATAGGCTACTTCTCAGTATATGAATACCAAACTACTCATACATCCACAAAAGAGATAGAAGATGAATAGACACCAATTATGCTTAGACCCTATATCTCTATAGGATTTGAAAACATAACGGTTGAAGCACAAGTTATCCATGAAGATCACATAGGGCAGCATAGTTATCTTTAATTACGCTACAAATCATAATGTTAAACATCAACCTATCCTATGCTAGCATGACAAGTTCTAAATCTCATGATCCACTCTCGCTTCACAAAAAATTAACAATTTAGATGTTAGCTACGCATCTAAAAACATTAAGCACAACCATACGAGGATATCAAAAATTCATCACACATAAATCTTTAAAGCAATCAAACTACTAAACTACATAGATAATCTGTTAGAATCCTATGACAACAATTAGTTCATAATCGAACCGTTCGTCACCATGGGATTTGATGAAAACATGATATGAAACAAAGACTAAATGAATATAATAATACTAAAGTATGAGTTTAGAAAACAAATCCGAAAACTGGAATCCAAAGTACGCCTAAGAAAAGAATACAAAAGATGAAGTAGATCTAGATCCGTTGCTTGTCACGAGCGTTATTGAATCCTTCTCTGCTTTTTTCTCTTGCGTTTCTAAGTTATATATAAATTACAATGTTAAGATGTGTTTAAATAGGCCCTAGAAAACTTTTCCAGCAAGAAAATACCGTAATTACACCTTAAATTCGGAATAAAGTAAGAAAAACGGAATTTTCCAGAATCGCGATGGCTGCCAGCGTCCAACTCCACCGCTGCCAACCCCCATCCAGCGCTGCCAGCACCCAAAGTTCTGCCCGCACTGATTTTTCTGCACTTTTCTTCGTTCTCGCTCCGTTTTCTTTCCGTTTCTTTTGCATTAGCTGCCGTCTTCAACCCAAAGACACATGAAACTCCACGGTAGCATAAGAAATCACTCTTAACTTCATTTCAAGCTAAGAATCCACTCCAAAATCACTAGAAATCTCCAACAATAACCGATAGTTACAATCCTGCACAACTACACAAAACACATCAAAAATACAACAAACTTGAGACCAAGTCAATCAATTTAAGCCGATATGGAACGATCCAAGTGGATATAAAATCCACTTATCACAGGGTAAATTTGAAATGAGTCTGATGGGTGAGCTGAAATTCTTTCTTGGGTTACAAGTAAGTCAAAGAACAGATGGAATATTTATCTGTCAATCCAAGTATGTCAGAGAGCTCCTCAAGAAATATCAAATGGAGGACTCATCTTCATCAAGGACTCCATCATCTACAACTGTCAAGTTTGGGGCATGTGAAAATTCTGCCAAGGTAGATGTCACAAGCTATAGAGGTATGATAGGTTCATTACTTTACCTTACTACAGGTAGACCTGATATTATGTATGCTACATGCTTGTGTGCAAGGTTCCAAGCGAATCCTAGAGATGTGCATCTCATTTCTGTTAAACGAATCTTGAGATATCTTAATGGTACACCTAACTTAGGTATTTGGTACCCTAAAGAATCTGGTTTTAACCTTGTTGGATATACAGATTCAGATTATGCAGGAAGTGTTGTAGATAGAAAAAGCACCTCTGGGAGTTATCAATTCCTAGGTGGCAGGTTGGTCTCCTAGTACAGCAAGAAGCAACAAACAGTTTCCAACTCAACAGCTGAAGCTGAATACATAGCTGCTGGAAGCTGTTATGCTCAGATCTTGTGGATTAGGAATCAGCTACGTGACTATGGCTTTGTACTTGACAATATTCCTGTGCAATCTCCAACAATCCTGTGCAGCATACGATGACCAAGCACATCGACATCAGGTATCATTTTTCCGAGAGCATGTCATGAATGGTACCGTGGAGTTACATTTTGTACCCACGGAAGAACAAACAGCAGATATTTTTACTAAGTCTCTTGACGAATCCACGTTCACTAGAATTATTGGTGAATTGGGTATGTTAAATAGTCCTAGTAATTAAACTAGTTAGTATTTGAGGTTTGCTCTTTAATAATTTATAAGTTATTATTTTGTTATCAATTATTATTAAAATCACTTATATAATTATTTTATCAACTTACCTCCTTGCTTGTTAATTCTCAATCATTGTCATTGTCCTCTTGATGTATCCCTACTTACTTCTTCTAATTTTAGAATAATTCATTTTCTCTAAAAATATTTTTCTCAAATTTTACAAGTTACTCCCTCCGTCCCATTTTAATTGGCTTATTTGACTTTTGCACAGATATTAAGGAAAAATAAATTTTATCTTTACTTTAACTATAATACCCTTGTAATTGCATTAATGTATTAGGTGGAAAGAAGGAGCTCTTACATTAAATAATACAAATAATAGATTACCAATGCATGATTAATAGGGGTATATATGGAACTTAAATCTACATTAAAGGAAAGAAGACAAGTTTTTGGGACAAACTAATATAGTAACCAAGACAGATAAATTGGGACGGAGGGAGTATAATTTGTGAGAAACTTATTTTTCTTGAAAATGTCATTATTTTAAAGTCACTTTTGAATATTTTTGATGATTTAATAAGTCATATTTTCTCTTTAAATAATTTTCTATTAGAAAGTTATTTTATTAGGAAATATATAGATTTATTATTTTACCATAAATATTTATGTAAATAGGTAATATTTTATTTAGTGTTTTGTAGTGTTTGTCCTTTTGGTATTAATGTTTCGTTTCCGTTTAAGGGACTACCTATAATCGTATTAGTATTTCTGATTATTCTTATTAGTAGTGTAAATTATTTTATTTTTCTTAAGAGTAATCAGCATGTAAATTTAAATTTTTGAAAATTCCAGTCTGAACATAGTTCTGTTTTAAATCTCTATTAATTCGGTTATGACTTAAATTAGGCCAGGACCACATTATGAGTCATGGTCATTCTTTTCGTTTTTTTTTGGTCGGTATGACTTAAATAAATTATACTGAGTTTAACGCATAATGGACTTAAGTCATATTGGCTAGAACTGAGGAGAATTAGTCATATTGTGTTATTTAGTATAACTTTATTATTTTTAGGTCATATTGAGACTTAAGTTAAGTCTAATTTAGAATTAAGTCTTAATAGGAATTAAGTCATACCGAGTTTTTATGTGTTTCAGTTTAGGTCATATCGAGCAGTTCTATATATATATATATTAAGTCATAGCCACGTTTTAGTATATATATATTAGTTTTGTCTGTTTAAGTCATTTTCAATGTTTTAGTCTTTTGTTCAACTCTCGTGTTAAGTCACAGAGTACTTTTGTTAAATATAATTGATGTGGTTAATATCAGTGTTTAAGTTTTACAGGGAAAAACAGAGTTTAACTTGAAACTGGAAGCAGTCAGAGTTTAGTTAAACTCTGACAGTTGGAAGCTCGACAGAGTCTGCTAAACGCTGACAAGAGGAAGCAGCTAAACTTTGTTGAAGAGAAGCGTTTGCTGGTCAGTAACAGAATTATTGAAGATAATTATGGAAGCGATATCTTTGAAGATTGGATAGCTGTCAAAGAAGTCGTGCTGACTAGAAAGACGTGTAGCAATCGTAATTGATAATATTTGTATAGCTGATTTATAGGAGAATCAATTATCGATTGTACGTAGCTGTATATCTTTATAAATACAGTTAGGTTAATCCTAGAAGGGTATCATGTAACGCAATATCATTTCATTGTAACCTAAGCAGCTCTTTGTGATATTTTACATCACTGAGAGAGAAGTTAATTTCAAAACAGTTTTTAAAGTCTTTTAAGAACTTATTGTTATTTGCTCATACTTAGTTGATTATAATTGTGTATTCGGCCTAACAATTGGTATCAGAGCCAATCTGTTAATTTAATACAGTTGAAGATCCACACACACACACAACTATAATCAATGGCAGAAATTCCTCCTCCAACAACAGGCTCTAGTACTGAGAAGGCTCAACCTACAACTGTGAGCCGATATGAGACAATCAGGGTTCCTATTCTCAGGCCAGCAGAATACTCAACCTGGAAAGTGAAAATGGCTATGTTTCTGGAGGCTACAGATCCAGAATATCTTGACAGAATTTATGAAGGCCCTCATAGGCCTACAAAATTATCTGTCGTTACTGCTGGACAGGAAGCTAAATCTATTCCAAAGGAGAAGATAGATTTGACTCCTGAGGACATTTCATCCATTGCTAAAGATGCAAAGGTTAGACATCTGCTTCATAGTTCATTGGATAATGTTATGTCGAACAAAGTGATCAATTATAAAATTGCAAAAGAGATCTGGGATGCCCTGGAGGTTAGATGTCAAGGAACTGCTGCAATCAAGAAGAATAGAAGGAACATACTCACACAGGAGTATGAACACTTTGAGGCTAGATCTAAAGAATCAATGACAGAAACCTTTGACAGATTCTGTAAGCTACTCAATGATCTGTCACTGGTTAATAAAGAATATGATCTAGAAGATTCAAATCTCAAGTTTCTTCTTTCTCTACCTGAAAAGTGGGATGTTAAGACAACCACTATTAGAGACAACTATGATCTGGCTGACACTGATATTGATGAGATCTATGGGTTGCTCCAGACTCATGAACTGGAAATGGAACAGAGAAGTAGAAGATCAGGCAGGAAGTCAAAGACTGTTGCTCTAAGAGTTGAAGAAAGACCCTCAAACAAGGAAGCATCAAGGAAGAAAGCAAAAGGAAAAGCTTTGGTCATTCATTCTGAAAGTGAGTCATCAAACTCTGATGTTGACTCAAACACAGATGGATCATCTGATTCTGAAGATGATGAGGAAATGATGCAAATGACTGCTTTGATGGTAAAGACCTTCAAGAAGATGGGATTCAAGAACTTCAAGAAGGGAAAGAGATTCTCCAAGAATGATTCAAAGTCTGACAGGAAGAATTTCAACAAATCTGAGAGAAAGGATACCAAATCTGGGAAGAGAGACAAGTCTGAGATTCAATGCTACAAGTGTAAGGAGATGGGCCACTATGCTCCTGAGTGCAAGAAGGGTAAAACTGAGAAGGCACTCTTCACTAAAGGCAGAGATTGGGCAGACACCTCTGACTCAGATGAGGATGTGAACTATGCTCTCATGGCTACTACTGTTGATGAAGCTGAAGATTCTGAAAACAAGGTACCTCTAACTACCTATGCTTATAATACTGATGATATAACTGAATTGAGAATCTATCTTAAGGCTTTGCATATCAGTTATAGGGATCAGACTTTAGAGAATGAGAGAATCAAATCAGAAAATTCTGAACTTAAATTGAGAAATAAAATTGTTGAAGAGAAACTTGAAAACATGCAACAAGTTCAGAAAGAAATAAATGATGTTGTTTATCTAGAACAAGATTTGCTAGGAAAATATAAGCAACTTGAATCTGAATTAGAGAAGGCAAATCACATAATTAAAACTTGGACTCATTCTGGAAAAGACACTCAAGAGGTTTTTCAGTCAGACACAGTTGGTTTAGGTTACTGTGAGGGAGATGAACTTAGGTTTCAAAAAAAAGTCAAAATAAGAACACATCTCCCATCTACAAAATTTGTTCATGGAATAAGTGAATCTAAGTCTGAAGCTGAAAAAGAAACTGTTAAGAAAGAACCAGTAAAAACTAGTGTTAAACATGTTAATATTGGTTCAATGACAGATAAATAACTCAAGCATAAGCTTAAGGAGTTAAAATCTTTCAAGAAACAGAAAGTGTCTAGAAAGAATATAAATGGTAAAGTAGGCATTACTCAAGGTAATTTTCCAATGCTTGCTACTTTTGCTCCAAGAAATAATATACAATTCTGTGAATAAATAAGGTCACCGTCTAACTAGATATTCAACCTTGACTAGTTCCCAACACTAACCAATGAGAATCTGTAACCCGAACGTCTCCTCTCGCTGCCTATAGAGCAATACCAACTAATCGCTAGTTCCTCTGATCATCTCTAACAACTGGAGAAATAAACAGAAACAAGAGTGAGCCAACAATGCTCAGCAAGTGCAATAGTGATAGCAATTTTAAAATAAATGTTGACAACTCTGATAAACAAAAGGAGTTAACAACTCACCATTTATAAAGTGCAACAGAAACTAGAACTGATAAAAGTTCTGATATCAAAATATTACTGAAACGGACTTCCAAGGAGTCAAAAACTAACATCTCAATCGCAGAATATAGATTAGAATTGGAATTTTTTTATTTATTAAAAAAAACATCAAGGTTAAGCTGCTGATCAGTCAGCACTAACCCCGGACAAACGCACACAGCAATGTCCTAGGACAAACGCGCACAACAATGTCCTTAATTGGATCCATGGCACACATTGGCCTTAACTTCCGACCATAATAAGGTCCCACCCCGAAGGGTTTTACGCCCCAAGGGCCACATTTAAAAACATTTCCAATTCTAAATCATCCACTCTAGGTGTCGGGATAATCGACAACCTTTGATCTCCAAACAACTGGAAACTCACGTCCAGAATAACAATTCATAATTAAGAACCACTGATGAATATCAACTGGTATCGATTAGATCAACCCAACAACAGGGATAAGTAAAGAATAATAATATCAATAGGTGTCGACGAGTTCGACACGATAAAGGGGTGATAACAAAGAACAATCTCCAAGGGTATCGACAAGTTCGATACGAATAATTAGGATCATACATCATTAAATGAATCGAAGAAAGGATTTTACTGGCAATATGATTAACCACAACTAAGAACATACGAGAAAACGAGGATATAATCAAGTGCTAAACATTAATAAAAAATTTCCAACACATTGTAAAGTTTGGATTAAATTAAGTACGTTAAATGGTTCAAAATGAACATTTGTAAAGTTATACCAGAATAATTGATTGTAAATTAGTTTGAAGAAAAACATCCCTCAAAGAGGGTCCATCGGGTGAAAAATGTTTAAAATCAGGAATTATGCCGAAAGACTTTTATAAGAATTTAAAATCTTGGATTTCCTTTGTTTTAGAACGTCCCTTAAACATTTTTGAAGAAAATAAAATAAAATGAAAGAAACGGTACTCTTCTGAGGAATCCAATAATAGCACGTTTTAAAATATTATTGAAGGAAAGGGGTATTCGTAAGATCATTTAAAAATTTGCACTTGAGCTATAGGTAGAAATATAAACATTTGCACGTCATTTGAGAAGGACATCACTTTGTAACCATAATTTGACCGATACATTGATATATAAATAGAACATAATTGCATCACTTGAACAATAAGTGAGGAGCGATAACACTTGCCTCAATACACGAAGTTTCCACTTCCAACATCTCAATCCGTCACTCACTTTACAACTGTTTCTACTTCTTTACACGTTGGCCTCTACTCAATCATACATCCGTCTTTCCCTAAGACTCGTCCACCTCTCGCTGAGTACACCAGTTAACTCCGATAATCATTTCCTACTCGAATTTCAATTTACGCGGGCACTGCTTCTGGCCGGGCCTCCTACTCGTACCTATACGAAGGTAAAACACTATTTCAGTACACTTATAACCTTAACCGTACTATCGCTACTAATCTACCCATACGTTGCTTATTTCGTTTTACAATTATAACACGTATAGCACAAATATAGACAACTTACTCAAAATGGTATAGTGAAATCAAATAATTAAGCATTTAGCATATAATAATAACTTGTCTCTATATTATCCCACATATACACATTGATTCACAAATAACTTTTTATCAATTTACCATAAGATTTAGAATATACTTCTGACGAAAATCGGACAGCACCTTCTTTATAACATGGCTTAACCTATTGAAATACAACCAACCCAAGCATTCGATCAGATAATCCTTTATCTCAATATCAACTCGATATACTATACAATGATCAAAATCATATTAGAATAAACTGTTCACAACCTTCTGGCAAGTTATCTACTCCACGATAAACACTTAACATTTAACATACGTACACATCTTTCTTTGTACTAGCATATTCTTATTAATACCTTAACATTTGTAAAATCACTTCAACGTATTACTCCTATAACTCAAATATAACCTCAAATTTACACAAAATACTACCCATTAATGACACTGATCACAACAATAATTCGTACTCCTAATTAACCCAACTAAACCATGTTTACCATACCCCATTTCTTAATCTTCTTCTCTTTACCTTGCTTTCCTCTTTCATATCTCTCTCGGCCCCTTTCTTGCCTCCATCTTTTCCATATCACACCATGACACCCACCTACTCCTTGTTACATCGCGCACATACACGAATATAATCACACAGGCCCAATTACATACGCCCGAACACAAAATCATACACTTCAGCCCTCATATAAACGCTTGCACGAGCACCCATAACCAAACACAATCACATAGATATAAACATTCATACCCATCTGCCCTGTTCCTTAACATATTACATCTCCCACAACCGCAAGACAGACCCAACATCAACCATTAGACAACATGAACCAAGCAACAGTGCAGTAGCAGTCACGAAAAAAATAATAGTAAGGTGATTCTGTCGACTCGCCATCGAACCCACTACCACCAGCTTCATCTAGCAACCTCTGGGCTCTCTCTAACTCTGCCTCTTCTTTATTCCTACACATCAAACACACGCAGCAGCACAGTGGAATCACACAGCCTCCAACATCACCCCAGTAAACCAATCACAACTGGAACCCCCAATTTCTGACCCACAACAACTAGCGTACACACACAACCTCATGGATCTTCTCTAACCTCTCTGTTTTTCCCTCCTTTCACTTCGGCCTCAACTCTACAACAGCACACACCTGCCTCCTCTTACCACCCCCTTCTCTTCTTAAATCTTTCAATACAACTCCACCCCAACCCACATAAACTCACACCCAGACATCAAACCACACACACGCAGTTACGACGAACCCACATCAACTAATCATACACCCCAGCGGTACTAATACACTTTCATCAACCCACTCAATCAAATTCTTAACTTCAACAACCATTCGGCTACACCAGTACACACAAATCACTACACACCCACACTTACGCCTCCAATTATACACACAAAGCAGCTCTTATACACACACTACACACGCGCAGCTACACATACATATACCTACGTGCGGTTTAATTGATAAGAAGAGATGGAGAGATTAAGAGAGATGTGAGGGCGATAGAGATTAAGAGAGAAAGAGGAAGAGAGATGCTAGAGATATTTGAGAGATTTGGGAGAAGAAATAAAATCGAGAATACTCTGGAAGTAACTGGGTCTGTTAATTAGAGAAAACAGAGTATAATTGCAACTTCCTATCTCTGAAAACTAAATAAACTCAATTTAAAATCTGATTAACCGGCTTTTTAAATCAATTTCAACTAAAAACATTTACATAAAGTTTAACTTTATATTTTAAAAAGTAGAGCACAAAATTAGGAACACCCACATATGTTTAAAATATTTTTAGGATAAAAAATGAATTAATTATGAATTTTGCAAGTTTTGATGCTTTAAATGCAATATAACACGTAAAATCAATTTAAAATACTGAAACACCCAAAATAATTCTCCCGATAATTTTAAAAATTCAATAATATCATAAAGATAATATCACAAAAGATTTCGTGATTTTTATCAACTCCGATGTTTTTATAAAAATCCCAGAAGATTAATAATGCATTATTTAAATACATTTCAATCATAAAAATACAAATAAAAATCCACGAGCTTACACGACACACATATATCATCATATAAACATATAAACACGATATCACAAATATTCTACCTTCCCAACAATATCCACATAATAGTACTCACAATTAATATTAAATCTAAATTTATAAATACGAAATTTTCTAGGGCGTTATATCTTTCCCCCCTTAATAGGCTTCTGTCCTCAGAATCAATCCTAAGGAAATAAGTAAAAGTACTCCTCAACATTTCGCTTCCAATTTCCCGGTTGTAACTGCAACTCTGGGATTTCTCTATATCAATTCATACATCGATAGGCTTATCCTGTAAGCCTCCACTACAACATAAACTTAAACCTTACCCTTACAAATTTCGTTAATTCGAAATGTTTAGTACTCTTAGACGAATGCCTGATCTACAGAAAATCGGGCATGACCTTTTCTTATAATGAACTATGCCCTACGTAATCACTTCAAATACCAACCCAATCATCCACACACAATTGATTTCCATTTATTCACCATCTCAATTTAATCATATAAAATGCCAATACGAAATCTGCCTTGACTTGCAGTAAAAAGGTAAATAACAAATCTGCCTTGACTTTGACACAACCCATTACAAGAACGAAATCTTGATTAACTGGTTTCTACTATTAATTATTCCGGGGTAACAGCCCCCCCCCCCCAATCCCAATCACAAAACGCTTTCACTCCAACAATTTCCAACAAACTCTAACTTTAATTTATCATAAAATTTGACTTAAGATACGTCAACTCAATTACACGTCTTCAACAAATAACTCACGATCTTAGAAAATCCTCTAAAATATACTTATTCCGCGTGTTCTGAAATCAATTTCTGAACATAACTCTACTCACTCAAAAATTCTCAAACTTGACTCTACGCATTATAACTTCAACGCTTTACACTACTAAATTTAACCACAGAAATTGCAACATCTATTCATCGCTCGTATTTCGAGATATTACGAAATAAATTACACGTTCACCACTTATCCTTCTGACTGATCGATTCCTCTCCCATCAACTCATTCACATTCTGGTTTATCACCTCATCTTGATACCTCATAATTCTCTAATAATTCAGGCTGAAATGCCACGGTATCGATCACCTTCATTGTAGACTAGGCGTTTGAACTTTCACATCTGATTTCTCAACTCTAGACGAAAACCATCACGGTCAATTCCAACTCATGTGTCAATACTCCTGCTTACGAATATGTTGTGACAATAAACAATCTTATCCTTTTCTACTTACCATCCTAATGCTGATGCTATCTGGATAAAAGCCTTCAATAACCTTTAGTAGTTCCTGGCTCATCCTTTAAAATTTCCGACCTCTGGTAGCATTATGGGCCTTTCTCAATTCATTATTGCTCCATCTTCACAAAAATTCACTTGATTCTTTCATTACTGACCACATGTCTTAAAATTTGATTCATTTCTATCTACAACTCATATTTAGAAATATTGCGCATAATCTTCCTCTTGAGATACGATGAGTATTACTACTCCTTCTCTTGCGAAGATCCTTTAATCAAATTGTTAACTCCAACATTTCCATTGATGTCATTTGGTGTTGCATTCCTTGAAACTTATTCTATTCTTGGAAAATAATTAACAACAAACTCTTCATCCTTACCTGGTATCAATCGGGGTAATCCATCAAATTATACATTCGAAATTCTTTTTTTTTTTATCACTGAAATCTGCTTCGTCTCATCTGTTTCCTTTCTGATATCTCCCTCTGTGCAAAACAATTTCAGAATCTTAGTAGGATAATCTCTTGATCTGCATGATCGTTAAAACTTCCGTGTCTGCTTCCGACCTCAAAACACCACTTTTACATCTTTTGAAAATCAAAATCTCACTTTCTTGTCCACACCATTCACTCGTACTTCGTTGTTAGGAAATCTATCCATTCCTGAATCATACTTAACTATTTTTACTGTCATCACAATCAAATTCTTGCTAACTTCATTTATAATCATGTTGAATTTCTAGCTTCCTAGTAATTATAGAAAACAATCTTATTATTCTCATCATAGGTTCCACTGAGACTGATATGATACAGTCTCTAGCAAAGAGTCCTATCTTTCCAAGCTCATGGCACATACTTTAACTTCTGACCCCGTCACTTGTTACCACAATATTCTTTCTGATTACAGTCACAACTCTCTGCATTTATCTTAACAAAATCTCCATATGCTTTTCTCTCGAAATCTTATCTTCTGACCATGGGGTCTCGTTAATCTCTGTTAATTCTCATCTTGTAGGCAACTAGTGTGCCCTCGCTCTTCTATCTCCAAATCCTCGGAATTCCACATTCTTCTCTTAACTGAATCACATGTCTTCCGTTAAAACGCTTCTGAAACTTTCCTAGCTCTCTGTCTTACTTTCTTATTCAAATTTCATTTCCTTCTGATAATTCTCACAAACACATCTGTCCTGCTTCCTTCGGCTTTATTCAAGTTATCCTTCTATAGTTCTAAAATCTTATCCTCAACAATGGGTTTCAAAACATTCAAAATCTTATGATAATCCATCTGCTATCCTTAAAGTTAAACAGGTGTCCAAAACATTCTTTCATCAATAATAAACCTCATATACCAACCATCTTCATCATCATTCTCTTTTCAATCTTTAATAAAATCTTTAATCTTGTGCCCTTGATACCTGCTCCTTTCTTTTTCTCAATTTTCAGTAATCTCGAATCTTGTACATGTGTTCTCAATCCAATAATTAATCCAATATGATACTCAATCTCTACTTTAACATCAACTTCTCAATCTTGCTTAATCAATTCTTCACCACGTAATCGTAGTTTCAACAACTAAGAATGTCGTTGCGTCTATCTTCGCGGCTCTCCATCACTAGTAATCCAAAATCATCAAGGTTTTTCCGACAAAGAAATCAATAGAATGAATAGGTATCAATATGAATGTACACTGAATTTTGTTTGATAAAACTTTTCGTAAAAGGATTTAACCGAGAGATCAATATGATCTTTGAACTATTATCAGGTTGTATTTGTCACTTAGGTCAACCGCCCTAGTACAAAAAGATGGCCAGTCTTTAGTACTTTCATGACAAACACAATAAGTGGCGTCCCACCAGACTTTTATCACAGAGATAAAATGTCCCTGAATCCCCTATATACATAGGTTGTTCATCTCAGTTTGAATAAAGAAGATTAAATATTCAGGAGAAAAAGAAAAGAGTTCAAGAGTCTCAAAATTTTCAAGTATAGAGTTGGATCAAGTGTCCTTTAAAATAGGGGTATTTCTGAAAGAATAGGATTGAATTCAAGTGAATCTGATATACGAAACTCATCATCAATTAAAGTATAGTCGATTAAACAAACGTTCAAGAAATTCATAATTATTCATAATCTCACTCTTGTCGGCTAAGCATTAATATACCTAGCTGCCAAAACCGACCTGACAATAATGAGTTGAATAAATAAGAAGATCTCCATTCATTCTCGATTTTAACCATCACTGCGCAACAAATGCTTCAGCAACAATATAAATCGTGAATTCGTTTACAACAATTCAGAGCAAGAACAAGAATCAATTTAACTGCCCAAATTGGGAATGAATTAAGAATTCAACCGAGATCAACGGCTAGTAGCGTGCAGCTATGCCCTCACTTCCAACTCATGCCAATAATCGCTTCCCCCATCTTATTTCTAGTCTTCTCATATTCTCTCTATAACATTCTCATCGAAGCTAAAGTCGTAGAAAAGCTCTAGAAGGTACGTGAAAGTCTCGAGTTAATGTCCTCCAAACTGGTAGCTCTAATAGCTCACTTGGCCCTGAATTATCTGTCTCGCTCATAACCCAATCCTTAAACGATTCGAACTTCTACTTACGCGATATGCCGAAAGACCGTTCAACGTCGCAACGCTTGCCGAAGTATCCTTTCGCGATCCTTATCCTAAGTCGTTCTACCCGACATCTATCTTATGCACACACCCTAACCTTTCTATTACTCTATCCCAAATTTCCCACCTAATTGTTTCAGTGACTGTGACCTGTAGCTCTGATACAACTTGTAACACCCTCACTTTACTATATTAATATACAGGCTTTTTATAAGTAACTAAATATTTTTATAGGGAAATTTCAGAAAATTTTGACATGATGTATTCATAAATATGACTAACCACCTGTCCCAAATCAACAAAACTGATCCAAATCTGCTCACTACATAATATTGACAAAATCATAAAGAAATATAAATTCTAACTAACCAAGACCGCTCACAGGTCACAGTATGAAACAACTACTAATTAACTATTACAACCCGAATCCGAATAAAATAATATACAATTCTGTGAATAAATAAGGTCACCGTCTAACTAGATATTCAACCTTGACTAGTTCCCAACACCAACCAATGAGAATCTGTAACCCGAACGTCTCCTCTCGCTGTCTATAGAGCAATACCAACTGATCGCTAGTTCCTCTGATCATCTCTAACAACTGGAGAAATAAACAGAAACAAGAGTGAGCCAACAATGCTCAGCAAGTGCAATAGTGATAGCAATTTTAAAATAAATGTTGACAACTCTGATAAACAAAAGGAGTTAACAACTCACCATTTATAATGTGCAACAGAAACTAGAACTGATAAAAGTTCTGATATCAAAATATTACTGAAACGGACTTCCAAGGAGTCAAGAACTAACATCTCAATCGCATAATATAGATTAGAATTGGAATTTTTTTATTTATTAAAAAAAACATCAAGGTGAGGCTGCTGATCATTCAGCACTAACCCCGGACAAACGCACACAGCAATGTCCTAGGACAAACGCGCACAACAATGTCCTTAATTGGATCCATGGCACACATTGGCCTTAACTTCCGACCATAATAAGGTCCCACCCCGAAGGGTTTTACGCCCCAAGGGCCACATTTAAAAACATTTCCAATTCTAAATCATCCACTCTAGGTGTCGGGATAATCGACAACCTTTGATCTCCAAACAACTGGAAACTCACGTCCAGAATAACAATTCATAATTAAGAACCACTGATGAATATCAACTGGTATCGATTAGATCAACCCAACAACAGGGATAAGTAAAGAATAATAATATCAATAGGTGTCGACGAGTTCGACACGATAAATGGGTGATAACAAAGAATAATCTCCAAGGGTATCGACAAGTTCGATACGAATAATTAGGATCATACATCATTAAATGAATCGAAGAAAGGATTTTACTGGCAATATGATTAACCACAACTAAGAACATACGAGAAAACGAGGATATAATCAAGTGCTAAACATTAATAAAAATTTTCCAACACATTGTAAAGTTTGGATTAAATTAAGTACGTTAAATGGTTCAAAATGAACATTTGTAAAGTTATACCAGAATAATTGATTGTAAATTAGTTTGAAGAAAAACATCCCTCAAAGAGGGTCCATCGGGTGAAAAATGTTTAAAATCAGGAATTATGCCGAAAGACTTTCATAAGAATTTAAAATCTTGGATTTCCTTTGTTTTAGAACGTCCCTTAAACATTTTTGAAGAAAATAAAATAAAATGAAAGAAACGGTACTCTTCTGAGGAATCCAATAACAGCATGTTTTAAAATATTATTGAAGGAAAGGGGTATTCGTAAGATCATTTAAAAATTTGCACTTGAGCTATAGGTAGAAATATAAACATTTGCACGTCATTTGAGAAGGACGTCACTTTGTAACCATAATTTGACCGATACATTGATATATAAATAGAACATAATTGCATCACTTGAACAATAAGTGAGGAGCGATAACACTTGCCTCAATACACGAAGTTTCCACTTCCAACATCTCGATCCGTCACTCACTTTACAACTGTTTCTACTTCTTTACACGTTGGCCTCTACTCAATCATACATCCGTCTTTCCCTAATACTCGTCCACCTCTCGCTGAGTACACCAGTTAACTCCGATAATCATTTCCTACTCGAATTTCTATTTACGCGGGCACTGCTTCTGGCCGGGCCTCCTACTCGTACCTATACGAAGGTAAAACACTATTTCAGTACACTTATAACCTTAACCGTACTGTCGCTACTAATCTACCCATACGTTGCTTATTTCGTTTTACAATTATAACACGTATAGCACAAATATAGACAACTTACTCAAAATGGTATAGTGAAATCAAATAATTCACATAAGCATTTAGCATATAATAATAACTTGTCTCTATGTTATCCCACATATACACATTGATTCACAAATAACTTTTTATCAATTTACCATAAGATTTAGAATATACTTCTGACGAAAATCGGACAGCACCTTCTTTATAACATGGCTTAACCTATTGAAATACAACCAACCCAAGCATTCGATCAGATAATCCTTTATCTCAATATCAACTCGATATACTATACAATGATCAAAATCATATTAGAATAAACTGTTCACAACCTTCTGGCAAGTTATCTACTCCACGATAAACACTTAACATTTAACATATGTACACATCTTTCTTTGTACTAGCATATTCTTATTAATACATTAACATTTGTAAAATCACTTAATCGTATTACTCCTATAACTCAAATATAACCTCAAATTTACACAAAATACTACCCATTAATGACACTGATCACAACAATAATTCGTACTCCTAATTAACCCAACTAAACCATGTTTACCATACCCCATTTCTTAATCTTCTTCTCTTTACCTTGCTTTCCTCTTTCATATCTCTCTCAGCCCCTTTCTTGCCTCCATCTTTTCCATATCACACCATGACACCCACCTACTCCTTGTTACATCGCGCATATACACGAATATAATCACACAGGCCCAATTACATACGCCCGAACACAAAATCATACACTCCAGCCCTCATATAAATGCTTGCACGAGCACCCATAACCAAACACAATCACATAGATATAAACATTCATACCCATCTGCCCTGTTCCTTAACATATTACATCTTCCACTACCGCAAGACAGACCCAACATCAACCATTAGACAACATGAACCAAGCAACAGTGCAGTAGCAGTCACGAAAAAAATAATAGTAAGGTGATTCTGTCGACTCGCCATCGAACCCACCACCACCAGCTTCATCTAGCAACCTCTGGGCTCTCTCTAACTCTGCCTCTTCTTTATTCCTACACATCAAACACACGCAGCAGCACAGTGGAATAACACAGCCTCCAACATCACCCCAGTAAACCAATCGCAACTGGAACCCCCAATTTCTGACCCACAACAACTAGCGTACACACACAACCTCATGGCTCTTCTCTAACCTCTCTGTTTTTCCCTCCTCTTCACTTCGGCCTCAACTCTACAACAGCACACACCTGCCTCCTCTTACCACCCCCTTCTCTTCTTAAATCTTTCAATACAACTCCACCCCAACCCACATAAACTCACACCCAAACATCAAACCACACACACGCAGTTACGACGAACCCACATCAACTAATCATACACCCCAGCGGTACTAATACACTTGCATCAACCCACTCAATCAAATTCTTAACTTCAACAACCATTCGGCTACACCAGTACACACAAATCACTACACACCTACACTTACGCCTCCAATTATACACACAAAGCAGCTCTTATACACACACTACACACGCGCAGCTACACATACATATACCTACATGCGGTTTAATTGAGAAGAAGAGATAGAGAGATTAAGAGAGATGTGAGGGCGATAGAGATTAAGAGAGAAGGAGGAAGAGAGATGCTAGAGATATTTGAGAGATTTGGGAGAAGAAATAAAATCGAGAATACTCTGGAAGTAACTGGGTCTGTTAATTAGAGAAAACAGAGTATAATTGCAACTTCCTATCTCTGAAAACTAAATAAACTCAATTTAAAATCTGATTAACCGGCTTTTTAAATCAATTTCAAATAAAAACATTTACATAAAGTTTAACTTTATATTTTAAAAAGTAGAGCACAAAATTAGGAACACCCACATATGTTTAAAATATTTTTAGGATAAAAAATGAATTAATTATGAATTTTGCAAGTTTTGATGCTTTAAATGCAATATAACTCGTAAAATCAATTTAAAATACTGAAACACCCAAAATAATTCTCCAGATAATTTTAAAAATTCAATAATATCACAAAAGATTCCGTGATTTTTATCAACTCCGATATTTTTATAAAAATCCCAGAAGATTAATAATGCATTATTTAAATACATTTCAATCATAAAAATACAAATAAAAATCCACGAGCTTACACGACACACATATATCATCATATAAACACGATATCACAAATATTCTACCTTCCCAACAATATCCACATAATAGTACTCACAATTAATATTAAATCTAAATTTATAAATACGAAATTTTCTAGGGCGTTATATAAACTCTGATAAAGTTAGCTTAAACTCTGATAGTGTAAATTCCGTTGCTAAAGCTAACAAAATCAAGAAAGCCAAAGGATCCAAGCAAGTCTGGATCCTTAAATCTAGTCTTCAGTAATTGTTTGTGATTGCAGGGCATCAGGGAGAGTATCCTAGTCGTGGACAGTGGATGTTCAGGACACATGACTGGAAATAAAGCCCTGCTATCAGAGTATGTGGAGAAGGCTGGCCAAAAAGTTTCCTATGGAGATGGCAACATAGGACGTACTCTGGGATATGGCAATATCAATCTTGGAAATGTCATCATCACTAATGTAGCTCTGGTTCCAGGACTCAAGCATGATCTGCTATCTGTGAGTCAAATCTGTGACAGAGGTTTTCATGTAGATTTTCAACTTGAATACTGTGAGGTTATCAGCAAAACCATAGGGAAAGTTGTTTTAGTTGGATAAAGGCGCAACAATATCTATGAAGCAAGCTTGTTGACAAACTCTGATGGAAAAACTATGTGCCTGTCAACAAGAATGTCTAGTGAAGAGAGTTGGAAATGGCATAAGAAACTCTCTCATTTGAATCTGAACAACATCAATGAGCTGATAAGAAAGGATCTTGTTAGAGGACTTCCAAAGTCTTTGTTAAATGTTGATGGTCTGTGTGATTCATGTCAAAAGGCCAAACAGAGGAAGACTTCTTTCAAGAGCAAGTCTGAATCTGCAATTGTTGATCCTTATCATCTTCTTCATGTTGATCTTTTTGGACCAGTAAACGTTATGTCTCTTGGAAGGAAGAAATATGCTCTAGTCATTGTTGATGAATATACCAGATACACTTGGGTGTATTTTCTAGCAAAGAATGATGAAACTGCATTAACTCTGATGGAGCATATAATGTTGCTGGACAAAGGATCAAAGAATCAAGTGAAGATAATCAGAAGTGATAATGGAACTGAATTCAGGAATGCAACAATGGAAGAATTCTGCAAAAACAGAGTCAAACAAGAGTTTTCTGCACCTGGCACTCCACAGCAGAATGGTGTAGTTGAGAGGAAGAACAGAACTTTGATAGAAGCTGCCAGAACTATGCTTGATGAAGCAAAATTGCCAACCTATTTCTGGGCAGAAGCAGTTCAAACAGCCTGTTTTACACAAAATGCCACACTAATCAACAAGAATGGAAAAACACCATATGAGATGGTGAGGGAAAAGAAGCCAAACCTGAAATATTTTCATATTTTTGGGTGCAAATGCTTTGTGTTGAAAACTCATCCTGAACAGTTGACCAAATTTGAGTTGAAAGCAGATGAAGGAATTTTTGCTGGCTATCCAGTGTCAACCAAGGCATTCAGAGTTTATAATCTGAGAACAAAGGTGATTATGGAATCTATTCATGTGTCATTTGATGACAAGAAAATAACTGGACTTGAAGATGTTGATGAACATGATCAGTTGCACTTTGAAAATGAAGATCTAATCTCTGATGAAATAAACTCTGATGAAACCAGTCCAACAAACTCTATTGATGCAAACTCTGAACCTCTACTGGTACACACAGAAGAAACCGTACAGACAGAACAAAGGAGAGAACCAGTTGAGGGTGAGCATGCAGAACAAATCTCTGATGACTCACATTCTGAAAGTGAGTCACTTGAAAAATCTGGATCAATCTCTGATGACTCAAACTCTGATAGATCAAAATCTGACAACTTAAACTCTGAGCGATCAAATTCAGGGGGAGCCTCAGAGAATGAAGAAAGGCAACAAAATGATCAGGAAAACATTGATCAAGGGGGAGGATCAACTGTTGACAGAAGTCATTTACCTTCAGCTAGGAAATGGACAAAATCTCATACACCTGATCTAATAATTGGAGATCCAGATGCAAAAGTCAGGACAAGAAGTGCTACAACAAATGAATGTCTGTTTCATGCATTTCTGTCCAAATCTGAACCAAAGAAAGTGGAAGAAGCTATTCAAGATGCTGACTGGATAACAGCAATGCAGGAGGAGTTGAATGAATTTGAAAGAACTAAGGTCTGGACCCTTGTACCAAGACCAAAGAATAGATCTGTTGTTGGTACTAAATGGGTTTTCAGAAACAAAACTGACAGTGATGGGGTTGTTACAAGAAACAAGGCCAGACTTGTGGCCAAAGGCTATTCACAGCAAGAAGGCATAGACTATGATGAAACTTTTGCTCCAGTTGCAAAGTTTGAGGCAATAAAATCTTTCTAGCATATGCTTCTCACAAGAAATTCAAGGTTTTTCAGATGGATGTGAAAAGTGCTTTTCTGAATGGAAAACTTGAAGAAGAAGTGTTTGTTGAACAACCACTAGGATTTGTAGATCCCAAGTATCCAGATTATATCTACAGGCTTGACAAGGCACTCTATGGACTTAAGCAGGCACCAAGAGCATGGTATGAGACTTTGGCTCAATTTCTTTAGGAAAGTGGGTTCAACAGAGGTACAATTGATAAAACCTTGTTCTACTTCAAACTTGGTAGTGATCTGTTATTAGTTCAAATATATGAAGATGACATAATCTTTGGGTCTACTAATGATAAACTCTGTAAGAAGTTTGCCAAGCTCATGTAGTCCAGATATCAAATGAGCATGATGGGAGAGCTTAGTTATTTTCTAGGCCTACAGGTGAAGCAAACAGATGATGGAATCTTTATCAATCAAGAAAAATATACCAGAAATCTTCTCAAGAAATTTGGTATGCTTGACTGTTCATCTGCAACAACTCCCATGGCAACAGCAACAAAGTTGGACAAAGACACAGGTTCACCAGTGGATATGACAAGCAATAGAGGGATGATTGGGTCTCTTCTTTATCTAACAGCAAGCAGGCCTGACATCATGTATGCAACATATCTTTGTGCAAGATTTCAGGCAGATCCAAGAGAACCACATCTAACAGCTGTGAAGAGAATTTTTAAAATATCTTAAAGGCACCATAACTTTAGGTTTGTGGTATCCAAGAGAATCAGACTTCGAGCTACTTGGTTACCCTGATGCAGGCTTTGCAGGCTGTAAGATAGACAGAAAAAGTACCAGTGGAAGTTGTCAATTTCTTGGTGATAGACTTGTTTCTTGGTACAGCAAGAAACAGAAATCAATCTCTACATCTACAGCTGAAGCAGAGTATATTGCTGCTGGTAGCTGTTGTGCATAGATTCTGTGGATGAAGAATCAATTATTGGATTATGGATTGAGGTATAGCAAAATACCTATTTTCTGTGATAATCAAAGTGCTATTGCTATGACAGGTAATCCAGTACATCATTCAATGACCAAGCACATCAGCATAAGGTATCATTTTATCAGAGAGCATGTAGAGGAAGGTAACATTGAGCTTCATTTTGTGTCTACTGAACAGCAGCTTGCAGATGTCTTCACCAAGCCTTTGAGTGAAGCTACATTTACAAGGCTGGTAAATGAACTAGGAATGATCTCTGGTTTTAATTAGAGATAATAGTTAGTTTCAAAATTTTCTTGAAAAATATGTTGCGCGTGTTTTTGTGATTTCATGTCTGTACTTAGAAACTTTTCATGTGTTACTATGACTGTTAACATGCTCTGTATGTCAAAATCTGTTGCAATAATGATTAAACTCTGATAAGACTCTAATTCTGTTTCTGTCTGAACATAAACACCGATGAAGAAATATGTATGAAGCATGATTCTCAGTAATTAGTCATGAATCCTTCTAAGTTATCTGTGATCTAATCTTAAACTGTGCAGAAAGTTAACACAGCATGATACTGTTCCATATTTATAGCATCTCTTAGGTTATCTATCCTAAACTCTGAATCTGTAAACAGTGTGTGCATTACCTCTCATGATTAACTTTTGATGTTGATGACTCCTAAACTCTGTTAGTTCAAACTCTGATAAGTTAGCTTCTGTTATTAGTCTACCCCCATAGCAAATATAGATAGGCTATTTAGAACTCCTTTGAGATTATGTTGTAACTAGGATGACCCAGGAACTTACTGGTAAAAAGTAAGGACTAAAATTCTTTAATTTTTGGTGACTAGTCAAAGACTAGGAAGACCCAGGAACTTAGCAAAAGATAAGGGCTAAAATTATTGGTTTTTTGGTGACCAGTTCCAACCTCTGATTACTAGAGAAAAGAAAAAAAAATAGAATATATATTTTTAGATTAGTTAGAAGGGGGTATAGGAAAATTCAGAGTTACTGTATATTATTCATCAGATATTAAGAGTTTACTATGAGAGTTTGTGCAAACAATGTTTACTGATTTATTTTATGGATTTTATAAAATATTAGATGCTCTAAATATTGATTTAGTAAACTCTGCTATACACACACTCATAGTAACAACTGTGCAGTGTTTGAAAGGATTACAGTAATAAAGTTGGAGAATTGGTAAACACTGTTGGATTCCGTTGAGTACTCTAAGGTAATATTTTATTTCCGACAGAGTATATACTTGGAGTACAAAGAGTTTTTGAAATTTGCATGTGATATGTGCCAACTGTTTATTGGTGTCAGAGAGTTAAAGCGTATTGGTAATAGGAGAGAGAATAGCAGTAATAATAGCCATTATTACTGCGCGTGTAAACGGCTGTTCCACTATTTACATGACACGTGTCCCACTCACACACTTAACAAGAAATTGGTTGAGTGTTTAATGTCTAAAATGATTGGGTTGTTAATTTTCAATTATAGATCTAATCAAAATCAGTTCATTATTCACTTTTTCACTTTAACACCCACGAACACACAACTTTACACAAAATTTCTCTGTTATTCTCTTTTACACATTTTCACAAACACCTTTGCTACATATCTTCTTCACTCATATTTTCTTCTCAAATCGATTCTAATGGCCACTAAAGCTTTTACTGCCCAAGGTTTATTGTTTGTTCCCAACAATTATGGAGCCCCATTGAACAATGAAAAAGTTCCAGAGGCATTTCACTTGATTCAGAACTTTTTGAGAGACTCAGAGATTGGAACAGCTCTAGTCGAACCACAAACGCTTTCTGCTACGCAGATTGCTGCCTTCTGGACTAACTCTGTGTATGATGATGGAGGAGTGAATGGGAATCCATCAATTGTTTTTACTTATGAGGAAACAGAGTATGTGATTACTTCAGTAACTGTTACAGATACTATGGGTTTTGACACTCACACCTCATACACTGTTGCTGGTGAGAATGAATTGAAGGAGATGTTGCAGCAGCTGAGGTTTTCTGGTTCCTTAGACAAGCTTGGTAATGTTAAAAGGCCAGGGCTCAGGAAGGAATGGAGTTTCTTCTTTGATTGCATCACAAGAGCTTTTGGCAAGAAAGTCACCAACTGGGATGCCATTCCTACTGATAGTCTTCAAATCGGGTATTCTCTTCTCTATGGAAGTAATTTTGACTTTGGGAGACTTGTCTTAATGAATTTAGGTGATAGGTTGTCAGAGTCTAGTACTGTTTATTTTGCTAGATTCTATCAATTATTATTTACTACTTGTGTTTCTAGTGTTGAAACTTCTGAGGATGACACCATATTAGCCTTTAAGGTTAATAAGAGGATATTCTCTGACCTAACCAACAAAGATGCTAACAAGGAGCAACTACCTGATTTGGTGTTGCCACTTGCAATTCAAAACTTTCTACACAACCTCAAGAACCTCCACAGTCTCCACAATCTCAAGAACCACCACAGCCTATCTCTGAACCTCACCAAACTCTAAACACTGAACCTATACAATCAACTTCCAACATTGAACATCAAACTCAAACCACTGAACCTCCAATTCTAAACTCTGAAACACAAACCCAACCTCAATCTTCACCTCAACCTGAACAATAACCATCTATTATCAAATCCAAACCAAAACATGGAGGTAAAAGAAAACACACAGCAGCAAATACACAGCATCGATTGGCTAAGGTAAAAAGAGATTCTGCTACAGTTCAAAAGGAGTTTGCTAGACCTAAAAGGGTTAGAAAGGAAAGGGCAAACAGACCTCGATCACCTTCTGTCTTAGATGATTCTACTGAGGAAGAGACAGTTGAAGTGCCTCAGGCTAAAAGAAGAAGATTAATTCTTGATGATTCTGATGAAGAAGTGAATATTGAAGCTCCAGAGGATATCTCTAAGGAGACTCCTGCTGTTGAGACAGAGGTTATCTTAGAACCTACTGTAGCAGAATCTAAACTAAGAATTGATGAACCTGTACTTGCTGAGGTTCAGTTTGAAAAAGATGCTAGAACTGAGTTACCTGCAATGGAAGAGTTTGATGAAAATTCATGTCATTCTCTGTTGAAGTTGAAGATCCTATTCCAACACCCATGGCTACAAACTCTGCTGATACTGGTGTTGCCGATCAACCTACTGTGGTGCTAGAAGAAACAGAGGTTGCATCTCACACAGAGTTATTCTCTAATGCACATCAAGTCTCTGACCATGGTGAGGAAATAGATAAGCCTGCCAAATTTCTCTCTTCAGAGATTGTCATGGTAAACTCTGCTAAATAAGAAGAACAAGTTGCTCAAGAAGAACCTGTTCCTGAACTTAATGAAGAAACTGCCTCAGTTGCAGATGCAGATGATTCTGAAAATGATCTTTCTGAAAAAGTGAGTGCAGAAGCTGGATCTGCTCAAAATGTTGAAGTTCGGACTGATGGACTGAAAACAGGGGAGAAGACAGACTTTGCTGGACCTTTTGCAAGAGATATTGAAGATGATTATCTGGTAAAACAAACTGTAGAGTGGTACAAAGAAGACTACATCTTTCCTACTGGAAGAGCAGCTACTTTTCTCAAGGATAATTCTAAGAAGATTTCAAATCCAGACATTCTGACATGCTCGCAAGGCACAGTGATTCAGGTTAAGGCCTTGAATCATAGATTTGATGAAAATCAGAAGTCAATTGTAGATCTGAGAAATGAAGTTGTAAGTAGAGAGATGAGTCTACAGAGAGACAACAACAGGTTGTTTCAAACCTTCTCAAAGGCTCAGGAGACTCTGATTCAAAGATTGGGCAAAGTTGAAGAAAATCAGACTTTGTTAGCTGACAAGATCGAATCCATTGCCAACTCTATTGAGTTAGTTACTTCAATCTTGATCCCTGATAATGTCAAAAAGGGGGAGAGAGTTTCTAGATCCAAGTGTAAGCAGCAGCCTCAGATGTCAAAGAAACATGATCTTGATGATGAAGGAACTAATTCAGAGAGGAGGCTGAGATCAAAGTCTGGTGTTAATCTGAAAGCTGGCAAGTCTACAAGATCAAGTACAGCAGTGAATACAAATGTACAGAGTACTTCAAGGCAAAAGGATTTGTTATTCTCTGACAATCCACAAACTGATGAAGAGCTTGCTGCTAAGATTTTCTTGGAAGAGAATGCTGAGGGAGCTACCTTAGAAGATGTTCATGCTGAAGAATTACTCTTGCAAGAAGAGCATTTGAAAGCTATGAAATCTGGAAAGGCCAAGAAAAGTGCTAAAGCCCCAAGGCCTGTTCTAAAAGGGATAGTGATTAAAGAAAATCTTGCTGGTAGTCAAGAAGAGGAAGAAGGAAAATTGACAAGAAAATCATCACTTGATGCCAAGCTGAAGCTTAAAGGTATAATGGGTCAAGAAGACAAAGGGAAAAAGGTAGATACAACCTCTGTTGCTACACATGTTGTGAGTGAACCCCTACCTATTAAAAATAATCCATTGCCTGCTCAAATGCAAAGATTTTTCTCCAAGCCTACAATTCCTGTTCAAGCTCAGAAGAAAGGAGTTGATACTTTTCAGCATGACAGAGCATGCTTAGGAAAGCCTCTTGGTAAGAACACATCTGGTTTGGGCTCTCACAAAGATGTCAGAATAAACAACAGTCCTAGAAATCCTTCATCACTTATTTCTCCTGGAGCTGGTATGATTCAAGAAAATCTAGACAAACTGGAGTCAGTTCAGCTGGTTCATCAGAAGAGTTTGGATATATACTTTTTACTGTACTTCATGGAGGATGGAACAGTGTATAGGGTGAATGAAGATGACATCAAGCTGAAGCTGTGTGAAGAACTTCAATATGTTCTGTACTTATTCAGGGTTACAAATCGAAGAACAGCACTTATTGCTGATTCTATAAGAGAACATATGAAGAAAGCCAAAGTACTTACTGGTTCAAAGACTACAGAAGAATATGTTCCTAAGTACAGAGACTATCATGGAAATCTTGTTGAAATGAAGAGGAATAGTGCTCGACTGAAGACTGACTTGGGTATAACTGTGCTAGACTTCAATTCTGAATCTGAGAAAGCATATTTTATCAGGCTTGGAAACGAAATGAGGAAAAACAAAATTTATTCTCTGAGAGCTGCTATCTACCAAACTGGAGAAGATGATCATAAGCTGAAAGAGATCAAGGAGATAATGCAGAGAGAGCTCGAGAATGCGGAAAGAAGACTGCTTATAGACTACCTTAGAACAACACCAGATGTTGAGGAGGTTAGGTAGAAAAAGTCTGTAAGTAATTCTTATTTTCTGTAAATTTTGTTAAGTCAAGATTAAACTCTGAATAAACACTGAGTTTGTATAAAATTGTTTTGACATCATCAATTACTGTTAACTTGTGCATTTTTACTAATGAACAAGTTGGGGGAGATTGTTAAATATAATTGATGTGGTTAATATCAGTGTTTAAGTTTTACAGGGAAAAACAGAATTTAACTTGAAACTGGAAGCAGTCAGAGTTTAGTTAAACTCTGACAGTTGGAAGCTCGACAGAGTCTGCTAAACGCTGACAAGAGGAAGCAGCTAAACTCTGTTGAAGAGAAGCATTTGCTGGTCAGTAACAGAATTATTGAAGATAATTATGGAAGCGATATCTTTGAAGATTGGATAGCTGTCAAAGAAGTCGTGCTGACTAGAAAGACGTGTAGCAATCGTAATTGATAATATTTGTATAGCTGATTTATAGGAGAATCAATTATCGATTGTACGTAGCTGTATATCTTTATAAATACAGTTAGGTTAATCCTAGAAGGGTATCGTGTAACGCAATATCATTTCATTGTAACCTAAGCAGCTCTCTGTGATATTTTACATCACTGAGAGAGAAGTTAATTTCAAAACAGTTTTTAAAGTCTTTGAATAATTTATTGTTATTTGCTCATACTTAGTTGATTATAATTGTGTATTCGGCCTAACAACTTTGTTATATATACATACGATACACACAATTCTTAGTCGAATTGCTGCCGAATTTTTCCCAGAAATCGTGTTGAACTAAGAACACCCATCGATTCCTTGACTTAATATCTGTATATCGACGGTTTAAACTCACGATTTGGTCTAGTTTTTGGTAATATTGTTTTTCGAAACTCAAATATACGATCTGAAATTCCAGGAGTTTGGTTTTGATTTTTCAAAAACTAAAAATACCTGAGTATTCGTGTGTGTATCAAGATCATTTACTGAATTTTTCAGAATTTTCGAACAACTTTGATATATTTCAAATTTTTAATTAATTATTAATTCGAAATAATTCAGTTTATTTAATTAGTTTGTTAAAATCTAAAATTTTCAAAGTGTTAAAATTTAATTAAAATGGCTGGTAATAACAATGATCGTTTTGAGCTTGTCAAGCATAATTTGGCTGGATATTTTGATCCCGAGAGGTGTTCACTTGAACGTTTTAGACCGTGGATTCGATTTATGAATGATCATTCACTTGTTAGGACTGCATTAAGATTAGATGCTCCTCTGAAAATTAAACCTTTGCGACAAATGTGTACCACTGCTATTATCTAAAATGATAACCGATCATTTGCTTTCTCTATTGGAACAAACCGGTACACAGTGGATGAATCTGTCATTAATACTATTCTGAACTTTCCAAGTGACAATTTTCAAAATCTTCCGTCCAATCAGGAGTTGATTAATTTTTTCACTAGAATTAATTATCAACATGAGATAGACCTTTCTATTCTGAATAAAAAACATCTTGTTCAAGAATGGGACTATCTGTTTGATACACTATCAAAGGTGTTTGCCAATACTACAAAAAGCAATTTTAGTGTAATACCTTCCTTTTTACAACATATTGGATTTGCAGTTGCTCATAATCGAAGAATCAACATTGGCAGACTTCTTTGTGTTCCCATGGTTAGGAGGATCATCCATGCTAAAAAGAACTTTGATAAGGATGAAAAAGTTTCATGCTATTACCCTAGATTCTTAACCTTGATTTTTAATCACTTAGTTCCAATTGAATATCATGCTCCATTCCTGAATTGTCGATCCAAGGTATCTGGTAAACCAACAACCAGATTATTCACAAGGTACGGTGCTGAGGTTAAGTTTCCAAATGTACAAGTGGTTGTTACACATTACATGTCCAATTACATCCAACTACCTATCTTTCAGAATGCAATAGTGCCAGTTCCTGAGCAACCAGTACTAGCACTTGAACAAGCAGCACTAGTTGTTGAACCTGCACTTGATATTGAACAACAAGTTCCTGAGCCACTTGTACCAGTACTTGAACAAGCAGCTCATGCTCTTAAGCAAGCTGTCCCTGAACAAGCAATTCAATCTCAAGTGGTTCAACCCAATCTAGCTGGGGCCTCTACAACATCTGCTGACCAGGTATTGCATTTTAAACCATTAACTACTTCTCTTTGCAATCTTCTTCTGAAACCCAAGTGGTTGTTAGGACTGACCAAGGGATTGTAGCACCACAATCTCTAACCTAGGTCATAAAGCCAAACAAAAAGTCAAAAACATGCAAATTCTATCAAACCAAGAAGAAATTGTCACTTAAAAGACCTGAAAGAAGTAGTGATGAAGTGAGTGAACCCACAGCTCTGCCTCTACTAAAGAAGAGTAGAAATGAACCTAAGGCAACTGTAAGCCCATCCATTTCCTCCCAAAAGGACTTGGACATCGAAATGGCCGATAAACAGTTACTAATTTCATCCTCTCAACAGGATGAAGTTATTGAAGTTTGCCATAGGGTCGTGGCACCCTGTATAGAGTCAAGCACACCTCTATTACTCACAATGGGGGAAAAAAACTTTAGAATCTGATGTTGCTAGGAACACTGAGCAATGAGAGCACATAGGGTTGGAAATAGTGCTTGCCATAGTTACGGCAGAGGAGCCTTCACAGGCTTACGAGGGAAATCTTGATTCTGAGCCACTTATAATAGAATCATCATCTCCCCCCTCAGGTGGAAAATACCTAGATCCCTCAAGGGAGTTTCCACTCGCAGTTTCAACTGGAGAAAGTGGAAGGCAACTTGGTCTTTCTGTCACTGAAGCAATTCAGACATCAAATCCTAATGAGATGACAGAAATGACTGAGGATAGGAAATTGCGAACTCCTATTGCACCACCACTGACCTCCCAAGAGGAGGCTAGGGTGATTTTATTTGTAGGTACACCTTTTGGAGCTAAGGAAATTGTGAGGAGTGATGTGATGACCACCTCTAAACTGAGTGAAACACATGCACGTCAGATGAGTGAAACTCAGAGTGACATTCAGGTGAGTGCACACACTGACACATACACTTATTCATTGCAAGAAAAGATTAAAGCTCTAGAAAAGGAACTTGAGGAAACTAAAGATGAAGCAAGATTACTTCGAGCACAAGTGGATGAACGGTCTTCTTCATCCACCTCTGTCAATAGTCAGCTTGTGGGAATAAAGAATGACAAAGACATCATGAAGACTGCTTTCAATACCAAGATCAGCACTCTTAAACTCTCTCAAGAAAAGATACTCTCTGATTCTTTGGACATCACAGTTAGTCAAGATAGATTTATCACTTCTATTGCAAACAAAGTTGAAGATCTTTAGACTGAGGTACGTGAGAATCAGTCATCCACTGAACATCGTCTTGATCGGATTGAAAGGCAAAATGCACGTCAAGCTAAGGGGCTGAAACATTTGTTTAATTTAATTAGCAAGACTCACACACCTACAGAAGAAGAGAAGGAATTCTGTAGAGATGAAGGTGGAAATGGTGATGAGCGAGACCCTGGAGCTGGTGCATCTAATCCATCTGTAGAGGATTCCTCAACTAAGGGGCAGAAATCAAGAGGGGGTGCTAGTGGAGCTACTGGAGACAAGTCAAAAGGGAGAGCTTCTGAAGATAAAACTAAGAAGAATGGTCAAGGTACACAAGGGAGAGATAAGGGGAAGAAGAAAGCAGATGCAGATTCTCAGAAAGCAACTGAAGACACTGAAGGTTACTTCTACACAGGTGAACCAGATGATATGGATATGTTTACTGATTTGGAGTTCACTGATGTTGGTGAAGTAATACCAGAACCAGATCTGAGTCAATGGGAAGATGAAGAACCAGTGGATCCTGAATATGAAGCTGAACAAATACGACTGGATTTTGAAGCTGAAGCATTAATTTATAAGCAAGAAGCAGAACTGAAATTGAAAGATGTAAGGCTTCAGAAGACATTAAATCTGATTGCACAAAGGGAAAGACTTCAGAAAGCAGAAGCAAAGCAACGGGAACATGCCCTCAAGGTTGGAGCAAGGAAGGTATACATCAGGTATAAGAGTGGTGAAGTATGGGAACGTGCTCAAAGAGCAATAGACTCACCTCAAACTTCTGAAAATGATGATCGTCGTCTTGGAATATCTTTGATAACTTTAAAAAGGGTAATCCAGATCATGAGATGTACATGAGAGCCTTAAAAATAGAAGTTGTCCGGATAGTTTCTGCATTTGACCCAAGAAACGATGAGTTGGTAATCATGGTTGATTGTCATAATTTTAGAACACGCAGTGTGTCTCTTCAGTTCTTTTATGACAGACCATTGACAGAAATTTGGGTTCTAAGGCCAAAGGTGAGAACATCTTCTGAGTTGGGTGTATTACTTCACGAGAAATTTAAGGAATTTGCTGAAAGGGCTGGTCCTGAAGTGATAGAAGATCCTAGTCAAGTAAAATTCCTTATAGGTGAGGTACTTCATACAATTAACCTTCAGACAGATGAGTTATATACCCATACTGCCAAGTACCTAGTATATGTTGAGTATATTCTCAGAAATTATGGATTTACATCTCAAGCAAAAAGGGAAGCTGCAGATCATATTAAATCCTATGCTCAAACCAACATTGCTGATTATGAGAAGTTCAAAGGTGAATTAAGAAAGAAACTTGGAATTCCACTAGTCCTTCCTACAGGGTTATCTTCAAGAAGAGAGCTACTTGTTGATGCTGAATTACATAAGAATCTGCCAGTGTTGGATGAACCAGAAGAAGGAGAATTCAGGAGGGAAGACAGTCAGAATTGAAGACCTGTTCTACATGTTCTATCTTTAGAGCTAGATAGATCAAGATAGGATAATGTTTAATATGATCAGGCTAGAGGATCATCTATCTTGTATTTATCTTTATGTTTGAATCTGGAAATTGTTATAAATACCAGAACTTTTTCATTATTTACTTGCTATTAATGTTTAATCATTTACTAGTTTAAGCTGAGTGTTTGCACTAAATCACGCAAGCGTACGTGGTCACAAGTAATATATGAATAAGTCGAGTTCGTTCCCACAGAGATCTGGTTATGGTTTTAATTCAGTAGATGTACCTATGCAACAATGTATGATTATTATTCACTGCTAAGACAATTAACAAATTGGAGTTTGATTAACTAAAAATTAATTAAGAAACAAATTAACAAACTAAGAATTAACTAACTAACGAGAATTTAAATCTAATTACTTCTGCAAGAGAAAGCATTGAATCCTAACTTCATTAAATACTTTGCTTAGATCTGACGCCTTTAATCACTATATACAATGGTTATGATATCTGATCGGATAACACGAAACAAGTATACGCTACTTCTCAGTATACGAATACCAAACTAAGCATACATCCACAAAAGAGATAGAAGATGAATAGACACCAATTATGCTTAGACCCTATATGTCTATAGAATTTGAAAACATAACGGTTGAAGAACAAGTTATCCATTAAGATCACACAGGGCAATATAAGTATTTTCATCTCATACTACGAATCATGTTGATAAACAATCATGAACCTATGCTAGCATGGCAAGTTCTAAATCTCAAGATCCACTTTCACTTCACAAGAGATTAACAATTTAGATGTTAGCTACGCATCTAGCAATTAAGCACAACCATACGAGGATATCAGATATGCATCACACACAGATCTTTAAAGCAATCAAGATACTAAAGCTCCATAAATAAATCCGTTAGAATCCCATGACAACGATTAGCCCATAATTGAACCACTCGTCATCATGAGATTCGATGAAACCATGATAAAAACAAAGTATGAAAAGATACAAATAAAACTAAGTAATTGATATGTAATGGTGTCTGTTTTTCTGTCCCCCAAGATGTGTATTTATAGCCCCAAGTTGCCTCTCCATCAAGCAATTACCATATTAGAGTAGGAATAGAAGATCGGCAATTTCCATCTTTAAACGGGATAGGATTTGCAAATTCCATGCTCAAGACTGATTCTGGAATGTTCTAGCCGTCCAGGACAATTACCATACTGATTAGAAGTAGGAATTGTGGCAATTTCCTTGTTGGAATAGAATTCTGCAACTTCTGGAAGTTTTTGTTTTGAAGGAAAATTCTCTTCAATAATTCTGGACTCCGGACCACCTTAGAATGATAGAAAATTCCGTTATCTTCGCGTGGGCAGTTGAATCATCCAAAACGGACTTGTAGAACTCAAGATATGGCCAAAACAAAATCAGAAATTCTGGCTGATTTTTCACCCGCTGACTGCTACTGTTCATGCGCGTCCGTTACTGTTCATGCGCGTCAGTTACTGTTCATTTCGCTGATTTTGCCCTATTTTCTTCGTTTTAACTCCGATTTTCATTCCGTTTCTTCCAGCTCTCTCGCAATTTGATGTACTATTATTCTTTAAGCTCAAAACCCACCATTTAAGCATGGAAAACATCATCACACATCCGACTCTTATTCCTGCACAAATTCACTAAAAACACATCAAAAACACCACATACTTGAGTTCAAGTCATCAATTCAAGCCGATACGAAGCATTCCAAGTGGATATAACATCCACTTATCACTGAGTTAGTTGAGTTATCCTCTAGGAATTTTCTTGTTAGTTTCTAACAAACAAATAGGGGGAGATTGAAAGGCATATGACATAGCCTATTTGGAGTTCGAGGATTTAACTCAACTTAAATTAGATTGTAATAAGTAAATAATATTAACTGTCTCAGGAATCTCACAAAGTATTATATGTCAGAAGAAAGAGTTTTGATGCTTTACACTGGAAGAAGATTCAGTTAGCTGATCATGCCTCAGTATAGCATTGAAGAAAGTGGATTCATTTATAGTGACAGAGATTATTATGGAGACAACATCAGTACAGAAGAAGTCAAAAGAGTTGAGTAAAGAAAAGAACCTGAGCTTAGAGTCAAGATTAAAGAACATTGATTTTGGTTAGTCGTTCATGAACCAGACTGTGCATGGAGCGTCAACAAAAATAAGTCAGTGATAATTCTTTATGATTTTCAGTGGTTCAAAGAGTTGATTTAATTATCTAGTGATTTAAATTAATTCTCCTTTAATTGATATAAAACATTTTAGTTTATTTAATTAATGAATTAATTAAGAATTAATTCATTTATTAAATTAATTATTGTATCAATTAAATCTGAATTATCTTAATTAATCATTAAATAATTAAATGTTCTAAAATGACTTAAAGGAAAGATTTATAGAGGCTGCACTGCTTAAGTCATAACCAGCAGGAATTGAATCTAAGTCATGTTACTTAAGTCATCTGATTTAAGTCATGTTACTTAAGTCATTCTGATTTAAGTCATGTTGCTTAAGTCATTCTGATCTAAGTCATACTGTCTAAGTCATTCTGATCTAAGTCATACTTCTAAGTCATATTAGACAGAAGATTGAAGCCATATGACCTGCTAAGTCATACCGAAGTTAGTAGCTGTTAAGTCATGGTAGAGAATTAAGTCATACCGACGGCAAGGGGACAAGTCATGATGGAGTATAGGTCATACCGACCTAGAAAAGATCTACAACAGTTGTGTCTTTGGTCATTGGCTATAAAAGAAAAAAAAGAGACAGAAGCAAATAAACGAGACTTACAGAAGATATTAAAGACGGAAAAAACATTACATCTCTCTCTTCTTTAATACAACTGCCAAGCTTTTAATTTTCACAGTAAATCAAGGTCAAGCCCTTTGTAATATTTGATCCGATAGAACTTGTTTATTGATCACTCTTGTACTACTAGCGAATTAAGTTTCCTAGTTTTTATCTCGATTTTTATTAACTAAATTAGAAAAGTTCATGTCGAATTTTCTAATTAGTTTTTATTAACATGGTAACACTCTGTACTGATTTTGTAAAAACCATCAAGTTTAATATATCGTTATATTTAACTTGAATTTTGTTTCAATTAATTCCACACAAATTTTTCTAAATTAAATTTAAATCTTTCGGACAAATTTCGTTAAAAAGGTATAGATTGTATTCAACCCCCCCTTCTACAATCTTAACAGACCTAACAGGGTATACCAAGTTAACCAGCTGTAGGGGTACTACAACCATGTCATTGCGGCACCAGTGACATGACACTTCCGTGATAGTGTGATTGGTTATGGCGTATCCTTCTGATAGCTCAGGTGGCGAGCTTTTGCGCATTTTGATATTTGTTTCAGGATACGTGGGTGCACCCAGATTTGATTTGATTTATGATTTAATTTGGCGGTGACGTTGTATATGCCGTACACGTTATCCGATTTGTTGCACACATTAGGTACCCTATGATGTGTGTATTTGTATCTGTTCTGTTCTGATCTCGGTATGAAATATTTTAACCCCTCGTTGCTTCAGCCATGATTATTTTTGAAATAAATATTTTATTTTAAACTGTCAAATATACATAACTGTTTTTTTTTTGTTTTATAAACTGTACTCCAAATCCGTACCGGGCGATTGGCTCATGCCGTATTCTTTTTCTGGCAGGTGCTTAGGGGGATCTGGGATTGTGTGATGGAGAGCTACCTTTATTCCATTGATTATGACCTATGAACTTCTAGCATTATTTAGACTTAATCACTTATTTAAAGATTCTTTTAGTGCGCTGTTGCAGGTTATGGATTTTAAGTAATATCTCCTCCCATTTTAGGAAGGGGGTGTTACATCTCTTACCCATAAATAGGGGTGGCAAATTAATTCGATCTAATAGTACCCGATCCAAAACCCGAAATTTTGGATATACCGAACCCGAATTTTCGTATTCAAGTTTGGAATTAAATTTTAAACCCGAAATTGTTTCGATTTTGATTTCAGTTGTACCGAACCGATATCCGATCCAAAACCCGATCCAATATCGAAACCCGATACATTTGTTTTGTTTAGACAAAACAAAACTAATAAATACCTTTGTTTGTTTAGAATCTATCTACCAAGTTGTTAAGTTTTTTTTACCTATATTTAAAGTTCTGTTGATACTAAAAATAAATATTATTAACCAATCAAGCGAATTTGATATATCTGTTCTTAGATTATGATGTGGAAATTGGATACTATTAATTTAATTCAAGAATACAAAATTAAAAAGGGGACCTTTTATTAGAACAATATATAATTTTATGTATTGACCTATCTAGTTAGCAATAATAGTGATTTTTATGACGATGGCTATAGCGTTCCTCTCTATGCTCCTCTCCCAAAAAATACTAAACTAAAGTTTAGGAGCTGACATCAATTTTGGTTGATGATAAGCCCACCTTTTATTGTTTTCCTTGATTTTGATCTGTTTTTTTCAATAAAAATCTCTCTTTATTGAGATTCTAGTAACCAGTTGGTAGGTTTTATCTACTGATATATTGTATTTTGTATTTTGTCCTTATGAATGATAACTTCCATTTTTTTCTTTGAGTTTACTTTATTTTTCAATAAATATATCTCTTTATCGAGAGTCTAGTACCCCGTTACTGGTTTTTGTCAACCCATATATTGGGTTTTGTTCTTTCTTTTTGTGAGGGTAGGTTCTTATATTTTGGCATCCGAAATCTTAGATATACAGGATTTTCTTATATTGGTTCATTGATTTGGATAGTATAGAATCGTAGCTATGGTCGGATGTTCAAATTGATTTGGATTTTGTTATATTGGTTCTTATAGCAATTTATAAGAAAATTTAAAATTTTTGATTATTTTTGTAGATGTCGTATGTCCTTTTATTAACAAATTAATTATATATAAAAAATAGTGATTTATAAAAATTGTTGCGCTGAGTTGACGAATTTGCTATAAAAATATTCAATAACAATATTTTCATTGACTCTGTAATGTGATAATTTATACATCAAATAATGTCTTATACTATTTGAGAGTATATTTAGTATTTTGAATATTTCAAATATCTTGTCAGGTAAATTTGTTTGTCCCATTAATTATTGCATAGCTAAAAAAAATCGATAAATAAAATGTTAAAGATAATTAGTGTAAAATTCATTTTAATATTTTAACTGGTTGTTAGGTTTTTTTAATAATTGATTAATTTAAATTTTGAACGTGTATTTAGAATAGTGTGGTAAAAAATTTTCAATTTTTAAATTTTTTTTTATTCAATAATAGTAGATTTATTCAAATTTGATTGCAACTTATGATTGTAGATCGAGTGTTTGAGATATTAAAATACTATATTATATAATATAGATAAAATAGGCTCATGTATAAAAATAATATATTTATATTAAAATCAATTAATAAATACACAATTTTGGAAAATGGCTCTATACATAGAGACCTGTGCAAAAAATAGACGTGTAAGTATATAATTATATAATTGTAATTGATTTGAATCAAAAATTGTGATTAATTAGTTATTTAAGTACTTATGAAAATTACTCTGTAATATATAACTATATACTGTATTGTAGTATAAATTTGATTGACTTTAAATTAAAAGATTGATAAGTTAGTAAATATTTTATCACTTTAAAAATATTTAATTTATGTATGTACTACATAAAATAAATTTTGTATTACAAAAAAATTGTTAAGTAACCAAGATAAGTAATTTAGGATGAGAATGATATGATTAATTTAATTTCTGTGGTAAATTCTAAATGGCTCTTATATAAATTTATAGAATTAATCTGTAATGTATAATAATGTAATTATGATTAATTGTAAATCAAAAGAGTGGAAAATAAAAATTGTAGAAATCGCTTATTATTATATTTATGTATAATCCTGATTGATTTTAATTATATACTAATTTGTTCTAATTATTTTTTAATATTAAAAATTATGTAATATATGGATATGCTAAATCAAGTAACTACTATATTTAATTTAGAATTGTTAACTAAATATGGTTAATATAATAGGATAACAATGATAAATAAGGAAAATTTTTAATATAATATGATTAGTCTAAAATTTGGAATGACCTCGGATAGGTCCTTAAATAATTCAAAATTTTCTGATTGTCTAACTACATCTAACTGTAATCCTGATTGATTTTAATTTTAAACTAATTTATTATAATTGTTTTTTAACATTAAAAAATATGTAATATATGGATATGTAAAATCAAGTAACTACTATATTTAAATTAAAATTGTTTAATAATCATGGTTAATATAATAAGATAAGAATGATAAATAAAGAAAATTTTTAATATAATAAAAGATTCATTAATTAATTTTATTAACAAATTATGAATAAATATATTTTCGAGCCTTAAAAAAAAATCGGGTTTTTGAAGATATGAATTTTATCCAAGTTATTTAAAATATGATTCAAAATCCGATTTTGTAGTGTTGGTTTATATTTATTAAATAATTAATTTTATTAATAAATTTTGAAAAAATATATTTTTGAGCTTAAAAAACAATCGAGTCTTTGAAGGTATGGATTTTATTCAAGTTACTTCAAATCTGATTTCAAATCCGGTTTTTCAGATTTATAGTTGTGTTAGATTATAATTATTTAAAAAATTTAATTTTACAACATGTATTTTGAAAATCTATTGATAGTGTATGATAGTCTTTGAAGGTATGGATTTTATCCAAATTATTTCAAATCCGATTTTTGAGATTTATAGTTGAGTTAGATTATAATTATTTAAAAAAATTTAATTGTACAACATGTATTATGAAAATCTATTTATAGTGTATGATAATATGATTGTGATTGATTTTATATTAAAAGAGTGGTTGATTAATGGATGATTAACTATGAAATTTATTTTAAAATATATAATAGTATATCGTGATTGATTTCAAATTAAAAATTGTGATTTTTTAGTAAATTTTTTTTTTGATTTAAAAATATGTATTTATGGATATTTTAAATCAAATCATTATTGTATTTAAATTATAGAATTGTTAACTAACCACAGTTAATGAAGTAGGGTTAGAATGTAAATAAGGAAAACTCTTAATATAACATGATTGGTCTAAAATTTAGGAATGCGTTGTGATTGGTTCTAAAATAATTCATAGTTTTCTGATTGGTTAACTGATATGTGGTAGACTCATGTATTATAATAAAAGATTTTATGAACTATTTATAAAAATATATAATCAAATATCTCATATTCTCATAGTAGAACAAATTTAATTAAGAAATTTCACTAACTATACTAATAATATAATATTGCACATTAAAAAAATATCAAGTTAAGTTTTAAAAGTAATTTTCATAAATAATTCAGTGATGACACATAGAATAATAAACACATGACTATTTTTTTAAAAACTTAATCGAGTTTAAGTTCGATCCAAGTTGAGTTCAAGTTAATCGAGTCGGGCTCGAGTTGAGCTCAAAAAACTCGGCTCGACTCGAATTTTTTATTGAGCCCGAAAACGTGTTCGAACTCGAGCTCGATAACAAGTTCGAGCCGAGTCGAGCTCGAGTCGAGTTCGATCTAACTCGGTTTAAATTACACACTGTTAGGTCCCGTGTGAGGGCTATTTTAAGATAGAAGGGGGGGTTGAATAGCTTAATATCCAATTTAAAAATTATTATGGCGTTTTAAAATATTTTTCTCATTTTAAAATATTTTTCCGAGTCGTTAGCAGTTTATGTGCGGAAATAAAAGACAAGGAAAGTAAATACCACACAGGAGATTTTATCCTGGTTCGCGATGGCGCAACCCCTAATGGATTCGCTCACCCCTACGTCCAGTCCCCGAGCTCCTCTCCGGACTCGAGATTTCCCTTAAAATAAACTCGTTCCTTTAGTAGGCGGAGAAGTCTTTACAATCCCACAAATATTTGTCTTGGTGCGTAACTACCCGTTACCACCTCAAAATAAATGTAAACACCTACACAACTTATCTTAGACAATAGTTCCCCACTATTTCTTCAAAGTTGATGTAGAACCCTTGGTGTAGACTACAACTTCTTGGCTTTTATCGGTCTTGGGACTTAGATGAAAGGTCTCGGGTCTTTCCTCTTCCTCACGGTGCGAAGACTACTAACTCCCCGTTAGTACGTCTAGGACTTGGGTCTTAGAACGAGAATCACCTCACTTAATCTTCACCTCACTACAAAAGTTAGACAAACAATATCTACGAAACAATATGTGGTTAAGCAAGATATATATTAAGATCGTGCAAAACTAGCAGGTTACTATGCTAGCCACGAAGGACGCTTAATATGCGTTAAACTATTATTCGACTCACAAGTGTGAGGATGAGAAAGAAAAATTCAACTCGCAAGTGCGAGGACCGTGAAAGAACGCTATTGCACGTTAGCTATATGCGTAGTGCGGAAAATAGTAAATAACGGCAAGGGTTAAGTCACACGAGTGGACTTTACGCACAAGCTGTATTGGAACGTTAATATTCAATTAAGAATATTAAGTTATGTCTTGTTATTTTAACTTCTACACGAAGTTTATGTGATACGAAGTATTCCTGTAAAGAATGTCCCACGGAGCACTGTAGATGCTACTTGGGAATCCGTAAGAATACTTAATCGTAGCACTTTGACGTGTGTCAAATATGCAAGTCCTTTTAAGCTACTAGGCTTAAGACTTTTAAGATGTATACTTGCTATTGATTAAAATTAATGTCAAAGTATAATCTTCTTTGTAACTTCTTGCACTAAAAAGTTTATGGCCACTTAAAATAAAACGTAAATAAAAGAAGTGGCTAAACTTGTGCTTAAAGAAACTTATGTTGAACGAAGTATTCCTTTAAAAGAAATTCCCACGGAGCACTGTAGATGGTAGTTGGGAACCCGTAAGAATACTTAATCGTTACAACCTCGACGTTTGTCGGATAATCGATCTCTTTTATAAAGAGACTTTTGGGATCTTTAAAATAGATCCGAAAATATAGATTAAGATGAAATATAAAAGTTAAGCACAAATCTCAAATATAAACACAATGACGAAGCTAAAAATTACCACTTTTAAAAGTCACCGGAAAAAATTCGCCGAAAAAATTCGCCGGAGGTTCGGCCGGATTTTGGCACGGTGGTCGAACTTTGGGCAGCCCTTCAGGAGGCCGGAAAGTGGTGGTGGTTGAGCTAGCTTGGGTGAACAAAGCTTGGTTGGGTGGAACTAAGCTTGTTGAACAAAAACCTTGAATATATATATATATATATATATATATATATATATATATATATATATATATATATATATATAAGATAAGGTTTTTTAGATGAAGTAGATGAAGAGAGAAAATATGAACTTGAAAGTGTGTTCTACTTCTAAAATCCCAGCATGTATTTGGCTCTTAGCTTGTGTTTAAAATGGGTGGATGAGGGGGTTTATTTATAAAGAGAGTTGGGTGGAATGAATGGTTGAGATGTAGATTTAAGGGAGTGGTTGAGATTAAAAGGGTGTGGATTGGTGACATGGCTTTCACTTGGATTGCCAACATGGAAAGTTTGTGTTTCTTTGCAAGTGGATGAGCCAAAATATCCAGCACTCTTATATTATATAATAAGCCATTCGTTATTAACGATTAAATACGAATCAAGTATCGTTAATTAAATACCCGAATTCTATAATAATACCCAATAAATATATCTAAAATTATGGAGCACTTAGGAATATTATAAAATAATATTCTGGAAAGTTTGGTCAATTTTGGTCAAGGTTGACTTGGTCAAATGTAGTCAATAGTTGATTAACCGTCTCGATTTTCGTGCCCGGACGAAAATTCTCGAAAACTTACGAAACTTTAACCATGCATATAAAATAGTATTTAAGTGATCAATCTCAAGTTTCAAGTCTTTCTAGCAAGTGGAAGTATTTTATTTGGATTTAAAACGATTAAATCAACTTTCGGTTCCGAATAAAATACGATTGGTCTTTTCTCGAAAAAGATAAATCTTTTGACCAATGTTTTGACTAGAATAAATACTTAGAATATATTTCCTAGTATATAAAATATTTTGAGAGTGAAGGAAATATTTTTGAGCGAATAAAATAATTTTCTCCGAAATATAAGATAATTAAAAATCGGGAGAAAAAAAATTACTTTAAATATTTCTAGCACGAGAGGAAAATATTCCTGAGAGTAAAAAGTCTTTTCTAGGATGAGAAAAATATTTTGAGTGCAAAGAGAGAATATTTTTCGAATAAAAACTGATCGTTTTTTAATTTAGCACGAGTTCTCTAAAGAACGTTAAATCTCGAATATTCTTTCTTCGAGCTTGTTGCCTTATTAATATCACAGTGTAGATCTAAAAAATATCAAATCTCGATATTTCTTTTTCGATCTTATTGCCTTAGGGTAGAGATATATTCCATAAAATATAAGTTTTGATATTTCAGCGAATTGGAATATCTCTTATATTTAAAATAGGATGTAAAATTTTGCTAGAATTGACCATTTGACTTTTGACCGAATCAATTAAATAAATTACTTAGTGGAGAGGATTCTACGTGTATTTAAATTTTATGTTAAATCGTACAAATACCAAAATAAATATTGTATCGAAGATATCCTTTCAATCTTCCCGTTTTTGGTATTTGCCAAACAAACATAAAATTTAAATTTTAACAGTGTGTGCTTCCCCTTAGTGTATGCATGATATTTGAAAAATATTTTCGCATATAGTAAATAAGGAGAATACTACTTATTTTTTTTGACGAAAGGAGAATACTACTTATTGATTCCTCTTTAAAGACATTAATCGAATCCTGCAAAATAAAACAATTGTCAGATGGTGTAAAGAGATATAATATAGCAAAATTTTAAATTTTCGAATAGTATATACTATTCTCTCTTCCCCTTTTGTTTGGTAGAGTACCAAAAATACTATTCTCTCTTCCCCTTTTGTAAACGAGAACATATAATCTTACGTATGAGCTAAAAATTTTAGAAGATTACATGCAATTGTCGTAAATTATAGTCAAGTTTAGCAGTGAAAATCTTGGAAATACTTTATTAACAATTTGAACATATATATGAGAAGGTAAGCATGGATACTTTGTATGATTCTCTCTTCCCTTTTACAATATAGAACGCTTTTATCACTTAATAAAATAGACAATTATATCTTAGGAAAGTTTTGTTAGCATGCTTATGTTAAAAAACGAATATTAGTATATTGACATTTAGACAATTATTCTTTTCTGAATACGAGTTAGATTATACCATATATGAACAAAGCATGGCATGGCATACTACGTTTTATGAAGAAAAGATTTTATAGATTTCACCAGCTTTCAAGTTATGCGAGCACAATCACACGACTGTAATGAGTATTGCAGTTCAGTTCATAAGCTAGTGCTAATACACTCTAAGCACAGTTTATAAACCTGTTTACATACAATGTTGGTACTACGCAGTAGAAATTCAATACATGGACTTCGGCTAATACATTCTAGGTAGTTTACAAGCAAAACCATACTATCCTTTAACTAGTTCTAACCATATTACAGAACATCGTAACCAGCATGTAATTATTACAAAAGAAACTATAGAGGCTATTTTATATCAAGAATACTAATACAATCTATACAGTCTTCATATGAACTTACTCTCTTCTACCCAGTTCCAACCGTATAACACCAACTTCGAAATTATGCCTTATAGAGTTTTACAACACAAGTTACATTCTTGAGAAGTATTGAGGCCAAAAAAAATTATCCTATGAGCACATTTCCATCATTTCATAACTTACCAGATCGCAGAGGAATAGATACAATACCAAGGACACAGTTTGCAGTACAGAATACAATAGATACATAATATATGGATTGTAGTAACATGATAATAAAGATAATGAGATCAACAACTAAGACAACTGCATAGTTTACATTGTAATTTAAAAGTGTTCTTTATCGATCAATGAACCACACTGATTAACTAGAACAAGGTTCTACAACCATCTCAACTTACAAGCCAACTTCATGACTTAAAACAAGTCATACCAACTATTACAAAGAACTAAAAATTCAGGAATACAAACCAACATCCAGATTACATATGAGTCATGACAGACTTATAAAAACAACTACAACATTACAAGCATGATATATGAGTAAAAACAGCAAAAGCAGCTAGAAAATTCTGAGAACGGGGTACAAACAAAACAACAAAACCAGATAAGTACCCCAACTTGAGCAGAGATCAGAAACAACAGGGTTTAGAACCAGCAACATTCAGTCACATAAAAGCAATCATCACAGTCAAGCAATAGCATCTTCCATAGCTTCCACAAACCCAAATTCACCAACCATGTTAGGGAGACCATTAGCATCAAGCAATTCTACACCAACACCTATGTTTTCTAATTCATTAATTATCTCAGCATCATTAACAATTTGCACTTGAAATGAATTAAGAATCTCCATGTCTCTAACTCTATTGTTTCCCATGGTTATGGCAGCTAGACTCTCAATGAAACTTAACCTCCTTTTTATATCTTCATTTTCAGTTCTAAGCCTCCTAATCTCTAAGTTTTGTTCTTTAAACATAACCCTAGCAGATTCAGTCTTATTCAAATAAATATCCTCTTCCCTAATATTTCTAGGGAGATCAGTACAAATACATCCTGGGGTTGACATAAGATTAATGGAACTTGAGGCCTAATATGAACATGATTGATTTGAGAATCAGCAACAAAAGATGGGTCAAGATGAGTGTGAATGTGACAAATGTTGAAAATAGATGATATCATGAGACCATAGGGCATGTAACTAACAAAGTTAGCATTGATCAAATTTAGAAGAATCACATAAGAGATGTTGAAATCAATCTTGTTTATATAAAGCAAAAATAGAACCTTCATGTCAAAGAAATCAAAGTACTTACTTTGATTTGGTTTGGGAACACATTATGTAATAACCCAAATTTTCAGAAAATGATTTTAGTATTATTTTAAGAATATTAATGTTTTCCTAAAATGAGGAGGAAATTTTTTTTATTTTATTTTATTGTTCATTATTCCAGTTCAAGGAATTTCAAAAGCGAATTATTTAATTATTGTCTGGTTCAGTATAATTATGAACTATATTATGTGATTATTGTTGGAAGGTGGAATGTATGTGAAGTTGTGTTTATGTGTTTATATGATGATTGTGTGAGTTGTGAAGGCTGATGTATTTTATTTATATTTTTTAGGATTTAAATATATTTAAATCATGCATTTTGATCCTCTGTTAATTTTATAAGATTATCGGAGGAATTAAAAATCATGAAATCTTTTGTAATATTATCTTTATAATATTATTTAGTTTTTAAAATGGTTGGGTGAATTAATTTGGATGTTTCGGTATTTTAAAATGATTTTAAGAGTTTTATTGTATTTAAAGGATCAAAACATTGAAAATTCATATTTAATTCATTTTTGATCCGAAAAATATTTCGAAAATATGTGGGAGTTCGTAATTTTATATTCTTTATTTTAAAAATGAAAAGTTTAATTTTTTGAAATTTTATTTAATTTCGATTTATAAAGCTGTTTATTAGTTTTAAAAGTGAAGATGTAGTGTTTTAATTGGGCCCGGAATGAATTGTAGGAGTGATATATGAGTATTTGGCCAAGCCCAATATATCAAAACACAGCAGATAGAATAGAACGGGGAGAGAGAATTGGGGAAAGAGAAGAGAGATTTGAGAGAAATAGAGAGAGAAATCAATTGGGTGTGTTATGTATATAATTATGCGTGTATATATGTGAGTTGTGTGTCGGGAGCAGTCCGGCGAGGTCGTGCGTGGCTGTGGAGGCTGTGGTGTAGCGTGGAGAGAGAGAGAGAGAGAGAGAGAGAGAGAGAGAGGAGAGATTGTTTGGGGAGCTTGAAAATCGTAGAGGTATATTTCGTTTCGTGTTTTAATTATGAAATCTTCGTATTAATTCGTAGTAAATTTGAATCTTGATTTTTCTTTCTTAATATTCAGATTCTATATAGTTAAGCATGCCTACAAGTTGTTTGATTTATTGTCTCAAAGAAGTTAAGCATGATTCTAGTTTTGATTATGAAATCCCAGCAACTGCCCTGTTTTGTGCTGTAATTTCGAGACAGTTAATGACCTTATTTGGTCTTGGCTATAAAATATGAATTATAGCTTGTGGTTTCTAGTTTGTGTAGGAGAAAACGGTGCGTAGTTTGAGTTAACGAGCAAGGAGAAAACGTTGTTTTAGTGACTGTTGTTCATAACCTCGCTGCTCTCGGGAATTGCTACTTTGGAAATCTGTTTCACCTAGTTAAACTTGTTCTTTTAAGTTAAAAATTTTACTGAGTATAGAGGAAGGAATTATAAAGATTACAGAAAAAGATTTGCACAAAAATATGAAATGTTCGATTTATTAAAAATGCTAGAGTGTGACTGGTACATGAGAATCTGCCCTTGTGCTAATGGTCGTAATTAGATTAGTATGGTGAATTTTTATATATTGTTTAATTGTGGTAATTTAACTAATAAGTGTTGTAATTTAAATCGATATAAATTGTGAGATTAATTGTGGGTTTGAGTATATGTTTTGATGATTATTAATGGTTAATTGTTGTTGTTGGGTAATACTTTCGGAAGTGGAATTTGAGGATTTTGGATATAAGTCGAGTTTGAGTAATTATCGAAAATTGTAATTGTCGAGTACTTGGTATTGATTAGTAAGTGGTTACTAATTTACCTTGATAATTGTTAGTTGCATAATGTGTGAATTAGTAATTGTGAAATGTTAACTGTTAATGCTATGTGCTAAATGTTATAAATCGAGTCATAGTATTCGTTGAATATATCATTGTCAATTACTTGGTGTTGGTAAGTATGGGAATACGTGGTACATGTTAAATGTTAGAATTTTATAATAATTAGAATTGTGCTAGGGGTTATGAGAAGATCACAAGTTTTTAAATGTCAATATTTAGAGGACTTGTGTAATTCTTTTCGACTAATCCCTAGGGCTTACGAATATCCATGATTAACTATCACGGGTATAATTCATATACTTATGTGGTGTGATCATCGATATAGCGTAAGTAATAGTTAGTGCTAGGGGTTGTTCCCTAGGGCTTACGAACATCAATGATTGATTGTCACGTGTATCATTAAAATACGTGAGAAATACGATCATTGGTGTAGCGTAAGTAGTAGTGTAATATAAATCATTATGTGCTATGTGCCGCATGTCAGGGCGGATACTTTCTTATGTGTTTATTTTATGTTGCTGCAAGTTGAGGCAGCTTATTTTTGCTAAAACAGGGATGTATTGTATTTGAGGGGCTGTGCCCATAGTCCGATAAACGAATGGGTCATGCCGAAATTTTCCGAAAATCTCCTGCATTTAAATTATTTAACTTATTTGATTTCAATGGTTTAAAGGTATGATTTGGGTGTTAACTTTTTATGTGTATATGTGTTAAGTGATTTATTTCGAGGATTTATGTGCTAAGTGATTTATTTCGAGGATTTATGTGTTAATCCAAGGATTTATGTGTTTCGGGGATTAAATACGTTTTGAGGATTATTTATAAACTGAGTTTTTTCATAGAATGACACTAGTATTATAATTGTATATGTTAAGTGAAGTTGACTAAATATGTTATGTGCATTAATTGGTATTTGAGTAGTCAGTTATAGGGATAACAACTATAGTACGACTTTAGGTGACTTAGTGGTAATTCCGAGTGGTGTCTACTCGAGATACGAGGGGGGACTGACACGTACTCGTAACAATTACAGTACTATTAGGGCGTGATCAAGTGGAGCAACGTGTATCAAAAAGGAAGGATCGAGGCGTCGTGTAAAGTTCATGGAACTACTTGGGCGAAACGCCAAGGATTTATTCGCGCTGTTCTGTCTGGTGCTAAGGACCAGAGGCAAGTTTATTTATACATACTCTATCGTTCAGAGTATATTTATTTTAAAATATATGAAATGTGTAGAATAAGACCTCAGTCCATGTTTGCAAGATTTCTTCTATCTTATCTTGATAAATTGTTTACTTTTAAGTAAAATGGTTTGATTGGAAATATATGTGATATGGAGAGAGTGATATATTATAAAGAGTAAAGTGATATGGGAAGGAATGGTATCAGTTGTTATTATGGTTATTTTTATGATATTATGTTATCAGTTGTTATCTAAAGTTATTTTGTAATATTACCGTTATGTGTAAATTGAGGATATTTGAGTTCTAAACTCTTTCAGACGTTATTAATAAATATTTTATTATATAAGGGGACAAGGGTTGATGTCTACAGATTTTTCTTAAAAGGGACTTACATGTAAAGTATTTTAGTTGGTGTATTTTAAAGGTATTGATATATGAATGGAAAAGTGGAAGGGGTTATCTTGAGAGGTATATTTTCGAAAACCCGGACAAAGTTTTTAGAAAGAATTTCGAAATAATTAACCTAATGGCAACATCACCAATAAACTAGTGTTTATTTAATTATTAGATACCTCTCGAAGCATCTACTAATTAAATAAACCTTATTCGTCTAATTAAATTTATTTAATTAGATGAATATTATTTATTTAAAATGTTTTCTTAAAATCGCTTTGTTCCGGAATAATAATAAAGATATTTCGATGGTTATAATGAGACATTTTTGGTTAAAAATGTCTGGAATGAAAATGATAAATGTTATTTTAATGGTTATTTAATTCAATGAATATTAATTATAATATTCATTTAAAAAGGGATTATTGAATGGTTATTCTTTAGATATTCTAAGTGTTCTACGGGTGATTGAATATTGTTAAAAGATTGATTAAGGAATTTCATAGTGAAATGAATGTATGTCTTGAATTGATATACCTGTATATATGTTTTCAAATGATTATAATACGGATATGAAAATGGAAAGGTGAAATGTGAAATGGAAATGAAAATGATATACGGGAATGGAAATGTGAAATGGTGTTGATAAATGGAATACTGTTTTGATAAAAAGGGGGGATTAGCAACAAACTTGCGTAAGAGGCTGTGTCAGGGCTGTGTGCGACATAGTCTAGCATACATTATATGATTCGGCACGAAGATGCCAAGGGAGGATGTTAGCAGGTGGCCTTCCTCCAGGGATGATGTTAGCAGGTGGCCTTCATTCCTTCTACCGGTAGTAAAAAGGGACGGGTACGGAGGACGACTGATCATCGTGCCTCACGTATTCGGCAACAGTGAAAATCCCCAAAACTTAAAAGAAGGAATTGATAATGGTTTTCAGAGTTGTGTAATGAAAAAGGAAAATGGTATGAAATGATGGAATTGTTTTACAGTAAGAAGGGAAACTGATTTTATATTACTTTTATACATAATTGTTGTATAAAAGGAAATGGAAAGATTATATTGAGAGCTTGATTTTAAATGTTATATTACCCTGAGATATTATACTAAGATGACGTATTGATTATTATCTTGTTATAGAAAAGAACTAACATTATATTATCAATAAATAAGTGATTTCATATTGAGTAATCAGTAATAACTTGCTGAGCAATTCTTTCGCTCATTCTTGCTTGTTTTCAAATATTAACTTTTCAGTGGAAGGTAGCCGGACGAGGTTATCTGCATGGCTTAGATGAAGCGAGCAGTATGCCCTTATGAAGACGATATGATCTAGAAAGTTTAAATCTGGAGTAAGTTATATGTAAGTATATTGATGTGTAATATATATGTTACTTTGCATAATATAGTACTAGTTGCTGGTGTACTTCTCAACGAAGTTATACTAGTAGTAAGGAGTTGATTCTTGTTTCTAGCCCTATAACCTAAAAGATGCTTGGTGGTTGGGGTCTCAAATGATGTAACTTAATTATTAATGACTACAGATGGTTTAATGTGATTAAACAGGTGATTTGTTATTAAGGTTTTCCGTGTGACGACCAAATCCCTGACCCCGGATTTGGGGGCGTTACAGTTTGGTATCAGAGTTGAGGTTATAGTAAACTAGAAACGAGAGTGAGTAAGAGTGTGTATAGTTATGTGAGAACGTCAGAGCTCATGTAGAGTTCATGTTGGACTACCGGGTGTAGTGCCAATGATTAAGTTAAGATTTGAATGATATGTTGAAGGATATGTTGAAATAGAACTCCCTGCGATTATTAATGTCGATGATTGAATCCGTAGTGACTATTACAAGTCGACGATGACGTAAGTTATCAAGCACCTTGGGTGTGCATGGAAAAGAACAGCTCCGGGATCGAAGGATTATCCGTCAGAGGAGCCGACATAAAAGGCATCTGTGGAGACCTTGGCAATATCCCCATTGTTGAATCTTTTTGATTACCTCCTCAATCTATGAATTATTTGACATCTCTCTAAGAGAGAATTGTGATAAAGGATATATTTCCTCTTCGAAATTATTTTTTTATATACTTGTGTTAAGTCATATTTGGTTTCAATTGTGCCAAGGGCTTTCATTATACTTACCTTCAGGTTTTCGAAGCCCTATCAAATGATATTGTTTCAAACTTCCACTTTTCTTCAATAGTTGATAATTCAATGGTATTATAGCACCACTTGTTTGTTGAATACCAGTATTTTTCTGGTTATCCTTTTCTTTGGAAATAGCGCCTTGGAAATTGTTCGATTTTAATCCAAGGTGTCCCTTTGATAATTAATTGTCAGAAGATGATTATTATTGACTTGACTTTGAATTTCTTTCATACTTCTCAACTTCCACTGAGACGAACAACCCTATACATATAGGGGCCACAAGGACTATCTGTCTGTGTGATAGAAGTCTGATGGGACGCCATCACTTGTGAGTTGTGAAATACAAGAAGGCTAATTACCTTTAGTAATGTCTTATCAGAGACACACAACGTGAGTTCTTACGATCGTGTTGATCTCTCAGTAAATTCTCTTATTTCCAATAAGGTTTGTTTCAAAACTCATAATCCTATGGTCACCAGTGGATGACATTTGTCTTGATATGACAACTATCTTTTCAAAGCTCCATGATTCTTGTTATCTCTAATGAATTTCAAGGGGATGCCAACCAGGTCGGTCAAGTCAAAATTCGCTGATAGAAATTAGATTCGAGCGGAATCGCCAAGAGCAGGAGCGAATCCCAAAACGAATAGAATATCAGTGGCGTATTGATAGAATTAGTTCGCTCTCTCTCATGGATGTTATCGATGGTTTTGCAAAATAAGTATTGATGATGAAAGAGTTAAGGAATCCCAGTAGTGGCCTTAGCTGATTCCGTGGACGGAATCCTTTTAAGGGGGGTAGACTGTAATAACCCAAATTTTCAGAAAATGATTTTAGTATTATTTTAAGAATATTAATGTTTTCCTAAAATGAGGAGGAAATTTTTTTTATTTTATTTTATTGTTCATTATTCCAGTTCAAGGAATTTCAAAAGCGAATTATTTAATTATTGTCTGGTTCAGTATAATTATGAACTATATTATGTGATTATTGTTGGAAGGTGGAATGTATGTGAAGTTGTGTTTATGTGTTTATATGATGATTGTGTGAGTTGTGAAGGCTGATGTATTTTATTTATATTTTTTAGGATTTAAATATATTTAAATCATGCATTTTGATCCTCTGTTAATTTTATAAGATTATCGGAGGAATTAAAAATCATGAAATCTTTTGTAATATTATCTTTATAATATTATTTAGTTTTTAAAATGGTTGGGTGAATTAATTTGGATGTTTCGGTATTTTAAAATGATTTTAAGAGTTTTATTGTATTTAAAGGATCAAAACATTGAAAATTCATATTTAATTCATTTTTGATCCGAAAAATATTTCGAAAATATGTGGGAGTTCGTAATTTTATATTCTTTATTTTAAAAATGAAAAGTTTAATTTTTTGAAATTTTATTTAATTTCGATTTATAAAGCTGTTTATTAGTTTTAAAAGTGAAGATGTAGTGTTTTAATTGGGCCCGGAATGAATTGTAGGAGTGATATATGAGTATTTGGCCAAGCCCAATATATCAAAACACAGCAGATAGAATAGAACGGGGAGAGAGAATTGGGGAAAGAGAAGAGAGATTTGAGAGAAATAGAGAGAGAAATCAATTGGGTGTGTTATGTATATAATTATGCGTGTATATATGTGAGTTGTGTGTCGGGAGCAGTCCGGCGAGGTCGTGCGTGGCTGTGGAGGCTGTGGTGTAGCGTGGAGAGAGAGAGAGAGAGAGAGAGAGAGAGAGAGAGAGAGAGAGAGAGAGAGAGAGAGAGAGAGAGAGAGATTGTTTGGGGAGCTTGAAAATCGTAGAGGTATATTTCGTTTCGTGTTTTAATTATGAAATCTTCGTATTAATTCGTAGTAAATTTGAATCTTGATTTTTCTTTCTTAATATTCAGATTCTATATAGTTAAGCATGCCTACAAGTTGTTTGATTTATTGTCTCAAAGAAGTTAAGCATGATTCTAGTTTTGATTATGAAATCCCAGCAACTGCCCTGTTTTGTGCTGTAATTTCGAGACAGTTAATGACCTTATTTGGTCTTGGCTATAAAATATGAATTATAGCTTGTGGTTTCTAGTTTGTGTAGGAGAAAACGGTGCGTAGTTTGAGTTAACGAGCAAGGAGAAAACGTTGTTTTAGTGACTGCTGTTCATAACCTCGCTGCTCTCGGGAATTGCTACTTTGGAAATCTGTTTCACCTAGTTAAACTTGTTCTTTTAAGTTAAAAATTTTACTGAGTATAGAGGAAGGAATTATAAAGATTACAGAAAAAGATTTGCACAAAAATATGAAATGTTCGATTTATTAAAAATGCTAGAGTGTGACTGGTACATGAGAATCTGCCCTTGTGCTAATGGTCGTAATTAGATTAGTATGGTGAATTTTTATATATTGTTTAATTGTGGTAATTTAACTAATAAGTGTTGTAATTTAAATCGATATAAATTGTGAGATTAATTGTGGGTTTGAGTATATGTTTTGATGATTATTAATGGTTAATTGTTGTTGTTGGGTAATACTTTCGGAAGTGGAATTTGAGGATTTTGGATATAAGTCGAGTTTGAGTAATTATCGAAAATTGTAATTGTCGAGTACTTGGTATTGATTAGTAAGTGGTTACTAATTTACCTTGATAATTGTTAGTTGCATAATGTGTGAATTAGTAATTGTGAAATGTTAACTGTTAATGCTATGTGCTAAATGTTATAAATCGAGTCATAGTATTCGTTGAATATATCATTGTCAATTACTTGGTGTTGGTAAGTATGGGAATACGTGGTACATGTTAAATGTTAGAATTTTATAATAATTAGAATTGTGCTAGGGGTTATGAGAAGATCACAAGTTTTTAAATGTCAATATTTAGAGGACTTGTGTAATTCTTTTCGACTAATCCCTAGGGCTTACGAATATCCATGATTAACTATCACGGGTATAATTCATATACTTATGTGGTGTGATCATCGATATAGCGTAAGTAATAGTTAGTGCTAGGGGTTGTTCCCTAGGGCTTACGAACATCAATGATTGATTGTCACGTGTATCATTAAAATACGTGAGAAATACGATCATTGGTGTAGCGTAAGTAGTAGTGTAATATAAATCATTATGTGCTATGTGCCGCATGTCAGGGCGGATACTTTCTTATGTGTTTATTTTATGTTGCTGCAAGTTGAGGCAGCTTATTTTTGCTAAAACAGGGATGTATTGTATTTGAGGGGCTGTGCCCATAGTCCGATAAACGAATGGGTCATGCCGAAATTTTCCGAAAATCTCCTGCATTTAAATTATTTAACTTATTTGATTTCAATGGTTTAAAGGTATGATTTGGGTGTTAACTTTTTATGTGTATATGTGTTAAGTGATTTATTTCGAGGATTTATGTGCTAAGTGATTTATTTCGAGGATTTATGTGTTAATCCAAGGATTTATGTGTTTCGGGGATTAAATACGTTTTGAGGATTATTTATAAACTGAGTTTTTTCATAGAATGACACTAGTATTATAATTGTATATGTTAAGTGAAGTTGACTAAATATGTTATGTGCATTAATTGGTATTTGAGTAGTCAGTTATAGGGATAACAACTATAGTACGACTTTAGGTGACTTAGTGGTAATTCCGAGTGGTGTCTACTCGAGATACGAGGGGGGACTGACACGTACTCGTAACAATTACAGTACTATTAGGGCGTGATCAAGTGGAGCAACGTGTATCAAAAAGGAAGGATCGAGGCGTCGTGTAAAGTTCATGGAACTACTTGGGCGAAACGCCAAGGATTTATTCGCGCTGTTCTGTCTGGTGCTAAGGACCAGAGGCAAGTTTATTTATACATACTCTATCGTTCAGAGTATATTTATTTTAAAATATATGAAATGTGTAGAATAAGACCTCAGTCCATGTTTGCAAGATTTCTTCTATCTTATCTTGATAAATTGTTTACTTTTAAGTAAAATGGTTTGATTGGAAATATATGTGATATGGAGAGAGTGATATATTATAAAGAGTAAAGTGATATGGGAAGGAATGGTATCAGTTGTTATTATGGTTATTTTTATGATATTATGTTATCAGTTGTTATCTAAAGTTATTTTGTAATATTACCGTTATGTGTAAATTGAGGATATTTGAGTTCTAAACTCTTTCAGACGTTATTAATAAATATTTTATTATATAAGGGGACAAGGGTTGATGTCTACAGATTTTTCTTAAAAGGGACTTACATGTAAAGTATTTTAGTTGGTGTATTTTAAAGTTATTGATATATGAATGGAAAAGTGGAAGGGGTTATCTTGAGAGGTATATTTTCGAAAACCCGGACAAAGTTTTTAGAAAGAATTTCGAAATAATTAACCTAATGGCAACATCACCAATAAACTAGTGTTTATTTAATTATTAGATACCTCTCGAAGCATCTACTAATTAAATAAACCTTATTCGTCTAATTAAATTTATTTAATTAGATGAATATTATTTATTTAAAATGTTTTCTTAAAATCGCTTTGTTCCGGAATAATAATAAAGATATTTCGATGGTTATAATGAGACATTTTTGGTTAAAAATGTCTGGAATGAAAATGATAAATGTTATTTTAATGGTTATTTAATTCAATGAATATTAATTATAATATTCATTTAAAAAGGGATTATTGAATGGTTATTCTTTAGATATTCTAAGTGTTCTACGGGTGATTGAATATTGTTAAAAGATTGATTAAGGAATTTCATAGTGAAATGAATGTATGTCTTGAATTGATATACCTGTATATATGTTTTCAAATGATTATAATACGGATATGAAAATGGAAAGGTGAAATGTGAAATGGAAATGAAAATGATATACGGGAATGGAAATGTGAAATGGTGTTGATAAATGGAATACTGTTTTGATAAAAAGGGGGGATTAGCAACAAACTTGCGTAAGAGGCTGTGTCAGGGCTGTGTGCGACATAGTCTAGCATACATTATATGATTCGGCACGAAGATGCCAAGGGAGGATGTTAGCAGGTGGCCTTCCTCCAGGGATGATGTTAGCAGGTGGCCTTCATTCCTTCTACCGGTAGTAAAAAGGGACGGGTACGGAGGACGACTGATCATCGTGCCTCACGTATTCGGCAACAGTGAAAATCCCCAAAACTTAAAAGAAGGAATTGATAATGGTTTTCAGAGTTGTGTAATGAAAAAGGAAAATGGTATGAAATGATGGAATTGTTTTACAGTAAGAAGGGAAACTGATTTTATATTACTTTTATACATAATTGTTGTATAAAAGGAAATGGAAAGATTATATTGAGAGCTTGATTTTAAATGTTATATTACCCTGAGATATTATACTAAGATGACGTATTGATTATTATCTTGTTATAGAAAAGAACTAACATTATATTATCAATAAATAAGTGATTTCATATTGAGTAATCAGTAATAACTTGCTGAGCAATTCTTTCGCTCATTCTTGCTTGTTTTCAAATATTAACTTTTCAGTGGAAGGTAGCCGGACGAGGTTATCTGCATGGCTTAGATGAAGCGAGCAGTATGCCCTTATGAAGACGATATGATCTAGAAAGTTTAAATCTGGAGTAAGTTATATGTAAGTATATTGATGTGTAATATATATGTTACTTTGCATAATATAGTACTAGTTGCTGGTGTACTTCTCAACGAAGTTATACTAGTAGTAAGGAGTTGATTCTTGTTTCTAGCCCTATAACCTAAAAGATGCTTGGTGGTTGGGGTCTCAAATGATGTAACTTAATTATTAATGACTATAGATGGTTTAATGTGATTAAACAGGTGATTTGTTATTAAGGTTTTCCGTGTGACGACCAAATCCCTGACCCCGGATTTGGGGGCGTTACACATTAGCTCTAACAAACAAAGCTAGATTTTGAAAAAGAGGAGTAAAATGCTTGTAGTGAATACTACAATGCTTATCACAAAGTCCAAGAGGCACATCAGATTCACACAAAACAGATAGCATGATTTTGAATTCATCCTTATTGAACATGAAGTGAGAATAGATGTCAATGCATGGATGTTCATTATCAATCAAGCATGCAGGTAGATGAAGTGCAATGTTGATGGTTTTATGGTCTACTAGGATGGTTTTCTTATTGACACATGTTGTGAAATGCATGACCCTATCTAGACCTTTAACAATCCTCATGTTACAATAAAATTCTCCCATAAGGCTTGTGAAATACCTCTTTCCTAGGTGTGCACCTAATCCTTCCCATCTAACCCTTTTTATGACATTCTCTACCTCACCCTTAAACTCTATGTTTATCCCAGGTTGGACATTTTTTATCATGTCCTTGTACTTTTTAGTGTGTGAAAGGTTTATCAGCTTAAGAGGGGGTAAATGTCTTGGAATGTTTTGAGGGTTAGGGTTTGGAAATTTCCTTCTTGAATAAACCTTTGGCCAGTAGGGTTTCCTAGGTCTAGGGTTGTTAATGTTTGGTACTTGGTACTTTGAACTTTGGTAGAAGGGGATTGAGGGGCTTTTGAAGTGGGTCTTTTGTTTCTTTAGATTTCTGAGTTTTTGTAATCTAGGGGGGATGACCTTAAAGTGAGAGGTTTATTGAAATGTTTGGCTTAGGGTTAGGGTTGGAAGGGAGTTTATGAAACTCCATGTTTTTGGATAAGTGTTTGGGTAAATCATATACAGGTAAGTGAGAGTGCAGATTGGGTTGTGTGTGTGTGTGTGAATGGACTCATGCAATGACATGTATTTATAGATAAACACATAAATTTGAATTTTGAAGATTAATACTATTCATGCACATATACAAATGTCAAAACAGTTGTTGAATTCAAATGAGATGCAGGGGATAAATTTTTGAAATTCGGATATTTTTAGATAAGTCCAAGATGCAGATTTTGGAAACCAATGCAACAAGTATATATATATATATATATATATATATATATATATATCGACAGGTAGTATAATGCATGCATATAGTTAATGTGAGAATATAAGAATGTTTTTAAGAGAGAATAGAACTAAAAAGTCTTCTTAAAACAGAACATATGACACTGCAGGAATAAATTGAAGTGTACTCAGCAGACAAGAACTGCAAAAAGGACACAAGAAGGACAAGGACCCCACTGTGATGTCATGTAAGTTTTTAAATCCAATGCAGGTCTTTTGTTAATAAGTACTAAGCATTTAATGTTGTACAAATGATTGATGTGAAGTTGACACTCTTTAAAAGTTGTAAGAAGCTTTGAAAAGTCAAAATATGATTTTATAATCTAGATGCCAACTGTGAGTCATGTAACACTTATCCACAAAGTTTTATCTCACATAATGTATCAGTCAGCACATAAGATATTTCAGTGCACCATAAACATACCATACAATATATAAGAAATGTAACATACATAAGGTGGAATAAATTGTAACAATGCACAATTAATTGTTCTAATATCTAAGTGGCCGTTCACACCAGTGATCCAGATACTAGGATTCTCTAAGGGATTCCCAGCCAGGTCTTAGTGCAAGGGCATTGTGTGTGCAGTGACATGCATGCTCTAATTCTATGATCTGAAATTAATTTTATTTAAGCCATTTTTATATTACAAACAAGTTCATAGGAAGAAATTCTGTAAATCCAAGCCACACATAAGTCAATTTATTAGCAGCAACTAATTACTGAATATAAACACATAATTATCACAAAAGGTTATATCATGTCTTACATAGGCATTTCAGATATTCATAAGCATCTCAACTCATTTTACTACAAGATTTACTGATCCCATAATAAAAGTATGACATAACATTCGAACCAAGGATATAAACATATTATAGCAAGGTATAGAAAATCAAGACCAGCAGTCAAGGATTGTAAAACAGTTTATATCTTCAATTAGACAGAACACAAAATGTTCAGATCAAGGTTCATTCCATTTAAGAGCTCACTTAATCCTTGAATAACAATTTAACTCAAATCAGTATTTCATTCGAACCACATGTAATATAGCAAGATAAAATCCAGGTTTTGAAAGCACATTACATTACACGTTTCGAATATCATTTGAAGGACCAATACTGCTAGATTTAGACATTCAAATCAAGACATGAGACGATCTAACTCATCAATAATCAACACGAACATGCAAGACTCGACTAATCAAGTGCTTAAAATTCGAATCATCACACACTAACATATACCACATCATTTACAAGTTTAAACATCAAACTAGAGATTTAGATTATAACCTGAGCCCCTGGATTTAACCAAATCGCAAGGGACATTACCTGGTTAACTCAGTCGCGGACTGAGTTAACTTCCTGAGTCAACTCACTGAGTTGATGCGAAGCGCCCGAGTCGACTCACAAAGTCAAAGTGGATCGGCTGATTTTCAACCGAGTTACCAACGATTCCATCACAATCCTTTTGTTTCTTCACTTGATTTCATATCTTATGAACGAATCGAGTACCTGCAATCACTATCTCATAAAAACTCGTTTTGGTTTTGAAAGTAATCATGACAAACAACGGTGAGTGTGTGTTTGTGTGTATATATAATATACATGTTGAATTCAAGTTGTATTTGTCGATTTATAATAGAAATCGATGATATTTAGCTAGAGTTCCTTTAATTTAACCAATCCCAGCTTGAACACATCGATTAAATCGATTAACAGACACATAGATATGCATATATACTGTATAAGGTGTTTAATCACCTGAAAGATTTAGAGAACTAGGGTTCTAAGGCGAGATATGAAGAAAAATGAAAGATACGCGGCAAGAGAGAGAAAGAAGCGAGAGAGTTTTAGAGAGATTTAGGGTTAGAGGAAAAGAGAGGCGAATAAACAGTACACACTACTCGTGTAAATTGTGTATATGTATTTTAGAGAGTGAACGGCTGAGATCATTTCGTCCTTATTATGAACGGTAGAGATCTGTTAGGGTTTGATCAAATTGGGCCGGATCTGTTCAGATTTAAAGCTGGATTGGGCTGGACTGGGTCAAAAATGACCAAAAATAATCAGAAAATAGTATATATATTTTTATGAAAATAATTTTGTAAAATCAAAATATATATATATATATATATAATAATATATAGATATTGAAAATATTCTAATATTTTGATTCTTTGTATGTGAATTTAAATATCACAATAATATCTCAAAAATACTTTCAAATTTAATTGGAGAATACTTATTCAAATAGTTTTATCTAAATTGATAAAATGATAAGAATCTCAATAAAACTCGATCGATAAAGTTTCATATGTTATCATTATCGATGAATCTGAGTTTTAGAGTCCCTTAGAATTCGATCAAAAAGATCTCTTTTTCCTGAGATAATTGCGATAAATATTTTCACAAAATATATAAATATAGATAATATTTATATAAATATATAAACTATTATTTTGGAAATTCCAGCATTCCTAAATCCAAACGGAGTTTAGCGAATCTTTCGGAATTTAATGGTTTTGTGAAAATGTCAGCGAGGTTGTACTCAGTTTCAATATGAGTCAATTTTATATCGCCTTTATTGACATGATCACGTAGGAAATGATGTCTCACATCTATATGCTTAGATCTTGCATGTAACACGGGATTTTTGCTAAGGTCGATAGAACTCGTGTTATCGCATAAGATGGATATTACATCAAATATAATATTATAGTCGGCTAGTGTTTGCTTCATCCACAATATTTGAGCACAACAATTAGTAGCCGTTATATATTCAGCTTCTGTCGTGGAAATAGATACCGAATTTTGTTTCTTGGAAAACCAAGAGACCAAGCATCCTCCCAGAAACTGACATGTACCACTTGTACTTTTTCTGTCGACTAAATGCCCGGCATAGTCCGAATCAGAAAAACATACTAATTCAAATGGTACTCCTTTTGGATACCAAAGACCTACATCAGTGGTTCCTTTAAGATATCTCAAAATCCTTTTTACCGTGGATAGATGAGACTCTTTAGGTGCTACTTGAAATCTAGCACACTTACAAACACTATATTGTATATAGGGACGACTTGCAGTTATGTAAAGCAAGCTACCGATCATACCACGATATTTCTTAGTGTCTACGGGAATCCCGTTGGGATCTTCTGTTAATTTCTCAGAAGTAGACATAGGAGTTGATATGGGTTTGGCATTATCCATTTCAAATTTCTTTAACATCTCTTTACAATACTTGGATTGAGAGATATGGATGCCTTCGTTAGATTGCCTAATTTGCTATCGGAGAAAGAAATTTAATTCTCCCATCATACTCATTTCGAATTCTTTGCTCATATTATCAGAGAATTCTTTACATAGTGCATCATTGGTTGAACCAAAAATGATGTCATCCACGTATATTTGTACGAGTAGGATATCATCCTTTTCTTGTCTCATAAATAAGGTTTTATCGGCAGTTCCCATTTTGAAATTATTCTCTAATAGGAATTTGCTTAACCTTTCGTACCAAGCTCTTGGAGCTTGTTTCAAACCATATAGAGCTTTGTATAATTTATATACATACTCCGGATGTGTGGCATCTTCGAAACCGGGAGGTTGTTTAACATAAACTTCTTCTTCTAATATCCCGTTTAAGAAGACCGATTTGACATCCATTTGGTATACTTTGAAATCTTTATGACACGCGTAAGCTAACAACATTCGAATTGATTCAATTCGAGCTACGGGTGCATAAGTTTCATCGAAGTCTATACCTTCCATTTAGGTATAGCCTTGAGCGACTAGTCTCGCTTTATTTCGAACAACAGTTCCATTTTCATCTAACTTGTTTCTAAAAACCCACTTAGTTCCAATTATGGAAGTATCTTCAGGTTTTGGAACGAGTTCCCAAACTTTGCTACGAGTGAATTGTAATAATTCATCTTGCATGGCTGAGATCCAATCCTCGTCTAGCAAAGCTTCTTTCGCGGTCTTAGGTTCTATTTGAGATAGAAAACTAAGATGATTCACAACATTTTGCACTTGTGACCGCGTTTGAACTCCTTTGTTCAAATCTCCAAGAACATTGTCCAAGGGATGACTTTTAATTATAGGAATTTCTTTTGGGAGTTCAACTTCTATTTCGACCAACTCTAATGGGTTTCTTGGAACAGGGGTCCCGAGATCCATATTTTCGAATTGTCGAATAATTTCTTCTACACCATCTTGTTCGACATCGTCTTTTTCAACAAGATCTTTGTACTTTGGTGGAGGTTTACTTTCATCAAATGTTACATTCATTGATTCTTCCACCGTAAGTGTTTTGAGATTGAATACTCGATAGGCTTTACTATTTGTAGAGTATCCAAGAAATATACCTTCACTTGACTTAGGGTCAAATTTAGTGAGGTAATCTTTCGAGTTCAATATGAAGCACTTACTTCCAAATACTCGAAAATAGCTTAGTTTCGGTGTTTTGCCAAAGTAAAGCTCGTATGGTGTCTTTTGCTTTATTGGCCTTAACAAAACCCGATTAAGAATATGGCAAGCCGTAGACATAGCTTCGGCCCAGAAATACTTAGGTCGACGATATTTATTTAGCATCGTGCTAGCCATTTCTTGTAAAGTTCTATTTTTCCTTTCAACAACCCCGTTTGATTGTGGAGTGTACGGAGCGGAAAAGTTATGTGTAATACCATTTTCATCACAAAAATTGGTAAAACTGGAATTCTCAAATTCTTTACCATGATCAGTCCGTATATAGACTATGGTAGTGTTTTGTTGATTTTGAATCTTTTTACATAGGGAAGAAAAAGATTCAAAAGCATCACTTTTAGTTTTGAGAAATTCCGTCCACGTGTATCGTGAATAATCATCAACGATTACTAACGTGTATGAGCATCCTCCGAGGCTTTGTATTGGAACCGGACCAATAAGATCCATATGTAAAAGCTCGAGAGGTCTAGAGGTAGATATCATAAACTTTGCTTTGTGAGAGGCTCGAATTTGTTTTCCAATTTTGCAAGCCTCGCAAGTATGATCTTTTTGATAATTCAATTTTGGTATACCTCGAACATGATCTTTGGTTGATATATTTTTAATCAACTTCATATTTGCATGTCCTAATCTTCGATGCCAAAGCAATGGGTCATCGTTTGTAGTGATTAGGCATACATTCTCATGTTTGCTCATGTCACATGTATAGACATTTTTGTTTCGGAGACAAGTGAGAAGTAGTTTCCAATTTTTATCTAAAATACAACAATGAGTAGTATAGAAAATTACCTTGTAATCATTGTCGCAAAGTTGACTAATCGAGAGTAGATTGTACCTTAGTCCTGAGACTAGTTGTACGTTTGAAATCTTGAATCGACTATTCCCGATGTCTCCTATTCCGATAATGATTCCTTTACTATTGTCTCCGAATGTAACACTTCCCGCGATGACCTTTTTAATGTTGCTCAAAAGTGACTTGTTACCGGTCATGTGTCTTGAACATCCACTATCAAGGTACCACATGTCTTGTTTCGCGGCAAGACAAACCTTCAAAATAAATCAATTAAATTTATAGGTACCCTTTCGTCTTGAGGGTCCTGGGGTTAGTACATCACAATCAATAACATTATAGAATCTAGGCATAGAATAATCATGGTTAGGCATGTATTGATTTCTAGGAGCATAATGTCTAGCATGATATGTAGGTCTAGCATTATTATAAAATCTAGAGTTATCACGATGCACATTGTATCTATCATTTTCAAAGTAGGGAGCATTTTGAGGATAGACATTTCGATTAAGAGCATTTTGATTTCTAGATGCATTCCAACTAGCATTGTTACGATACATTGTGTTTCTATTTTGAAACACCCTAGGTTGTTGAACCCTTTGTTGCCTTTGACCATTATAAGTGACATTGTTATATGGTACTTGTCTGTCAACCTTCTTGTATGGTTCCGATCCTTTACGAACCCATACATGCTTCCCCTTAATCTCACCACTCTTGTACTTGCAATCAAAGACAGAGTGTCCATCTTTGTTACAATATGTGCATTTTAGAGATTGTGGTTGAGGAGGAATCATACGAGGTTGAGTTTGGGGTTGAACGTTTCTCGTGGGAGGAGCGTTCCTATTATATCCCAAACCTACACCATTATGGGGTACTTGTGAATGTACCATTTTGTCTAATATCATAGTGCCTATAGTAAATCTTTGAACAACCGTTTCAATATTATCTTTTTCTCTTTCTAAGGCATCAATCTTGTTGTTAATGAATCTTGCTTGATCCATAACTTGAGACATGAGCTTAAGATTTTCTTCTTTCAATCTTTGAGTTTCTTCTTGTAATTTCTTTTCTTTTAACTCAAAGATTTGTGATAGCTCATTCTCTTTTTCAAGATTGGTTACATGAGATTGAGATGTTACACTGTTTCGAATCATTGATTCGTTTTGAATCTTTAAGTTCAAAAGATCAGCATTAAGTGTACTAATGTTGTCGTTAAGTTGTAACTTCTCACTTTCCAACTCTTCAACTTGAATTACTAGAGCCACATTTTCTACTTCAAGATTGAGAGCATTGTCCTTGAATTGATTGACTTCACTTTTCAAGTGATGATTTCGATCACTCAAGAACATGATTTCATTTTCATTTTGGATTTTTAGATCCATCATCCGAGTGAACTCTTTACTTTGCGTATGATGCATTTCTTCGAGTTTCATTTTCTCGGACCATAGTAGATGAAGTCTCTTATCAACATCTTTATATTTATTGTTGATACCTACTACAAGCTCAATCAAATCATACTTACTCATATCTACTAGATTCAAGTTAGATTCATCTAATTGCAATTTATTTGAAATGTAGTTGAGATTAGCGTTTACCTCTTGATTTAAAGTGGAGGTTTGTGTTGATGTAGCTTCATCTCCGATAGCCATTAAGCATAGATTGACAATTTCTTCACTAGCTTCCGGAGCTTCTTCATCTTCACTTAAATCCCAACCGTTTTCGGCCACGAGAATTCTTCCCTTAGAAAGCTTAGGACATTCTCTTTTAAAATGACCCGGTTGCTTACACTCGAAGCACACTTCTTGAGTTTCCTTCGGTGTTTGTTCCTTATGCTTTGGAGGAGTGTAAGTAGGATTATTGTTAACATTGGCATTGTTATAGGCGTTAGAATTTTGAGTGCCTTTGCCTTTGTTATAGCTCGTTGTTGGAAAATTACTCTTATACTTAGGAGTATAATTTTGAGAGTAGTTTGGCCTTCCGTTAGAGTTAAAAACTCTTTGTTGGTTATTGGATTTTAGGAAGCCTTTTCCATATCTTTGAGCTTTGCTTTGAAGCACACGACGAAGTTGTCTCGTTAGTAGAGCAATTTCACTTTCATCGAGATCTTGGAGTTCTTCGTTCAACTCCTCGTTCTTTTCATTTTCATCAATTAATATAGCTTTTAATGCCATATTTTTCTTTTTGTCTTCCACTTTGGGAATGACCATATCCGGAATATTATCCTCTTCGTAAGCACGAAGGTTCCCGAATAAACTATCAATGTCATAATCATTTAGATTATGCATTTCTTTAATAGTTGTAACTTTAACCTTCCAACTAGGAGGTAAAGATTTAAGAACTCGTCGGTTCTTTTCATTTCGGGAATACTTCTTCCCGAGTTGAGATAATTCATCGATGATACGAGTAAATCTTGTTTCCATATCGATGATATTTTCTCCTTCTTGGAGTTTAAAGTTCTCATATTCATGGATTAAAGTCTCCATTCGAGAATCTTTTATATCAATGGTTCCTTCGTAGGTAATCACTAATTGTTCCACATTTCTTGTGCCGACTTGCAATTGTTTACTCGTTTATATTCTTTTTCAGCAAGTGCACTTGTAAGAACCATTTCCGCCTTTATGGCAGTATTCATCATATTTTCTTCGGCAAGAGTATATTCACTAACCTTCTTTTCAACAATGACACCGTCGATAGTTTTGGTAGGAATAATGACTCCGTCTTCTATGGCCATCCAAACTTTGACTCCTTGAGATCTAGCATAGATGCGAAACCTCGTTTTCCATGTTGCAAAGTTTGTGCCATCAAATAGAGGAGGGCGAGAGCTAGATAGGCCTTCACCACAACCGATGGTATTTAGATACGCCATGTAGGATCACTTTTTGTTGTGCCTGTAGATCTGTAAATCACTAAACAAACACGTTAAAAAGCACTACTCTGATACCAATTGTTAGGTCCCGTGTGAGGGCTATTTTAAGCTAGAAGGGGGGGTTGAATAGCTTAATATCCAATTTAAAAATTATTATGGCGTTTTAAAATATTTTTCCCGTTTTAAAATATTTTACCGAGTCGTTAGCAGTTTATGTGCGGAAATAAAAGACAAGGAAAGTAAATACCACACAGGATATTTTATCCTAGTTCGCGATGGCGCAACCCCTAATGGATTCGCTCACCCCTACGTCCAGTCCCCGAGCTCCTCTCCGGACTCGAGATTTCCCTTAAAATAAACTCGCTCCTTTAGTAGGCGGAGAAGCCTTTACAATCCCACAAATATTTGTCTTGGTGCGTAACTACCCGTTACCACCTCAAAATAAATGTAAACACCTACACAACTTATCTTAGACAATAACTCCCCACTATTTCTTCAAAGTTGGTGTAGAACCCTTGGTGTAGACTATTGCTTCTTGGCTTTTGTCGGTCTTGGGTCTTAGATGAAAGGTCTCGGGTTTTTCCTCTTCCTCACGGTGCGAAGACTACTAACTCCCCGTTAGTACGTCTAGGACTTGGATCTTAGAACGAGAATCACCTCACTTAATCTTCACCTCACTACAAAAGTTAGACAAACAATATCTACGAAACAATATGTGGTTAAGCAAGATATATATTAAGATCGTGCAAAACTAGCAGGTTACTGTGCTAGCCACGAAGGACGAAGGACGATTAATATGCGTTAAACTATTATTCGACTCACAAGTGTGAGGATGAGAAAGAAAAATTCAACTCGCAAGTGTGAGGACCGTGAAAGAACGTTATTACACGTTAGCTATATGCGTAGTGCGGAAAATAGTAAATAACGGCAAGGGTTAAGTCACACGAGTGGACTTTACGCACAAGCGGTATTGGAACGTTAATATTCAATTAAGAATATTAAGTTATGTCTTGTTATTTTAACTTCTTCACGAAGTTTATGTGATACGAAGTATTCCTGTAAAGAATGTCCCATGGAGCACTGTAGATGCTAGTTGGGAATCCGTAAGAATACTTAATCGTAGCACTTTGACATGTGACAAATATGCAAGTCTTTTTATGCAACTAGGCTTAAGACTTTTAGGATGTATACTTGCTATTGATTAAAATCAATGTCAAAGTATAATCTTCTTTGTAACTTCTTGCACTAAAAAGTTTATGGCCACGTAAAATAAAACGTAATTAAAACAAGTGGCTAAACTTGTGCTTAAAGAAGCTTATGTTGAACGAAGTATTCCTTTAAAAGAAATTCCCACGGAGCACTGTAGATGGTAGTTGGGAACCCGTAAGAATACTTAATCGTTACAACCTCGACGTTTGTCGGATAATCGTTCTCTTTTATAAATAGACTTTTGGGATCTTTAAAATAGATCCGAGAATAGAGATTAAGGTGAAATATAAAAGTTAAGCACAAATCTCAAATATAAACACAAAGACGAAGCTAAAAATTACCACTTTTAAAAGTCGTCGGAAAAAGTTTGCCGGAAGTTCGGCCGGATTTTGCACGGTGGTCAAACTTTGGGCAGCCCTTCGGGAGGCCGGAAAGTGGTGGAGGATGAGCTAGCTTGGGTGAACAAAGCTTGGTTGGGTGGAACTAAGCTTGTTGAACAAAAACCTTGAATATATGGATATATATATAAGATAGAGAAGGTTTTTGAGATGAAGTAGATGAAGACAGAAAATATGAACTTGAAAGTGTGTTCTACTTCTAAAATTCCAGCATGTATTTGGCTCTTAGATTGTGTTTAAAATGGGTGGATGAGGGGGTTTGTTTATAGAGAGAGTTGGGTGGAATGAATGGTTGAGAAGTAGATTTAAGGGAGTGGTTGAGATTAAAAGGGTGTGGATTGGTGACATGGCTTTCAATTGGATTGCAAACATGGAAAGTTTGTATTTCTTTGCAAGTGGATGAGCCAAAATATCCAGCACTCTTATATTATATAATAAGCCATTCGTTATTAACGATTAAATACGAATCAAATATCATTAATTAAATACCCGAATTCTCTAATAATACCCAATAAATAAATCTAAAATTATGGAGCACTTAGGAATATTATAAAATAATATTCTGGAAAGTTTGGTCAATTTTGGTCAAGGTTGACTTGGTCAAACGTAGTCAATAGTTGACAAGCCGTCTCGATTTTCGTGCCCGGACGAAAATTCTCGAAAACTTACGAAACTTTAACCATGCATATGAAATAGTATTTAAGTGATCAATCTCAAGTTTCAAGTCATTATAGCAAGTGGAAGTATTTTATTTGGATTTAAAACGATTAAATCAACTTTCGGTTCCGAATAAAATACGATTGGTCTTTTCTCGAAAAAGATAAATCTTTTGACCAATGTTTTGACTAGAATAAATACTTAGAATATATTTCCTAATATATAAAATATTTTGAGAGTGAAGGAAATATTTTTGAGCGAATAAAATAATTTTCTCCGAAATATAAGATAATTAAAAATCGGGAGAAAAAAAATTACTTTAAATATTTCTAGCACGAGAGGAAAATATTCCTGAGAGTAAAAAGTCTTTTCTAGGATGAGAAAAATATTTTGAGTGCAAAGAGAGAATATTTTTCGAATAAAAACTGATCGTTTTTGAATTTAGCACGAGTTCTCTAAAGAACGTTAAATCTCGAATATTCTTTCTTCGAGCTTGTTGCCTTATTAATATCACAGTGTAGATCTAAAAAATATCAAATCTCGATATTTCTTTTTCGATCTTATTGCCTTAGGGTAGAGATATATTTCATAAAATATAATTTTTGATTTTTCAGCGAATTGGAATATCTCTTATATTTAAAATAGGATGTAAAATTTTGCTAGAATTGACCATTTGACTTTTGACCGAATCAATTAAATAAATGACTTAGTGGAGAGGATTCTACGTGTATTTAAATTTTATGTTAAATTGTACATATACCAAAATAAATATTGTATCGAAGATATCCTTTCACACCCCTAATCATGTTATATTACATTAACTCTATTACGTTAATTTAAATATAGAATGTGATATAATAGTGATTTATTTTAGCTCATTCTAAGATTTATTAGAACAGATACTCAATTTTAAGACATATAAATCTAACTATTTAATAATATTCCCTCCGTCCCACTAATTCTGTCCACAATCAGAAATCCATTTTAATACAACCATTTTTAATTATATCCATTTCAGATTATAATTTTATTTTTAAAATTCAATTCTAATACAACCTTTTTTAATTATTTTCTTTTTAGATTATAATTTTCTTTTTAAAATTCACTAATAATGCAACCTTTTCTAATTATATCCTTTTTAGATTATAATTTTCTTTTTTTAATATGATATAATCTGGATCGTCTATTTTTTAAAATATTAGATTCAACGGTTGAGATTACTTTGATTGTACCGTGAACAAAATTATGGATAAAATTCCTTTTACGCTTATTATATTTAATGATATAATAACATTCTTAGTTTAATCATATTAATTATTTACTTGTATTATAATTTTAATATACACGAATTTGCATTAAAAAAGTTACTAGATATTTGATAATAATTACATTATTTAACAATGTATTTAGTACAAAAAATGTTATTTATTTCAAGTATTAAATTCTTTTCAATTATTATACTAATTTTAGTGTTAATATTTTAAAATGTTTCCTAATTTTAAATCTACTTTTTAATTATATGAGATTGTGACGGCCTTGCCATGTCATACTATTTAACAATTTTACAAATTATATATATAGATATTAATTTTACACTAAAATCTCGATAAATTTATATTCCAAAATAAATTAATATTTTTAAAATAGATATTTAGTCCCAACATAATAATAATAACATATATTAAAACTCAATTAATTTAAAAATCCCGTTAAATTAATAAAAATTTTCAAATTTCCATGTTATTTTTTTTTTGACGAAAAGCTGGGGATTTTATTAATACTTCAAATCCAACTCGATACAATGTTTAATCGAACTCGGAATTGAGTCCCTATCAAAACAACGACCTGGATAATTATATGATTCCCTAGCAAGTTGATGGGCAACCATATTTGCAGATCGCTTGACATGATACAAAGAAACTTTGTTCAACCTCCGAAGATGGCTCCGACAATCTTCAATAATGCTTCCGAACTGTGATCTCATAGGTGTTTTGCTCCTGATCGTTTGTACCACGACCAAACAATCAGAAACCAGAATAACATTAGGCCACTACATCACATCGATCCAACTAGATCCTCCTTCACTACCATGGCTTACGCCAGAACTAGAGCAACTGGACTTGACCAAACTATTGTTTTCGCTTGAATAAGCACTCCATTATCGTCTCTAGCAACCAGACGCAGCCCTGATGCATCTTTGTCTTCAAAAACAGCCGCGTCAACTGATACCTTAACTGAGTTCTGTTGAGGATTAACCCAAATACAATCACCATCTCCTTCGAATATAGGTTGAAGAAGATTATTAGAAGACCTATTCTGGGCTATTGACCACTCTGTAAGGTACTGCTTCGCTGCAGCTACTGTTCTATTGACTGATGAGAAATGTTTGTTCCATACTATATCATTACGATTACGCCATATTGCCCAACAAAGTGTGATAACTTCATCTTGGTCCTTTAAACTTGCTATATACAAAACACTCTTCAGCCAAGTAGGAAAATCTGAATACATTGCCCCATGAATGTCAACTTTAAGGATTAACCAACATTGTTGAGCGAAAGAACAAATTACCAGATTGTGAAAAATCGTTTCATTCTCTTGTTGACAGACTGGGCACAAAGCTTGAACTTGAACTCTTTTAAACTGAAGTTGAACGAGAGTAGGGAGACAGTTAGAAAGTGCATGCCATACCACATTGATAGATTTGGGAGGTGCTCTGATTTTCCACAATTTTCTAAAAATACTTGTCCTATCTTCAGAACTTTATTCTTCCTTTGTTGTTGCAACCATCTATACGCGCTTTTACAGAGTATAAACCTGTAACTTCATGAGACCAAAATAACACGTCCTCTCTAGCATTATCAGTAACCACTGTATCAAGGATAAGCTGCTGGTCCCTGTCATTGAACTCAGACTTAATGATATCGAGATCTCATTTTTTACTACCATTCTGGAACAGAGAAGACATTGATCGACCTTCCAAAGCTTGAGACTCAGTGGTAATATACGGACTATCATTATTGGCTAACCAAGGCTGTCCAACAATGTTGATTTTTACACCTGTACCAATACTCCATCGAACCCCATCCATAATCAGATGCTTGGCTTCACAAATGCTGTGCCAAATAAAACTGGGATTATGCCCCAGCTCCGAGTTCAAAAAATCATTATTTGCAAAATATATGGCCTTATACAACTTCGTGACTAAACTGTTTGGATTAGAAATAAACCTCCATCCTTGTTTGCCTAACATCGCCAGGTTGAAATCACGAAAATCCCTAAAACCCATGCCACTCAAAGATTTATGCTTTGACATCCGTTCCCAATTCATCCAGATTAAACAAGAATTTTTTGCCTGGGACGTCTTCCACTAGTAGTTTGACAGAGTTTTTTCAATGTTCTTTGTGATCTCCATGGGTAGGAGAAACACATTCATAGCATATGTCGGGAGAGCTTTTGCCACTGACTTGATCAAAATTTCTTTTCCATACCTTGAAATATAGTTACCATCCCAACTTTTGACTCTTGCCATCGCTTTATCCTTCAGATAGCCCAATATAGTTGATTTGTTTTTACCTAAGATATTAGGTAAACCCAGGTACGTGCTGTTGCCATTAGCCTCTCCCATCTGCAACACTTGACACACCATCTGTCTGTTATACTCGATCACATTTGAACTGTAAAACACCGATGACTTCCCCCTATTAACTTTTTGACCAGACGCTTGCTCATAGATGTCCAACAACTCAATAACTTTAGTAGCTTCAAACTCGTCTACTTTGCAATAAATGTATGAGTCATCAACAAATAACATATATGAGATTATAAGAGCTTTACGACAAACCTTTATTCCATGTAACCATTGCTTGGACTCATATTTGTTTATTAAGGAAGAAAAACCCTCTGCACAGATTATAAACAAATAAGGGGACAAAGGATCCCCTTGTTTGATGCCTCTCTTAGGAAAGATAGGACCCATTTCATGCTCACCATGTACTATAGAATATGAAACTGTGGTAACACATTGCATCACTAGATGAACCTACCAATCACTAAAACCGAATTTTTTTAACATGGCGTCCAGAAAATTCCATTCTATACGATCATAGGCCTTACTAATATCAAGTTTAAGCGCCATGAATCCCTCCTTGCCAAATTTCTTTCTCTTTAGGTAGTGCATAACCTCATACGAGATCATAATATTATCTGAAATTAAGTGACCCGGGATGAAAGACTTTGAGTATCTGACACCACTACATCTAGAATCCCCTTCATTCGATTTGCTAGCACCTTTGTAATTATTTTTGCCAACACATTACAAAGTGCAATAGGACGAAGATCCCCTACCATTGTCGGATTTTTCTTTTTTGGAAGAAGGACTATATTCGTTTCATTCAATCCAAATAACATTACACCAGTTCTGAAAAATTCTCTTGTCATTTTAACCACATCCTCCCCTAAGATCTTCCAATGCTTTTGAAAGAAGGTTGGTGTCATGCCATCCGGCTCGGGGCTTTATCCGGGTGCATCTGAAAAATAGCTGCCTTAACTTTCACTCCCGTGATCTCTTTCATGAGCTCCAAATTTTGATCAGTCGTGATTTTTTGAGATACACAATTGATCACTTCCTCGCTGTGAACTCCAGTAGAACTAAATAAATCTTGATAATAGTTCGTAATCAACGACTGTAACCCATTCTGCCAATCCACCCAGTTTCCATTGTCATCTTTCAGCTTTTTTATACGATTTGTTCGATGACGCTGACTACAAGAAGAGTGAAAATACTTCATGTTTTTATCCCTTGATTGAATCTAAAGCTGCTTCGATTTTTGCCTCCAAAAAATTTCTTTTTCATCAAGTATCAAATGAAGTTGATTCTTGGCCTCCTTGTATTTCAGTATTGATTGCTCATCTCTCCCATTTCGTAAATGCTTCATCTGAACCGTGCATTCTTTTATCCTATTACTAAAACACCCAGTTACTGAAGGAATTTACGGATGTGCGGAAGCATGGTATAACAATTTATTCCGTAAAAACCATAGATCGTACATATAGAAAATCATATAATAATGAGAAGCGGAGGAATCGTAGCCATACCTTGAAAAATTGAAGCTTTATAATCTATGGTTGCTAGCAGTTGCTTCTCAGAGTGTGAAGCACTCTACCGGTATCCACCAAGATTGATTCTTCGATGAAGCTTTTATAAAACTCAAAGCTTTATAAAATTGGAGTTTTTCCTTTTGAGAGAGAGAGAAAGATGAAGAAGATGGAGGCTAGCTCCTTTTAGGTTTTTCACAAAAACACAAAATGCACACACTTCTCTTCTCATCTCTTTCTATTTATAGGGCTCATGTAGGTTTAGTATAATTAATATATCATATATATTATTATATAAATCCCACAAAATGTTTAAATAATAATTAAACTATTTTAATCATTATTCACTACTACAGATTGGACCTATAGCGTCGCCTATATAGGTTTATAGCGTCGGTTGTTTGGCGTAGTATATGCAGGGGACGCTATAGGTATAGGCCTATAGCGTCGGTTAAAATGGCGACGCTAAAGTCCACTTTAGGCGTCAGTCATTTAAATGACCGACGCTATAGGTATAGCTTATAGCGTCGCCCCCTTAAAATGCCGACGCTATAGGTATAGCTTAAAGCGTCGCCCCTTAAAATGCCGACGCTATAGGTAGAGCTTATAGCGTCGCCCCTTAAAATGCCGACGCTATAGGTATAGCCTATAGCGTCGCCCCTTAAAATGCCGACGCTATAGGTATAACCTATAGCGTCGCCCTTTTAAATGACCGACGCTATAGGTTAAATTTTTTTTTTTTAAAAAAAAAGCCTATATCGTCGCCCTTTCAAATGACCGACGCTATAGGTCAATTTTTTTTTTAAAAAAAATAATTTCAAAATTGGAATTTCACCATTACAAAATATAATCCAAGAACACCAACCAAGTCTAAACACAATTTTTCCGTACATATATATTACAAACTTCAACTACAAAAAAAAATGTCTATATGAACTAAAAAAAATGTCTATATATTACAATTTTTCTATACATATATATAGTTACAACCTAAAGACAATCAACTTTGGTGTAAACTAAAATGTCTTTCCCACTCCTAGAAGAAGATGACTACCTCCTAATGACAAGAGAAAAATAAGAAGGTATCCTGACTTGAACTTGTGTTCCGCAGCAAACTCTCAAGTCAAAAACGAGGCTGTCTACACCTATAAGAGCCACTTCTTGCCATAATTGGATCTGAACTTCTATGTCAGGAGAAATAAGATATAGCCATTGTGTCATAAACTTACCTGTCATATATAATGACCGTATCAGCAGTTGCCAGATTTATCCCCAAACCCCCAGCTCTGGTAGATAGCAGAAAACAAAATCTGGAAGAATTTTTAGCATTGAACCTACGTTGCTCGTTGCAAGGGTCAAACTACCATCCTCTTGAAGACAAAGTTCTGCATAAAACGTATTACCCCTGTCTGCTGCACCAACAGAAAATATGCGAAGTACATTTGGCCCATTGTGCTGGCTAATATTTTGGTTTTGCTTTTTAGAAAACCTGGCCTGGGACATATCACTTTCCTTTGCATGTGATTTTAAGAGATTACGGTATTGAAACCAGCAAACAAAAGAATAACCAGCAGCAGGAGGCCAAGATCTTTCACCCATAGACACTTGAATTGAAGCATGGCCAATCTTGCTCATGTCCATCTGCATAAACGGAGCAAGAGACACATTTTTTGAAGCAATATCTTCCATAAGAACTAACCGTTCCATCATGGCAACAAGAACTTGGCCTGAATTCATCAGCCTTGTCTGCAGGATGTATCTAATAAGCACTCGAAATTCTGATGCTGACAACCTGAAACCAAATTAGGCCACATGATTGGAAGCCAAAATACTAGTTATAGTAAATATATTTATAGAAAAGTATACATGTGCTACCTATATGCTCCAAGAACCTCAACAATCTTGAGAGTATAGGAAAGTAATGGTGATGATACAGTAAGGAATGGATATATGATCTCCATCAAAAGTTCCACGCAGCCTATCCACAAATCAGTGTGAATATATAAGAATATTATCGGAAAATAAGAACTAAAGGAAATGCTTGCAACCTAATTTGCACCTGCAGATGTAAGGTTTTCCTGATTATAAGGGCCAGCACAAGCCAGCTTCCGCATAAGATCAAGAACTTCTAGCTGCACTTTTGGAGTAAAGAGCAGCAGTGAACGTAAGACCACCCTAATTGCACCAGCATTATAAACACGTTCCTTACTGGGGGAAAAAGTGCTTGACGGAGTAACTAGATGAAAACTAGCAGAACCGTTCTCAATAGTTTCAGAAGATGCAGCACTTTCTGATATCAAGAATGGAGGAATAACCACTTCAAGAGCAAGTTCAAATAACAACTGTATTACTAGCCTCTCACACTCAACAGAAATTAATCCAGACTCCGATAGAAGATCATAGAAAGTCTGGGATGAAATAACGGCATGCAACTTGGTCCGATTAACAGCATTATTGCACACCCCCACTGTCATCAAACGTAGCAGATATGTAAATAGTTTAACTGTCAGATTTAATTGCTTTGTTTTCCCTTCATCATTCTGAAAACCATGATCGGTATGAAGGTTTAGCAGCTTCTTTCCATGACAAGTTAATTTTTCCATCCCCAATGAATGCAGGTATTTTCGAATGAAAGGGCTGAGTTGTAATGATTGTTAGAAAGGCATACATAAACACTGGAAAGAGAGCAGTAGAAAAGCATTTACCTGAGTCATTGGCACTATGTTGTTGCAACTACGGAGATCAGCAGTAGCATTCTGTTTCTGTATTTTCTGCAGATAAAAACCAATTACAATCAATAAACTGGACAAGGGATAATTGTAGAACATGCCAGATTAGCTCCGGATTGAAAGATTAGTAGTAATAACTCACAACAATATTTCTTTGCAGACTTTGTCCATCCAACACCAGGAACCAATGGACCTGAATATGAAACTCTATTTGAAGGTTGTTCCATCTGTTCTTTTCTAACTTCTTTTAAAGCTTGAGTTAGTCTAGGTGGATCAATAGGAAAACCAGAAGCAACTTCATCCTTGTGGCGGTTGAATTGCTCACTTCGGGTCTTTGGATTTGAACGTCCTCTTTTCTGTTGTGTTCAGAAGATTAGAAATTAGCTAAGGTATTGCCATATAAAAGAAAAATATATATACCAAAAGGAGAAATAATGGATGTGAAATGCTATTAATAAAATGTGCAAGTTGCTTTTATATTTTTAGCCCAGACTTGAAGCCTGGTCTCTTAATCTGTTGGATGGATAACTGAAGTCCCTTATACAGGACATTTACCATGTTTCAGCGGAAGCCTGAAGGCCCCCTAGATACATTAAGCTTCCACACCCAAAATTTTCAAATTTACAATGTATGTTCCTCCAACTTTTACTACATCTCACAAAATGCTAAATACAAATATGTGCATACATATGAAGAAAAAAAAACTTCAACCCGTGCTTTATGTACCTGCAATGACGTGGCTAACTCGGCATTGGCATCAGGGGCTGGAATAGCCCGAGACTCTCTCGATCCTCTCATTTCCCGGTCCACCTTATGGCCCTTAAGTCCTGCTCCTTGCCTAAATAAACCAAAATTAGCAGTGTCAAGACAGAGATGGATGGTAATGCATTACTAAAGTACTATGCTGTACAAACCCTACTGGGACAGGGGGATGGTGGGGGTGGGGGAAGGAATAGCTCCAAAATATGTTGATATCACATCCTCAGATCATTTTTATCCAGTATCTTCCACAATGGGCAGCTGCTTACATACTTTCAAGCTTGTACCAAAACACTAAAACAAAATAACACAATCCAGTTTAGCTCCGGATTGAAAGATTAGTAGTAATAACTCATCCACCTCAAAGAAAAACATCCACTTAGCCATAAACCTGTACCTATGCAGACAATCATTCACCACAAGGAACTGATTGAACGAAATCTAAAATTTCGAGCAATTGAAAAATCTGGCATTAGAATCAAAGGGCTTTTGATGGTAAGAGATGTAATCGACCATGGGGAGTAAGAATCAAAGGTCAGTTTGAACGGAAAGTCACCGGAGATGACGAGAAACCACGGAGCGGCGGTTAAGGTTTTTCGAGAGAGTTGAGAGAGAGTTTGAATCGGCGGCTAATGAATAAGTTTATGTTTATGTTTTAGTAGTCCCGCTTGTTTTGTACAATATTTTGAAAGCCCGCTTTATTTTTGGGAGCCCGCCAATAATTTGGCCCAATAATACTATAGATTCTTAATTTTAGTATTATTTAATTAATCGATCATTTAAATAAAAAATTGAATAGAATTGTATAATATAAAATAACGTATAATTTGTATATAATTTGGCTTTTTTTGAATCATTATTAGTCGATTATTCGATTATTTATTCAATTTTTGCGTAATTGAGTCGATTATTCACACTAATTTTCGGATAGAGTATAATTATATGATATAAAATTTATAAAACTTTTATAAATTATAAAATAAATATATAAAGCTGTGGAAAAATCTCGATATCTATACTATTATATTAAAGTCGAAACATTGAGTAAAAATTTCGATATTATTTTTAAAATGTAGGAAAATTAGTGAAATTAAGGTAACATTCATCACACAAATAGTGAGTATGACTACTTTGATGTGTATGAATTTATTTTCAAAAATTGTCATTTTTCCTATTTTTATTTAATTTTATAATTTATTTTACAAACTAGTTAAAAATGGGAAAAAATAAAAAAAATTGAAAATTAGTGTAATTAAGGTAACATTCATCACACAAATAGTGAGTATGACTACTTTGGTATGTATGAATTTATTTTCAAAAATTATCATTTTCCTATTTTTATTTAATTTTTTGATTTATTTGACAAACTAGTTAAAAATGGTGGAAAAATAAAAAAAAATGAAAAATCAGTGAAAGTTGGGTAACATTCATCACACAAATAGTGAGTATGACTAATTTGGTGTGTATGAATTTATTTTCAAAAATTGGAATTTTTCCTATTTTTATTTAATTTTTTGATTTATTTGAAAAACTAGTTAAAAATGGGGAAAAAAATGGAAAATTAAGGAAAGTAGGGTAACATTCATCACACAAATAGTGAGTATGACTACTTCAGTGTGTATGAATTCATTTTCAAAAAGTGGCATTTTTCTTATTTTTATTTAATTTTTTTTATTTCTTTTACAAACTAGCTAAAAATAGGGAAAAAATAAAAAAATGGAAAATTAGGGAAAGTAGGGTAAAATTAATCATACAAATTGTCAATATCACTAATTTGTTGTGTATGAATTTATTTTCAAAAATTTGCATTTTTCCTATTTTTATTTAATTTTTTGATTTCTTTGACAAACTAGTTTAAAAATGGGGAAAAATATAAAAAAATAGAAAATTATTGAAAGTAGGGTAACATTAACGAGTAAAACTAGTTAATATTTTGGTTGTATTGAATGGTTTATTTTGTAATGGGATTAAAATTGTGTTTAGACTTGTTTGGTGTTCTTGGATTATATAATGGTGAAATTCCACTTTTGAAATAATTATTTTTTTTTTAAAAATTGACCTATTGCGTCGGTCATTTGAATGGGCGACGCTATAGGCTCTTTTTAAAAAAAAACATTAACCTATAGCGTCGGCATTTTAGGCGGCGACGCTATAGGTAGAGCCTATAGCGTCGCCCCTTAAAAGGGCGACGCTATAGGCTATACCTATAGCGTCGGTTAATGCAAACAACCAACGCAATAGCTTCTGGGTATAGCCTATAGCGTCGCCCCTTAAAAAGGCGACGCTATAGGCTATACCTATAGCGTCGGTTAATGCAAACAACCGACGCAATAGCTTCTGGCAGATGACCTAAGGCGTCGGTTAATGCAAACAACCGACGCAATAGGTAAACTAGCGACGCTATAGGTCAACAACCGACGCTATAGGTGGCGACGCTATAGGTGTATTCTGTACTAGTGATTAAAACAACTCGCTCTCTCAAAATTCCTTCATCAATAAATTAATCTTTTTATGGTGTGACCCTGTAGGTTCAATATTAAGCCGGTAGTAGAAATAAATAATAATAAACTTTTTATTTATTATTTATATGAATTCTAATAATTCATTAAATATAATTAACTGATTAATTATATTTATTCTACATCGTGAGTGATGCTTCTCAACATATCGCGACTATCCGGATAATATGAATTCACTGCTTAGAATACCAAGAACCTGTCAGTGACTAGTTACCGTACAATCAATTCCTTCTACCCTACAATATCTCGATTAAATACAAGGCATGGATCTCGTGTCAGGCCTATCAAATTTAATCATATGATTTCTTATTCATAATGCAAAGTTCATATTAATGCAAATTAGAAACTCCTTTCTAATTTCATACACTCTGGCCAGAGATTCCAGAACTCGCATATTAAGAATAACATAGGATATTCACTTCCTTACTGGAAGGGGTAGATTCTATATTGATCGTTAACTATCTCCATACATAAATCCTTATGCCCAGAATAGACCTAATGGATGTCCTTGAGACTAAGGACTAAACCAAAGCACAGTTCATTATATACAAGATAACTTTAACGATCTCAAGTCTAAGGACACTTGTACAACTTTCACTCAGTGAACAACTATCGACACGTGAGTAAACTCCATTAGTTGTTCAACTTATCTAGTCATGTTCACTGAACTTATTCCCTAATAAGCACCTACATACTAGCTATAGTGTCACCACACAAATGCCTATGAGAACAGGCATCCTCCTGACGGGAGCATGCATAGTATGTACCAATCTTTGAGGATTCACTAACTTCCGATTAGTTATCCTATGATCAGGAACTGTTTAAGTCTAGAGTTATCATCTTCTAGATCTCACTATTACAATCTCATTATAATTCTAGAAGCTTTACTCTAAACTATGGAATATCTTATTTAAGACACTTTAAATAGATAAAGCCAGTAATAAAATCAAAACAAGTCTTTTATTAATATTAATGAAATCAAATAAGAATACAAGAAAGTTCTTCCTAACTCATCATACATGATTGGATTTAGGACAAACACTTTCAGTTACTTCCCTCCCCCATAATTCCAGCTTCTCACCACATTGTTGCACCTTATGCCCAATGCTGGCATCTTAGTCATACTCCCAGTTGTCTTTAACGATTTGCAAGCAAAGAGGTTCTGTTAACCATGCATTTTCGAACCGAAACCGCTTTTTTCATCTGAAATGGATGAAATTAAAAAGGGTTGTATTAGAATGAACTTTACTTATTTTTTTTATTAGTATTAAAAAAATTCATAATTACTATTTGGACTCTATCTTGGAATCTATAAATCAGATTTAGATGATTTTAAAATCCGCGAAACTCATAAATTATCTTTAATTTAATAATGATTTAATAATGATTATTCAAATGGAAACACTAAGAATTTCAAGAGAAAATGTAATTACGAATTTTCGCATTAATCCTATTTAATGTGAAAGACGTACGTTGATAATGCTATTCAATGTAGAAAACTTGATTTTATATGATTTAAATCATTGACATACATCTTTTCGTATTTCAATATAAATACACTTTTTAGTTTGCAACATATTAAAATATAAAATATTATCCTAGATCCAACAGTTTTCACCTATTTATTTTAAAATCTAACGGTTATTATTTATTTTGTTGTACAGAGGATCAAACTACCGATTATCAAAATTTTGGACAAATCTTTTTTACACTTATTATTAAAATTGTATTTGGTTGTTAGTAGAACTATCTTCAAATAATAATAAGGGTATTTTGATAATCAAAACGAATTATAAGTATAATCATAAATCGAATATTTTCAACGTAAAACATCATCAATTTCTTTTCTCTTTTGTTTCTGCGTAGGTTTAATTGGAAAATAATTATCAAATTATCACTAAATTAAAGATTATTTTGTTAATTTCACGTGGGCCATAAAGTCATTCAAAATTCAAGATAAAGTACAAATATTAAATCGAATATTTAAAATCTTATATATATATATATCAATTTTTTAATAACATTTGATATGTAAATTAATAACATATAAAATTGAAAAATTAATATAATTATATATATTAGAAAAGGAAATAATTAAACTAGTATAAAATAAAATTATAAACATGTATAATGGTAAAATACATAATGTAAATAATAATTATTACTAAAATGAATAAAATTGAATATTAACAATAAATTAATATAAGAAGTAATTATGACAAAACATATTTAAATAAATAAATAAATATTAATAAAGAATCCCTTGAAAATTTGCAATGGACCGTTGAGATGGTGAGAACGACATCGTATGGAGCAAGCCTAAAAGTCAAGATCTGTCCGAAAGGAGAGGAGCGACCAAAGTGTTTTTTCGAGTATCCTAGCCCTAGGGTTTTGGTAAAAAACTTAAACCTCTGCTGCTGCTGCCTCTCCATTTCTCAACATATCAATTTAATTGTATGTATATTTTTGATCTAACCTTGTTCTTGTCTGTCCTTGTAGCTTCTCGCATCCCAGTCTTTTGTTCACCACTCAATCTAAGGTATGTTATATATATAACATATGTTTATACTATGTTGGATTTATACTATGATAAATCATAATCTAAGGTATTTAGGTTTTAGATTTTACTATGTTGAGTGCTTGTGAATGAATGAATATATTGCTTACACTTGTTTTGATTTTATTTTCAGCTGTATTTTGATGGTTACTTAGTAATAAGTATAGTTTTTAATCCTGCAATCTTGTAGCTGTTGAGATTTTTATGTAATATTCTGGAATTAGTGATGGAATATTTTTTATTTGGCATAGGCTTTCATCTTTTATCTGTAATTGAGTTTCTTTTTTGTGGGTTGAGCTACTTTTAAAAGCTATTGATCGGGATTTTAATTTGTAACTGACATGGATTTTAATTTGTAACTGACATGCCCCGGTTACCACTGTTAATAGTATTTGTTCAAGTATTGATGAAAAGCCTAAAAATTAAAATTGGTTGATTTTGAATTGTGACAATTTTTTGCAAAGACCATGCAGTTTTTTTTAATTTTAGAAGAGTAAAGTGCACTTTGTGTACTTGCAGTTTGTGTGTCAGACCACTTGGGATACTAGACCACTTGGGATACTGGACTTCAGAAAGTACCACGGGCTATACTGCACTTTTCTTTTCATTACGAGTTGCCCATTTCCGTTAAATGGCAACGCCGTCTGCCAGTCTGGGGGTAAAAAAGACATTTCAAGTATATGTCTTTAATTTATTTTTCTATCAATTTTCTGATTTATTTTGATTTTAGAAATTAATTTGAAATGATTTTATTTGTATTTCAGCATTTATGAAACTAACCAAAATGTCTTTAATTTCTTTAAATCCCTAAATCAATGATGTTTCCCCAATTTAGTTGTGCAGCTCTGTTTCTTCTTTGTTATCCTCAAAATTCTCGATTGTCTCTCTCTCCCTTTAATCTCTCGCCTCACCTCTCTTGTGATTACATAGGTTTCCAAGGATTGTTGCAGAATCTTCCTTAGCCTTTGGAGATCCTGTCTCAAATATCTGAACAAGTGGAGGTATATCTCCAGCAGCTGTGATGGCCCATTTGCTTTCATCGTTCTCATCAGATAGAAGGGAAAGTAAGGCAATGGCACACTCCTGTTGTTACTCAGATGACAGCCCAAGAAGAGAGATCAATAGTTGAATTCCCTCGCGTCCGTGAAGGGCACGCCACAATGTGCCTTCATCGTTACACAACATGAGAAGGGATCTAATCAACTCATTCTGAACTTCATCGCTTGCCATCGTGATCAAACCAACTAGCAAGCGCTTTGCATCAGAATTTGCAAGCTTACCAGAGAGTGTGGCATTTCCATATAAACTGGCAAGAGCTTCTATAGTACGCTCCTGCACAAGAAATGGCAAGCGAGGCTTGAACTTACTAACTTGGGTTCAGTTTATTTGGTCATTAGCCCTATATCATCATTTTCCAAAATATCGTCTGATTCTGACCTTACTTGTAACGATATTACATAAAATCGTATCAACTTTAGCCATGCTTCGTTCCATTTTGTGTTTGGGGAGAAATCAAATTGAAAATTAGGGATTGCAAAGAGATGGGTTGAAGAATTGGGGTTCATTTCCTGTATATATAGCCCAAATAGTCGTTGCAAGTGTATAAAGTCTTTTTTACCCCCAGGCTGACAGACGGAGTTACTACCAGTTAACGGAAATGGGCAACGCGTAATGAAAAGTAAAGTGCAGTATAGCCCGTGGTACTTTCTGAAGTCCAGTATCCCAAGTGGTCTGACACACAAACTGCAAGTACACAAAGTGCACTTTACTCATTTTAGAATTAAAATTGATGGGTACCAATTTAGCGAAAAACAATTAAATTGATGGGTACTGACTTCTGGATTGAGTTGGAGTGGAAACTGACATTGAATCTGCATTCTTTTAGATAATCAAGCAATAGTGTAAGCTGTTATATATTTTGTAGATCATTTTTGACAACAAGTATCCGAATATAACTCTTACCTAAAATGGATATGAAAGTTTCTATTTCTATCTAGTATCAATTTTAAGTTTTGTGACCGAAGATAAGTTAAGAGATTAATCACAGTAGCTTTAAGTTAATTATGAATAAGAGAATAACTTATTTAATAAACGAGTCCTTGCATTTAGATAAATGTGTCAACATTCACTGGGGTTTAATGTGTTATAATTTATAAAAGAGCTTTTAACAAATATATATAATTGATTGAAGATGATGTAAGATTTATTATTGTTTTGGCCATTATTTAATAAATTTATTATTGGGAAGAGAATCACAACATTAAATTTTCCCCTAGAGTTGGTTTCTTCTTGTTTAATTCAGACGATATTTTTTTCCAACTCTGGACATTATTACCCTTATCTTATGTGAACACATAAAAGCTTCCAAAAGATGTATAGATGTTTCCCTCAAATAAAGACCATAAGAGAACACACATAAGATAAATAAACTAGAGAACAAGAGTATAAGAGCTTTAATAGGTGTGTAGCCAAGTACTCTCCAGTTTTTCAAAAATACATACCTTTACTTGGTCTTTATATTGCTAGGACAAATTCGGAAGTGCAGAAATCTAATTTTAGTGTTGATTGTCATTTGTCAATTCATAATATGGGTTGAGGACTGAGGGTGATGGTTGCTATATAATATACATTGATTTTCCTTGAATTATAAGAATTAGAAATTAACTTACTTGACCTGTGGTTCTTCATATGTTTTCAAAAATTTCATTACATGATTTAGTACTAGTTGATGATTCCCACAGAGCAGTACTGGTAGCTCGAACTTGAAAATGCTCTCAACCTATTAAGGAGCTAAGTAAAAGTTACCTCATATGTTAACTACCACATGCGTACATATTGTCCGACATGTACTAGGATGATTGATTGACCGAAGAACATACTGAATGTTCTTTTTTGTAATTCATGTGTCTATTTGTGCATCAGATCCTAAAGAAGTAACTTTCTTAGACATAGTCTCAGTTTTTCATGACATGTTTATAAGTAGGATCTTTCACAGTACTAAATAGTTAAATCATCTTAATGTACCATATCTATAGCAAGTCTGATCACCATGTTACCTGTAGGATTGAATAAGACCAGTTGAAGGAGAGAAGATGAAGCCAATATTTTGCGGAAACCTAGAACATGATGCACGCCCATCAGAGCTCGAACGCCTATTTAAAAGATATGGGAAGGTTGAAAGAGTGGATGTGAAGTCAGGTATCTATGATATTTCGGTTGAAAGGTTTTGCGTGTATGTCTAGTGATAATAGTCGAATTTGCATACTTAATTTAACAGAGTTATTCGTATTCGTTTTGGTATGGAGATCTACATTGCCATATGTAAACAAGTACATAACATAGATCCTTTAGTAGTTTTTCAAAAACTTATTTAATCATCTTTGTTAGCATAGCTGCGGAAGTGAGGCGGTATAGCTTTATTTCTTGCATGAGGTGCAAGCATATTTTAACTACTGTCTAGTGGTGGTGGAACTTTCTTAAAACTTTTACTTTTATTACTTGAAAGTTATCTGTAATTACCTGTGTACATAGAATGTTGTTTCAGGAACTTGTGCGAAGTGTAATTACCTGTATACATATATATATATATATATTACTATGATATGTACTTGTGCCTCTTGGTATTAGTGAAGTCTGAATGCTTTCATAAGGTAGGAGATTGGTGGTATATTTAAATATTTATGTTGGGGCGGTTATTTCTTCTCTCAGTACTTCCCACAAGCATCTGGTGAGAAATCGAAGCTTGACCTCAAGCAGTTCTAACTCAACAAATCTTAAAATTGACCTAATAAATATAGAAAGTTTCATAATGACATTAAAACTTTAATGAATTTGTCGTGTATGTATCATTTTCCTTTTAGTGAAGTATTGTAGCTGAAATCCCCTATACTCAACAATGTTTTTAACGCAGGATTACTTGATGTTTCCATAATCTTTCTGGATGGGTGGGCCATCATATTATCTTTTCTGCTGGTGCCTTTCTGGCATCTTCTAGTGTTTTTCAAGAAGAATTTTCTGATCTGTCATGGCATCAACATCCTACATTTCCCCGAGTACCATTGCTTTTTAAAATCATGACTTTTGCTCAGTCTTCAATTTCTGACATATGTTGCCATAGAAATCATAATCATCACAGAAGCTACCAGCCAGGTTTTATGCTTATGTCCCACAAAAATTCATATTTTTGTGATATGTTATGTCTTTTCTCAACTCTCTGGGTGGTGTGGGTTTATTATAAATTGGGACAATCAACACTTTCTTGCTTTTTTGAGTGATTTTACAGGTGGTTTTTAGAATGTATAGATTTGTTAAATATATCAGATGAATTTAAATTGTTCAGTTTCCTAAAGCTTCAACTTTGCAGGATTTGCTTTTGTCTACATGGAAGATGAGCGAGATGCTGAGGATGCGATTCGGAGACTTGACCACACAGAATTTGGAAGGAAGGGGCGCCGACTCCGTGTTGAATGGACCAAGGTATTGCCTTCCATGAGTTTTAGGACTCTTGACTCAAAGACCAAACTGTCCTCTTCACATTGTCCTTGTTGAACTGGTGCTATTTCAATCATGTTAAATTTTTTTATTTTTTATTTTTGAAAATCATGGTAGCAAAAGCTTTCCATTGAGTTCTATATGATTACATATTACATGACAAACTGATGTGGTTTGTTAATTTTGCAGCAAGAACGTGGAGACAGAAGGACTGACATCTCTAAAAGACCAGTCAATACAAAACCCACAAAAACCTTGTTTGTCATCAACTTTGATCCTGTCCATACCAGGACAAGGGATTTGGAGAGGCACTTTGATCTGCATGGCAAAATTTTAAATATTAGGATCAGAAGAAATTTTGCTTTTATACAGTTTGAATCAGAGGAAGAAGCCACTAGAGCACTGGAGGCAACCAACATGAGGTTCGTTCCTATTATGATCTAGTTTTTGCTTGTTATATTCTTGGAACTTTCTTTAAGTGTAAGGATAAGTAATGCAGACTCCATTATACTAAGTCATAAGCTTGCATTTTTATCAGTTGATCACGGTTTCTTGAAATCTTTACCATAAAGTGGGGTCCAAAGTATCTTGGACACTTCATTCTATATTATTGGTGTCTTTGGAGTTCTCTGAATTTTAACAGTAAAGCTTTAATATAAATTATTTAGTTGAAATTAATGTTTACCTCGTCTTTGTTTCATTTACTGCACTTTTTCGGTATCCTGATTGACACTAAATCGTTGACTTTGATTTCAGCAAGTTTATGGATCGTGTTATCTCAGTGGAATATGCTATTAGAGATGACGATGAAAGAAGAAATGGGCACAGCCCTGAGAGAAGAGGCCGTGATTTTTCACCTGATAAAAGAGGATATGGTCGTGGACGATCACCGAGTCCATATCGCAGGGATAGAGATAGCCCTGACTACGGGCATGGATCCAAGCCAAACTCAAGACTTGAATCTTGGAGAAGTCCAGACTATGGCAGAGCAGAAAGCCCAGCTGCTGAGAGATACCAAGGGTATTAGTAATCTCTCTCAGTCTCATGTATTTTTGAATTATATGTTAAGTAGGAATGTTAAGAGTAACTTCTTGTTGAATTAGCTAATTAAATTTAAATGTGATTGCTACTGAAAGACATGGATCCAAGCCAAACTCGAGATTTGAATCTAGAAGAAGTTCAGACTATGGCAGAGGGGAAAACCCAGCCGATGAGAGATACCAAAGGCAAGACTGATATCTTTTATATACCTCTTAATATGTATTTAAAGTATTCTAAGCAGGAATATGAAGACTAACTTCTTGGTTGATTAGCTGATTAATATTTGATGTCATTTGGTTGATTAGTTGATTAGTATTTGATGTCATTGCTACGAAAATGAAAATGAGAAGATTGGAAGCTTAACTTTAGAAGGCTAGTTTCAGACAGATTTATTTAAAGAGGGAATAGAATGTAGTTGGCAGAAGGCAAACCGGTGTTAATTTGACTTCTTATGGTCATCTTTGCCAGTTGCCTAATGTATATTTTTCATTTTGTTTCCTGCTATTAGCAAATTATGAAATATTATGCAACTTGTATAAAATTCTAAACGCTATGTTTCAGAATATTGTGTGTAGTGATGTTTTGAAGTTATAATAACTAATAAACTAACTATATTTATCACTGCAGTCGCTCTCGTTCACCTCCACCGCGAGAAAGATCTTGTTCACCTCCACTGCGAGAAAGATCTCGCTCATAAGACGCCGAGGAGAGTTCCAAGCAAGCGACAATGGAGCCTTTGTTGGTTTGATTATCATATGTACTGTTTGTAGTTGCTCAAGTGTTGTGCTTTTTCTGAACCCAAATCAAACATCAACTTGGTTCACAGTGTGTAGGTAGCTATACTGCATATCTGATCTGTGTTCTATTTTATTTTTAATTTAATGTTACTGAAAGTGAATTTTGATTAACATTGAAAAATCTGCCAATACCTAACCCCCTTCGGTGTGTAGTATGCCTCTGGGTCTGTACTTTTAGTTAGATTAGTTGCAAGTTTTTTTTTTGGTGACTTACCTAATCAGTATTGCGAATAGTCAAATTGCGATTGACTTTAATTTGGATGTAAAACCTGTCCATGGATCTCATCACCAGCAAGGTTAATTGGTGTGCCTCATAAAGTTTATATGGAGTTACCCATGTGAATAATTTTCTAAAGTTGTCAACATTTTCCTGACAATTAAACATTTGTTTGGCTGTCTTCTTTTTTGTTGTTGTTGTGTGTGTGGTTGGTCTTGCTGCATCTATACTCACTTTACCTCATGATGGTCAGATGGTGCATCATACTAGTCTTTCGTATGCATATTCTTGGCTGACGAGCTGCATACAAAGTATTACTTGAGTGATGGTAGTTTGTTACTCAATGCTCACAATTTAGGAATGCCAGTACAGTCCATGAGTGTGTGGTACATAAACTATGGTGTGATGACTTTCCGTAGGGTGAGATTCACCACCACCTTGTGGTCAGATGGTGCATCATACTAGTCTTTCGTATGCATATTCTTGGCTGACGAGCTGCATACAAAGTATTACTTGAGTGATGGTAGTTTGTTACTCAATGCTCACAATTTAGGAATGCCAGTACAGTCCATGAGTGTGTGGTACATAAACTATGGTGTGATGACTTTCCGTAGGGTGAGATTCACCACCACCTTGTGGTCGCGCAATTCAGTGCTTCTAGATGGCCAGATGGATGAATAAATTTTACCTTCTCTATTCTCTCTTTAAATATATATCTCCTCAATAGCTGAACTTACCACATATGTTGAAGCTGATATTCTCTTTACACGGCTTTCTGAGCATTCTTTGTAGAACACTTTTGGCTCTGTAGCATCACCTTAAGCTTTGTGCATAAAGAAAATAGAACTCACTTCCATCTCATTATATTTTAGGTAACCATTATTTTACTCTATTTTAGGGGTCGAAAATAGGGAAGCCCATTGGAGATGCTCTTAGTATTCTTTGTGCAAAAGTTAAATGAGCTCATAATATTTGCAGATTTTGATCAAACACAAAGCAAGGTTTTAAAATAGAGACAAATGCACCTTCCTGTTCTTGGAGAACATGTTTAAAAGAATGTGTACATCTAACCAGTTGTGATCCTGTTGGGTTCTTGATCAAGGGAGCAAGATGAGATAACCAGTACGGTTTTAAGTTTGGGTTCGGATCTTCAGCTGGAGCAAGACGAGTGCGTTTTAAGTTTGTTTGATGAAATTACCCTGTGAAATGCGTGTGTTTTTCTTCATTTTTTGTTAATTACTATTCAGATTATACTATATACTTGCAATACAAACCTTTCTAACTAACTAAATGAAGAATGTAAATGTGATGATAAGATAGGCCAGAGTGTAGATTGGCTCGCAATGTACGAGTCCGGTATGTAAGAGTGCAGTGAGAAATTTACAAAATAATTTATTTGTTAGTGTACGAGGCATAATACTGGCAATGGAGTGATAACAAGCATAATAATGCTCAAATGATTAAGGAATAAGAGAATGAAGAAGACAGTAGATCTGATTGTTCATTCATGAAAAGAGTGAAAATCCAATAATGGTTGCACTAAAGACTTACAAGATAATGATCAGCTATATGAAGTCTAGCTATCAGACAAAAACAGATAGACAATATGACAGACATGCCTGCCATATCAATAACAACCACACAATGTCTAACGGACTATTGCTAGCACATTATTAATTGAATAGATAGAAAGTTAACTTAATAGAAAATACTAGTGTATTTCCTTTACACTCCCCCTCAAGCTGCAGACTTTGAAGAGTATCTAAGTTGTAGGTCATGTGGTCGGATGCTCCAGAGTCAACAATCCACTCTGTGGGCAGATTATTAGCACTCAAACAGGAGATCATTCATGAGAAATGACACATCAAGTTCATCATCTGTGTCCGGTAGCTTACTCCCCCCATTGTTAATTGAGGAACCAATTTAGCAAGTTGTTCGAGTTGTTGTGGGCTGAAACACAACCCAGAACTGGTTCCTGGAGATTCTTGTTTTTGATCACTGACTGCCATTCTCTGTGTTGGTCCACCTTGAACTGGTGATTTAGTCCACCTTGAGCCAGAAGAAGCATTTATAGGTCGTCTTGGAGGTGGAGTGGACTTGTATCTGGAATGCGAGCTGGGATAGCCTACTATTTGCCAACATCTACTCCCATGCAGAATGACCTTTGCCTCCACACACTGTACATACAATGGGCTTTGTCATTGTTGTTTTTGCTGAACATAGCCATCAAGTCAGACGAGGAAGGAGTAACACCAAGAATTGAGTGTTGAGCTTCTTCTTCCTGAAGGGAAGCACATGCTGATTCAACTGTGGGAAGTGGTGCTTTTAAAAGGAGTAGGCTTCTCTGTGAGTTATACTGTTCACTCAGTCCATTTAAAAATTGAAACAACCGTGATTCCTCCCTTTGTGCATTAATGGCCACCAACAATTTTACCAGGGCTAGCTACGACAAGCAACATGTTTAAAGAATCTAGTTCTTCCCAAATAGCTTTCATACATGTGTAATACTCAGTAAGAGAGTCATTATTTTGTTTGAGTTCATACAGATCTCGACTTAGCTTGTACTTTCGACTGCCATTAGTTAAAGAGAAACGTGTTTCCAGATTCAACCATATATTTTTAGCAGAGGACATATACATTTACATGATAGATTTCTTTATAGAAGGAGAAATATTAGAAGTAAGCCAAGCGATAACCATATTATTACATGTTTCCCACATTTCAGCCTTAGCTAAATCATCTGTAGGGAGAGGGATAGTACCAGTAACGAAGCCAAGCTTTCACTTCGATGACAGGTTGATTTCCATGGATCTTTTCCAGCTTCCGTAGTCTGAAGACCCTTGGAGTTTATCCACATGAATGGAGGTGGCATTATTAGAAGGATGTAGAAATAGAGGAGTCATCATTTCTTGGTATCTGATACGATTTCCAGCCATGGAGATGGTATATGAAAAAATCGTTTTAAGGTTGGAGAGTGAGATCTATATGTGGTATCAAGAAACAAGAGAGACAGAGTTTGAAGATAGAGAGAAAACAAGAAAAGGGTTTTTTAGAAGGTGAGAAGAAAAGTAGATCTGAGATGAAGAGCTCGTGGCTACAACACCAAAAATGACAGTTATAAGAAAGGAATATATAGTTTAAATGGAACGTCGAGCCTTTATGGCTCTGATACCATGATAACAAGCATACCAATGCTCAAATGATTAAGGAATAAGAGAATGAAGAAGACAGTAGATGTGAATGTTCATTCATGAAAAGAGTGAAAACCCAATAATGGTGGCACTAAAGACTTAAAAGATAATGATCAACTATATGAAGTCTAGCTATCAGACAAAAACAGATAGACAATATGACAGACATGCCTGCCATATCAATAACAACCACACAATGTCTAACGGACTATTGCCAGCACATTATTAATTGAATAGATAGAAAGTTAACTTAATAGAAAATACTAGTGTATTTCCTTTACACTCCCCCTCAAGCTGCAGACTTTGAATAGTATCTAAGTTGTAGGTCATGTGGTCGGATGCTCCAGAGTCAACAATCCACTCTGTGGGCACACTGTTAGCACTCAAACAGGAGATCATTCATGAGAAATGACAATCAAGTTCATCATCTGTGTCCGGTAGCTTACTCCCCCCATTGTTAATTGAGGAACCAATTTAGCAAGTTGTTCGAGTTGTTGTGGGCTGAAACACAACCCAGAACTGGTTCCTGGAGATTCTTGTTTTTGATCACTGACTGCCATTCTCTGTGTTGGTCCACCTTGAACTGGTGATTTAGTCCACCTTGAGCCAGAAGAAGCATTTATAGGTCATCTTGGAGGTGGAGTGGACTTGTATCTGGAATGCGAGCTGGGATAGCCTACTATTTGCCAACATCTACTCCCATGCAGAATGACCTTTGCCTCCACACACTGTACATACAATGGGCTTTGTCATTGTTGTTTTTGCTGAACATAGCCATCAAGTCAGACGAGGAAGGAGTAACACCAAGAATTGAGTGTTGAGCTTCTTCTTCCTGAAGGGAAGCACATGCTGATTCAACTGTGGGAAGTGGTGCTTGTAAAAGGAGTAGGCTTCTCTGTGAGTTATACTGTTCACTCAGTCCATTTAAAAATTGAAACAACCGTGATTCCTCCCTTTGTGCATTGATGGCCACCAACAATTTTACCAGGGCTAGCTACGACAAGCAACATGTTTAAAGAATCTAGTTCTTCCCAAATAGCTTTCATACATGTGTAATACTCAGTAAGAGAGTCATTATTTTGTTTGAGTTCATACAGATCTCGACTTAGCTTGTACTTTCGACTGCCATTAGTTAAAGAGAAACGTGTTTCCAGATTCAACCATATATTTTCAGCAGAGGACATATACATTTACATGATAGATTTCTTTATAGAAGGAGAAATATTAGAAGTAAGCCAAGCGATAACCATATTACATGTTTCCCACATTTCAGCCTTAGCTAAATCATCTGTAGGGAGAGGGATAGTACCACTAACGAAGCCAAGCTTTCACTTCGATGATAGGTTGATTTCCATGGATCTTTTCCAGCTTCCGTAGTCTGAAGACCCTTGGAGTTTATCCACCTGAATGGAGGTGGCATTATTAGAAGGATGTAGAAATAGAGGAGTCATCATTTCTTGGTGTCTGATACGATTTCCAGCCATGGAGATGGTATATGAAAAAATCGTTTTAAGGTTGGAGAGTGAGATCTATATGTCGTATCAAGAAACAAGAGAGATAGAGTTTGAAAAGAGAGAGAAAACAAGAAAAGAGTTTTTTAGAAGGTGAGAAGAAAAGTAGATCTGAGATGAAGAGCTCGTGGCTACAACACCAAAAATGACAGTTATAAGAAAGGAATATATAGTTTAAATGGAACGTCGAGCCTTTATGGCTCTGATACCATGATAACAAGCATAACAATGCTCAAATGATTAAGGAATAAGAGAATGAAGAAGACAGTAGATGTGAATGTTCATTCATGAAAAGAGTGAAAACCCAATAATGGTTGCACTAAAGACTTAAAAGATAATGATCAACTATATGAAGTCTAGCTATCAGACAAAAACAGATAGACAATATGACAGACAGGCCTGCCATATCAATAACAACCACACAATGTCTAACGGACTATTGCCAGCACATTATTAATTGAATACATAGAAAGTTAACTTAATAGAAAATACTAGTGTATTTCTTTTACACTCCCCCTCAAGCTGCAGAGTTTGAAGAGTATCCAAGTTGTAGGTCATGTGGTCGGATGTTCCAGAGTCAACAATCCACTCTATGGGCAGACTCTGAGCACTCAAACAGGAGATCATTCCTGAGAAATGACAATCAAGTTCATCATCTGTGTCCGGTAGCTTATGGAGCAAAATGATTAATTTGAGAAAAGGTAATGCATGTACTTGTAAATGTGCGAGTCTAGTCTAGTTATGCTAAATGCATTGAGGAAATCATGAAATGCTTTATTTTACTCGCTCAAAAATAAGCATTCGAGGATATCTCGTTGACTCGTTCTATACCGTACTAGATAAATGCCAAATTTGAATTGAAAAATCTGCCATGTGCGACATTTACCTTATGTTTTTTTTAATAATTGAAAGGTTGAGGTTTGATCATTGCAACTTCACTAATTTGTTTGGTATTCTAAAATTATTAAATACGTCAACTTTTGTCTATTTCTTTTTCTTAAACAGAGCTACCTAGGATACTGGTTACCTACCTTGAGAATGGCGTTTCTTGGGTACTCTAGTATGTCTCTTGCATCGTATCATCTCCGATTCCTTCGAAACATGTCTCTATGGTCAATGAGAAAAGGACCCAGATCTTGAATCAGCTTTATCACGAAATCGCAGATGGGTAGTAAATAATCACATAAAAAACACAGTCTTACGATGTCCTAACCAGGTGGCATCAGTTTAACTCCTCAAGAGAAACTTCAAGACTTTTGATCTTCAGGGCAAGGCATTGAATTGGCTAAAGAAGTACCCATGTTGCTTCGATGTTTATCTAGAAAATAATGAAATTTATTACCGATTGACAAAACAAATGATGTTTCTAGTACAAGAGGAAGGGTCTGTTAAAGATTTGCAGGAAGGAGTAATTCAGAGGCTCAGTGTCTTAAAAACTTAATGAATTAAAGAGAAATTTTGAGCTTGCAGATGATTATTTAGTTAGGGTTATACCCAAGTTTCTAGAACTATTTCGAATTGTTAATTATAGTGGGATACAGAGTTTGATGGAGATTATAGTGTGGAGCCATGTTATTCATGTTCATCGCCCTCTACAAGGGTTAAGTCTTGGGATTAGGGATGTGCATTTCACTCGTCCCGCTCGACCTCGATCCGATCCCCGTTTCGTTCAGATTCGGGATTCAGGGAATTTTTCGAGTTCAGGATGAGGAACGGGAAATATTTTTAAAAAAATTCGGAGATCGGGGCGTGGTCGGGTATTAGGGGATCCTCGCCACGATCCCCGATTTTAATTTTTTTAAAAATATATATATATATATATATATATATATATGTATATAATTAAATTATTATAGGCAAATATATTTACATATATTATTAGTGCTTAAAATTTTTAATTCATTTCACATATTCAAAAGTCTAATAGTAAAATTTAATTTAAATATAATAATTTAATTATATCTTATAGTACAAATAAAAATTAATTCAAAAAATTTTTAGAATAGGTCATTGAATTTAAAATATATATTATATATTATAATTTAGCAAATTAATTTTATTATGAAATTTGTTTAAGAATATATAAATTTTTTTAATAAAAATCCCCGATTCCCCGCGGGGATCCTCGTTCCCCGTTTGGGGCGGGGATCGGGGAGCAAAATATCCCCCGTTCGGAGATCGGGGCGGGTTCGTGGAGCGGATAGGGGTTCGGGGATCGGGGGTGGGGATTGCAGTACTCCCCGACCTCGAAGTGATCCGACGCCCATCGATAGGTTTCTCGAATTCAATAACTCCATACAATTCACCTTATTCAGATCCCGTGGGTTTAATGAAAGGAATCAACAGAAATGGATAAGAGAACAGTAGGTTTGGTACATGAAATACTTTCATTAGTTTTGTGAAAAAAAGTATCAATTATAAAGCTAGGTCATTTCAAAAGAAAATTTTGCTTGCCGGAGAAATTAAACAGCCTGCTTTTAAAGCACCCTTGTATATTTTATGTGTCGAACAAATATCAGATTTACACAGTTCTTTTCCAAATGAATATGAAGGGTCGGAACTAGTTGACAAGTAATCTCTTATTGTTGTGAAGGAGAAATTTGGAGAATTGATGCAGGAAGGGCTTTACTAGTATAATGGTAGGTGTTATTCTCAAAATTTAGAAAAAAACTAGGAAAAAAGGCATAATTCCTGCGAGACCTAAAAAAGATTGAGAAAAGTGGCGAAATGATTGAACAGAATTATTAGGGAGGTGATCTTGCTGGCATTTTGGACCCGGAAGAAAGAAAGCGATTCTATAGAGTTCTTTTTGATGATACATGTCGCTAGCCAGTGGTATTTAATTGCATCCTCTTACTTTAACAAACTTATACTTGCCCACCCTCAGAGTTTGTACTGAATGTATCTTTAGGATGTCATTATATCATATTATTCACTGTCTCCTTGTTTCTTTTTGAAAGTTTTCTTGTATAAAAGGTTATTTAAATTTATAATAATTATGGTGCAAAGAATTTACATTAATGCAATCAGTTTCACAATGGCTTGAATGTATACTTGTTTACAACAATATTCACAACATTGACATTATTTAAAATCCATAATGTGTTTTGTGAAGAAATCTTGTGGTAAAAGAAATCTTCTTTAAGTGTAAAAATTAATAGTGCAGACTCTGGTTATATGAAGTCATAAGCCTACAATTATATACCACTGGCTATGGACAAAGAACTTTATAGAATCACTTTCCTTATCACTGTTATTAGGTTTTTTAAAATTTTTCCCATAAAGTGGGGTCTAACTTCATTCTATATTAAGATTATTCATTCATGCATGGGATAACACGCGGTGGCGGAGCCACCAAGTAACCATGGGTGTCTTTGAAGTTCATTGATTTTCAGAATATAGTTTTTTTTGTAAATTTTTCAGTTGCTGTTGATGTTTACTTCATATTTGTTTCTCTTATGGCCAAAATTTCATTCAGGTATTTTAAGAAGATTTCGGGTCAAGAAAGGGTTCGATTTGGGGATTCTATAAAAAATTAGGTTTTCAGTCAGAAAGGACGCCCTCTTGTATCAAAGAAAGGCATTTGTGGACTAATTATTGTTTCCTATATAATTATTGAAGAATTTCCTCCTTGGGTATACCAGGAGGGGGATTTTCGTCGTAAAAGGCCTCCAAGGTTTTCCTGGATTCAAGGACCCTTTCTTAAACACAGAGGGCGCACCCTCATGTGGAAAGATGGGTAATTTTTGGTGTGGGCTTTGGAGCTCTATTCCTGTTATCAATGGGCGCGCCCTCTTTGAGAAACTTCGGAGTAATTCTGCACTTTGCACCCAAAAGCTCTGGATCACTTGTCCTACTATCTGGTGGGTGCTTCTCATTCGGGGGATAAGAATGCGTTCCACACTTGGGGTAAACCATGTCTATACCTACGTCCATTAAATCAAGAAATAGCTGGTAGCGGAAAGGACTAGTCCTTGACGGGGAAAGTTTCCTTGTCCGTGAAGTCTTGAGATCATGGATGAGCCTTGGGCCTTTGTGGTTAGGCCTCATAGTGGAACATTCCGGAAGCTGGACCTTCAATCCAAGCCTATTTCCAAGCCCATTTGGGTTTCTTGCTCTCCAAGAACTACGTATGGCTTGATCCCCTATAAATACCGAGGTACGTATGCCAAATGAGGGGTTGGAAGTTGAGAGCTCTGAAGCGACCACCACTAACCCTTCTCAATCTCAGCCACTAATTACATATAACCACCACGCACCACCACTCTTTCCAGCGAAAAACCACCATCGTAGATCTTATTTTTGGCGACGTACCTCAAATTTTGTTGTTACCAAATTCCTCCTAAAAAAATTGACGCTAGAAGGAGGGGAGCCAATCAAGATCTTAATCTTAAGAGTAGAAGATGTATCACAATCAAGGTGGAGGTTCTCATGAAGAAGATGGTTATGATTCTGAGGATAGCTTGTGGGGTAATCAAGCCTGCCATAAAGCCTATGTTCCAAAGGAGATTTCTGCTGTTCACCACCATGGAACTCCGGTCATCGGCAGATAGCCGCCCGTTCTTATCAGCAACGCGGAGTTAATGGAACAACTGTATCGTATGGGAACTGCCGTAAATAACTTTGGGGCAAGATTGGATTTGGTAGAACAAGGAAGTAGGAGAAGATTCCGGAATAGCCCGCACAATCAGCATCGTTCAGGGCAAGCCCGTCAAGTTGAGGAAAACTCTCGAAGCGATGAGGAAGTGCATGATAGAAGGTTTCGGTTGGTAACTCCTCGAAGGTTGGATTACTCGGGGGAAAGGGTTCCCATTGTTGAGCATGCAAGCGAGGATGATCGTGTTTGTAAGATTCCAGACACTCAGAAGAGGGCGCTCCCTCATCTTCATCGCTCTGGATGAACTGCAAGTGCAATTCAACGAGATGAAAAGAGGATGATTAGAGAGAAGAAAGATTTTGCTAGCTTAAAAGAACATCTGGGAATAAGGCTTGATGATGATGACCTAAGGATGGTACTCCTGGAGCACTAGGAGAAGGAAAAGCACTAGGAATCGAGGCTTCGTGATCCACAGATAGCGCCCCCTAATTTCAGGTCGAGGCCCCATGGACACGAGCGAGCCCTTCCTCAAGATAATACTGGAAGAAGAAGCAGCTGTGATAACGGTGATAGAAGAATAGAGATAAATTCTTGAGGCCTCATAATAAAGAAGGCACGTCCTTAAGTGGTAGGTCTCCCCGCATAACTCAAATTCCTTCAAGTACCTCCAGTGAAGTGAGGTCGAGGGCGCGCCCTCCCTCCAAAGGAAAGTCTTAGGGGAATCCACAGCCTCAAGGAAATCCACAGACTCAAGGTCAAAAGGAATAAGCTCAGAATCAGGTAGAGAAGCAGAATCAAACTCAAGCTCAAGGAAATACTGAAACAACTCAACCTCCACCCTTGGGGGTTCTCAGCCAGTTTCATAGCCAAGTGTCCAGAACATTCCTGGAGTTGGGACTTTCAATGTGGATGATTTCAGGAGGCTACTTGCTCAATTGAATGGAGGAAGGATATCCGCCACTACTCAAACTCTTTCTCCATTCTCAGCGGAAGTTAGAAAGGCACAGCTCCCTACTAAAAGTCAAAAAAAGTCAAAAAACTTTGGATTTGTGAAGACAAATATTTACTCCTAGCTCCGGATCATGTGCTACACCCACAATCCGCTCATGGGAGCAAAAAAAGGGAAATTTCATTTTTAAGTTTCTCAAAGTCAGAAAACTTTGGACTTGTAGACAGATATTTACTCCTAGCCCTGGATCATGTGTTACTCCCACAAGCCGGGCCTGGGGGCAAGAAAAGGGAAATTTTTCTGATTCTTTCAGATAACTATAGCATAATCACTACTACTCCCCCATTCAGATAATTTGAATAGGGGAGTGGGGGGCAAATGATAGGCTATAAATAGCAGCTAGTACAGGCCTTTCGTTCTATAGGATCCGGACCACCATGAGTAGATATCATCAACCTGGACCAACTCCAATATTAATTGGCAGTAGCCATGATCCCAGTCATGATCAAAAACCCTACTTGACAATGACAACTAATAATGGCCAATGATTGGCATGATTCGAGAATGAGTAGGTCACACGTCAAAGTGGTCCAAGCACACATATACACAATTTCACTTAGACACGTGTAACCCATCCACGAGCCCCAATTGCCTTTTCTACCTAGGATTCAACGCTCATGATTGCAGGTACAAACCTCAAAATCCTATTCAACGCTCAAGGAAAGAAGAATTTGGGGTTACATACTCTCCCTCACATACACACACCCTCCACATTTAGATCACTCTCTTTTCTTGAATATTACTTCCAAAGTCTACACTTATTCTCACGCCGAAGGCGTTGCGGGTCCTAAATCCCCCTCCTCCGGTGTTATTTTGCATAGGCCCACCAGCTACACATCTTTAGGGCGTGAGAACGACGAGAAAAGAGTAGATCGAGATTTGGAGTTATCATATTATGTAGGCATGTGAAGAGTAACTTCTTGGTTGACTCGCTATTTAAATTTTGATGTCCTTGCTACTGAAAATGATAAATTGAAGTTCAATTTTATGAAGGCGAATTGATATTATAGTTTGAAACAGATTTATTCAAAGATAAATTGTATGTAGTTGGCAGAAGGCAAAATTTATGGTCATGTTTACTAGTTGCATGATGTGTTTTTATTTATTTATTTCCTGCTATTAGAGTATCATCAAATATCATGCAACTTGTTTATAATTCCAAATGTTTCCCCTAGGGACATTGCGTGACTTATGATAACTAAATATGTGTATCAATGTAGTCGCTCTTGTTCACCTCCATCACGCTCTCATTCACCTCCATCGTGTGAAAGATATCATTCATATATGACACCGAGAAGAGTTCCAAGCAAGCAAAGATGGAGCCATTCTTGGTTTGATTTTGTTATGCACTATTTTTAGTTCAGTGTTACTGTATTGTTCTTTCTCTGAACCCAAATAAACTTCAATTTGCATCACAGTGTAGATAGCTAAACTCCATATCAGGTATGTATTTTATTTTATTTTTTAATAAAATGTTAGTGAATTTCACATTTTGTTTATCTTATAAACTTCGAATAACATTGCAAAAATCTGTCATCGCCCCACCCGCAAAAAAAAAAAAAATAGATGGTTAGATTTTAGTTGCAAGATTTCTTGTGATTACCAAATTGCGATCGACTTTCATTTGGTATGCATTGCCGATATTCGCCACTAAGAGCAAGTCCAGTGCTAATGTTAAAATAGATATAATTATTGCTATAATACGGAATCAAAAAGTAATTTTTGATTATAAGATAAAACTCAAAGTTTTTTGTTAAAAAAAATTATAGTCCAATGCACGATTATAAAATAGCTTCAACTAGATCTAAATTTACCTATATTCCATACCACCTGAATTTAAATTCAAAGTTATATTTGGCACCATTACTTTAAGGAAAATTATCAAAAATATCCATGTGTTTCAAACTTTTTTTGCAAAAATACGGTAAATGCTGTATATTTGGTTGCGCAGTAGGTTGCAAGCAATTACATTTCAGGTTGCTATAGTTGCATTTGGGACTGCAAATGAGGTTGCACCGTATTTTGAAAAAAAAAAATCTACAACTTGGGTATTTTTGAAAAAATCCTTACTTTAATTACCCATTTCCCTTCATCTTACTACTTGCATGCCTATGTGGCAATTATATATGTATCTATACTTGGTTCTATATTTAAAACCAAGTATAGCATTTTTTTAATTTTAGAATCAAGTATAGCATTAAATTGGAGGGGTGTGCTTTATAAAAACAAGTTCAATGCTAAATGCAAAATAGTTATAGTTATTGCTATAATTTGGAACCAAAAAGTGTTATTTGATGTTATAATAGAATTTCAACTCCAATACTAGTTGCATTTTGCATCCAAATAGTTCAAAATTTAATTATATTTTTGTTTATCTCTCCAAATTTTCATTTAAAATAAACCAACATCCAACACATAAATGATTAAATGATGCATTTATGCATATTTGCATCCAGTTATAGCACCTTTTTGGAGATCAGTTTTTTAGCAATTGGTGCTATAATATAACAATAGAACCATGGCTGACATTGCATTGGATTTGCTCTAATTGATGCTATGTTAAAGCAAGTACAATGGAATGCTATCCTTGATTCTATTGCTATCAACACCAAAGGGGTGCTATAGCTGGATGCAAATATATTCATGCCACCTCATCATTTAACCATTTTTGAGTTGAATGTTGGTGTACTTTAAATGAAAGTTAGGAGAGAGAAAGACAAAAATTTTGTTAAATTTGGAGCTATTTGGATGCATAATGCAACTAGTATTGGAGTTGAAATTATATTTTAGCATCATAACACATTTTTTGATTTTAAATTATAACAATTGTTAAAGTTATTTTGCATTTAGTATGGACTTGCTTAGCACCTCTTTTAGCATTGCATTGAACTTGCTTATTGGTTGTTGTGGCTCGCGATTCAACGCTTTTAGTTGGATATAAGGTTGAGCATATTATGCATTTTCTATTATCTCTTTTGACATTCAACTCCTTAGACCATCTTCAACCCAACTCTATATTTGCCTTTCTACACCAAAATGGTGTAAAAACCAACTCCTACCATCTCTAAAAGTAACATCATTTTGGTATGGTACTAAAAGTTGCAACAAATTTGGTGCAACACAAAATTTTTAGAATTTTCCAAAATACTAACATTACCCTTGTGCTTGTTAAGTAAATTAAAACAAATTTATACCCTATATGTTTCAACAAATTTTTCACTTTTGTACATTTAACCATAAAATATCATGTGAAGTATGACAAGAATTTTTTTGGTGTAACATTTGGTGTAAATGGGTTGGAAATGATTTTAGATATAATATAATTTTTACACTATTTTAGTGAAAACATACAAAAATAGTGTAATGGGTCGGAGATGTGGTCAGTACATGCACTAACCACCTGTACCAAGCTGCTCTTCTCTTGAGCATTCTTTCTAGGAAACTGTAGCCTTTGCAGCACGACCCTGTACTTTCTTCAATATTCTTTGTACAACGATCAACGAGTTTATCGTATTAACTAATTGTGGTCAAACATAAAGCGAGGTTTAAGAAAATCGGCAAAAACCACTATACCATTTCCAAGGAAAATTTCTATTTTGCTTCCTTAAAATATAATAAAATAATAGTTACCTAAAAGATAGGGGATCAAAAAGTTGTTTTACTCCAACGCTATTACCTATATGCCTTACCTATAATTAAAAAAAATATTATTTATTCAATATTTTAGATAATACAGAAAAGAGATGGGGTATTGGAGAGTTTTACGTTAAAAATGATGATGTGGCATTATAGGGGTTTGTTTTTCACTCCCCTAAATAAGGGGTTTGACTTTCTCTCACCTAAAAATTATAGGGGATAGGAAGCTGCATTGGAATGTTGTTTTTAAAACTAAACCCCTAAAATATGTCCACCTAGGACAAATATAGGTAAGAGGTCTTTGGATTGGAGATGCTCTTACTAGTCTTTAGCAAGTCCAATGCCTGATGGAAATTATTTATAATTATTTTTATAATTTGGTACCAAAAGTGTTTTGGTGTTAAAATAGAAATTCAACATCAATATTAGTTGCATTTTGCATCAAAACTTAACTAAATTTTGGTACCTTTCTCCTAATTTTCATATAAAGTATACCGACATATAATTTATGTATGATTAAATAAATAATAATATGATATGGATGTAAAAATTCATTATTAGTTTCGAATTTAGAACCAAATGTACATGCATAAATATTTGCATTCAAATATAGAATCTCTTTGAAATCGAATATTTTAACATTTAGTTGTAACTTATATAATGGAATTGATTTTAGCACTTGCCCTAAGAATATGGTTAAAAAGAATGCATACCCATCGAACTCCTTGTATGTTGTGACCATGATGTACGTTTCGGCCTTAAAATCGGACGGGATATCCATTTTATTGGATACTGGATATTTCAGGTGCTTTAGATTAATCAATTTTAATTATTTTTTGCCAAGTAATTAAAAAAATATTTAATAAAGATATATGCTAGACTTCTCGACATTCTCAAATGTTGAATTGTCATAATATTATTAATTATTTTCTCAAAAATGAATAAATCATCCAAAAATACATATACATTTCACAATATGTGTTACATGTTATGTGGGAATAAATTTGGATCACTTTTGGACATGTAGCATTACAGTCTCAACTTATTTATGCATTTATTTTAAAAACCGCACCTGTTTTCTTTGATAAACTGATTATACCACGTGAGCAAAAACTACAATAATTTTTGTAAAACTGAAATTAAGTTTTAAATTTAATGTAATCTTAATTCTTACCCGAACTCATTAATCTAGCCATGATCCAGCCTGCATGAAGATATTACTTGCATGCAAATATTTCTCACAAAGATTCTTTGTTCGGACGTACACTAATCCCAAAATTTGCTCTCTTGATTAGTACATTCCTATCCAGAAGCAGTACATAAATTGTTTGCATTTGTTAGAGAAACGCTTCCATTCCATACTTTTATGCTTTTGATTTTCTAGACCCTTTTCAAGCTTCCCTTTAATTCAAGATTCTTGTTTCAAAAATGTTTCTTGAATGATTTTTTTACCCTCCCATTTAAGAGAATCATATCCTTAAAAGGAGATTTGATTTCTTGGCATATCTTTTTTAATGAGACGCATAATAACTTATGAATATATTCAAGTCATTGTCTTGTTTGGTGGAGGTGTAGAGCCCAGATCTTCTGTCCCCTTCTTCATGTCCCTTTTGTGTCTCCTATATAAAATGGTGCCCTATCCATTGTAAGGAAAATGGAAATAAAATATTTTTATTTCCATTTTCCTTACAATGGGTCCCGCCAGGGGACATGGAGAAGGGGACAGAGGATCCGGTCTCGTTTTTGTGGGGTTTATTATTAATTTTAAATACATATAGTAAATTATAAGTTCAGGTTGTTGGTGCCTGGTGGTGATACACGAAAGATATTGGCATCTTCTTTCTTTGTCATAAAGGTACAATCTTTGAACACTCCCTTTGTTATTCTTTGTTTTTTTTGCCTTCTGTTTTATGATCTTCATAAAAGTGCTTTTAGTTTGTGTTTTTGTGATTTTAATGTTTAATTTGCTGCAGTTATTTTTACTTTTGTTCTTACAGGTAACGAAGCCTTACAGTTCAATGTTGGACCTTGTAGTATGACTGTCTGCAGGGCATTTTGAGGTAAGGGGGTATATTATTTTTAGGTGGGCCAATCTTGATTATTATAAATTGTATCGATGTGTTTGTGTATGTGAATTCTGTACTGGACCCATGTCAAGATCTAAAATACACTCTTCATGAAAATTGCAAAGTAAACTCTGTGTAGGTGTTAGAATAGACTCCTCAACTTCTACTTAAAGTGAAGTTTATCTTCTTACATGAAAGCATCAGTACGCCTGTTTAAATACAATCTAATTTTTTTTTATAAGCTCAAATCCAATCTAATTTAGAGCATCTACAAGATAATCTTAAATAAGCTCTTAAATCCAAAAATAAAGAATATGAAAAAAATGGGCTTCAAAAGATTCTTAGTAGCTCTTAAAAAGTTTAGAGCATCTCCAAGAGACTTTTTACTTGAGCTCTTAACTCAAAAAATGAGGAGAGAGAATGAAAATGTTGCTCCAAGAGACTCTTAGAAACACTAAGGTTGTGTTCACTTGGGGAGAATGGAATGAGGTAGGAATGGAATGAAAATTGTAAACAAAATTTATGAAGAAAGAAGGGATGTTGGGGAAATAATGAACAAATATGAGGGAGAAGAAATTTCTTATGATGAAAATTGCAAGGAAAATGATGATGATTGGGAATGGAGCATTCCTTCCAAAACATGTGGGTTAGAACTTTAGTTTAAATTGTGTGGAAAGGAATGAAGTAAGGAATGAAAATTTAAACATTTTTCCCAATCTTCCCCAAATAAGAGTATAAATTTCATTCCATTCTTCCCCCATTCCATTCAAGTGAAGTGAACATAGCCTAAGAGGCTCTTCTCTCTCCTCATTTCTAAGAGCCACTAATAGACCTTAATTTATATTTTATTAATAAACTATTCACGTCCACCAATTCTTGCACAACTTTTGGTTATCGTGGGGTTGATTTATGAATAAATTATAGATAAAGAGCTAATATAAAGAGTATTGTTGGAGCTTGACACATAAACCAAGGTAATAACTTGCTAAGAACCATTTATTTATGTTATTTTTAAGAGTGAATGTAGAAATCTCTTGAAGATGCTCTTAAGAGTCTCTTCTCTCTTCTCAATTTTAAGAGCTACTACATAGCTCTTAACTATTTTTTATCAATAAAATATTCACTTTCTTCTCAATTTTAAGAGCTATTACACGGCTCTTAACTATTTTTTATCAATAAAACATTCTCTTGTATATGGTTGGATTTAAATGTATGTCATAATTAGGTTTGAAAGGTTTCAAAAAAAAAAATTAGGTTTGAAATATTAATAAAATATAAGTTAGGAATCAAGATAAGAAATATGATTGAACTGACACGAAAATCTATGTACTAAATTACTAAGAATAATATAATTTATATTATATTTAAGAGCCAACTAAAAGATTGTTGGAGATGCTCTTAGCCTAAAAATTAATAAAAATTAATCGTAATTTTAGTAAATCCTATTTGGATTTTAAGTGAAATAGTTGTGTTACAGGGTCCGCAACTAAAGATGATTTGTAGTAGAACTTGATCCGCTTAGGTCTGCAATAAAGTTTCACATGTGGTGCCAGATGTACGATTCTTTGCCCTTGGATCAAATATACTCTTGATGGCAGTTGGTATTTCATGACTAAACTATTTGGTTGTTAGAAAGTAAAATGTGATACCATTTCATTTTTTCCCCTAAACTGTACTATACATTTGTGTATTATCACTACTGGCCTATGCGATGCATGAATGATTTTTAATATTTTTATTTTATTTTTTTAATATTTTTATATTAATATTCTTATTTTTAATATATATTTTTCAATTAGTAGAAAAATAAATTATAGAAGTTACTAAAATATAATAATACATATTTGATTGTATTCTAAATGATAGTGTTTTTCTTCTATATTAAAAATAGATAATATAACTTTTTAAATTTAATATAATTTTATTTAAATTTATATTATATTTTTATATAAACATTATTTTCAATATATTTTTTTAATTTTAATTTAATATAATTTGATATATTAATATTTAAGGATTATACTTATGTTTCCTTATTATAAACAATGTACACTAATTTTAATATATTTTATTAATGATTGAAAGCTATGTTGTGATATTTTTGAATATAAATTAATGATTGCAACTAAAATTAAACGTGAAAAAGGAAATCAATTAATTACCATTAATTATATTATGTTATTATTTATTTTAATAATTTGGATAACCAAACCGAAAACTGAAAACAAAACAAACAAACTTTTATTACAAATGCAAGTTTTATCAGAATGCTAATAAAATTTGTGAATATGGCTAGAAAACTTGGCGTACTTTGCATTGCATGAATTATACGTGAGTTTAAAATTTTTAAATAAAAAAGAAGGTGGAGTTTACGATTCAATAATTTTATTAGATAAACTACTCAAATAAATTAAAAGAACTGGGCTTGAAAAATAAAAAGATATAATTGGGCCTTGAAGGTCTTGGACATCTTGTCGGACTCTGATTTAGCATTGTCATTATATTTTTTAATTTTAATTTAATATAATTTGATATATTCATATTTAAGGATTATACTTATGTTTTCTTATTATAAACAATGTCTATTGATTTTTAATATATTTTATTAATGATTGAAAGATATGGTGTGATATTTTTGAATATATATTAATGACTGCGACTAAAAGTAAACGTGAAAAAGGCAATCAGTTAATTACCATTAATTATATTATGTTATTATTTATTTTAATAATTAGGATAACAAAACCGAAAACAAAACCGACAAACTTTTATTACAAGTGCAAGTTTTATCAGAATGCTAATAAAATTTGTGAATATGGCTAGAAAACTTGGCGTACTTTGTATTGTATGAATTATACATGAGTTTAAAATTTTTAAATAAAAAAGAAGATAAGGTTTAAAATTCAATAATTTTGTTAGATAAACCACGTAAAAAAAATTAAAAGAATTTATTTGGGCCTCGAAGGTCTTGGACATCTAGTCGGACTCTGATTTAGCATGCCTAATTCGACTATGACTAATAGTCGTGTTTTGGTGTGTGTTGTATGACTAAAAAAAGAGTGACCAAAAATAGAGTACCAAACCGACAACCAAATATAACCTGTGTAGCTTATAATAGTATAGTAGAGTCCCACTTTATGGAGAACCATGTTACGTGGAGAACCGTGGAGAACTACTTAAAATGCATTAAAATTGCCCTTTATATAAGGCCCCTGGCGGGGTCCTTTTACAAAAAAGTCTTATAATTCTACCCTCTATCCATTCATCCAAAAAAAATTTTAAAAAAATTAAAAAAACTGCTGTCACGTCATCATTTTTTAAAAAATTTTAAATTTTTTTTATAAATAGATAGAGGGTAGAATTATAAGACTTTTTTGTGAAGGTGCCCTTGCGGGGCCCTTATATAAAGGGCAATTTTAATACATTTTAAATGGTTCTTCACGATTGGTTCTCCATGGAACAATGACCTAGTATAGTATAGATTGTTTCGCTTATTATAGTATAGATTGTTTGTGTTTTTGATGCATTGAATTGACTTGCAATAAGTGGGCATTTTGGTACTAGTGTTTTGAGCCATAATTGGCCGGCTGTGTATGTAGCCTTTGAAAGCTATGTTTTTCAATTGCAGAACTACTAAATTTTTGTCTGCAACTTTTCCCTAGTATAATTAAATGTATATCTTTCAATAAGCATCTGCATTCCCGAATAATTGGGCAAATTTTTTAGCGTAATCGTGCAAGCTTTATTACGTATTTATTAGTTGTGACTGCTCTTGATTTCTGTCAATGACATTTAAGTGATTTTGCCCTCACCTTGAAGCAACTATTTTTGGTTCTCTTATTAATCCACTTTTTTAGTTGTTATAGGCGTAGGTTAACAGTTGCAACTGCCCCACAATGTAAATGTCTATAATAGAACCTTCCATTTTCGTAAATTTTCTTCCGTCGCATGATAGTAAGTGATATATGTGAAATTTTGTTATCTAATTTGTTGGTTTTAAAGGATACTTTCATTTCTCAGTTCTTTCATGCTCGGGTTTAGCCACATAATTGATCATGGTAGAAGAAGGTGAAACTGATGCTTTGGTCGATAGTCGGTCGGCAGAAGAATTGTTAGTAAGTGTTCAAGATCTTGTACCTGTCGCAGTTGAGAAAGCAAGGGAAATTAAGGTGTTTCTCAGTAGGTGGAAAACCATCATATCTAAGCTAGAGTTGGTCCCTTCATGCTTATCTGATTTGTCAAGCCATCCATGTTTCTCAAAGAACACGCTGTGTACTGAACAGTTACAAGCAGTTCAAAAGACACTGAATGAAGTGATTGAGTCAACGGAGATTTGTGCAAAAGGAATTTACAGAGGAAAGCTTCAGTTGCAGAGTGATCTTGATGCCTTGTCAGGGAAACTGGACATGAATTTGAGAGATTGTGGACTTCTGATTAAAACTGGGGTTCTTGGAGAGGTTTCCATGAATTCTACAACTGAACCTGAGGTCTGTCTATCCGAGCTACTTGCTAGGCTTCAAATTGGGCATCCAGAGGCGAGACATAAAGCTCTTGATAGAGTCATTGAGATTATGCAAGAGGATGAAAAGAACATTTTGGATGTTCTTAAACGGAGCAATGTTTCTGCTTTAGTTCAGTTACTCACTGCTTCTTCTCCTCGCATTAGGGAAAAGACCGTCACCTTAATCTGCAATCTTGCGGAATGTGGGAGTTTTGATGATTGGCTAGTAGAAGAAGGTGTTATACCACCTCTAATTAGGCTTGTTGAGTCTGGTAGTGCAGTAGGTAAAGGGAAAGCTACAATTTCTCTTCAAAGATTGTCGTTTTCAGTAGAAACAGCTCGTTCAATTGTTGAACATGGTGGAGTGCCGCCTTTGATTAAAATTTCTCAGATACGCGATTCTGTATCACAGGCTGCTGCTGCTTGTACTTTGAAAAACATATCTGCTGTTCCAGAAGTACGACAATCTCTAGCCGAAAAAGGAATTATTAAAGTCATGATCAATCTCCTTAATTGTGGAATTCTATTGGGAAGTAGAGAATCTGCAGCTGAGTGCTTGCAAAATCTCACCTCAACTAATGATAATCTTCGAAAATGTGTTATTTCAGAAGGTGGAATTCCTAGTTTGCTGGCTTATCTGGATGCTCCCTTGCCTCAAGAACCGGGGGTTGGAGTATTGAGAAATTTGGTTGGTTCAGCATCTGTTGATATATTGACATCTGCAGATATCCTTCCAAGATTGGTTCATGTGCTAAAGTCAGGGTCATTAGGCGCACAGAAAGCTGCTGCTTCAGCGATATGTCGAATTTGCAGCTCCACAGAAATGAAGAAGATGGTTGGTGAGGCTGGGTGCATTTCTTTGCTAGTCAAGATGCTGGAAGCTAAATCAGACAGTTGTAAAGAGTTAGCAGCACAAGCTCTCTCAATTTTGATTACTCTTCCGCAAAATTGTAGAGAACTTAAGCGAGATGAAAATACTGTGCCAAATTTAGTGCAATTGCTTGACCCAAGCCCACAAAACACTGCTAAGAAGTATGCAGTTTCATGCCTCATCTTGATTTCTTCAAGCCAAAAGTGTAAGAAACTGATGATTTCGTATGGTGCCATAGGGTATCTCAAGAAGCTTTGCGAGATGGACATCCCAGGTGCAAAAAAGCTACTTGAACGATTAGAAAGAGGAAAGTTTAGAAGTTTGTTCAGCAGAAAGTAGGAAAATAAGAAGTTATCAGACTAGAGAAGCATATGTTTATCTATTTTTCAGATTATTGTAAATATGAAACTAGTTTCAAATACAAAATAAGCAAGCTAGCAAGTCTATCAGACCTGTTCTCATGATCATTAATATACATATAATTTATGCATAGTTTTCTGGTACATCATTTGATCCATCTCTATGTAATTATCTTTCCTATTGTTACCATAAAAATGCACATTTTAAATAAACTACACTTGAGACTTAAGTTAGAGCTTAATGTGCATATTTCTTGGTTAAGTCACATATTATGCTTGACCGCTATTTCTGCATTTTTCATGGTTCCTCGGTTCCTCTTGCTTCCGAGTTGATCAGAAGTATGACATCATTTTATCCCCGTTTAAAAAGTTATTCTGGTACATAATGAACTTTAATGGAGATCACCTAAATTCCTATGTTATTAATGGTCACGTTTGTCATTGTCTATCTGAAGAGCTTCCAATAATTAGTTTTGCAGGATTGTCATGGTCTATCTGAAGAGATTACAATGATTAGTGTTGCAGGCTTGTTGTCATTGTCTATCTTGAGCTAACTGTAGTAAGTTACTCTATTGGACTATGAATCGATGTCAAGTACGTTTTTTCTATTGAAGCCTATACTCGGCGTAATGATTCTATGATTCTAACTATTTACACGCTATCGGCTAGGCCTTGTATTCAAAGGCTCGATTGCATTTCTAGTACACTACTGAACGCAGTTTTCCTTTATGGTACATTTCATTCAGCGTTTTCAATTCTGGTATAGCTGAGAAAATGTAACAGAAATCGCCACTTGAAGTGGCGAATCCTACTGAATTTATTTTCAATAGAAAGCGCCACTTGAAGTGGCGAATTCTGTTGACCCCCTTTTCTTTTGTTTTTCCAGCACTTAACATATTTTTGTAACTAAAATATGTACTTTATTAATACCCATTTTAATAGGCTTACAAAATGTATTTACAAATAAAAAATGTTCAGTTTTTTTAGTCCGTATCGAAAAGTTTATGTCCTACTTTTGTACAATCCAAAAATCGTCAAAAAATATTATGATTATCTATGTTATTTTTTGGTACAAACATGACAACTTCACATCAAATTCTTAAGAATTCGTTCGCGTAGGCATGTTTAGGGGCATAAATTATATTTGTACATGCTTTTTTTACGATATTTTTGTTCCGTATTCAAGTATTGACATTCTACTTTTGCGTATCACTAAAAAATAATTTGTGTAACTACGTTAAATTTTCGCCCGAATATGGCAACTTCAAATCAAATTCTTAAGAATAACTTCGTGGAGACATGTTGAGGGGCAAAAAAAAATATTTGTACAATTTTTTTCGTTCTTTTTAATCCGTATTAAAGAATGATGTTCTACTTTTGTATAAGCCAGAAAACTTGAAAAAATACGAGGTAAAAATTTAGTATTTTACGGTCTGAAAGTGACAAGAACAAGAGAACTTCATAGTACATTACCTACGGTAAAATCAGACAACAATATGAAAATAAGGTAAACAGACATGGTAGGAGTTCTTAAAACATGATACAAACACGATCATAGTAGAAGCACACATTAAAATGCAAACATGAAATTTTAGAAACGTGGATAAATTTAGGCCAACTGCCTAATCTCGTCGTCACATTCCTCAATTTTCTAGAGGAAATTGACGTTCTCTTGCTTCATATTCTTCAACATACTTTGCAATTTCCGCCTCCTCAGCATCCAACAGTTCCTTGTATTTTTGCAGCATCCGAAGATGTAGCTCTCCCACCAGACGTCCCATTCCTCATCAGAAATCCTCCTATCTTTCAAATCTTTGTTTAGCTTGTCACAACCATCAACAAACTCAGTTGCCAAATCATCATTGTAGAAGTCGAAGTTAAACATCTCGTCCTCAGTTTTGACCCAGTCTTTTGCCTTTCTCTCCTCCCTGCTCTTAAAAATTTGCATCTTTCTCATGAATGACTTCTGTTCACATCCCGTAGAAGCGCATCCCTCCTCTTCTGTGCCTCGGCTTCTTTCTTCTCACTATCATCGTAGATATTTGTCTCTGACATTTTCCCCTTTCCCTTCCTCCTATCCATTTGATACAAGTGCCTTGAAGGAAAAATTGGATCAAAATTTATGTGAGAAGAAAGCAGTAAGTTGTGATTTAGAGAGTAACAAAGAAGAACTTATTTATAGAAAAATTTGTAGATGTCTTTTACAACTGTCATCTTCAATAATACACATCACATCTGTAAATAATGAAATACATATTTTACTGTTGAAGGGACTACACAACATTTTACAGACTTTCATCAATTTTTCAATTTTGCAGAATTTTTCAGTTCTTTTTCAGAGTATTGTACAATATTTACAATGCTTTTTCAAGACTGCAATGATTCTTGTAATGTTTTTTGCTGTGCATTCATGGGATGCTTAAAACAGCAATGGTAAAATCATATCACAGTGAAGATAAGAAGATGTGACCACTCAATTTTAATTTTTCAAGAACTTTTTATTGCTTTTTCAGATTACTGTACATTCATGGGAATGATTAAGTAATATGTGACAAGAAGATGTGGTTTCAGTGCATATAAATTTTAATTATTTGTTCCTGTGCTTTCACGGGGGTAGTTGAAATAATGCAAGTGGTGGACAATAGTCTAAAACCTGTAAATAATGCAAGTGGTAGACAGCAATCCATTTCACTATAAATATGTAACTAAAATAACTATCATCGACACAAAATGACTTTTACTCCTGGTGATATTTTTAGAGCTATGGGTAGAAATTGGGTATGTGAAGATGAATTTGGTTACTCGTTGAACCCTAATCATCGTTACTCAACTCTTTCAGTAGCAACAATGCAAAGGGAGTGATAATGGCATACACGAACTCTTGACATTTGTGTTGAACAATGTCAGGTGTATGGGCTACGAGTACCAAAATAGCGCGCTAAATTCATGGTACGTAATACTCCTCAACAACTGGAAGCCGGGCTATTTCGTACACGAGAGGAGGAGAATCGAATGTGTTTGCGCATACGATGACACAGCCTTGTAGCAGATGAGAGGATGTTTGCTGAGGACAGAGACATCATACAAGCTAGACAATATCATCAATGGAGCATAAGTCCTGATATTCAATCGGACTGCGACATGTTCGACGAGGATTAGACTATTGTAATTTTATTATTGGAAGTGTATTAATTTGTGCAATTGCTATGTTTTCATAATTATTGGCATTTTTTATGTTTCAAAGACAAATTCATACATGCCTCTACATAAAACATAACTGCCATGTTTTCATAAGTGAAATGAAATTGATAGTAAGCAAACAAATAAAACTATTAAGAACCAAAGTACGTGGAGGAAATTAAATCACACAAAGCAGATAACACCAAATCAAACCTGAATAAACAAACTACATGCACGAAGTAAAATGACACAAGACATCTGAAGACTTGATTTCATCAACTTGAAGGCTCCGGGAGATGTTGTGGACAAAGTTTACTCCATTTCGTATGTCCTTCTTGCTTACATCGACTACACTTCATCCCCAACCTTGATTGGTCCATTTCAGTTCGAATTCTTATAGACTGTCCCCTTGTGCAACTCTTTTTCTTCACCTTCTTGTAGGCCGGATTTGGTATCAATTTCCCAAACATTTGCCACTCTTCAGGTAAAATGTAGTTCCCCAAGTCCACTTAGAATGCTTCGTATCGGCTTAAATTGATTAACTTGACCTTAAGTTTGTCGCGTTTTTGATGTGTTTTTAGTGAGTTTATGCAGGACTTCTAACTAAAGCAGGATGGTAGTTTTCTTTGATTATGTGGTGGATTTGAGCTCAATTATTGAAGAACGGGAACTTGTGCGAGAACTGGAGAGGAAATGAAGAAAAATCAGAGAAATCACCAAATTTGTCCAGGGAATCGAGTGCGGGCGTGCCAGGTTGAAGCGCGGGCACGCTGTTTTGAATTGGTGGTGCGCGGGCGCGCTATAGGCGGCGCGGGCGCACCGTGTCATGTGCTAAAAATCCTGTTTTATTGCTGATTTGGAATTTGCTTGGTGGTCAAGGCACGGGGGCTATATAAACACTTGACATCAACAGAAGAGACGTTTTTTTATCAGAGAGAGCCAGGAGAACAAGATTAGGAGAAGGATTCACCGAAGCACGTGACAAGCAACGGAGAACTAGATCTACTTCTTTTGTATTCTTCTAATTAAGCGATACTTTGGATCTCCTTTAGGATTTGTTTTCTAAACCTTATTACTCTAGCACTATTGTTTTTATTCAGATCTTGTTTATTATCATGTTATCATTAGATCCCATGATGACGAGCCATTCGATTATGAACTAATCGTTGTCATGGGATCCTAACGGATTTATTTACGGAGTTTAGTAGATTGATTGCTTTAAAGATTTGTGTGTGATGACTTATTGATTTCCTCGTATGGTTGTGCTTATTCTTCTTGGATACGTAGCTAACATCTAAGTTGTATTGTTAATCTTTATTTAATGCGAAAGTAAATATAAAGATTTAGAACTTGCCATGCTAGCATAGGTTTATGGATGTTTTGACATGCATGATTCGTATTGTAATTTTAACCATCTTACGCTGCCCCATATAATCTCAAAGGATAACTTGTTCTTAAACTGTTATGTTTTCAAATCTTATAGACATATAGGGTCTAAACATAATTGGTGTCTACCCAGCTTCTATCTATTTTGTGGATGTTGAGTGGTTTGGTATACGTATATCGAAAGGTAGCGTGTACTAATTTCGTGTTATCCGATTAGTTGTCATAACCGTCACATACATTGATTAAAGGTATCAACTCTAAACGAAGTATTTAATGAAGTTAGGATCCCATGTTTATCTCTCATAACTAATTCGAATTTAATCTCATTAGTTAATTAATTCTTAGTATTGTTAAATTGCTTGTTAGTTAATTTAGTTAAAAAAAACACAACTTTGATACTTGTCTTAGCAGTGAATAATAATCATACATTATTGCATTAGTGCATAATCTGAAATACACCAGTCTCTGTGGGAATGAACTCTATTTAATCTTATATTACTTGTGACCGCGTACACTTGCGTGATTTAGTGCGAACAAGTTTTTGGCACCGCTGCCGGGGACTCGGTGTTTATTATAGTTTATGTGCTTGTCATCAATGGTCGTTAAAGTTCACTGACTCGGATTATTTTCTTACTTATCTTGCTTTGTTCTGTGTGCTTCAGGTACTTGAGCGTGTATGCGAACACGTTCTCAATCTCGTAGACTGGCAGAAGAAGAACTTGAAACAAAAGTAGATATGGGAGAACCAGCAGCAGCAATGAAAGCATTGAAGGATTATTCTCAACCGAAAATCAATGACATTCAGTCTAGTATTTTCAGACCAGCCATTGCCACTAATACCTTTGAGTCAAGCTTGACACGATTCAAATGGTGCAGAATTCAGTTCAGTTTGGGGGTGCTCCAACAGAAGATCCCAATATGCACATCCGAAACTTCATCGAGATCTGCGACACTTTCAAGTTCAACGGTGTGTCAGAAGATGTTGTGAAATTGAGACTTTTCCCATTTTCTCTGAGGGATAAGGCTAAGGGCTGGTTAAACTCTTTACCAGCAGGTTCTATTGTGATATGGGAGGATCTTGCTCAGAAATTTCTCACTAAATTCTTCCCTATGGCAAAAATAGCAGCAATTAGGAACGCTCTTACTCAATTTGCATAGCAGTCGGGAGAATCTTTATGTGAAGCTTGTGAGTGCTACAAGGAGATGCTTAGGAAGTGTCCTCATCGTGGAATGCCCGACTGGATGGTGGTCAATTGTTTCTATAATGGGCTGGAAGCACAATCAAGACCAATGCTAGATGCAGCATCAGGTGAAGCTTTATGGGCTAAGAGCTATGAGGAAGCTTTTGAGCTAATTGAGATGATGGCTGCTAATGAATATCAGAATCCAACTCAGAGACTACCACAAGGCAAGGTAGCAGGAATTCTGGAAGTGGATGCAGCTACAGCTATAGCAGCTCAGTTAAAGGCGTTGACTATGAAGGTGGATTCTTTGACTAACTATGGAGTTCAACAGGTGTCAATTGTTTGTGAGCTTTGTGCGGGTGCACATGAGACGAATCAACGTGCCATATCTTGTGAATCAGCGCAGTTTGTGAGCAATTTTCAGAGACCATAGCAACTAGCTCCAGCCACCTATCATCCTAATAATGGAAACCATCCTAATTTCAGTTGGAGCAACAATCAAGGTGGTATGCAACAACCACAACAGCCTTATCTGCAGTTTCAAGGTGAGCAATATGGAGCTAAGCCATTCAATCCTTCAGGTTTTCAGCAGCAGTATGCTCCAAGGCAACAATTTCAACCTCCGGGATTTCAACAACAGTCTTCTACTAAAAATCTGAATTGGAAGAATTGAGGTTGATGTGTAAAAGCCAAGCAGTTTCGATCAAAACCTTGGAGAATCAGATAGGTCAAATTGCTAACGCATTGTTGAATAGGCCACAAGGAACTCTTCCTAGTGATACAGAGGCTAATCCAGGCAAGAGGGAAGTCAAAGAACAGGTGAAAGCAGTTACTTTGAGATCTAGAAAAGTCATAAACGATCAGAAATCAGCAGTGCAGGAAGATGAATGACTTCAGGAACAGCAGGTGGAGCGCGCCCGCACCACAAGGAGCGCGCCCGCACCCTCACCAGAGACAGAAAAAGAAAATCTTGATTTGACAGCTGATCAGTTGGATGGCGAAGCGGAAGGGAGCAAGAATTCTGCTGAAAAATCTATTCAAGAGCAGACTACCAAGAGCAATCAGATCTATCCTCCTCCATATCCAAAAAGACTTCAGAGCAGAAGTTAGACAAGCAGTTTGCCAAGTTTCTTGAGGTTTTCAAGAAGTTGAAAATCAACATACCTTTTGCGGAAGCTCTAGAACAGATGCCGAGCTATGCTAAGTTCATGAAGGGTATTCTATCTCAAAAATTGAAACTCGAGGATTTGGAAACCGTTGCTTTGACAGAAGAATGCAGTGCAGTTCTACAACAGAAGTTGCCTCCTAAACTTAAAGATCCGGAAAGTTTCACCATACCGTGCACTATTGGCAACTTATCTTTCGACAAGTGCTTGTGTGACTTGGGAGTGTTAGTGTATACTGAAAATATTTATTTGAAGTATATACATTTATTTTTGGCCTAGATTTATTGAGAACCAGTTAAATGTTTACATGCTGTCTAATATTATATATTGTGAACAATCTAGTATCAAATGGGATACAGAATATTAGATTGTTAAATACGGTTTATATAATATAATAAGGTTCAGAGCACAAGTGGTATTGGACAATCCACTGGTATGGCTGTAGTATTATTTAGAATAGTTTATATTGACTATTAAATAATTCTAGTATACTTTGTGTATATTGAACAGGATCAAATTTAGAATTGTTCCCTTATACTGATTAAGAAGGTGAACTAGGATTCTATGTTATTATTAATGCTTAGGTTCTTAATCCGGATATAGTAATTGACACGTATATATTATTTACATGCTTTGATTTATATATGAAATAATTCTTACGAATTAAATCATTATATTTTGGGTGATGGAATAATATATATGGTGAATATTATTTATAGAAGGAATCCATGTCCTGATAATATTCGAGTTAATGATGTCCCCTTGAAAGCTCAAAAGATTTAATTATGTGAAACCCTGCAGGTGGATTTATTCCGGCATAATTAAATAAAGGTTGAGTGGATGATCAAGGATAAACGATATTAATTAAATGAATTATCAGTAATTTATTTAATTAATGGACATGCGATATTTTAAACATGGGGAATTTAATAAGCAAATAATAAAGGAGCCGATTTAATTAATTAAATAAATTACCGAAATTGGGTGGGTGGTGCAATATTAATTATTTAGTGGAACTAATTAATATTAATGATAAATGGCTTGGCCCAAGTTATCATTAGAAGGCCCGACCCAATTTACTCCTTGATCCCTATTGTAGCCTATAAATACTCATTATGTCTCCAAGAATAGGGGTTCTGAATTCTAGAGCTTGGAGGCTAAACCTTGGAGGATCGGAGGCCACACTTCGTTCAAGGGAATAAGGGAATACAATAGAAGATCGTGGATTTGAATTGCTTGCGCCATAGTGATTATGGTAAATCTTCTAACCCCCTTTGTAATCATTAAACGGGTTAAACACAAATCAGTATGATCCAAAGGGACCAACAATTGGCATCAAGAGCCTGAGGTTTAGTGGACTTGTGTTTATGTTTGATGACGTCCATGTCGTAATTAAAATTGGTTATGTATGTATGGTGGTGTGCTTGGATAATAATCTTTTTGCAGGTTGTTTAGTATCCACTATTATGGCCATGTATATTTTAATTATGTGTTTGGATCCCACGTGGTTTAATCGTGGTTAATTTTTATGCAATTGGTTTCCACGTGGTTTATCGTGGTTGTAAATCACGAGGGTTGATCGTGTTAGAATAGATATTGCAAAATTAGTTTTGTATTAGATCTATTTTTTATGTAATTGTTTGATGGATTTTGTAAAGATCCGGGTATTTTGTAAAAATTACGTGCGATCGGAAATCGAAACGGAGAACAAAATTATTCCGCTGCGTAGCTAGTTGAGGGCTGCTGTTGGTTGTTGAAAAGAGGTTGCTGAAGAATAAAGTCGAAGCAACTGGACAGACAAAGCAGCGGCGCGTGAAAAAAAAAAGTGGTCCAAGGCTGTAACGTAGGTCTGTCCCGCGTTACCAGTGTAGACAGGCTATAACACAGGAAACTAAGGCGCAACAGGTTCAGCAATGCTTGTAACGCAGGCAGGTAATGCGTTACTGGCGTGGAAGGCAGAATTTTGTTTTATTTTTTCAGCAGATGCACGAGCAACAATGTGGCTTATTTGGAGGCTGCAGAAAATTAATTTAGGGGTCATAATAGTGGAATTTTTTATTTTAATTCCGCAATTTATTTTTTAATTATTTCTTTAAATAAATTATTATGTGTGTTGATTAATTATGTGTGTAATTTATAATTGCATATTTAACATAATTAGGACGACATGGACATAGATTTTTTATTCATTGCTTTAATTAAATGTTATATGTTGTGAAATTATGTGTGTATTTTGAATGCATGTTAGACATAATTGTAACGACATAGGTCCCATTTAATTTTTTAAAATTCCTCAATTTTTAATAAAAATTCTAAGTGGGTGAGGGAATTAATTAGAAATTAAATCCCACGGTCTCCATTATTGTTTGTATGTAAATTTAACACTAAGACGAATATAAATTATATGATTTATGGTGTCAGGTAGTGTTATGGATATTACTATGACAAACTTCCTAAATTAATTACGAATATTGAAAGGTATACATGCCACCCAATGTGGCATACCAAGTTTCATAGAATTCGATTAATTAGAAGAGTACCAATGATTGAATATAGATTTTCGATATTGAGAGAAAGGATGATTCTGTCTAGAAAGGGGTCTTAAGTGACGCCTCTTGACAATGCTTCCCCCCGATCTGGGAATTATCCATAAAGAGATGAGGTTTGGGATAAATGATAATGCTATGATGGTTCATAAAGAGATTATAGTCAAAATATAAACAAGACAACTGATTAAAGAAATGTAGGGTTGAGGACATAAAGGGAATAAAGTCTGAGGAACAATAAGGGAATTAGATATGCGGACTCCTGAGAAACCCCAGCAATGAAGCTAGAAAAGTATGAGATTGACATGGAAAAGGTTGTTGGTCACAACGGAAAGTTGAAATTAAAAGTATAAATGACACACAGATTAACTCCCTTTAAGTTGGGGGAATTTGGGGAAATTTGGAATAGATTGATTAAGTAATAAGGAGACTCATGGATCGAGAAAATGACAATGTAGATGATTGAACAAAGGAAAGTTTGACCCCCAAAACTGTGATGCTTATTGAGTAAAGGTGAAGGGATACCAATAAGGAGGTGCCAAGTACAAGGGATGTCTCAATAACGAGATGACGGTAGAGATAAATAACAGAAGAGAATAAGAATCAAATAATAAGAGGGATGTGATTGATAAAGAAAAGATTGGGAAAGTAATTGTGGAGTGTGAAGCAAAGAATGTTATGAATGGATTGATGAATAGGATTTCTAACAAACTCTCGGGATGACCTCCTGATAGTGGTAGTATTATGAATATGAAAAAGCTAGTAGTGTGGCGTGGAATATCAGTAACAATGATGTCAAACGAGAAATCTAAGATTTAACCTGAGAGGTTGAAAGATTTCCAAAAAGGGAGTGTTGCTAAGATTGAACAAGAGTATAGGTCCATAGAATGATGGACGGAGCAGTGAGGATATGTTGACACGTGAGATTACGATAAAGTGGTATTTGATACGAATACAATTATTTTTCTTCTCTGATAAACCTCTATAGTTCAGAGGTCAATTCTAAATATGATATTTTGCAATCATGAAAATTTTCTATAATTCTTTGAAATTCTTTTATTCTCTTCTCTCTTTTTAATCTTCCTTATGAATTGAGAAGAACAACCCTTTAAGGAGGGGAGGTACTGCTATGTGACTATCTGTCTGTGTGATATAAGTCTAAGTGGAATACCATAACTTGTTTAATTGCTTGTCAAGTACTAAAGGCTGACCCCCTTCTGTACTAACTATGCAATATAACAAATGTTCATTGATCATAGTGATCTCTCAATAAATCTTTCCACTTCTCTATATATTGATCGAGATTGCGAAGATTAAAAAGATCAGGAAATACATAGTGCGAGTGAGGTTATCTCCGAATTCGCAGCGCGATAGTGATACCAAAGTCATTGCAGATACAAATAAGGGTAATAGTATATGACTGAGTAAGAGCATAACCCGGATAGTGTGTTGTACGAAAAGTAGCAAAGTTGATGGGAAAAAAAAGATAAAGTGTGTATTGTAGCACCAGTAGATGTGCTGAGAAAGGATTGGAATGTTTAAGGATCAACCGGGGAACTGGAAAGCGAAATGACAAATAAGTACCCAATTGTTTCCCACCTGATTCCGAGACGGAATCCTTTTAAGGAGGGGAGACTAGAAGAACCCAGATTTTTGGTAGGAATTAAAACTTTTATTACGTATTGGAGTATGAATTAATAGTGGTTACGATTGCAATGTATCAGTGGTTGAAAGAATGAATATTGAATGGATTTGGATTAAAATGTTTATATGCTATGAATGCTGCAATTGGTTGACAACTTAGGTAAGAATAATCTATCATCAAGAAAATAAGATATGGTATACAAACAGAGAAAGTATTCTCATGTCATCCAAATCGATATCTGGTAGCTCATGTCATCCAAATCGATATCTAGTATAAGTCTAGTGGTTCCGTAAAAGGGTTAAGGAACTCTCGGGAAAGCGCGGGAACATTTTTCTAATTATAAGAATTAAAGAGAAAATAAGTAATGAATAGTGTTTTTGGTGGAAATTGGAATATTATCAGACGACGCTATATAGAAGTATTCAGAACAAATTTCTGAGTTCGTATCAATGACCGATAGGCAATATAAGTGTATGTAAACGATATCAGATTCAGAAAAATAGCACTTTTGTTTTCTCCGAGATTTCCCTGGACACTGAAGGATTAAAGGATTTATTAAAAAGATTTAAGGAATTTAACTTCAAGAATTATAAAGGAGGATCGAGAATGGTAGTATAAATATTAAGAAGGTTTCCGGTAAAACCCTAACGAGAAATACTTGAGATATTCCTCCGAACGATCAATGAAAATGAGCAATAACCGGACAAAAGAGCAAGCAGAGAGCTAAGATGCATGCATGTGCTAGAGGATAAGATCAAGTAACTTAGTAGTTACAAGGGGAACTAGCATACTTAAAAATAAACCAACTACTTGCATCATCCATGACATGATCACTTTAATAAAGCCACTTTAGCTAGATATTATCTCAATAATGCAATTAGACAAGGATTAGAGCAAAGAGAAGCAAAACAACTCCATTTCTCTCTTCCATGGAGCATCCGACCTTTTGCTTAATTCCAAAACCAAAATCAAGCTTCCAACGATTGTTTGATCTCAAGATTTTTGTGGTGAGTACTACATTTCACATTAGAGAGTATGAGGTTATGCATCGACTACAGAGAGTTGAACAAGCTAACCATAAAGAATAAGTACCCGTTACCCAACATTGACGACTTGTTTGACCAGCTAAGAGGAGCGGTGTATTTCTCTAAGATTGACTTGAGAACTGGATATCACCAACTGAGGATTAAACCTGAAGATATCCCGAAGACTGCATTCCGTACCAGATATGGACATTATGAGTTCTTGGTGATGTCATTTGGATTGACCAATGCCCCAACAACATTCGTGGATTTGATGAATAGGGTGTTTAAGGAATAATTGGATAAGTTCGTGATAGTTTTCATTGACGATATTCTTATTTACTCAAAGGCGGAAGAAGAACACGCCGAACATTTGAGGATAACCTTAGAAACACTCAGGAAAGAGCAGCTATATGCCAAATTCTCGAAGTGTGAGTTCTGGAAAAATGAGGTGCAATTCTTAGGGCACGTAATCAATAGAGAAGGAGTGTTGGTTGACCCCTCCAAGATAGAGGCAGTCTCAAATTGGGAACGACCAACCACCCCAACCGAGGTAAGAAGTTTCATCGGCCTGGCAGGATATTACAGACGATTTGTTCAAGATTTTGCAAAGATCGCAACCCCGTTAACTCGACTTACCCGTAAAACTGAGAAATTTGAATGGACTGAAAAATGCGAGAAGAGCTTCCAGGAGCTAAAGATGAGGTTGGTAACGGCCCCAGTGTTGGCGTTGCCTGATGGAAAAGGAGATTTCGTGATTTACAGTGATGCTTCACATAAAGGATTAGGGTGCGTGCTTATGCAGCACGGTAAGGTAATAGCATATGCTTCAAGGCAATTGAAGGATTATGAGATACGATACCGCACCCATGATCTGGAATTAGCAGCAATTTTTTTCGCTTTAAAGATTTGGAGGCACTATCTGTATGGAGAAAGGTGCGAGATCTACACTGACCATAAGAGCCTCAAGTACATTTTTACTCAGAAATAGCTTAACATGCGCCAGAGAACATGGCTAGAGCTAATCAAGGATTATGACTGCGAGATTCGTTATCACCCGGGCAAAGCCAATGTGGTGGCCGATGCCCTTAGTAGGAAAGAGAAGCTCAAGATGATAACTTCAGAGGAAGAGTTAGTAAAAGATTTTGAGAAGCTGGAAATTGAGATTAAGCTACCCGAAGAAGGCCAAGAGACGTTGATGGAAATTCGAATCCAACCTCCATTGTTAGAAAAGATTAGACTATGTCAAGAACGGATAATGGAGGAAGAAGAGAACTCCACGGAAGAGATAATGATCGGAGAAGAAATTAAGTGTGAAAGAGACAAGAAGGAATCTTGAGGTACACATACAGGATATGGATTCCAAACATTCTGGAACTCAAGGATGTGATCTTATATGAAGCACACAACTCAAGGTACTCCGTGCATCCCGGTAGTACCAAGAAGTATAGGGATTTGAAGGAGTAATACTAGTGGCCCAATATGAAAAAGGACGTAGCAGAGTGGGTCAGCAGATGTTTGACCTGCCAGCGAGTGAAAGCAGAGCATCAGAGACCCAGTGGACTTCTACACCCCTTAGAGATTCCCGAATGGAAATGGGAACATATAGCCATGGATTTCGTAGTAGGTTTACCAAGGACCAAGGCTAATCATGATGCCATATGGGTAATTGTAGATCGACTGACGAAGTCAGCTCACTTTCTCCCGATCAATGAAAGGTACACGATCGATAGACTAGTGGATATCTACTTAAAAGAGAAAGTGGCACGACATGGAGTCCCAGTCGCTATAGTATCCGATCGAGATCCCAGATTTAACTCCAGGTTTTGGAGGAGCTTCCAAGAATGTGTAGGAACCAGGCTCAACATGAGTACGGCTTATCACCCCCAGACAGACGGGCAAATTGAAAGGACCATCCAAACGCTAGAGGATATGTTGAGAGTCTGTACTGTAGACTTTAAAGGAAACTGGGACGATCACTTGCCATTGATTTAGTTCTCCTACAACAATAGTTTCCATTCAAGCATAGGAATGCCCCCTTACGAGGCCCTTTATGGAAGAAAATGCCGATCTCCCTTGTATTGGGATGAAGTTGGATAGCGAAAGATGCTCGGACCCGAAGTGGTCCAACGGAATAAAGATGAAGTAGATCTAATCAGAGGACGACTGGTAGCAGCCAAAGATCGACAAAAGAGATATGCCGACTTAGCTCGGAAAGGCAAGGAATATGAAGTTGATGATCTAGTATTTTTAAAGGTATCACCTTGGAAAGGCTTAATGAGGTTTGGAAAGAAAGGAAAGCTGAGTCCCAGATATATTGGACCGTTTGAGATCTTAAGACGTATTGGGGAACTAGCTTACCAACTAGCCATATCCCCAAATCTGCAGCAAGTTAAAAATGTGTTCCGTGTTTCGATGCTGAGAAAATATAATCCGGATGCCAAGCATATTGTGGAGTATGAGCAAGTGGACATGCAACCAGACTTGACCTATGTAGAGCAACCTGTGGAAATCATAGACCGAAAAGAACAAGTACTCCGGAATAAGTTCATTAAATTAGTCAGAGTTCTGTGGCAGAACCACAATGTGGAAGAATCAACCTAGGAGCTAGAAAGCGCAATGATGGAAAAGTACCCCCATTTGTTTTCAGAATGATTCCGGGACGGAATCCTTTTAAGGAGGGGAGACTGTAAGAACCCAGATTTTAGATAGAATTAAAACTTTTTATTATGTATGGATGTAATAGTGAATAGTGGTTGCGACTACGATGTAACAATTGTTCTAATGAATGAATGGAATGGATTTGGATTCAAATATTTATATGTCATGAAGAATGCTATTGGTTGACAATCTAGATAAGAATTATCTATCTCATAGGAAATTAAGATTTGATAATTCCGAAGGGGAATGTTATTCTTATGTCATCCAAATCGATATCTGTTATCAGTCCAGTGGTTCCGTAAAAAGGGTTAAGGAACGATCGAAAGAGAACCGGGACATCTATATAACCCTAAAAGAATAAGTAAAGAATAAGTGGTGAATAGTGATTTTGGTGGAATTAGGAATATTATTAGACGACGCTATATAGAAGTACTCGGAACGAAATTCTGAGTTCGTATTAGTGATCCAGGGGGAAAAAGAGTGTATGTAAAAGCTATCGGAATCTGAAAAATAGCACTTTTATTTTCCCCGAGATTTCCCTGAACACTGAGAGACTTAAGGAATTACTGAAAGGATTTAAGGAATATAAGTTCAAGAATTATTAAAGAGAATGAAGAATAATGGTATATATGTTAAGACGATTTTCGGTAAAACCCTAACTAGAAATCTTTGAGATATTTCTTCGAACGATCAATTAAATTGAGCAATAACCGAACAAAAAGACAAGCTGAGAGCCAAGATACAAGAAAAATAAATTGGTGGAAAAATAAAGATACAAGTGACTCACATATAAGTCAACGAGCAAGTGCGTGGTATACTTGCACTTTGCCTTAAAATGGAGTTGCATATTGTGGTGCCAACAAGTGGCCAAATGGATGGGTGACACTTGGTCCAATAGATTGTTAACAACATAAAAAGCAAGATATGCATCCAATATAGCTAGATATTACATGAATTATTTCATTACTCACCAAAACATAAAGCAAAACACCATCTTTTTCTCTCCTTTGTAAACTCTCGGCCAAGAGCTAGATCAAGGGGTTCCAACCATTGTTTGATCTCCAAAATTTTATGGCAAGTACTACATATCATAGCTTAGATCTCCTAGAAATCTTAGCTCCAAATTCATCTTTTACCATTGTTAGGCCGAATACACAATTAATAATCAAATTCGTATGAGAATTTAACAAGTAAGATGATTATGCACTTTAAATCTTCTGATATTAAAAACCCTCTTCGTGATGTAAACTATCACAAAGAGCTGCTAGGTTACAATAAAGATAGTTCGATGCACGATACCCTTCTAGGGTTAACCTAACTGTATTTATAAAATATACAGCTTCGATACAATCTCTAATTGATATTCCTAATAATCAGCTATACAATGATATCAATTACAGATTGTCACACGTCTCCTAAGTCAACTCGATCTCTTTGATAGCTATCCAGTCTCCAAAGATCTCGCTTCCATATCAATCTTCAATTGATCTCTAATATCTTCTGTTGACTCTGTACGCGCTTCCTCCAGTCAGACTTTACTAAACTCTGTCCAGCTTCTGTCAGTCAGACTTTACTAAACTCTGACTTCCTTCCAGTTAAACTCTGATATATCACTGTTACACTTAAACACTGAAACATTACATCAATTATATCTAACAATCTCCCCCAACTTGTTCATTAGCAAAAATGCACAAGTTAATAGATAATTGATGATGTCAAAAACAAATAATCATATACAGTGTTTAACAACTAAACAGAGTTTAAACTGATACTTAACAAAATTACAGAAAATATGAAAAACTTACAGAGCATAAATTACTTAATCCTTTCAACATCCCATGCTGTCCTCAAATACTCTATTAGCAATCTCTCTTCTGCAACTTCAAGTGCTCTTTCCATCTGTAGCTTGATCTCTCGAAGCTTAGAATCTGTACCATCTGTCTGATAAATAGCTGATCTCAAATCATAGATGCTGTTCTTCTTCATTTCATTTCCAAGTCTGATAAAGTATGACTTTTCTGACTCTGAATTGAATTCAAGCACAGTGATACCCAAATCAGTTCTCAACTTAGCACTGTTTTTCTTCATTTCAACCATTCTTCCTTTGTAATCTAAGTACTTTGGTACATATTCAGACTTGTCTTTAATTCCACAAATCATCTTTGATCTTTCCATATGGTATCTAAGCACTTCTGCAGCTCGGTAAGTACGACTGTTATTCACTTTGAAAATATGTAAAACATACTGCAGTTCTTCATACATTTTCAAATGAATATCATGTTCTCCAACTTTGTAAACAGTCCCATCCTCCATGAAATACAGCAGAAAGTCTTTGTTTAGACTTCTTTGATGAATCAATTGTACTGATTCCAGCTTGTCCAAATTAACTTGAAGGACACCCTTGCCTGGAGCAGCCAGTGATGAATGATCTCTAGGAGTAATATTCAAAGTCCTTTCTCTGTTTGATCCTAAACCAGCCAAATCATGAGGTTGCTTAGCAATCATTGCTCTGCTTTGAAAAATATCACCTCCTTGAACTTTCTCAGTATTATCAGGGATAGTAGGTCTCACAAAACCATGAATTGGAAGAGTAGTTTGTACAACATGTGTAGAAACAGAGGTTGTAACTTGCTTTAACTTCTTTGAACTCTTATCAACTTCAACAACTTTTTCTTTAAGCTTCAATCTAGCCTCATCTGCTGTTGGCTTTCTTGAATGAGACAATCTCTGATCAGCATTGACATTTTCATTGATCTTAATGCCTTTAAGAGCAGGTCTTGATGCCTTTTCATCTTTCTTCTTGAATTTTCCAGATTTAAGCTTTTTCTCATGTTCAGCTTTAAGCCTTAGCTCTTCAGCCTTTACATCTTCTAGAGTGACATCATTTCCATGTTCTTCAAGAAACATGTTTGCAGCTAACTCTGTATCATTCCGTGGACCTTGAGCAGTATTTGCTTTAGCAGAGTTTACTGTAGCAGAGTTTACTTTAGACCTTGTAAATGTTCTTCTGGTTCTATCAGATCCACCTCCATCTGCAGCATCATCCTTCCTCTCAAAGGATTGAAGTTGTTTGCAAGCAGTATCTCCTGTAGCATTTGTCTCAATTGAGGTTCAGCAACATAAGCATAAGAGGTGTGTGTATCAAACCCCATCGTTTCTCTGACAGTTTGAGGAGTAATCACAAACTCTTGTTCTTCATGAGTGAAGATGATGTTTGGAGTCCCATTCTCTCCTCCATCCACATAGACTGAGTTTTGCCAAAAAGTGGCAATTTGAGATGCAGAGAGAGTACTAGGTTCAACCAGAGCTTGTCCAATCTCTGAGTCTCTCAAGAAATTCTGCATAAGATGAAACGCTTCTGGAACACGTTCATGATTGAGTGGGGCTGCATAATTGTTAGGGACAAAACGTAGACCAAGAACAGTGAATGGTTTAGAAGCCATTGAATCAAGAAATGGGCAAGAAATCACAAATAAAAGTGTATGTAGGAAAAGTGTTTATGAAAATGCGCAAGTGAAAACTGAGAGAACTGTGAGATGTAAAAGTGAGTGGGTGAAAGTAAAACTCAATCGTTTGTACACAAAAGTAATTAGAGTTGTAATTAAAAATTAAAACTCAATCGTTTATGTATTCAAACACTCAACAGTTCCTAGATTAATGTGTGAGTGGGACACAATAATGGGTGAGTGAAATACATGCGCTCGTAATTTTAAGAAGTGTATTTGTGAATATAACAATAAAATATTTGATTTTAAAAAAAAATCAAATAACACTCTCTTAAAATACCTGGAACCATTAAAAACCAGAATACGAAGCGTTTTAGTACTTCGTTACTTACCCATCTCTATTTAACGCCTAGAGACTTGTTCACTATCCCTTTAATCTTTCATTCTCTCCTGAAAATCAAAAACCCTTCACACAACACACCGTTAAACAATGTCAAAACTTACCATCAAGGAAAAGAATCTCCATCTCGTAGAGAACAGAGATATCTTTAGTTATACTCGTGAAGAGTTTGATGCCTTTGACTGGGAAAGGCAGCTTGAAACTCTGTGGCTGCAGATGGATGCCTGTCTTCAAGAAATCGAGAGAGAAAAGCCTGCAAGAGTGATCGACATCGATGCTGCTCTTCAAGAAACATTAATATGGCTTTCCTCTAAGGCATCCTCATCCAACACCACCAACCATGTTAATGAATATGTCAGCAAAAATAACCTTATCCCTTCAACTTCCACCCAAACAAAGTGGCAAAGATGGGATCTGGGATGGCTGCTAACAATGGAGTGGTTTGGACTTTACTTTTTATTTTCCTGTTGAATGGATTAGTAGATAGAGAGAACAAAAAGATGTAATACTTGCATGTAATCTCTTTCTTATTATTAATGAAGAATCCTATTTCTCTAATTTATTCAATGTGTTCTGCAAATTTTATGTTTATGAATTGTTCTTCAAAGAATTAAATCAAAGAAAATGAAAACTAATTAAAGTAATCATATAAGTAACAAATTCATCAACAATAACCACAATTAAATCAGGAACAGAACAATTAGGGATTACTTGTAGTATACATACAGTGGATCAATTAATCATGCGCAGTAAAAATAGCAATTATCACCGCTGTATTCTCTTTCCTATTTCCAAGACACTTTAACACAATACACTTATTAACAGTTGTCAAAAGCACTATTTACTCCAAAATTTTCAAATTGTCCAAATGAAAATTTACCTCAGAGTACGAACCACAAATCAACAGCGTTTGTCAATTCTCCAACTTTATCACCGAAACCCTTTCAAAAATTGCACAGTTGTGAAAATATGTGTGTGTGAAGCAGAGTTTACCAAATCAATTTTTAGAGCATCTAATTTTTCATAAAATCCATAAAGTAAATCAATAAACACTGGATGCACAAACTCTCATAGTAAACATTGACTGTATGATGAAAGCTAAACTCTGTAGTAATCAATCTATATACAGTAACATTTAATTTATTTTATACCCCCTCTATTGCTAATTTTAATTTTTTTTTATTCTATTCATTCCAGTAATTAGAGGTTGGAGCTAGTCACCAAAAATTAAAAAATTTTAGCCCTTATCATTGTGATAAGTTCCTGGGTCATCCTAGTCTTTGACTAGTCACCAAAAATCAGAGAATTTTAGCACATATTATATACCAATAAGTTCCTGGGTCATCCTAGTCTCCAACATAATCTCAAAGGAGTATAGCAACCTATATATATTTTCTTTGGGGTATTGCAGTAACCATTTTAAACTACCAGAGTATAACTAACAGAGTTTAGAGTTCATCAACATCAGTAGTTATTCATGAAAGGCAATGCACACAGTATTTATAGACTCAGAGTTTAGGACAAAATAAACTAAGAGATGCTATAAATATGAACCAGTATCATGTTGTGTTAACTTTCTGCACAATCTAAGATTAGATCACAATAACTCAGAAAGATTCATGATTAATTGCTGAGAATCATGCTTCATACATATTTCTTCATTGGTGTTTTCATTCAGACAAAAATCAACTCAGAGTTCACAGAGTTTATCAAACTTATTAACAGTGTATGACATACAGGCATGTTGACAGAGTTTTAACAGAGTTTGACAGAAAAACATGTTAATAGAGTATGCATAACAGAGTTTAATCAACAGAGATCACTTAGCACATAACAAATCAAGGAAATATGAGCAACACAATACATAAGTAAAATTTGAATCTAACCAACATTCCTAGTCAGAACCAGAGACCATTCCTAGTTCATTGACCAGTCTTGTAAATGTAGCTTCACTCAATGGTTTGGTGAAAATATCTGCAAGCTGTTGTTCTGTAGACACAAAATGTAGTTCAATATTCCCTTCTTCCACATGTTCTCTGATGAAATGGTACCTTATGCTGATGTGCTTTGTCATTGAATGCTGTACTGGATTACTTGTCATAGCAATAGCACTTTGATTATCACAGTAAATAGGAATCTTACTTTACCTCAATCCATAATCCAGCAACTGATTCTTCATCCACAAGATCTGTGCACAACAGCTACCAGCTGCAATATACTCTGCTTCAGCTGTAGATGTAGAAATTGATTTCTGTTTCTTGCTGTACCAAGAGACAAGTCTGTCACCAAGAAATTGACAACTTCCACTAGTGCTCTTTCTGTCTATCTTGCAGCCTACAAAGTCTGCATCAGAATACCCAAGTAGCTTGAAATCTGATTCTCTGGGGTACCACAGACCTAATGATATGGTGCCCTTGAGATACTTGAAGATTCTTTTCACAGCTGTCAGATGTGGCTCTCTAAGATCTGCCTGAAACCTTGCACAAAGACAGGTTGCATACATGATGTCAGGCCTACTAGCTGTCAAGTAAAGAAGAGATCCTATCATGCCCCTGTAGTTTGTCATATCCACTGAAACTCCTGTGTCTTTGTCCAATTTAGTTGCTGTTGCCATGGGAGTTGATGCAGATGAACAGTCAAGCATACCAAATTCTTGAGAAGATTTCTGGTATATTTTGCTTGATTAATGAAGATACCATCATCTGTTTGTCTCACCTGTAGGCCTAGAAAATAACTAAGCTCTCCCATCATGCTCATTTGATATCTGGACTGCATGAGCTTGGCAAACTTCTTACAAAGTTTATCATTAGTAGACCCAAAGATAATGTCATCAACATATATCTGAACTAAAAGGATGTCACTCCCTTGATAGAAATAAAATAGAGTTTTGTCAATTGTACCTCTGTTGAATCCACTTTCTAGAAGAAATTGAGCAAGTGTCTCATACCATGCTCTTGGTGCCTGCTTAAGTCCATATAGTGCCTTATCTAGCCTGTAGACATAATCTGGATATTTGGGGTCCACAAAACCTGGTGGTTGTTCAACAAACACTTCTTCTTCAAGCTTCCCATTCAGAAAAGCACTTTTCACATCCATCTGGAACACTTTGAATTTTTTGTGAGAGGCATATGCTAGAAAAATTCTGATTGCCTCCAATCTTGCAACTGGAGTAAATGTTTCATCATAGTCTATTCCTTCCTGCTGTGAATAGCCTTTTGCTACCAGTTTAGCCTTGTTCCTTGTGATAACACCTTCACTGTCAGTCTTGTTTCTGAAAACCCATTTAGTACCAACAATAGATCTGTTCTTTGGCCTTGGTACAAGGGTCCACACTTCATTTCTTTCAAATTCATTCAACTCTTCCTGCATTGCTGTTATCCAGTCAGCATCTTGAAGAGCTTCTTCCACTTTCTTTGGTTCATTTTTAGACAAGAATGCATGAAACAGACATTCACATGCAGTGGCACTTCTTGTTTTCACTTTTGCATCTGGATCACCAATTATCAATTCAGGTGTATGTGATTTGGTCCATTTCCTAGCAGAAGGCAAATGACTTCTGTCAGCATGTGATCCTCCCCCTTGATCCATGCTCTCCTGATTTTGTTGTGGTCTTTCTTCATTTTCTGAGACTCCCCCTGAACTTGACTGCCCAGAGTCAGAATTTGTATTTTCAGAGTTTGAATCATCAGAGTTTGATCCAGATTTTTCAGTTGACTCAGTATCAATGTTTGAGTCTTCATCTTGATCATGCTCCCCCTCAACTGGTTCTTCCCTTTGTTATGGCTGAGAAGTTTCTCCATTGTTTACCAGTAGAGGTTCAGAGTTTGTTTCAACAGAGTCTGTCAGAATAGTTTGATCAGAGTTTACTTCAACAGAGTTTAAATCTTCATTTTCAAAGTTCAGTTGATCATATTCATCTATGTCTTCAAGTCCAGTTATCTTCTTGTCATCAAAAGACACATGTATAGATTCCATGATCACTTTAGTTCTCAGATTGTAAACTCTGAATGCCTTTGTTGACAGTGGATAGCCAACAAAAATTCCTTCATCTGCCTTTAGCTCAAACTTGGTCAACTATTCAGGATGAGTCTTCAAAACAAAGCATTTGCACCCGAAAATATGAAAGTATTTCAGGTTAGGCTTCTTTTTCTTCACCATCTCATATGGTGTCTTTCCATGCTTATTGACCAGTGTAGCATTTTGAGTAAAACAAGCAGTTTGAACAGCTTCTGCCCAGAAATAAGTTGGCAATTTTGCTTCATCAAGCATAGTTCTTGCAGCTTCAATCAAGGTTCTATTTTTCCTTTCAACTACACCATTTTGTTGTGGTGTACCAGGTGCTGAAAATTCTTGCTTCACTCCATTGTTCTTGCAGAATTCTTCCATTGTTGCATTCCTGAACTCAGTTCCATTATCACTTCTGATGATTCTGACTTTGTTACTTGATCCTTTGTCCAGAAGCTTCACATGCTCCATCAGAGTTAATGTAGTTTCATCCTTCTTTGCTAGAAAATACACCCAAGTGAATCTAGTGTATTCATCAACAATGACTAAAGCATATTTCTTTCTAGCTATAGACATAACATTTACTGGACCAAAGAGATCAACATGCAGAAGATGATAAGGATCAGTGATTGAAAATTCTGTCTTGCTCTTGAAAGATGACTTCCTTTGCTTGGCCTATTGACATGAATCACATAGGCCATCAGCATTTAACAGAGCCTTTGGGAGTCCTCTTACAAGATCCTTTCTGATCAATTCATTGATGTTGTTCAAGTTCAAATTTGAGAGTTTCTTGTGCCACTTCTAACTCTCTTCACTAGACATTCTTGTAGACAGGCAAACAGCTTTTCAAACAGAGTCTATTAAAAGCTTGATTTCATAAATGTTGTTTTGCCTATTACCAACTAGAACAACCTTTCCTGTAGATTTGTTGATAACTTCACAATATTCAGGTTGAAAATCTACATGATATCCCTTGTCACAGATTTGACTCACAGATAACAAGTCATGCTTGAGTCCTGGGACATGAGCTACATTGTTGATGATGACATTTCCAAGATTAATATTGCCATATCCCAATGTTCTTCCTACATTGCCATCACCATAGGAAACTTTTGGGCCAGCCTTCTCCTCATAGTCTGATAGCAGGGCTTTATTTCCAGTCATGTGTCCTGAACATCCACTGTCCACAACTAGGGTTGCCTCCCTATTGCCCTGCAATCACAAGCAATTACTGAGGATTAGATTTAATGATCTAAACTTGCTTGGATCCTTTGACATTCTTAACTTTGTTAGCTTTAGCAGCGGAATTAACATTATCAGAGTTTGAGCTAACAGTATCAGAGTTTACACTTGCAGTATTAACTTTAACCCATTTCAGATTGGGTTTAAGTTCATAGTAATTATGATAGATAGCATGATACTGTCTGTAAGTATAAATGGAATGCCAAGTGCTTCCACAGTGTGTGCATAAAGTCTGTGGCTTAGTTCTAGCAAAATCCTTCTTTACCTCAGACTTGGATGGTAAAGAATTTATATATTTTTTTTCTTGCAGAAATTTGCAAGATGCTTAGTACTACCACAGTTATGACATGTCTTTCTTGGAGCATAACTAGCAAGCATTGGTTTATTTCCTGAAGTGATGCCTACTTTTCCATTTCTGTTCTTATTTGACACTCCCTGTCTCTTAACATATTTTAACTCCTTCAGTTTATGTTTGAGTTGTTTATCTGTCATTGAACCAATAATAACCTGTTTAACACTAGTTTTTACTGGTTCACTTTTAACAGCTTCTTTTTCATTGTCAGACAAAAATTTACTGGCTCCATGTACAAAATGAGGTCTGATTTTAACTTGACTTTGAAATCTTAGTTCATCTCCCTCATTATAACCTAGACCAACAGTGTCTGTTTGAAAAATCTGTTGAGTGTCCTTTCCAGAATTAGTCCAAGTCCTAATTTTCTTATTTGCTTCCTCCAACTCAGATTCTAGTTGTTTATATTTCTGAAGCAAATCCTGTTCTATAGAAACAGTATCATCTCTCTCTTTCTGAACTTGTTGCATGTTTTCAAGTTTTTCTTCAACAAGTTTATTTCTAACCTTAAGTTCAGAATTTTTCAGATTTTATCCTCTCATTCTCTAAAGTCTGATCCCTATAACTTATATGCAATGACTTAAGATAAATTCTTAATTGAGAAATGTCATCAATATTATAAGCATAGGTAGTTAGAGGTACCTGATTTTCAGAAGTTTCTGATTCAGTAGTAGCCATGAAAGCATAGTTCACTTCTTATCAGAATCTGAAGTGTCTGCCCAATCTCTGCCTTTAGTGTAGAGTACCTTTCCAGTTTTACCCTTCTTGCACTCAGGAGCATAGTGACCCATCTCCTTACACTTGTAGCATTGAATTTCAGACTTATCCTTCTTCCCCCTTGAATCTCTCTTATCAGACTTCCTGAAGCTTTTTCTGTCTTCATTTGAATCTCTAGAAAACCTTTTCCCTTTCTTGAAATTCTTGAAACCCATTTTCTTGAAGGTCTTCACCATCAACACAGCCATTTTTCTCATTTCTTCTTCATCATCCTCAGAGTCAGATGATCAGAAGAGTTTAAATCACAATCAGAGTTTGATGATTCACTTTCTGAGTGTATGACCAAAGCTTTTCCTTTCATTTTCCTTCTTGATGCCTCTTTCTTCTGAGGCTTCTCTTCAACCTTAAGAGCAACAGACTTTGCCTTCCTGCTTGATCTCCTATTTCTCTGCTCCATTTCCAATTCATGAGTTTTGAGCAGCCCATAGATTTCATCAATCTCTGTTTCAGCAAGTTCATAGTTGTCTCTAATAGTGGTTGTTTTCACATCCCACTTTTCAGGTAGAGAAAGAAGAAACTTGAGATTTGAGTCTTCTGAATCATACTCTTTGTTGACCAATGATAGATCATTGAGCATCTTACAGAATCTATCAAATGTTTCTGTCATGGTCTCTTCAGGTTTAGCCTCAAAGTGCTCATACTCTTGTGTGAGTATGTTTCTCCTATTCTTCTTAATAGCAGCAGTTCCTTGACATCTGACTTCAAGAGCATCCCAGATCTCTTTTGCAGTGGTGCAGTTAATCACTTTGTTAGACATAACATTGTCTAAAGCACTATGCAATAAATGCCTAACCTTCGCATCCTTAGCAATTGATGATAGATCTTCAGGAGTCATGTCCTTCTTTTCCTTTGGAACTATTTTAGTTTCTTCACCAGCAGTTGCAGCAGATAGCTTTGTAGGATTGTGAGGGCCTTCATAAATCCTATCAAGATATTCTGGATCTGTAGCCTCCAGAAACATAGTCATTTTGACCTTCCACATGGCATACTCTGATGGCCTGAGAATAGGAACCCTGATTGGTTCATAACGACTCACAGTAGTAGGAGCCTTTTCAGAACTAGTAGATGTTAGTGGAGGAATTGCTGACATGATTATTGTTGTGTTTGGATCTTTACCTGTAATAAAGTAACAGATTGGCTCTGATACCACTTGTTAGGCCGAATACACAATTAATAATCAAATTCGTATGAGAATTTAACAAGTAAGATGATTATGCACTTTAAATCTTCTGATATTAAAAACCCTCTTCGTGATGTAAACTATCACAAAGAGCTGCTAGGTTACAATAAAGATAGTTCGATGCACGATACCCTTCTAGGGTTAACCTAACTGTATTTATAAAATATACAGCTTCGATACAATCTCTAATTGATATTCCTAATAATCAGCTATACAATGATATCAATTACAGATTGTCACACGTCTCCTAAGTCAACTCGATCTCTTTGATAGCTATCCAGTCTCCAAAGATCTCGCTTCCATATCAATCTTCAATTGATCTCTAATATCTTCTGTTGACTCTGTACGAGCTTCCTCCAGTCAGACTTTACTAAACTCTGTCCAGCTTCCGTCAGTCAGACTTTACTAAACTCTGACTTCCTTCCAGTTAAACTCTGATATATCACTGTTACCCTTAAACACTGAAACATTACATCAATTATATCTAACAACCATTTTCAAAAAAATCATTAAAGGTGATGATGAATAGTGATCTTCATGAACTGACCTTGTTTTTTCTTGATTTCATGGTTGATCTTAACTAACTTAAGGCAATCCAAGGACCATACCAAGATTAGTAAGGCTAGTACATACTCTCAAGAAGGTAACAACTTGAAACCCTAGCTTTTGTCTTGAGATTTAAGCATGTTCTTGATGGATCTAACTTAGTTATGATTATGTTAATGTTATAAGCATCATTAGTTAGTGGTTTAATGATTTTAGTGATATGATGATTATAATGTTAAAGTCAGTGGTTCTTGGACATTTTGAGATGAGAAATCATGTGTATAAGTTGTATGGTGCCCGGTGTGGCTTGGTTTTGGTGTTAAGAATTTAGAAACGTTCGATTTATAGCCGTCGTAATGTCGAAATTTCGTTAACCTTAAGAAATCGTGTATGAAAGTAGCTATAACTTCCTGTCCAGTTTCATATTATGCCAGGACAAGATAGATTATGTTATAAGCTTCGTTTTGATATAAAGATCATGTGAAACGGACTTACGGTTTAGGAATTATGGCCGATTTACTAAAAGGGGTTCAAAACCGTGAACGAGAGTTCGTAACTGAAATTGAACCCTCGTAAAATATGTAAGTCAATAGCGAATCATGGTAATTAAGTACTAGAGATAGAAAGGAAAGTGTTAGAGAAAACCACATGTCAAACGGATCGTTTTCCGATTTTATAAAAATGTTCGAATCAAGGTTAAACACGAACGAACCCTAAAAAGGACAATTGGTTATAACTTTGGAAAACCACTTAGGAAATGGGCGATAAAACTCGAGGTATAATTTGGTTCATAAACGACCGACATTAGAATTTACCCGGCTTAAGGATGTGTCAAGTGCAAGTATAATGACATATCTTAATAACGAACAAAAGTCGGATTGTATCGGTAATAAAAAGAGTTATACAATAGGGTGCATAACGAGATAACTAGAAAGCGTGTTTCGACTTAAGTAAAGTTTATACATAACCTTCTAAAGAAGTGTTAGGTGATTAATCTCGAATATTCTGATTGTTTACAGATCACCGAGCTGACCCGGGACACGCTGCCTCTACCCACACCCGATTACCAGGCAAGTTTCAAATCCTTTTAAAGGCTGTTGTTGTGATAATATATATATATATATATATGACTGTTGTTATACATATGCCATTGCATGCATGCCTGTTTTCTATTCATGTTGTTATACTTGTTCCTTGATTATTGTTGGCTTATAAGCTAGATATATAACGTATCAGTTATAAGCCGAATGTTGTTAAGTCCCTTAGAGAAGGGAATATATATCGTATTCGTTGAATATAGACCGGGAGTCAGTACTTCTTGATATATCGTAATTACTATCGAGGGAAAGTATTTAAGTAAATATTTTCCATTATTTGGTTGATGGATATTATTTTGAATATTCGTTCGAGATTATTTATTTATTGACCATTACTTCAAATATTTAATTGAACGTTATCTATTCAATGAATATTATTCTTCAATATTCATTTAAAGTCGATTCATTTATCGAATATTATTTCAGATATTCCTTTCAAGTCTTATTGATTAAACAAATATTATTTCGAATATTCATTTAAGTATTTATTTATTCAATAAATATTTTCTTTATATTCATTCGAGAATTATTTTGAGAAATATTTCGATTAAAAATATTCTTTCATATTTATAAATATTCTTTAAATATTTCTGATTCAATAAATATTCTCTGAATATTTATTCAATACTGTGGAATGACTTCAATATTGTTTTATCTTCTTCAAATATTATCTCCGACCTTTGATTACTATGGAAATTATTTCAGAGTCATATTATTATTAATACTTATATCAAGAAAGGTTCTTAAAATTTCATTATTCATTCAATTCTATCTTCCAAATTATAAGGGAACCTTACTTGAGAGCTGTTATTTCTTTGACTGCCCGGTCATATACTTGTTAAACTATTCTTTTCACTTGCAGCTTGGCTGCTAACCATCAAATTAAGTTTGTTACTTCCTCATCATTCGAGGGGTAAGATTATTGGAACAAGTTAATCAGCTTGGGAAATATCGATGAATTTTCCTTTCCAACTAGATATGACTACTTCGTGGAGTCTTATCAACAAGTATTATACTTGGGGAAAGTGGGACGAACTTTACATTTCAGAATCATGGAATTATTCGAACTAGGAGTATTTGTGTAAGAGGCTGTGGGACAGTCCATCATTAAAACTGGTGTAAGAGGCTGTGGGACAGTCCATCCTTGAAATAGGGTCCGAGTGGCACCGGTCCCAACTATGCCCAACCGTTGGCTAGGGAGATCCGACGTATGGTGGTGTCCATATGTTCTTCCTTCTACCGGTAGTAAAACAAATCTTGAGATACACAACCTGCGACTGATCATCGTAAGGCGGTGTCATCTAGCGCGACTTACTCCAGTATTGGTTCACTATGCAGAATCTATTTATTTTCTGCAACATTATCAGTGTTGGCAGGACTGAAAATTGTTCAAAACGGGAATTGCATATTTTTCCTGCAATTTCCTTTTTTTAGAAAAAGTGATGATGTTTGGCTCTTATCTTTGCATAGTAGATACTCTTATGAAAGATATAATTCGAGTTACCTTGTAACTTCATCCTTTATATTATGCTGGCTTTATATCCGTTGATGCATGGAATATGGGTTCAAAGATTCTTTTCCTGAAATTGTTATATATATCTTTGCTGTTCTGTTATATATATTATTGTTGGTGGGCTATTGCTCACCCTTGCTCTATTATTTATTTCACAAAAACAGCTAGGTCAGATGGCCCGCACCAGGTGCACCTGGCGCAAGCAGGTGACCGCACCCGTAGGACTACCCGCTGATATGATAGCTGCCATTGCTGTGGTAGACTAGACTGGTAGCTTTTGTTTTTAGCGTTAATTATATGTATGACTAATGTAATCAAAGGCAAGAACTTTAAACTTATGTTGTTACTCCTTTTGGATTGTAATAACTTTTATTCGTAAAACCTGTAATGCATGACTTATTTCAATTTCATCTCTGGGACTATAACTGTTATGTGTGTGAGTGGATATTATTGCGAGGTCACATCATGTTACCTATTTATTTTGGACTCAACTCAAGTGTTATGTATGGAATACGAGACCGTAACGACTCGATCCCCGACCCCGGATCTGGGGGTGTTACAGAGATGGTATCAGAGCGAGAGTTAGTGCAAATGTCTTATTTGATTCTGGAGAAACTAAGTCCTTTATATCGAGGGATTTTGCGCGTAAATTGAAACTTAAGACCCAACCACTAAGGGATTCTTTGCACGTAGAGATAGCTAATGTAATACCCCCAGATTCGGGGTCCGGGATCCGGTGGTTACGGTTTCCAATTCTGTCCACAACAATTGAACTTTCCTTAACATAAAATAAATTACGTCTCTATGACCCCACACAACAATATAAAACACACCCGTTATAGTCCCAGAGATGAAATCAGAGTAAAAATCAAATTTTTATTAATCACATTATGAGTTCTTACAATCCAAAAGAATTTCAATATAAATACATACTCTTTGCCATCCATTTACATAAGTCATACTAGACCATATTCTTGGTACTGAAAGAATAAATATATCCTACCAATAGCTTCTTCTTCAGCTCTGGTAGTCTCATCGTCCTCGCCCGCGTCGAGTGCGCCTTGTGCGAGTCATCCGGTCTAGCTGTTGTTGTGATATAATAATAAAGCAAGGGTGAGCAATAGCCCACCAACAATAATATATAACTGAACGATAATGTATAACAGTTCAAAAGTATCTTTCAAACCATATGCCATGCATTTACGGAAATGATGCCAGTATAATATGAACGATGAAGTTACAAGGTAACTTAAAGTATTTGTTTGTAGAAATATCTGCTACATCAAAAGTAAGCGAGATATTCTCATTGTTATTAAGAAGAGGAACTTGCATAAAAAGGTTGCAATTCCAGTTATGAACACTTTTCCAGCTCTGCCAACAGTAATCATGTTGCAGGAAATAAATAAGTTTGGATGATGAACCAATGATGGAGTATTCACCGCGCCCGCTGTTCCAATCTTGATGATCAGTCGAGATCGTACAACTCAATTTAGATTTACTACCGGTAGAAGGAAGAACTGATGGCTTTACTTGTATACCGCCTTACTAGCTCTCCCCGGCCAACGGTTGGGCCAAAGGGGATGGACCGGCGCTACTCGGCCTCTTACACGACTCCTAGTTCAAATAGAATTCATGATTCTGAATGTAACGTTCGTCCCCCTTTCCCCAAGTATAATACTTGTTGATAAGACTCCACAAGGTAGTCGTATCTAGTTGGAAAGGAAAATTTACCAATAACTCCCAAGCTATTACTTGGTAACGGATATCAACTTGTTCCAACAACTTACCCCTCGAAAGATGAGAAGGTAAACAATGACTTAATAAGTCAATAGCACCCGAGTTGCGAGTGAAGAGAATACTTTATGACTGGGAAGTCGACAAGATAAATAACATTTTCCAAGTAAGGTTCCCTTATTTTTAGGGAGATAGACTCAAGAAGAATGATGTCTGAGAACCTTTCTTGATATAAGATTAATAATAATATGTCTCCGAAATATTTTCCGTAATAATCGAAGAAGATAAACCTTATCAAGGTTATTCTAAGTATGGAATAAATATTCAGAGAATATTTATTGAATTAAAATATTTTACAGAATATTTAGGAATATGAAAGAATATCTTTAATCAGAGTATTTCTCAAATAATCCTTGAAGAAATATCGAGAGAATATTTATTGCATAATTAAATATTCAAATGAATATTCAAAATAATATCCATTAATTATTAAGACCTGAAAGGAATATTTAAAATATTTAAAATAATATTCGATGATTAAATAGAACCCTGGATGAATATTCAAAATAATATTCATAATTAATTAGGAATTTAAATGAATATTGAAAAAGTAATATTCATTTAATGAATAATATTCTAAATGAATATCAAGTAATATTCATTTAGTAATCCAAGCTTTAAAGGAATATTCGAGATAAGACTCGATAAATAAATCAAGCTTCAGATGAACATTAAAATAATATTCGTCAAGTAATTACTATCTTAAAAGAATATTCAAAAGTAATATTCATTTAATGAATAATATTCTAAATGAATATCCAAATAATATTCATTTAGTAGTCCAACCTTTAGAAGAATATTCGAAATAATAATCGATAAATAATTCGACTCTGAATGAATATTAAAAATATTATTCGTCGAATAGTTACGTTCAAATAATTATTTGAAGTAAGGATCGTTAAATAAATAATCTCGAACGACTAGTCAAATAATATTCGTCGCCCGAATAATGGAAAATATTTACTTAAATATTTTCCTCCGAGGTAATCTCGATATGTCAAGAAATATTGACTCCCGGTCTATATTTGATGAATAAGATGTATACACCCTTCTCTGAGGGTCTTACAATAACCGGCTTATAATTGATACGATAGCTATCTAATTTATAAGCCAATAACAATCAGGGAACAAGCATAATGATATAACTTAAAAGTAGGCATGCATGCTATGGCATATGTATAACAGAAAACATTTTTATATATATTCAATCACAACAACAGCCTAAAAGAAGGGAATTGAAACTTGCCTGGTAGTCGAGTACGGTAAGGGGTAGTGGTAGCGGGTCCCGGTTCAGCTTGGTGATCTATAAATAGCCAAGGCATTCGGGATTAATCACTTAACATCTTAAAAGTTAAGTTATACTTAAATCGAAACACTTTCTCGAGTTATCTCGTTATACCCCTTTTAGTGGATTCCTTTTATCATCGATCCGACCCGACATTCGTTCGTTAATACGACATGTCATTGTACTTACACTTAGGACATACTTAAGTCATACAAGTTCTAAAGTCGATCGTTACAAATCAATATTATGCTCCGAGTTTTATCGCCCGTTTTCTAAGTGTTTTACCGAAGTTATAAGCAAGCGGGTTTTTAGGGGTTCGTTTGCGATTAACTTTGATTCGAACATTTTTATAAAATCGGAAAACGATCCATTTCACATGAGGTTTTCTCTCACACCTTCCTTTTTACCTATAGTATTTAATTACCAAGATTCGCCACTGACTTACGTATTTTACGAGGGTTCAATTTTAATAACGAACTCGTACTTACGGTTTCGAACGTCTTTTAGTGAATCGGCCATAATTCCTAAACCGTAAGTCCGTTTCACATGATCTTTATATCAAAACGAAGCTTATAACATGATCTATCTTGCCATGGCAGAACATGATACTGGAAAGTGAATTATGGCTACTGTCAAACACGATTTCTTAAGGTTAACAAAAATCGGGCTTTATGACGGCTATAAATCGGACGTTCCATAAATCGTAATCAACAACCCAAGCCACACCGGGCATCTAAACAACTTATACACATAATAAGAATCTCAACAAGTCCAGAAGCCACTGATCGTAGTATCAAAATCATCATGTTAATCAAATCACTAAATCACTAACTAAACATGCTTATAGCATGAACATAATCATAACTAAGCTAGATCCATCAAGAACATGCTTAAAACTCAAAGTAGGTCTAGGGTTTTCAAGTCTTATACCTTCCTTGTAGTATGTAATAGCCTCAAAAAGCTTGGTATTGCCCTTGGATAGCCTTAACTTAGCTAGGATCAACCATGAAAACAAGAAAAACAAGGATTAGTTCTTGAAAACACTATTCATCATCACCTTTGATGATTTATTTGAAAATGAAAGAAAGTGAATTTGAGGCTGAAATTTTTAGGGGATCTAAGTTATGATATGAAGTACTCACCATAAATATTTCAAGATCAAATGATGGTTGGAAGCCTTACTTCTAGCACCTTGGCAGAATTTTTCAAGGAAGAAAAGAAAATGGAGAGTTCTTTGTGTTTGCTTGGTTGTTTTGATAATAATTCATAAAGTGATGAGCCTTGGATGATATCTCATCTCTTTTTAATTTATTAAAGTGCTTTTGGAATGAATGATGAGATTTGAAAGCATGTGTAGCACTTGGATTGATTTATGGCTAACTAGAGTTTGATTTGGCTAACTACTAGTTCAATCCTTAACATGCTAGTTACTTAGCCCACTTGGTTGCTAGATATTTATCTAGTAGCTTATGCATGACTCTTGCTTCCACTGCTTGTTTCTTTTGTCCGGTTATTGCTCGTTTCGATTGATCGTTCGGGCGAATAACTAAGTAGTTTCACCTCTAGGGTTTACCGGGAAATTTCTCGATATTCATAATACCTTCCCCAATCCTTAATATAATCCTCGTGATGACCATGTAGGATATTTAATCTCGATACGAACTTAATCCGTAATCTAGGATTCGTTCGCTTTATTGATTAATCACGTTATAACGTTTTAGCGGTTTCTAGAACGCTTGTTTCACTGCCTCAGTGGTTTCCTACCTTCATTCTTAAATCAAATATAATAACATCCCAAAATATCAAATCCTCAAAGTTAATATCTCAATTCTTGGATTATAATAATATTTAATCCACTCTCCGGTCAAATATTATACCGAAAAAGAATTTGGAATTTCTGAATTCCGATCGTCTCTGCATTCACTTATTTCCTCCGCGTATTACTAATATGACTTCGAAACATCCATATCACGTCCCGTACATAGGGTGGCGTGAAAAGTTTTCCAACTTACAAAATCACTATTCATCCACCAAATTACTATGCACGTATAGGAAACACTATGCACGTACGGGAAACACTATGCACGTACGGGAAATACTATGCACGTATGGGAAACACTATGCACGTACGGGAAACACTATGCACGTATGGGAAACACTATGCACGTACTCATTTCCCTTCAAGGATCCATTAGCTCCTTCCTGTATGGTAGATTATTCTTATCTAGGTCCTCAACCATCGAATTACTCTATTATGACAATATACCAATGCATCAGGATCATTGTCCAAAGCAATATCCATTCATTACAATCATTGTTCTTTGAAACCACCATTCATTAGAGCTGGTGACCTTGTTGTCGGAATCATTGTTCCTCATTTTATCATTACTTAATAAAAAGTTTTAATTATATCCAAAATTTGGGGTTCTTACAGCTAATCAGGAAGTCATTCCAGTTAATCAGATTCACCTCGATTGCAAATTAGAGATAGGAGGGCGATCTTTCTATGTCGATTTGATTCCTTTTAAGTTAGGGGAATTTGATGTTATCTTGGGGATGGATTGGTTGTCTCGCAATAATGCACAGATAGATTGTAAGGGAAAGAAAGTTAAGTTGAAAACCCCAGGAAAGAAGGAAGTAGTGTTTAAATGGATGCGACAGACCTAGACAATTCTAACCATGGCGCAGACCAAGAGGGTGCTATGAAAAGGAAACGTGGCTTATTTACTTTACGTTATCGACACCTAGAAGGAAGCGCCCAAGATACAAGACATTCCGGTAGTTAATGAATTCGAAGATGTGTTCCCACAAGATCTTCCCGGATTACCGCCGGATAGAGTGATTGAGTTTGCTATCGAGTTAGCCCCGGGGACGGAACCAGTTTCAAAGGCCCCGTACCGATTAGCCCCAGTAGAAATGAAAGAGCTAGCTAAGCAGTTACAGGAATTGTTGGATAAGGGTATGATAAGACCCAGTGTGTCGCCTTGGGGCGCACCAGTGTTTTTTGTTAAGAAGAAGGATGGGAGTATGAGGTTATGCATCGACTACAGAGAGTTGAACAAGCTAATCATAAAGAATAAGTACCCGTTACCCAGAATTGACGACTTGTTTGACCAGCTAAGAGGAGCAGTGTATTTCTCTAAGATTGACTTGAGAACTGGATATCACCAACTGAGGATTAAACCTGATGATATCCCAAAGACTGCATTCCGTACCAGATATGGACATTATAAGTTCTCGGTGATGTCATTTGGATTGACCAATGGCCCAGCAACATTCATGGATTTGATGAATAGGGTGTTCAAGGAATATTTGGATAAGTTCGTGATAGTTTTCATTGACGATATTCTTATCTACTCAAAGACGGAAGAAGAACACGCCAAACATTTGAGGCTAACTTTAGAAACACTCAGGAAAGAGCAGCTATATGCCAAATTCTCGAAGTGTGAGTTCTGGAAAAATGAGGTACAATTCTTAGGGCACGTAATCAATAGAGAAGGAGTGTTGGTTGACCCCTCCAAGATAGAGGCAGTCTCAAATTGGGAACGACCAACCACCCCAACCGAGGTAAGGAGTTTCATCGGCCTGGCAGGATATTACAGACGATTTGTTCAAGATTTTGCAAAGATCGCAGCCCCGTTAACTCGACTTACCCGTAAAATTTAGAAATTTGAATGGACTGAAAAATGCATGAAGAGCTTCCAGGAGTTAAAGAAGAGGTTGGTAACAGCCCCAGTGTTGGCGTTGCCTGATGGAAAAGGAGATTTCGTGATTTACAGTGATGCTAAAGGATTAGGGTGCGTGCTTATGCAGCACGGTAAGGTAATAGCATATGCGTCAAGGCAATTGAAGGATTATGAGATATGATACCCCACCCATGATCTGGAATTAGCAGCAATTGTTTTCGCCTTAAAGATTTGGAGGCACTATCTGTATGGAGAAAGGTGCGAGATCTACACTGACCATAAGAGCCTCAAGTACATTTTTACTCAGAAAGAGCTTAATATGCGCCAGAGAAGATGGCTAGAGCTAATCAAGGATTATGACTACGAGATTCGTTATCACCCGGGCAAAGCCAATGTGGTGGCCGACGCCCTTATTAGGAAAGAGAAGCTCAAGATGATAACTTCAGAGGAAGAGTTAGTAAAAGATTTTGAGAAGCTGGAAATTGAGATTAAGCTACCCGAAGAAGGCCAAGAGAAGTTGATGGAAATTTGAATCCAACCTCCATTATTAGAAAAGATTAGACTATGTCAAGAACGGATAATGGAGGAAGAAGAGAACTCCACGGAAGAGATAATGACCGGAGAAGAAATTAAGTGTGAAAGAGACAAAGAAGGAATCATGAGGTACACATACAGGATATGGATTCCAAACGTTCAGGAACTCAAGGATGAGATCTTATATGAAGCACACAACTCAAGGTACTCCGTGCATCCCGGTAGTACCAAGATGTATAAGGATTTGAAGGAGTATTACTGGTGGCCCAATATGAAAAAGGACGTAGCAGAGTGGGTCAGCAGATGTTTGACCTGCCAGCGAGTGAAAGCAGAGCATCAGAGTCCATGTGGACTTCTACATACCTTAGAGATTCCCGAATGGAAATGGGAACATATAGCCATGGATTTCGTAGTAGGTTTACCAAGGACCAAGGTTAATCATGACGCCATATGGGTAATTGTAGATCGACTGACGAAGCCAGCTCACTTTTTCCCGATCAATGAAAGGTACACGGTCGACAGACTAGTGGATATCTACTTAAAAGAGATAGTGGCAGGACATGGAGTCCTAATCGCTATAGTATCCGATCGAGATCCCAGATTTAACTCCAGGTTTTGGAGGAGCTTCCAAGAATGTGTGGAACCAGGCTCAACATGAGTACGGCTTATCACCCCAGACAGACGGGCAAAGTGAAAGGACCATCCAAACGCTAGAGGATATGTTGAGAGTCTGTGCTATAGACTTTTAAGGAAACTAGGATGATCACTTGCCATTGATTTTGTTCTCCTACAACAATAGTTTCCATTCAAGCATAGGAATGCCCCCGTACGGGCCCTTCATGGAAAGAAATGCCGATCTCCCTTGTATTGGGATGAAGTTGGAGAGCGAAAGATGCTCGGACCCGAAGTGGTCCAACGGACTAAAGATGCAGTAGATCTAATTAGAGGACGACTGGTAGCAGCCAAAGATCGACAAAAGAGATATGCCGACTTAGCTCAGAAAGGCAAGGAATATGAAGCTGGTGACCTAGTATTTTTAAAGGTATCACCTTGGAAAGGCTTAATGAGGTTTGGAAAGAAAGGAAAGCTGAGTCCCAGATATATTGGACCGTTTGAGATCTTAAGACGTATTGGGGAACTAGCTTACGAACTAGCCTTACCCCCTAATCTGCAGCAAGTGCACAATGTGTTCCATGTTTCGATGCTGAGAAAATATAATCCGAATGCCAAGCATATTGTGGAGTATGAGCAAGTGGACATGCAACCATACTTGACCTATGTAGAACAACCTATGGAAATCATAGACCGAAAAGAACAAGTACTCCGGAATAAGGTCATCAAATTAGTCAGAGTTCTGTGGCAGAACCACAATGTGGAAGAATCAACCTGGGAGCTAGAAAGCGCAATGATGGAAAAGTACCCCCATTTGTTTTCAGACTGATTCCGGGACGGAATCCTTTTAAGGAGGGGAGACTGTAAGAACCCAGATTTTGGATAGAATTAAAACTTTTTATTATGTATGGATGTAATAATGAATAGTGGTTGCGACTACGATGTAACAATTGTTCTAATGAATGAATGGAATGGATTTGGATTCAAATATTTATATGTCATGAAGAATGCTATTGGTTGACAATCTAGATAAGAATTATCTATCTCCTAGGAAATTAAGATTTGATAATTCCGAAGTGGAAGGTTATTCTTATGTCATCCAAATCGATATCTGTTATCGGTCCAGTGGTTCCGTACAGGTGACCGCACCTGTAGGACTACCCACTGATATGCTAGCTGCCATTGCTGAGGTAGACTAGACTGGTAGCTTTTGTTTTCAGCTTTAATTATATGTATGACTAATGTAATCAACGACAAGAACTTTAGACTTATGTTGTTACTCCTTTTGGATTGTAATAACTTTTATTCGTAAACCCTGTAATGCATGACTTATTTCAATTTCATCTCTGGGACTATAACTGTTATGTGTGTGAATGGATATTATTGCGCGGTCACATCATGTTACCTATTTATTTTGGACTCAAGTCAAGTGTTATGTATGGAATACGAGACCGTAACGACCCGATCCCCGATCCCGGATCTGGGGGTGTTACATAAATATTTTTCCATTACTTATTCATTGAATATTATTTGAATGTTCATTCGAGATTATTTATTTAATGAATATTATGTTGAATATTCATTTGAGGTTATTGATTTAGATGAATATCATTTTGGAATATTCATTTGAGTTATTTATTTAATGAATATTATTTGGAATATTCATTTGAGCTTTATTTCTATAAGGTATATTATTCTAAAAACCCATTTAAGGTCTTACTTATTTCTTGAATATTATTTAGAATATTCATTCGAGGAATTATTTATTTCGTGAATATTTTATATATTCATTCGAGGAATTATTTATTTCGTGAATATTTTATAAATTCATTCGAGGAATTATTTATTTCATGAATATTTTATATATTCATTCGAGGGTAAATTATGAGCAATATTTTATATTAAGAATATTCTGAAAATATTTATGTAATAAATATTCCTTGAATATTTATTTAATTCTTTTATCTAGTTCTAAAAATAATTTGCCTTATTCAAAAATTATCCTTGACCTTCAAATACTATGTAAATTATTTCTAAGTCTTATTATTATTATTTTTATCAAGGAAGGTTCTCAAAAACTCCATTCTTCATTCGAATCTATCTTCCAAATTATGAGGGAACCTTACTTGAGAGCTGTTATTTATTTGTTTGACTTCCCGGTCATAAATTCTTTAAAAACTATTCTTTTCACTCGCAACTTGGTTGCTATTTATCAAGACGAGTCTCTGTGTTACTTCCTCATAGTTCGAGGGTAAGATTGTTGGAACAAGTCGATATCCATTAACAAGCAACTGCTTGGGAAATATTGGTGAATTTTCCTTTCCAACTAGATACGACTACCTTGTGGAGTTCTATCAACAAGTATTATACTTGGGGAAAGGGGGACGAGCTTTATGTTTCAGAGTCATGGATTTATTCGAACTAGGAGTATTTGTATAATGTGTAAGAGGCTGTGGGACAGTCCATCATTGAAACTGGTATAAGAGGCTGTGGGACAGTACATCCTGGAAATAGGGTCCGAGTGGCGTCGGCCCCGACTAAGCCTAAAGATGGTTAGGGAGATCCGGCATATGGTGGTGTGCATATGTTCTTCCTTCAACTTGTAGAGAAACAAGTTTTGAGATGCACGACATGCGACTGATCATCGTAAGGTGGTGTCATCCAGCGCGACATACTCCAACATTGGTTAATCATCCAAATCTATTTATTTTCTACAACATGAAGTATCACTCATGTTGACAGGGTTTGAAAACTGTTCAGAACTAAAAGTACTCTGAAATACCTCGTAACTTCAACCTTTATGTGACGCCCCCAGATCCGGGGTCGGAGATCTAGGCGCTCACGGTCCATTTTCCATTAATAACATACCTGTACTTGCACATAATATATAAAACATCCATCGACCCCACAGTAAACTCACACCGCACACACACACACACACAGGTTAGAGTCTCAGAAACGTCACACAATTGATTAAGCAAAAGTAAAAGTTTCAGAGTTATTACAGACCGAATTAAATAGCATTTATGCTACCAACAACACTTCGATAAGAAGCGAAGCTGGCAGCTTGAAAGTTTGTTACGGTACACTGCGTTGCACAGGTCATACTTATAAATAAAACGAACTAACAAAAGTTGCCAACCAATCCGGCTAATGGGGCCTATCGGTGGAATGTCAACTGCTGCCTCGGGTCTAGTCACCTGCTTTCGGGCAGTCTATCTGGGTCTTGCCATTTCGCTTAGCTGTTGTGTTTGTAAATTTGAAAACAAGCAAGAGTGAGCAACTATAGCTCAGCAAGAAATATATGTATAAGGTAAGCAATATAACATTTCATATGATTAGCAGTTATTAAACTCGTTTGTATCAATCAGATATAAAATCACTTGTCATTGTTGATAAATTTCGAAGGTGCACCAATACGTGCCCTTGTTTTCAAAATAAACTTGCAGTTCTAGATACTGCATAGAGTCAACATCTTTCTCATCAAAATAGAACACTATCAGCAACTTGGCACATAAGCCTAAGAAGCAGTGTCAGAGCATTTTCCAAAATGGAGGAATGGGACTTAAGGAAAACATAAAACCTGACAGGGATTGACGATGATCAGTCGCCACATCCAAGTCCAATAATCCGCGGGTCTTCTCTACCTGTAGAATGATAGAAACTACATCCGTAACTATCCCCGGGTGAAAACTACATCCGTAATCACCCCCGATGAAAACTACATCCGTAATCATCCTTCGGCAACACCTGGGCCGGAATAATAATTGATGGACCGCCTGGCTCACGGCCGCTTACACATCCCGGGAATCGTTCGTCAACGGTTCCCACACCTGCCAGAGTCCCTTTTTCTTTTTCTTTTAAAAACTTGATTTTGATTGAAAACTGAGTAATTGAGGTCCGACATCAGTCGACCGATGGTTCTTGAAATCATACAAGAAGCAGAACCTGACCGGGGGTTTTCGAAAATGTTTTGAGTTCGAAAGAGTTCGAATTTGAAAGTATTGAAGGTATCTTGGATTAGCTTTGTCTTTAAAATAATGAACATTAAATAATAAATGCTATTTTAAGATTTACTATTAATAATTAATAAAATAATTATTTAATTAAATAAGCTTTTAATCCAAGATAAGTATCTTGAGTATTTACGAAGATATAAAAATAATTACTTGAGTATACGATACTCCCCGAATGACCCTTCGGGTTTTCGCAATTTAATTACGATATAATAACATACCGCTCCCCGGTCAATAGTATATATGAACCACTACGACCTCTATTGCTAGAGTCGTTGTCCGAAGAAAACATTTCATTCTAAGTTCAAGGGGTGCAAACATATATGTATTTATACATCTCAATTTCATCAATACTTCGATAAACATAAACATTTGATATGATTGAAAACTACAAACACAACAGTGAAAGTCCTTGTATATGTAAGTTTTGAAAAGTAAACTTGCCTTGGTGTGGTTGGGGTGGTCGAGCATGCGGAGTGGAATGATCTATACATAAGCAAGAACCGTTCGTTAGTACCTTAACAATATCTCTTTAATTGCGTAGGGGGTACAAAATTAACTTAATGACTTCGTCTTATGACACTCTAGCCCCACTATAGGTTCATGTCATCACTCGATTACGCTCGTCACTTATTCGACTTAATTTGGTTACCATATCTGAATCATGTCCATTACCCCTTAAATCACACTCCCTTAACGACTTTTTCCCTTGCGCGAATTTTACTCTAGCATTTTTATGAAATCGAAAAATACATATTTTAATCCAATTCTTTTTGGGTAGCCTTCACCACTGTATTTACTAGCTTCTCTAATTTTTCCATGATCCCACATAAATTTTTAGGGGTTTAAACAAGGTTCACAAGGGGACCATTTAGTGCCGCCCGGAATCCAGAAACACATTTCACTTCTCCGGCCATAACTCAAAATCTATACATCACCTAGTCATGAACCTTATATTTCAGGAAACTACATTCAAATACCTTTCCAACAATATATATTAGGACCTCAGGGGACAAGATTTGGGGGTTCAAAACCCTCTTAAAAAAACAGGTCAAGTTCCTGGGAAAAACTCAACATGCTTGTTTCACTAAACCAACCAAGATTCTTACATCCACATCACAACCAACATCTAAATCACCAAGTTCATACTTTATAACATACATGGAGATACATACACTAACCACAAGCTTAAAAATCACAACCACAACACTTAAACTCAAGATCTATATCATCCATCACTTATATATCCAAGATTAACACAAATACACATGGATTTATCATTAAACATCACAAACACTACATGGCCAAGAGGGGTTAGGGTTTTTATACCTTCTTGAGTATCTAGGAGCCTTGGGTATGCCTTACAAGTCTCAAGAACACCTTGAATGAGCTCCTACACTCCTTATAATCCAAGATCTAAAAGAAAACTTAACATTATTACTATTCACCAAAACTTTAACAATTAATATCTTGAAAATTAATGGATGAAAAGGCTTGGAATTCTTAGTATACCTTCCTTGTATGATGTAGAGTGCCTAGGAATTTTGTCTTGAATTATGAATGAAGAGAAATGGAAGAAAGAAAAATTTTTCTTCCTTGTTCTTGTCTTGGCCGAGAGCTTCTATGGCAAGGGGGGGGGGGAGAGCTTTTATGTTTACTTTTTTGTGTTGGTGGTTAAAGTGAAAAGGTGTTGGGTGATATATGTATTAGTGTATAGATATGTAATACATGGTACAAGTCTAGGTATAGGTCACCATGCCCTCTTGTCTCCTTGGAAAAAGAAATGCCAACTAGTTACTATTCCTCTTGTCCACTTGGTACTACTAGTTTGCTTTTCCTAACTACTTACTTGCATGGGACTTGCATGCAATATCACTCCTTGTATCATTATTCTTCCACCAATGCTTGTCACTTAATCTTTAATTCGTATCGTATCTTAATTAATTTCTCGTAATAATATTTTGTCGCGTAGAGAATTTCCTTGTAATTCCTTAAGTACTTGATTGTGTAAATTCCTCGAATATCAATAATTCCTCGTCATAATTCCTAATAAATCTTTTAATACTCTAATCATTCTCAAATCCCAAGTTTTATAAATCTTACTAACAATAAGACTCTTGCCTTCAACAACCTTCCCTTTATCTTACATAGTGAATGTAACAACATAGTCTCTCAGACAATCAATTCCATTAAACAACAGGGGTGACTAGAAAGGTTCCAAATTGACAATGTCACATGATATAATATAAAAGAAAATATTACCAAAAATTAGGGTTCTTACAGCCTCCCCTCCTTAAAAGGATTCCGTCCCGGAATCAGGTTGAAAACAGTTGGGGGTGCTTTTCACGCATCGCGCTCTCTAGTTCCCATGTTGATTCTTCGACATTCTAATTCCTCCATAAAACTCTCACTAGTTTGACAACCTTGTTCCTCAGCACCTGTTCTTTTCTATCCATGATTTCTACGGGTTGCTCCACATAGGTTAAGTCTGGCTGCAGATCCACTTGATCATATTCTATCACGTGCCGGAAGTCGGTATGGTAGGTTCGTAGCATGGACACATGGAACACATTATGTACTTGCTGCAAGCTTGGGGGTAAAGCCAATTCATAGGCTAACTTTCCCACTCGTCTCAAAATCTCAAAAGGTCCAATAAATCTTGGGCTTAGCTTCCCCTTCTTACCAAATCTCATCAATCCCTTCCACGGTGATATCTTTAACATCACAAACTCTCCTACCTCATATTCTTTGTCCTTGCGGGTCTGGTCCGCATACTTCTTCTGTCTGTCTTGGGCCGCTACCAGCCGTCCTCTTATGAGCTCGATAGTTTCTCTCGTCTGTTGGACCAGTTCAGGCCCTAAAATCTTCCGCTCTCCAACTTCTTCCCAACACAAGGGAGACCGACATCTTCGTCCGTATAAAGCTTCATATGGGGGCATTCCTATACTCGCATGGTAACTGTTGTTGTAGGAAAATTCGATCAACGGCAAGTGGTCATCCCAACTTCCCTTAAAATCGATGGCACACACTCTCAACATGTCCTCTATGGTCTGGATGGTTCTCTCGCTCTGTCCGTCTGATTGGGGGTGGTATGCAGTACTCATGTTTAACTTGGTCCCCACACAATCCTGAAAACTCCTCCAGAACCTGGAGTTGAACCTTGGGTCTCTATCAGATACAATGCTCACAGGAACCCCATGCCTAACCACAATCTCCTTTAAGTAAATATCCACCAGCTTCTCGACAGTGTATCTCTCGTTGATTGGAAGAAAATGTGCTAACTTGGTCAATCTATCGATAATTACCCAAATGGAATCATGATTAGTCTTGGTCCTTGGTAGTCCGACCACAAAGTCCATCGCAATATGCTCCCACTTCCACTCGGGTATCTCTAAGGGTTGCAACAATCCACTGGGCCTCTGGTGTTCGGCCTTTACTCTTTGACATGTCAAACATTTACTTACCCAATCTGCCACGTCCTTCTTCATATTTGGCCACCAATAGTACTCTCTCAGATCTCTATACATCTTAGTGCCTCCAGGGTGAATTGAGTACCTTGAACTATGAGCCTCTTGCAAAATCTCGTCTTTTAATTCCTGAACGTTCGGGATCCATATCCTAGATGCGTACCTCATAATTCCATTCCCGTCCTTTTCACACTTAATCTCCTCGCCAGTCAAAATTTTCTCCATCGAATTCTTTTCTTCTTCTATCTTCTTTTCCTGGCATAACTTAATCTTTTCCAATAGCGGGGGTCGGACTCTTATTTCCATTAGACTCTCTTGTCCAATTCCTGGTAACCTCACTTCGATCTCCAGTTTCTCAAGGTCCTTGATCAATTCGTCCACTGACGTTATCATCTTGAGTTTCTCCTTTCGGCTAAGTGCATCGGCCACCACGTTGGCCTTCCCTGGGTGATAATGAATCTCACAATCATAATCTTTGATTAGCTCTAGCCATCTCCTCTGCCTCATGTTTAACTCTTTATGAGTGAATATGTACTTTAAGCTCTTGTGATCAGTGTAGATTTCACACTTTTCTCCGTAAAGATAATGTCTCCAAATCTTCAAAGCGAAAACTATCGCCGCTAATTCCAAATCATGGGTGGGGTATCTTATCTCGTACTCCTTAAGTTGTCTGGACGCATACGCAATCACTTTACCGTGCTGCATAAGCACACACCCTAAACCTTTATGGGATGCGTCGCTATAAATCACAAAATCTCCCTTATCATCAGGTAGGGCTAGTACTGGTGCTGTCACCAACCTCTTTTTCAGCTCTTGGAAGCTCTCTTCGCATTTTTCAGTCCACACAAACTTCTCGATCTTGCGAGTTAGTCGGGTCAAAGGGGCTGCTATCTTGGCAAAGTCTTGGACAAATCTCCTATAGTAGCCAGCCAACCCTATAAAACTTCTCACCTCTGTCGGAGTGGTTGGTCTCTCCCAATTTGATACAGCCTCTATTTTGGCTGGGTCCACTAGAATGCCTTGTTCGCTAATCACATGCCCCAAAAACTGAACTTCCTTCAACCAAAATTCACACTTCGAGAACTTAGCATACAACTTTTCTTCTCTCAATGCTCCCAATACAATCCTCAAGTGCTCTGCATGTTCCTCCTTCGTCTTGGAATAAATCAAGATGTCATCGATGAAGACTATAACACACTTGTCCAAGTACTTCTTGAAGACTCGATTCATTAAGTCCATGGAAGCGGCAGGGGCATTCGTTAACCTAAATGACATCACTAGGAACTCATAGTGTCCGTACCGGGTGCAAAAGACCGTCTTTGGTATATCTTCTGGCTTAATCCTTAACTGGTGGTACCCGGTCCTCAAATCAATTTTAGAAAAATAAACTGCGTCCTTTAATTGATCAAACAGGTCATCTATCCTGGGCAGGGGATATTTATTCTTTATAGTCACCTTGTTCAACTCCCTGTAGTCTATACATAATCTCATACTACCATCCTTCTTTTTCACGAATAACACCGGGGCTCCCCACAGTGACACACTAGGTCTTATCATCCCTTTATCCAACAACTCTTGTAACTGAGTGGCCAGCTCTTTCATCTCCACTGGGGTTTTCGAAATTGGGGCCGTACCCGGAACTAAGTCTATAGCGAACTCGATGTCTCTATCAGGTGGTAGTCTGGGAAGATCATCCGGAAATACGTCCGTGAACTCATTAACGACAGGGATTTCCTGTAGGTTTGGTGCCTCCTTCTTGGTATCCTTCACATAGGCTAAATAGGCTTCGCATCCTTTACGTAACAGCTTCTTAGCTTGAATCATAGTCAGGAACTTTTGGTTTTGCCGTTTTCCACTAAACACTACTTCCTTGTCCCCTGGCAGTTTCAATCTTACTTTCTTCTTTACACAATCAATCTGGGCTCCGTGGGTTGTTAACCAATCCATACCTACTATTACGTCAAACTCTCCTAGTTTAAAAGGTATTAAATCTACCCGAAAGTGTCGCCCTTCTATTTCTAGGTCACAACCTGGACATACTTGGCTAACAGGGATAATTTCATGATTAGCTATCTCTACTTGCAGTCTGTGTAACACACCCAGATCCGGGGTCCGGGATCCGGTGGTTACGGTTTCCAATTCTGTCCACAACAATTGAACTTTCCTTAACATAAAATAAATTACGTCTCTATAACCCAACACAACAATATAAAACACACCCGTTATAGTCCCAGAGATGAAATCAGAGTAACAATCAAATTTTTATTAATCACATTATGAGTTCTTACAATCCAAAAGGATTTCAATATAAATACATACTCTTTGCCATCCATTTACATAAGTCATACTAGACCATATTCTTGGTACTGAAAGAATAAATATACCCTACCAATAGCTTCTTCTTCAGCTCTGGTAGTCTCATCGTCCTCGCCCGTGTCGAGTGCGCCTTGTGCGAGTCATCTGATCTAGCTGTTGTTGTGATATAATAATAAAGCAAGGGTGAGCAATAGCCCACCAACAACAATATATAACTGAACGATAATGTATAACAGTTCAAAAGTATCTTTCAAACCATATGCCATGCATTTACGGAAATGATGCCAGTATAATATGAACGATGAAGTTACAAGGTAACTTAAAGTATTTGTTTGTAGAAATATCTGCTACATCAAAGTAAGCGAGATATTCTTATTGTTATTAAGAAGAGGAGTTTGCAAGAAAAGGTTGCAATTCTAGTTATGACCCTTTTCCAACTCTGCCAACAGTAATCATGTTGCAGGAAATAAATAAATTTGGATGATGAACCAATGATGGAGTATTCACCGCGCCCGCTGTTCCAATCTTGATGATCAGTCGAGATCGTACAGCTCAATTTAGATTTACTACCGGTAGAAGGAAGAACTGACGGCTTTACTTGTCTACCGCCTTACTAGCTCTCCCCGACCAACGGTTGGGCCAAAGGGGATGGACCGGCGCTACTCGGCCTCTTACACGACTCCTAGTTCAAATAGAATTCATGATCCTGAATGTAACGTTCATCCCCCTTTCCCCAAGTATAATACTTGTTGATAAGACTCCACAAAGTAGTCGTATCTTGTTTGGAAAGGAAAATTTACCAATAACTCCCAAGCTATTACTTGGTAACGGATATCAACTTGTTCCAGTAATCTTACCCCTCGAAAGATGAGAAGGTAAGCAACGACTTAATAAGTCAACAGCACCCGAGTTGCGGGTGAAGGGAATACTTTATGACCGGGAAGTCGACAAGATAAATAAAATTTTCCAAGTAAGGTTCCCTTATTATTAAGGAGATAGACTCAAAGAAGAATGATGTCTGAGAACCTTTCTTGATATAAGATTAATAATAATATGACTCCGAAATATTTTCTGTAATAATCGAAGAAGATAAACCTTATCGAGGTTATTCTAAGTATGGAATAAATATTCAGAGAATATTTATTGAATTAAAATATTTTACGGAATATTTAGGACTATGAAAGAATATCTTTAATCAGAGTATCTCTCAAATAATTCTTGAAGAAATATCGAGAGAATATTTATTGCATAACTAAATATTCAAATGAATATTCCAAATAATATTCATTAATTAATAAGACCTGAAAGGAATATTTAAAATATTTAAAATAATATTCGATGATTAAATAGAACCCTGGATGAATATTCAAAATAATATTCATAATTAATTAGGAATTTAAATGAATATTGATAAAGTAATATTCATTTAATGGATAATATTCTAAATGAATATCAAGTAATGTTCATTTAGTAATCCAAGCTTTAAAGGAATATTCGAGATAAGACTCGATAAATAAATCAAGTTTCAGATGAACATTAAAATAATATTCGATAGGTAATTACTGTCTTAAATGAATACTCAAAAGTAATATTCATTTAATGAATAATATTCTAAATGAATATCCAATTAATATTCATTTAGTAGTCCAACCTTTAGAAGAATATTCGCAATAATAATCGATAAATAATTTGACTCTGAATGAATATTAAAAATATTATTCGTCGAATAGTTACGTTCAAATAATTATTTGAAGTAAAGATCGTTAAAATAAATAATCTCGAACGAATATTCAAATAATATTCGTCGCCCGAATAATGGAAAATATTTACTTAAATATTTTCCTCCGAGGTAATCTCGATATATCAAGAAATATTGACTCCCGGTCTATATTTGATGAATAAGATGTATACGCCCTTCTATGAGGGTCTTACAATAACCGGCTTATAACTGATGTATAACTATCTAGCTTATAAGCCAACAATAACATTCAGGGAACAAGTATATCAATTCAACTTGAAAGTAGGCATGCATGCAATGGCATATGTATATTAGCAATCATATATATATATATATATATATATATATATATATATTTATTCAATCACAACAACAGCCTAAAAGAAGGGAATTGAAACTTGCCTGGTAGTCGAGTACGGTAAGGGGTAGTGGTAGTGGGTCCCGGTTCAGCTTGGTGATCTATAAATAGCAAAGGCATTCGGGATTAATCACTTAACATATTAAAAGTTAAGTTATACTTAATTCGAAACACGTTCTCGAGTTATCTCGTTATACCCCTTTTTAGTGGATTACTTATTATCACTGATCCGACCCGACATTCGTTCGTTAATACGACATGTCACTGCACTTATACTTGGGACATACTTAAGTCATATGAGTTCTAAGGTTGATCGTTACGAACCAATATTATACTCCGAGTTTTATCGCCCGTTTTCTAAGTGTTTTACCGAAGTTATAAAAGAGTCGTCTTTTAGGGGTTCGTTCGCGTTTAACCTTGACTCGAACATTTTTAATAAATCGAAAAATGCTCTTTTTGACATACGGTTTTCTTTCACACCTTCCTTCTTACCCCTAGTATTTATTTACCAAGATTTTCCATGACGTTACATAGTTTACGAGGGTTCAATTTCAGTTACGAACTTTCGTTTACGGATTCGAACTACTTTTAGTAATTTGGTCATAATTCCTAAACCGTAAATCAAAATGCTTCGATTCTTTCGCCAAAGTGATCTATGTTCAAACATCTATCAGTAGGGTTCATTAACTTGCCAAGAAAAGAGAGTTATGGCTACTGACCAGTTCAGTTTCTTAGTGTTAATGAAAATCGGGCATTACGACGGCTACGAATCGAGCGTTCTAAAATTCATTACGCAACAACCAAGCCACACCGGGCATCTAATCAACTTATACACATAATAAGCACCCCAACAAGACCAGAAGCCACTGATCTTAGTATCAAACTCATCATGTTAATCAAATCACTAAATCACTAACTAAACATGCTTATAACATGAACATAATCATAACTAAGCTAGATCCATCAAGAACATGCTTAAAACTCAAAGTAGAGCAAGGGTTTTCAAGTCTTATACCTTCCTTGTAGTATGTAATAGCCTCACAAAGCTTGGTATTGCCCTTGGATGGCCTTAACTTAGCTAGGATCAACCATGAAAATAAGAAAAACAAAGATTAGTTCTTAGAAACACTATTCATCATCACCTTTGATGATTTATTTGAAAATGAAAGGAAGTGAATTTGAGGCTGAAATTTCTAGGGGATCTAAGCTATGATATGTAGTACTTACCCTAAAAATTAGAAGAACAAACAACGGTGGGAACCTCCTTTTCTAGCTCCTTGGCCGAAACTTTGAAGAAAAGAAAGGAATGGAGAGTGTTTGCTTGGTTTCTTGCTTTTCCTTGGTCAATTTTGCATAAAGTGAATTTGGATAGATAATATCTCATCCTAGTTGTGTTAGTGGAGTGTGATGTCATGGATGAGGCAATTTGGAGAGACAAGTGTTATGTTTTGGATGGTGGAAGGCTAAGTATTGGTTGGTTTTTCTAAGTACTACTTCCATCTCCAAGTATGCTAGTTACTTTAAGCCACTTGGTTGCTAGATATTTATTCTAGTAGCTTTCACAAGACTCTTGCTTCCTCTGCTTGTTTCTGTGTCCGGTTATTACCCGTTTCGATTGATCGTTCGTGAGAATATTTCACGGATTTCTAATTAGGGTTTACCGGGAATCCTCTTTAATATTAATACTTTCATTCTCCATCTTTCATTCTAACTTTCCAATTTATATTCCTTAAATCCATTCGTTAAATACTTAAGGCTATCAGTGTCCAGGGAACTCTCGGAGAAAATAAAAGTGCGGTTTTTCAGAATCCGACAGCTTTTACATACACTTATTTTCCCCCTGGATCACTAATACGAACTCGGAAATCCGTTCCGAATGCTTCTGTATAGTGTCGTCTCATATTATTATATACTCCCACCAAACACTATTCATTCTGTATTCTTTACTTGTTCTCTTAGGGTGGTACAATTGTCCGTATTCTCTTTCGATCGTTCCTTAACCTTTTTACGGAACTACTGGATTAATCGTTATCGATCTGGATGACATGAGGGTATTCTCTTGCTTGAAGTTGCCATATCTTATTCCCTTAGAAGATAGATTATTCTTACCTATGTTGTCACCCTTTAGCATTCTTCAATACATAAACATAATAAGGTCGAATTCCATTCATTCTTTCCATATATCAATAATTACATTGTAGCCATAACCACTCCTCAGTGGTTTCCTACCTTCATTCTTAAATCAAATATAATAACATCCCAAAATATCAAATCCTCAAAGTTAATATCTCAATTCTTGGATTATAATAATATTTAATCCACTATCCGGTCAAATATTATACCGAAAAGAATTTGGAATTTCTGAATTCCGATCGTCTCTGCATTCACTTATTTCCTCCGCGTATTACTAATATGACTTCGAAACATCCATATCACGTCCCGTACATAGGGTGGAGTGAAAAGTTTTCCAACTTACAAAATCACTATTCATCCACCAAATTACTATGCACGTGCAGGAAACACTATGCACGTACGGGAAACACTATGCACGTACGGGAAACAATATGCACGTACTCATTTCCCTTCAAGGATCCATTAGCTCCTTCCTGGATGGTAGATTATTCTTATCTAGGTCCTCAACCATCGAATTACTCTATTCTGACAATATACCAATGCATCAGGATCATTGTCCAAAGCAATATCCATTCATTACAATCATTGTTCTTTGAAACCACCATTCATTAGAGCTGGTGACCTTGTTATCGGAATCATTGTTCCTCATTTTATCATTACTTAATAAAAAGTTTTAATTATATCCAAAATTTGGGGTTCTTACAGTCTCCCCTCCTTAAAAGGATTCCGTCCCGGAATCAGGTAGGAAGCAAAGAGTCGTTTGCCTGTCGTTCACTTTTTAGCTTCCCGGTCAATTCTTAGTCGTTCTACCCTTCCTCAGCACATCTTCTAGTGCTACAATCCATATTGTATCCTTTTTCCATCAACGTTGCTACTTTTCGTACAACTCACTATCCGGGTTATATTCTTACTCAGTCTTATCCTTATTGATACCTGCAGTAACATTGGTATCACTATCACCCTACGAATTCGGAGGTAACCTCGCTCGTACTGTGCATTTCCTGATTGCTTTAATCTTCGCAATCTCGATCAATATAGAGGAGTGGAAAGATTTATTGAGAGATCACTATGATCAATTGAACATTTGTTATATTGCATAGTTAGTACAGAAGGGGGCCAGCCTTTAGTACTTGACAAGCAATTAAACAAGTCATGGTATTCCACTTAGACTTCTATCACATAGACAGATAGTCACGTAGCAGTACCTCCCCTCCTAAAAGGGTTGTTCTTCTCAATTCATAAAGAAGATGAATAAGAGAGAAGAAGAGAAAAGAGTTCTAAAGGATTATAGAAAGCTTTCATGATTGTAGAATATCATACTCAGAATTTACCTCTGAACTATAGAGGTTTATCAAAGAAGAAATTAATCATAATTATATCCAATACTATTTGATCGCAATCTCACGTGTCAACATATCTTGCTGCTTTGTCCATTATTCTATGGACAAATACTCTTGTTCAATCTTAGCGATACTCACATTCGGGAAATCCTTCAACCTTTCAGGTTAAATCTTAGATTTCTCACTTGACATCATTATTACTGACATCCCATATCATGTTACTAGCTTTTTCATAACTATAATATTGACACTATCAGGTTGTCATCCTGAGAATTCATTAGAAAACCCATTCATAACATTCCTTGCTTCTCATTCCATAGTTGCTTCCCCACCCTTTTCTTTATCAATCACATACTTCTTATTAGCTGATTCTTACTCATTTCTATTATTTACTTTCACCTTCACCTCTTTATTGAGACACCTTTTTGCACTTGGTACCTCCTTATCGGTATTCCGTCTCATTTACTCTATAATCATCACGTTATTTCAATTTAAACTTTCCGAAATGAATCTGGCCCGATTCCTTTAACTTAGATTCATATAATCTACTTCTGCCAACCGTGTTTCTCATCACTTGTTCTTTTCTAACCGTGGTTTTCCACAGGTTGTCTTTCGTAAGTCAGACCAGGTCGTATATCTACATGCTCGTACTCCTATCATCTGTTGAACATCTGCATTTTACTGACGTAGCCTGGCCACATGAAAACTCGTTATGACCGTGCTATAAGTTTTGGGGGTAAGGCTGGCTCGAATACCGCCGTCCGAACACTTTAAACTCTCAGGTGGCCCAATAAGTCTCGGGCTCAACCGCCCTTCCCTCCCAGTCTCATTAATTCTTTCCATGGGAATATCTTTAACATCATGAATCATCAACCTCATATTCTCTATCTTGTTTGCGCAGAAGTACACTAACATAAACTTGTTTGTCATTCATCAACATGCCATTTAGTTAATCAATGGCAGCACTTTCTTTATCTTTATATTGTCATCTACTTTTTTAGAAGAATCACCATCACTTGTTGTTTACGTAGTGCATTAATAGCTAACCCTACGGGTTTCAAATCCCTTAGGGAGACAAAGTAATCACTATTCCTTATCCATAAGGAACACTTCCTGAACTTGATGTAGATATAACATGAAGTAGATAGAATTGCAGAAGAGTTTCAGGCATCGCAGCTAGGTCCGGTTGATGAAACTATCATTTATGCATCTTCCATAAAAGACTGGAAACTTAACGGTTTACTTCATCAATTTTGTACCATGGTCCTGGTTTGCCTCAAAACGGGACCTTCTAAGGTACGTAATATGCTTAAGACTCCATCAGGAATCGAATCTTTACTTAACTATTATTACCTTCGATTCTTGCACAATCATCAAAAGGAATGTAACTTCCTCCACTCCAATATGACCTTCAAGGTCTTTCCAAATATCATTTTGTTTCTTCGGTATGAACATTTATAATTATTCCTTTATACTTAGACTGTCGGCCACCTCATTGGCCTTTCCTGATAATAATAATTTCTGGTAATCCTTGTTCCTTGGATATATTCCAATTCAAACATTTCTACCTCATTCCCATCATTTTTGGGTGAAAGCATTCTCCCTTAAGCTCTGTTGATGGAGAAAAATATATTTAACAGTCTTTCTCCATAAGTCATTGCTTCCACCTACCCGTGGGAACTTTATCACGTTTATTCCCAATCCTACTTAGGATACTTCTCTTCTTAGTTCTTTCCTTATCTTAGGATAATCTCAACCTTTATAGGTTCAATCCATACTTCCTCAGGGTCTCATACATGCCTCATCTGGCATTACTGTTACTATGTCATACATTCCTTACCAAACTTCCATTTTGAAGTTCGGAATATTACCTTTTTCCTTGTAAGGTTTCATAGGTCATCCTCATCCTTCCTCCTGTATTTTCTGGGTACAGGGTATATCAAAATGTCATTGATCAATACTCTAATAATTCTATCTATGTTCTTTTCAGAACTCTTTTTAATAATCCTTACCGGTCATTGTTGCCTTAGCAAGTCCAACTCATATCATCTGAAGTCATAATGTCGTTATTAGTGTTAATGCCACCCCTTGTGCATTCCCTAGGGTTTGTCTTAATTTATGGATATCCTATCCTTAATTCAACTGCCAAAGAATTCTTGCATCTTATAATTGGCAATCAGATCATGTATCCTTAATAAAGGTCTCTTTTCAATCATTCTCATTTGATAATCGATCGGTGGCTTAATGCCACCCTCTTCTTTCAGATAGTTGTCAGCCTATTTGGCCTTCCAAAAAGGCAACGTATGCCTATCTCCTCTCTTACAGAACTTGGTAATGGCAGCAAGGATGTTTTGGAAGATATTGGTCGAGTTCAACGTGAATCTCTTAGTACTTATCGTTCTTCTCAAATGTACTTGCCTTAGACAAAATTTCTACAGCATACTGATCCATCTCTGACCATTTCTATACTCTCTTCATAAACCCTCGTTGTTTACTTCCCTTAGTCGTAATATGTTCAGGGTATTCATGATACCCTAACATCATACATCTCAAGTCACTATACTTCCATTTTACTCGTAATCTTGGACAACCATATACACATGAGTCACTTTAGTACGGGTTACCCCATCCCAAAAAGGTCTAGTAAACTCCCCATCAAAACATGGGTTGCAAAGGGTTAGGTAGAAGACTCCTACGATCTCATTAATATTTCCTTTATATCAGAAGCCCTTGCAGTCGGTGCTTACTTAGAAGCAACCCTGCTTTGTCTTTTCATTGCTGGTCTAGTCACTTTATAGTCCGTTGTGACTTGGCCTCAACTGGCCACACTAAAATAAAAATATATGATTTTAGGGGTTGGCTAATAGCATTACTTTTCTAGCAATTGCCGGCATAGTGCCTTCTTCTTTGATACCTTTCTACCTTTCCAAAACTTTACTCCATATAAGTCTTAATCGACTACTCGGCACCGTCTGCGGTCACCTTTCCTCCACTTTTATCTTTTCAACTATTCTTATCAATCCTGCGTGCCACACAAGCTTACCATTCCTGGCACAACAGCCTTTTCATTTAAGTCAATCCTGGAATTCCTCAGTCCGGCTAGTTTCTTACTTACATTTCCTATTTTCGTCCAATCTCACTTCATCATTTTATCACTACCGTCGATTGTAATGCTCAGGGTCCGTTTACTAACCCATTTTACAGCATCCTTACCCAAATCACAGGGTTTGCTCCAGTTTTTACTCTCTTCCATGACATTCTCTGATAATCAGAAAGACAAGGTTTGCCAAAATTCACCGAATTCCTTTCCAGACTCAGGGAAATTTTGATCAATCTACCCACCTACTGGTAACATTAAGGAGACCAGTTTCGAAACCTGAAGAATTGTTCTTTGAACCTCCAAGCAAGTGGAATCATAAGCAGTCATAGTTAACGAAATAATCATCATCAGATTGGAAGTTTACCCACTGGAAAGGAATCAATTTTATCCATCCCTTAGAAGGGAATCAATAGTTTCAAACTGAAACCCGTCACAACGTCCTGATACCTATACGTCCTGATATTCAATACTACCAAATGTCGGTCTACCTAACCCTTTATGCGAAGCGTCGTTGGAAGCACAAAGTCTCCTTTTTTTTTTCCATTAAGCAATGCCAGCTCTTGGTCATTACCAATTTCACCTTTTAGCTCCAGGAAGATTTTCTCACATTTTTCTCTTTAACCACTGATCGTATTACTTGATCTATTATAATTCCGCATCGGAATAAACTTAAGGTACTACTATAATCCATTCAAAGAGAAGAAGGAATTTAATATTCCTCTAAATCACATGCATCTAACGTTTCTGGTTCATCATTTAACTGAGTTGAATTAACTCTATACTCAGTCTCTGGCAGTAGTCTCATTACGAGTTCATCTTGACTCACTGGTCTTATCTTCCGGTAGGTTCTGAGATCATTGTCTTGCTTGCTACTTCCTTATATAATTTTACCCAATCATGCTATCACTTCCCAATGTCTTTACTTTCTAAATGATTCATTCATAAAATGAACATTTTCCTTAATAAAACCACCTTATTAACCTTAATTTGGTTCCATAATTTACAACCTACGACACCTGCCTTCTCATGGCGAATTATTAATGACAATATTCATACTGATTCATTTATCAAATGATATGGCACTTACTGCCTCATTCTCAACTATTCCTAGGGACTCTACTCCTCGCCCTATATTGATGTCTTTGATAATCATACATCCCTCTAGCTCTTTCTTTGTTAAGATGAAAATCTCTAAGGATTCTAATCTATTTCCGTATAAGATCTCAAGTAATTCTTCCAATCCTACTTTCTTGCTGGTACTACATCTGGTAGTCCGGCTATGAATTCAACATGCATCTTCAGATCTCTTAATAATATCTCGGTTCTTTATACTCACTTTTCTGAGCACCATATCTTAATCATCACGGTCATTCTGGCTGCGACCCTCATTACCCATTGGTAAGCTCCTTATCCTAACAGGATTTTCCTTATCTGCTGGAACCTCTTCCGGGTCTCCAGTAGGGTACTCCATCGAATTACCCGCTGATCTTCAGCATATAAAGCATCATCGCGCTGTTGCTCGTATGCCTCAAGGTCAGTCGCCTTACTCGTCGATACGATATCGAGCTAAGTTACTATCATTATACTTACGAGTTCCCATAAGGGTTTTATATGTCATCACTACATTAAGTAGTCCGACTATGAACTTGGCAAGAGTTCTTATTATCTTATTTAATTTATTGTTTTAACGTCACCTCATCTCTGGGGTTTATAACGTACGCTCTGATACCACTTCTGTAACACCCCCAGATCCGGGGTCCGGGATCCGGTGGTTACGGTTTCCAATTCTGTCCACAACAATTGAACTTTCCTTAACATAAAATAAATTACGTCTCTATAACCCAACACAACAATATAAAACACACCCGTTATAGTCCCAGAGATGAAATCAGAGTAACAATCAAATTTTTATTAATCACATTATGAGTTCTTACAATCCAAAAGGATTTCAATATAAATACATACTCTTTGCCATCCATTTACATAAGTCATACTAGACCATATTCTTGGTACTGAAAGAATAAATATACCCTACCAATAGCTTCTTCTTCAGCTCTGGTAGTCTCATCGTCCTCGCCCGCGTCGAGTGCGCCTTGTGCGAGTCATCTGATCTAGCTGTTGTTGTGATATAATAATAAAGCAAGGGCTATAGCCCACCAACAATAATATATAACTGAACGATAATGTATAACAGTTCAAAAGTATCTTTCAAACCATATGCCATGCATTTACGGAAATGATGCTAGTATAATATGAACGATGAAGTTACAAGGTAACTTAAAGTATTTGTTTGTAGAAATATCTGCTACATCAAAGTAAGCGAGATATTCTTATTGTTATTAAGAAGAGGAGTTTGCAAGAAAAGGTTGCAATTCCAGTTATGACCCTTTTCTAACTCTGCCGACAGTAATCATGTTGCAGGAAATAAATAAATTTGGATGATGAACCAATGATGGAGTATTCACCGCGCCCGCTGTTCCAATCTTGATGATCAGTCGAGATCGTACAGCTCAATTTAGATTTACTACCGGTAGAAGGAAGAACTGACGGCTTTACTTGTCTACCGCCTTACTAGCTCTCCCCGGCCAACGGTTGGGCCAAAGGGGATGGACCGGCGCTACTCGGCCTCTTACACGACTCCTAGTTCAAATAGAATTCATGATCCTGAATGTAATGTTCATCCCCCTTTCCCCAAGTATAATACTTGTTGATAAGACTCCACAAAGTAGTCGTATCTTGTTTGGAAAGGAAAATTTACCAATAACTCCCAAGCTATTACTTGGTAACGGATATCAACTTGTTCCAGTAATCTTACCCCTCGAAAGATGAGAAGGTAAGCAACGACTTAATAAGTCAACAGCACCCGAGTTGCGGGTGAAGGTAATACTTTATGACCGGGAAGTCGACAAGATAAATAATATTTTCCAAGTAAGGTTCCCTTATTATTAAGGAGATAGACTCAAAGAAGAATGATGTCTGAGAACCTTTCTTGATATAAGATTAATAATAATATGACTCCGAAATATTTTCTGTAATAATCGAAGAAGATAAACCTTATCGAGGTTATTCTAAGTATGGAATAAATATTCAGAGAATATTTATTGAATTAAAATATTTTACGGAATATTTAGGACTATGAAAGAATATCTTTAATCAGAGTATCTCTCAAATAATTCTTGAAGAAATATCGAGAGAATATTTATTGCATAACTAAATATTCAAATGAATATTCCAAATAATATTCATTAATTAATAAGACCTGAAAGGAATATTTAAAATATTTAAAATAATTATCGATGATTAAATAGAACCCTGGATGAATATTCAAAATAATATTCATAATTAATTAGGAATTTAAATGAATATTGATAAAGTAATATTCATTTAATGGATAATATTCTAAATGAATATCAAGTAATGTTCATTTAGTAATCCAAGCTTTAAAGGAATATTCGAGAAAAGACTCGATAAATAAATCAAGTTTCAGATGAACATTAAAATAATATTCGATAGGTAATTACTGTCGTAAATGAATACTCAAAAGTAATATTCATTTAATGAATAATATTCTAAATGAATATCCAATTAATATTCATTTAGTAGTCCAACCTTTAGAAGAATATTCGCAATAATAATCGATAAATAATTCGACTCTGAATGAATATTAAAAATATTATTCGTCGAATAGTTACGTTCAAATAATTATTTGAAGTAAAGATCGTTAAAATAAATAATCTCGAACGAATATTCAAATAATATTCGTCGCCCGAATAATGGAAAATATTTACTTAAATATTTTCCTCCGAGGTAATCTCGATATATCAAGAAATATTGACTCCCGGTCTATATTTGATGAATAAGATGTATACGCCCTTCTATGAGGGTCTTACAATAACCGGCTTATAACTGATGTATAACTATCTAGCTTATAAGCCAACAATAACATTCAGGGAACAAGTATATCAATTCAACTTGAAAGTAGGCATGCATGCAATGGCATATGTATATTAGCAATCATATATATATATATATATATATATTTATTCAATCACAACAACAGCCTAAAAGAAGGGAATTGAAACTTGCCTGGTAGTCGAGTACGGTAAGGGGTAGTGGTAGTGGGTCCCGGTTCAGCTTGGTAATCTATAAATAGCCAAGGCATTCGGGATTAATCACTTAACATATTAAAAGTTAAGTTATACTTAATTCGAAACACGTTCTCGAGTTATCTCGTTATACCCCTTTTTAGTGGATTACTTATTATCACTGATCCGACCCGACATTCGTTCGTTAATACGACATGTCACTGCACTTATACTTGGGACATACTTAAGTCATATGAGTTCTAAGGTTGATCGTTACGAACCAATATTATACTCCGAGTTTTATCGCCCGTTTTCTAAGTGTTTTACCGAAGTTATAAAAGAGTCGTCTTTTAGGGGTTCGTTCGCGTTTAACCTTGACTCGAACATTTTTAATAAATCGAAAAATGCTCTTTTTGACATACGGTTTTCTTTCACACCTTCCTTCTTACCCCTAGTATTTATTTACCAAGATTTTCCATGACGTTACATAGTTTACGAGGGTTCAATTTCAGTTACGAACTTTCGTTTACGGATTCGAACTACTTTTAGTAATTTGGTCATAATTCCTAAACCGTAAATCAAAATGCTTCGATTCTTTCGCCAAAGTGATCTATGTTCAAAAATCTATCAGTAGGGTTCATTAACTTGCCAAGAACAGAGAGTTATGGCTACTGACCAGTTCGGTTTCTTAGTGTTAATGAAAATCGGGCATTACGACGGCTACGAATCGAGCGTTCTAAAATTCATTACGCAACAACCAAGCCACACCGGGCATCTAATCAACTTATACACATAATAAGCACCCCAACAAGACCAGAAGCCACTGATCTTAGTATCAAACTCATCATGTTAATCAAATCACTAAATCACTAACTAAACATGCTTATAACATGAACATAATCATAACTAAGCTAGATCCATCAAGAACATGCTTAAAACTCAAAGTAGAGCAAGGGTTTTCAAGTCTTATACCTTCCTTGTAGTATGTAATAGCCTCAAAAAGCTTGGTATTGCCCTTGGATGGCCTTAACTTAGCTAGGATCAACCATGAAAACAAGAAAAACAAAGATTAGTTCTTAGAAACACTATTCATCATCACCTTTGATGATTTATTTGAAAATGAAAGGAAGTGAATTTGAGGCTGAAATTTCTAGGGGATCTAAGCTATGATATGTAGTACTTACCCTAAAAATTATAAGAACAAACAATGGTGGGAACCTCCTTTTCTAGCTCCTTGGCCGAAACTTTGAAGAAAAGAAAGGAATGGAGAGTGTTTTCTTGGTTTCTTGCTTTTCCTTAGTCAATTTTGCATAAAGTGAATTTGGATAGATAATATCTCATCCTAGTTGTGTTAGTGGAGTGTGATGTCATGGATGAGGCAATTTGGAGAGACAAGTGTTATGTTTTGGATGGTGGAAGGCTAAGTATTGGTTGGTTTTTCTAAGTACTACTTCCATCTCCAAGTATGCTAGTTACTTTAAGCCACTTGGTTGCTAGATATTTATTCTAGTAGCTTACACAAGACTCTTGCTTCCTCTGCTTGTTTCTGTGTCCGGTTATTACCCGTTTCGATTGATCGTTCGTGAGAATATTTCACGGATTTCTAATTAGGGTTTACCGGGAATCCTCTTTAATATTAATACTTTCATTCTCCATCTTTCATTCTAACTTTCCAATTTATATTCCTTAAATCCATTCGTTAAATACTTAAGGCTATCAGTGTCCAGGGAACTCTCGGAGAAAATAAAAGTGCGGTTTTTCAGAATCCGACAGCTTTTACATACACTTATTTTCCCCCTGGATCACTAATACGAACTCGGAAATCCGTTCTGAATGCTTCTGTATAGTGTCGTCTCATATTATTATATACTCCCACCAAACACTATTCATTCTGTATTCTTTACTTGTTCTCTTAGGGTGGTACAATTGTCCGTATTCTCTTTCGATCGTTCCTTAACCTTTTTACGGAACTACTGGATTAATCGTTATCGATCTGGATGACATGAGGGTATTCTCTTGCTTGAAGTTGCCATATCTTATTCCCTTAGAAGATAGATTATTCTTACCTATGTTGTCACCCTTTAGCATTCTTCAATACATAAACATAATAAGGTCGAATTCCATTCATTCTTTCCAAATATCAATAATTACATTGTAGCCATAACCACTCCTCAGTGGTTTCCTACCTTCATTCTTAAATCAAATATAATAACATCCCAAAATATCAAATCCTCAAAGTTAATATCTCAATTCTTGGATTATAATAATATTTAATCCACTGTCCGGTCAAATATTATACCGAAAAGAATTTGGAATTTCTGAATTCCGATCGTCTCTGCATTCACTTATTTCCTCCGCGTATTACTAATATGACTTCGAAACATCCATATCACGTCCCGTACATAGGGTGGAGTGAAAAGTTTTCCAACTTACAAAATCACTATTCATCCACCAAATTACTATGCACGTGCAGGAAACATTATGCACGTACGGGAAACACTATGCACGTACGGGAAACAATATGCACGTACTCATTTCCCTTCAAGGATCCATTAGCTCCTTCCTGGATGGTAGATTATTCTTATCTAGGTCCTCAACCATCGAATTACTCTATTCTGACAATATACCAATGCATCAGGATCATTGTCCAAAGCAATATCCATTCATTACAATCATTGTTCTTTGAAACCACCATTCATTAGAGCTGGTGACCTTGTTATCGGAATCATTGTTCCTCATTTTATCATTACTTAATAAAAAGTTTTAATTATATCCAAAATTTGGGGTTCTTACAGTCTGTCTTTCAATGGTTCAGTCTTAAGGCCTAACTGACATACAAAATCTAGAGATATGAAAGACTTGGTAGCTCCCGAATCAAATAAAACATTTGCCTTAACTGAGTTGAGTAGTAGGGTACCTGCAATCACATCCGTGTTCCTCACGGCATCCTGCACCGTCATGTTAAAAGTTCTTGCAGTAGGGGCCTTGTTAGAAGCAGTTCCACTCACTCTTGATGCAGCTGGCCCAGAGGACATACATTCCCTCATTCGGTGCCCTGGTTTCCCACACTTGAAGCAATTACCTCCGGCATTGGTGTTGTTACTTGTAAGAACCCTAATTTTTGGTAATATTTCCTTTTATTTAATATCATGTGACATTGTCAATTTGGAACCTTTCTAGTCATCCCTGTTGTTTAATGGAATTGATTGTCTGAGAAACTATGTTCACTATGTAAGATAAAGAGAAGATTGTTGAGGGCAAGAGTCTTATTGTTAGTAAGATTTATAAAACTTGGGATTTGAGAATGATTAGAGTATTAAAAGATTTATTAAGGATTATGACGAGGAATTATGGATATTCGAGGAAATTACACAGTTAAGTACTTAAGGAATTATAGGGGAAATCTCTACGCGACAAAATATTATTACGAGAGATTAATTAAGATACGATACGAATTGAAGTTTAAGTGACAAGCATTGGTGGAAGAATAATGATACAAGGAGTAGTATTGCATGCAATTCCCATGCAACCGAGTAGTTAGGAGAAAGCAAACTAGTTAAACCAAATGGTAAGAGGAATAGTAACTAGTTACATTTCTTTTTCCAAGGAGGGGACAAGAGTACAAGAGGCCATACCTAGGTTGTACCATGCATATACTTACACTCATATGTATCACCCAAGCACTTTATCAATTATTCAACCAAACAACAAAAATCAAAAACACAAAGCTCTCCCCCTCTTGAACACAAAGCTCTCGGCCAAGACCATACAAGGAAGAAAACATTTTTCTTTCTCCCATTTCTCCTCACTCATAAATCAAGGCATAATTCCTAGGCTATCTCCATCATCTAAGAAAGGTATACTAAGAATTTCAAGTCCTTTCATCCATTCAATTTCAAGATATTAATTGTTAAAGATATTGTGAATAGTAACCATGTTGAGTTTTTCTTATAGATCTTGGATTATAAGGGTTGTAGGAGATCATTCAAGGTGTTCTTGAGTTTTGTAAGGCTTACCCAAGGCTCCTAGGTACTCAAGAAGGTATAAAAATCATAAACCCTTTTGGCCATGTAGTGTTTATGATGTTTGGTGATAGATCCATGTATTTTTGTGTTAATCTTGGATGTTCAAGTGGTGGATGATATGGATCTTGAGTTTTAGTGTTGTGATTTTTATGATTGTGGTTAGTATATGTATCTCCATGAATGTTATAAAGCATGAACTAAGTGAATTAGATGTTGGTTGTGTTATGGAAGTAAGAATATTGGTTGATCTAAGTGAAACATACATGCTGAATTTTCCCAAAAACTTGACCTGTCTTGTAACATGGTTTGGAACCCCCAAATCTTGTCCCCAGAGGTCCTACCATATATTGTTGAAAAGATATTTGAATGTAGTTTCTGGAAATGTAAGGTTCATGACTAGGTGATGTATAGATTTTAAGTTATGGCCGGAGTAGTAAAATGTGTTTCTGGATTTCGGACTGCACTAAGTGACCCCCTTGTGAACCTTGTTTAAACCCTTAAAAATTTATGTGGGATCATGGCAAAATTTGAGAAACTAGGAAATACAGTGGTAAAGGCTACCCAAAAAGAATTGGATTAAAATATTAATTTTTAAATTTTATAAAAATGCTAGAGTAAAATTCGTGCAAGGGAAAAAGTCGTTAAGTGGAGTATAATTCTAGGGGTAATGATTATGACTCGGATATGGTAACTAAATTAAGTCGAATAAGTGACGAGCGTAATTGAGTGATAACATGAACCTATAACGGGGCTAGAGTGTCCTAAGACGAAGTCGTTAAGTTAATTTCGTACCCCCTAAAACCCCGTAATTAAAGAGATATTGTTAAGGTACTAACGAGCGGTTATTGCTTATGTATAGATCGTTCCACTCCGCACGCTCGACCACCCCAACCAAACCAAGGCAAGTTTACCTTTCAAAACTTATACATATACAAGGACTTTCACTGTTGTGTTTGTAGTTTTCAACCATATCAAATGCTATGTTTATCGAAGTATTGATGCAATTGAGAATGTATAAGTACATATATGTTTGTACCCCTTGAACTTAGATTGAAATGTTTTCTTCGGACAACGACTCTAGCAATAGAGGTCGTAGCGGTCCGTATATACTATTGACTGGGGAGTGGTATATTATTATATCGTAACTAGATTGCGCAAACCCGAAGGGTCATTCGGGGAGTATCGTATACTCAAGTATTATTTTCGTATCTTCGTAAATACTCGAAACCCTATCTTGGATTAAAAGTTTATTTTATCCAATAATTATTTTATTAATTATTAATATTAAATCTTAAAATATCATTTATTAATTATTGTTCATTATTTTAAAGACAAAGTCAATCCAAGATACATTTAATACTTTCAAACTCGAACTCTTTCGAACTCAAAACATTTTCGAAAACCCCCGGTCAGGTTCCGCTTCTTGTATGATTTCAAGAATCATCGGTCGACTGATGTCGGACCTCGATTACTCTGTTTTGAATCAAAAATCAAGTTTTCAAAAGAAAAAGAAAAAGGGACTCTGGCAGGTGTGGGAACCGTTGACGAACGACTCCCGGGATGTGTAAGCGGCCGTGAGCCAGGCGGTCCATCAATTATTATTCCGGCCCAGGTGTTGCCGAAGGATTATTACGGATGTAGTTTTCATCGAGGGTGATTACGGATGTAGTTTTCACCCGGGGATAGTTACGGATGTAGTTTCTATCCTTCTACCGGTAGAGAAGACCCGCGGATTATTGGACTTGGATGTGGCGACTGATCATCGTCAATCCCTGTCAGGTTTTTATGTTTTCTTCCAGTCCCATCCTCCACTTTGGAAAAATACTCAAACACTGCTTCTTGGGCCTAAGTGCCAAGTTGCTGATAGTGTGGTTTTTGATGAGAAAATATTGACATCGTGCAGTATCTAGAACTGCAAGATTTTCTATAAAGATTGGAACGTGTTAGTGCACTCTTGCAATTGTTTCAAAGAATGAAATGTTTTTGTATGAGAAACCTTCTAAGCTAATGGAAGGAAAGAGGTTTTCAATGATGTATTCCCTGTACAGTATGTTAATCGTAGAGTGTTTTGCCGAAAATGATATACTCATATGTATATATTTTCAAACTTGAGATATATTGAAATGGGAACCTTATAAAGGGTTCATATGTTATTCTTAAAGCTCCTTAGTGAGTGTAGATGTTTTATTCAAACTCGGACATATACATTGTCCAACTATGTTTTGAAATCTGAGATATATACCCATATAGTTTGGAATGTTTTCGAAATAAACCACATTATTATTTTGCAAAATGGTGAACTTGCTGAGCATTATGTAGCTCATTCTTGCTTTATAAAAACTTTTCAGAAAGGGAAGAATCTGGCCGATTAACTCCGCACCAGCAGAAGAGGAGTAGAAGATTTACCACGGAGATGATTTAGTTCCTGATAAATACTACAGAGTAGTCTGATAGGTTTTCAACTGTAATAGTAAGACTTGTCTTCAAGTATAGTTGTATAAGTGGAATTGCATAAGACTCTGATTTGTACAAATGAATTGTAATATTTAGTGGCACTTTTGATTATCGTTTCTGAAGCTCTAACTTGTTTGTGCTTAAGATTGAGGTCTGGAAGGATGTATTGTGGAGTTGTGCAGTTAATACAGGTATGATATGGTTGGATGGTGATGTGACGACCTGAATCTTTGACCTCAGATTTGGGGGCGTTACATTACTAGTTCCTCGACAGGCGTTAGCATAATGTCCTGTCAGCCCACACTTGAAGCACTTGACATCCTGTAGGTTACACACGCCCGCATGTTTCCTTCCACATTTATTGCATTCTGGGGGTAGGGCTCGGGATGGGGTAGAGTAAGACGATCCCACACTCCAACTTTCAGCTCTCTTGGTTCCAAAGTTTCCGCTGGGTTGGGACATCGTCCCTCGCTTAAATTTGCTCGGAAAGCTCCCACCCGCAGAATTTCCCTTCCGACTATCAAACTTCCTCTTCTTTCCTTCCCTCTCCTTCTGCATCTGTTCACTTCCAGCCTCAACAATTGATGCTTTCTGTACCAGGGTGGCATAGTCTGTCAGCTCAAGAACCGCCACACGATTCTGAATCCATTGCTTTAGCCCCAATTGAAACCTTCGGGCCCTCTTTGCCTCAGAGTTCACATATTCCGGCACAAACCTCGATAACTCAGTAAATTTGGCCTCATACTCGGCCACCGTCATGTTACCTTGCTTTAGTTCCAAAAACTTCAGCTCCATTTGTGTCTCCATGAACCTAGGAAAGTACTTCTTCAAGAACAGCTCGCTAAACCTCTCCCAGGTCACCACACCTCTTCCTTCCAAATTCTTCTTAGCTTGCCACCAATAGTTTGCCTCACCCTTCAGAAGGTAAGTGGCGAAAATAGTCTTCTGCTCCTCAGCGACACCTAGTATCTCGAAAGATTTTTCCATTTCCTTCAGCCAGGCTCTTGCCTCGACCAGATCGGCAGTCCCTTTAAACTCTGGGGGTTTCAGGGATTTGAAGTTCCGGAAAGCATTTGCATTAGCATTACTGGGTGGTTGCTGAACCGGGGGACGGTCCAAGTTCTGCCTAAGTAGTTCCATGAACTGTTCCATAGGGCCTCCCCTTGGATGTTCCACCTCTCGGGTGTCATCACCAGCTTCTTCTTCTTCATACTCAGAGTCATCAAATAAGTTATGATCGTTGCCCTCATTCTAACTCAGGTTCACATTCTCCCCTTCATGGTTCTGGTGGCCTCCGGTCCCATGGTGGCTACCCTGGCCATCAGAACTGACCGGGTGAGCTCGAGTGTTCATTCTTCTGGGTGGCATGATTCTGATAATGAAACAAGAAATGGGTTAGGGTTTTCTAATTACCTGACAGCGTTTACACGGGTCAGGAACGTATCGTCCCTCCTCATAAGGTGGAAGTTGCAAAAGTTTTAATAACCAGATGATGGAGATAAAACGTTAAAACATTTTTTTTTGGGAAAAATCTCTATGGGGTACGAAAACATTTGCAGGAGTTTTCAAGATTTCGAAACCTCAAAATTTTTTTTTTTTTGAAAAAGAATTTATTTTAAAATTGTAGGAACATTTTGGAAATTTGTAGAGAACAATTTAAAATCACATATCGTAAATTTGAAACAGCATGGTTGCATTTGTGATTTGTAGCAATTGTATATATTCACAGTTGTATATCAAAACAGTAAAGCATGGCATCGAAAAGTAAGGCAGTTGAGACAATATCAAGGGAACTGAAACTAAATAAGTACGGTACAAGGGTTATCACAAATTTTGGATGTTAGAGCCAAATACATAGTTCCGATGTCAAAGTCTAGCAAAAGTGGAACAATAACAAGTACATCATCTGAATAGTCAGGGCTACACAAAAGTAGGGCTACATCCGTACATACTATCCGAAGTCACATCTACATATCTGTAGGTCAGTCTACTCATCCACTGGTCAGAAAGGATACAACTGCACAAGTAAACTATCCCGCAAAATCGACACACTAATGTCATCTGAAACTAGAGGACTGAGCTATCCGTAACACATCATGGGGCCGCACCGCAATGGAGCAAGGTCCTCACTCGGGAAAATGCACGACGCACAACACGCCTAGCATCTCTAGCTTGAATCACTCCGCCCCCGCGGATCCCTAAACCAAGAATCCTCTCGCGACTCCTCCTCTCAATCCTATGGAGTCGAGCCCTAGTCCTCCTAGCAACAGCAGTCCTCATCTCAGCCTGGATCCTCAAGCGCGCCTCACGCTCCTCCACTAGTGCCCGCCTCGCCTCGTTAAGTCTGGCCTCCGCAGAAAGCAAGTCTCGGGTCAGGAACTGCACCACGTAAGCGTGCTCAGTACCCGACACTGGGGGTAGGTGTGACGCCCCTAGATCCGGGGTCAAGGATCCAGGTCATCACGGTCCAATTTCCATTCAATATCAATATCTCTTGAGTGTTTTTTTTATATATAATAATAATTAAGCAATTGACCCCACACTAATACACACACACACCAGTCATATGCCCACAGAACAATATTCACAATATTAAAAGTTTAAAGTTAACAGTTATTACAAGCCCAGAATTCTACTAAGTACATTGTTGAATAATACTTCTACAGGAAGCATTTCAACAACCAAAAGTTTATTACAAACTTGCACCCTTAATTTACATAAGTCTACTAAGCCCCTTTCGCTTGTCACTACCTCGGAGATGGTTGCCAGCACTCGCTCAAAAGGTCGCCTTTCCCTTACCCTCTTGTGGGGTGTAGTGCGTAGTATCGGCATGGGACCTAGCTGCTATATACATAAGTAGCAAGAGTGAGCTATAATAGCTCAGCAAGATAATATTGTAACCTAGAATTTAGAATGTGAACAGGTATACATATATGTATATGCACATATAATAGCAGAAAACAATTAAAAACCTTAAGGAAGAATAAAACTCTTATTTAATAATACATCATCCACTTACTATTATAAGAAAGAAATCTAAAATAATATAATATCAGTTTTTCTTCATCTGTAATCATAATTTCATCATCTCATACCATTATTCTGTTTTCAGTATAGACATCTCAAAACCATTGTCAACACTTTCTTTTCAAAAACATTGGGGATATCTGCTGTCGCCTGATACGTTAGGACGATGATCAGTCGCCTAATCGTACCTGCTCTCTTTTTACTACCGGTAGAAGGAATGAAGATCATCCCTGGAGGAAGGCCACCTGCTAACATCCTCCCTTGGCATCTTCGTGCCGTAATAAAAATAATAAATGCTGGACTGTGTCGCACACAGCCCTGACACATCCACTTACGCAAGTCTGTTGCAATCCCCCTTTTTGTCACATAATTATTCCCTTTTTAAAGTATCATTCCACATTTCCATTTTCTCGCTTTCATTTCCACATATCATTCATTCATATCATTTCCATTCTCGCACATTACTTCTATAAAATATATATATATATATATCATAATGCTGTGATTATGATGCAAACATCTCTTCCATATTCCGGAATCAAACATACTTTTATATTCATAAAATATTCCGTCTATTTTAAGAGTAATGGATGATAATCAAATAATATTTATTAAACCACTGATATTCAAAAAGAACATTTTTAATATAGTATTATAAACCATATAACCCTAGATAACAACTGATACCATTCTTTCTTATTCTCTTAATCATAAGGCATGTTCACTTCATGCATAATCATCTCTATATCCATCTCATACTTATATTCATATTCATATACATTTCGTATATCTTTCTTTTCAATATCAATACTCAAGGAAGACAATTTCTTCACAATATAGTAATAATAGCACCACATATATATTCCATGAAATTAAGTTTCTTTGTGAAGATAAGTAGCTTTACAAGTAAGGATAGAAGAAATCTTGCCTCGGTTTCGGTATCCTGACAGTATGGTTCGTTCCTCTTCCGGAGTTTCTATAAACACAAAAGGACCGTCGTTAGAATACCACTTCTCTTACTCACTACACTCTTGTATAACATTACCTTTGAAACTTTAATATATGTTTAACGTATTACTATTACCCCAAAGGTTTAAGAACTTAGCCATTTAAAACATTAATCGAAGTTTTAGGGGTTTTCACCATTTCCCCTAACGATCACACTTAACTGTAAAAATTCTCAGAAAATATGGATTTCGAATTTTACCACAAGGTCAACTGGTAACCCCTCTTTGACTACCTTAATACACTATCCCAAAGTTTCATAATTTTTAAAAATGTTTAAGTATGGTAGTCATTGCCTCAAAGTTGACACAACTACGTCTTCTCGGTTTCTGAACCGCTTTCACTAAAACTGACTTTTCTCCTAAACCGTTCATCAGATTTTAACGTACCTTATATCAAAACGATCTATGAACTAAGCTCTATCATTTCATGGTCAACTGGGAACCTAGACAGTAGGGTACCGTACGGATGCAGGGGGTCCAAAACAGGGCAACTTACATCCTAACGAAAATTGGGCATTATAACGGCTATAATTTCATACTTTCCAAAATCAAACTCCTCCAAATCAAACATCCACCTTATACACCATCACCTACACCATGTGGTCTACATCCCAACCATGGTTACAAGTCCACAACACACAATTTCCATATCAAAAACAAACCATTTATAACACATAATCATTATAAACTAAACATTAACATCACTTAACTACTAACCAACTTAATTTCCATCATAAATACAAAGAGGGCAAGAGTAGTTATACCTTCTTGAAGCTCTAACAACACTTAACAAGCCTTGGGTAATCCTTAACAACCTTACAATAGCTTAAATCAACTAAAGGAAACCATAAAACAAGTTAACACTTAGAAAACACTATTCATCATCTTTTCTAGTAACTTCCATGATTTTATTACCTTGGCAAATGATGTTGGTTTGCTATGAAACTTTGTATATGATCCTTCCTAACCTCCAAGAAGCTCCATAATTTTTCCCTTGAATTGTTATTGAAGAGAGCTAGGGTTTTGGTTTTTATTTTTTTTTCTTTTTCTTCCTTTTTCTCTATTTGGCCGAATGGTTTATGGAATGGGGGGAGAGATTTTTCTTTGGCTTCTTTGCTAATCCTCATCTCATCTTATCCTAATTCTAGAGTTTTGTAGAAAAATCCCATGGTTTAAAGACTAATTTGCCCTTAATTTGTGTTAGTGGAAGATGATGCAAAGGATGATGTCATTGGATGCATCCTTTTATTCTTTTCTTGATTTTCCTAGGTAAAATGCTAATAATCTTGGTAATTACTAATGTGATATAATCCTTGTTATATTATTAATCTTGGTTGTTTGGTTTCCATGCTCGTCTAATTGTGGTTCGTTTCGAATATATCTCACTATCCAGTGGGTTTTGAAATCGTTTATAAAATCCAAATTCCCTTTGCATTCTCTTAACTTAAAAATCCCTTGGTTTAACTTAAATTCACTAATTCCTCAATATATAATTCCTTTAATATTTCTATACTCCTTAATATCCAAGATATAGAAGTTCGTTCGAGCTCAAAATCCTCAAAATCAAAATTCAGGAATTTCTGAAATCCATCGTCATTTCGAGTCACTTATTTTCGTAGTATATCACTAATATGGTTTCTGTTTGTTCATTTTCCATCTCTAATATAGAGTACCTACACGCCATTTCCCTGGATTCCTCAAGATCACTATTCATTTGGGCACTGTAGCCTTTCTAAAGTTAGGGTTATTACAGTCTTCCCCCCTTAAAAGGATTCCGTCCCGGAATCATGTTGGAAATGTCTATAAGTATCTTTTTCATTCACACCTTCTAACTTCCACACTATTTCCTTTATCCTTTTCCTCTATCTTGTTTTCGCAGAAATACACCAATATAACTTCCTTGTCATTCATCAACATGCCATTTAGTTTATCAATAGTAGTACTTTTACTGTCCTTTCCTTACAATTTCCATCATGTTTCCAGTCATTCCATGTTATTTGGTCTCTCCTTCCATTTTTGACGAAGATATTCGCCACCAAATTGGCCTTTTCTGAATGGTAGTGTATCTCACTTATGGTTTGACCATCTTCTGATCTCTATCATGACATAAATATTAACACCTCAATATTCCTATAGCTTCTCTCTGTAAAATTTTCCAGAAAATAAGCTCTAATAATATTCTTTAAAACAATTGTAAGAAAATACTACCTATAATATATATTTCCTGTTCGTCTCCACGAGCTTGTGTTTTCCCAAAACACTCCTACTTTTCTTTTCATAACGTTTTCTAGCCCTTAACAGATACTGATTTTCCTTATCTATATTATTAACTTATTTATTACATTAATTGATTAAGTCGATCCTTAACCAAAGACTTACACACAAAATTTAAATCGAAAAACAAGTACCTGTATCCGCATCTGGTTTCGTCAACGCTTCCCCTAAGGTCATGTTGTACACTCTAGCAGTAGGCCTATTTGAAGCAGTCACACTCTGTCCTGGCGCGTATGACCCGCCAAAACGGCAATCTCTAGCAATGTGTCCTAATTTCCCACACTGGTAACACTTAACATCTCTTTTAGGGTTTGTATCAGTTGATGGGCACTGGTTAAGGTAGTGTCCTTTTTGTCCACACTTAAAACAAGTTACTCCCAGCACCCTACAGACTCCTATATGCTTCTTACCACACGTCTCACAATCTAGTAATGGTGGTCGTGATTGATTGGACTGAAATGTTCCTGAAGATTTACCACCCTGATTTACCGTCTCACTAGTAGTCTTGTTACCCCCCGACTTTCCCACAAATTGAGATTTTTGTCCTCTACCTCCTTTGTTAAAGTAGCTTCCCTCACTTGAACCTCCTTTTGGGCCCTCAAATCTTCTTTTCTTATTCTCTCGACCTATTTGAGCCTGCTCACTCTCGGCCTCTATAATTGATGCCTTTTGAACCACTGCAGCATAATCAGTCAACTCAAATGGGGCCACTCTCGTTCGTAACCAGGGTTTCAATCCTTGTTGAAACCTTTTCGCTCGTTGTTCTTCAGTACGCACAAACTCGGGAACAAACCTCGACAGTTCTGTAAATTTAGTTTCATACTCTGCCACTGTTAGGTTATCCTGTTTTAACTCCAGAAACTTTATTTCCATTTGGTTTTCTAAATACCTAGGAGAATACTTTTCTAGGAACACCCTAGTGAAACGCTCCCAGGTTATCACTCCCGTTTCTTCTAGGTTCTTCTTAGCTTCCCACCAGTAATTTGCCTCTCCCTTTAAGAGATAGGCTGCAAAGACTGTTTTCTGATCTTCCTCTATCCTCAGTATTTCGAAAGCTTTCTCCATTTCTTTTAGCCATGCCCTGGCTACTACTGGGTTAGTGGTTCCCTCAAATTCTGGGGGCTTTAATGACTTAAAGGCACGAAAAGAATTAGCTGCCTGATTGGGGAGAACAGGTGGTGGTTGAGGATTCTGTGAATTCGCTAAATTCTGCCTTAATAAGTCCATGAATTGGGCAAAGGGATCACCTCCCGGATTCCTTTGTTGGCCAGTTGATTCCTCTTCTTCTTCTTCATGATTTTCTTCATTATGAGCATTTTCGTTCAGTCTAGTACCTTCTATATTTCGACTTCTTTCGTCTCTCTCATTTTCCCTTGCATTCGCTCTACTATCACGTCTAGGCGGCATAGTTCTGTACATAACAATAGTCCTTATTAATTACCCGAATTTGGGTTACAATATACATCATTTTTATATACACAATTATATCATTAATTAACTCATTTGCACATCACAATATCTTTATCACGCGATTTGCATCTAGTTATATCATAACTTCAGTAGGTAAGTGTATCGCCCTTAACACGATAGCCTTTTCATTAAGTCAATCACCTTTTATACATCAATATATCTTTGAGTCTCAACATTTATTATAAAAAAAATGCAGCAAAAATTTAGATAGAAATGCACAAACTTAATTAATTTACATAAATATTTTACAACTTGGGTACATCGTCTCATACTACTAATATTATACATCATAGAGTACAAGGTTCAAAACCCCAAAACATAACTGTACATACTAATATGCTATAACAAAAGTACTACTAGCCGTCCTCTAATCAGACTGAGATTAAGACAGTGAACACCTAAACTAATCCCCAAAATGACATCAATGAGATGACTAGTCTGATTAGTGACCAAAACTACTACCTCGAATCACTGTAACGCCGCTCTGACAACATCCCTGATCTGCACTACCATAGAGGTGACTGTGTCTGCTATCTGAGCTCTCCATGCTGGGTCACCTCTATCTGCCAACAACCTCCTAATATCACCGAGTGCTCGCAACTCAATACTAACTAAGCCCAAAGACAACCCATCGGGAATAGTACCTCCCCTCCCTCTGTCTGATCTCTGTAAAAGAGTATCTATCATCCTACGGGACTCCTCCAACTGACCCTGTAGGGCAAAGTACTCTGTCAACAGAATGGCTGGTAGTGAGTCACCTGTCGGTAAGGGTGCCTCCTGAGGGGGCACAGCAGCTGGGGCAGGTGCCTGCACAGGTGGAGGTGGTGGAGGTGCAAATGGTGGGGATGGAGGAATGGACTCTGTCTCCGCATCCTCAGATGGGTCCTCCTCCAACTTATCCTCTGCAAAGATAAAGTGTCCCGGTGGAGTGAACTGCTCTGCTGGGTCCTCTAAAGGATCAGGGCTCGGTAAAGGAGATGGAACTAGTGATGGCACAGGGACAGGTAGGACAGGAGTAGGAATCATGTGAATGTCCCTCCACTCAGTCTGCTCCTCAGCTATAACCGATAACCTAGGCCTCTTACGTAATAGCCTCTCCTCCTCTGGAATCTCCCATCTCACTCTGGAAGGACCTGCCTCATCAGATCCTGTAGAAGGTCTACCCATATATGGCACTATGGCCACAGCATCTCTCCGTCTCTGCTCCTCTGCCTCCTCTCTCTCTAATCTCTCTCTAGCCGCCGCCCTGCGTCTCTCCCTGAGGTCCTCAACCGCATACTCGGGGACCTCTACCTCGGCCAGCTGAAGATCTAATAGCTCCTGCTCCGACATCCCTAGCCACTGGGGGTCCTGACTCGGCTCACCCATATCTGCTCCCTATAATAAAACATAAAATTCTATTAGTAACAGTCTATAAAATTATAATATATGCTTAAAGTAAATACTACCTGCGATATACCACCCCTGAACTTGATAGAAGTTCACAATTTATATTATAACTGATACATTTATTATTATCACTTTTGTTCTTGAGCATTATGACTCTTAGCTCTGATACCATCTGTGACGCCCCTAGATCCGGGGTCAAGGATCCAGGTCATCACGGTCCAATTTCCATTCAATATCAATATCTCTTAAGTGTTTTTTTATATATAATAATAATTAAGCAATTGACCCCACACTAATACACACACACACACACCAGTCATATGCTCATAGAACAATATTCACAATATTAAAAGTTTAAAGTTAGCAGTTATTACAAGCCCAGAATTCTACTAAGTACATTGTTGAATAATACTTCTACAGGAAGCATTTCAACAACCAAAAGTTTATTACAAACTTGCACCCTTAATTTACATAAGTCTACTAAGCCCCTTTCGCTTGTCACTACCTCGGAGATGGTTGCCAGCACTCGCTCAAAACGTCGCCTTTCCCTTACCCTCTTGCGGGGTGTAGTGCGTAGTATCGGCATGGGACCTAGCTGCTATATACATAAGTAGCAAGAGTGAGCTATAATAGCTCAGCAAGATAATATTGTAACCTAGAATTTAGAATGTGAACAGGTATACATATATGTATATGCACATATAATAGCAGAAAACAATTAAAAACCTTAAGGAAGAATAAAACTCTTATTTAATAATACATCATCCACTTACTATTATAAGAAAGAAATCTAAAATAATATAATATCAGTTTTTCTTCATCTGTAATCATAATTTCATCATCTCATACCATTATTCTGTTTTCAATATAGACATCTGAAAACCATTGTCAACACTTTCTTTTCAAAAACATTGGGGACATCTGCTGTCCCCTGATACGTTAGGACGATGATCAGTCGCCTAATCGTACCTGCTCTCTTTTTACTACCGGTAGAAGGAATGAAGATCATCCCTGGAGGAAGGCCACCTGCTAACATCCTCCATTGGCATCTTCGTGCCGTAATAAAAATAATAAATGCTGGACTGTGTCGCACACAGCCCTGACACAGCCACTTACGCAAGTCTGTTGCAATCCCCCTTTTTGTCAAATCATTATTCCCTTTTTAAAGTATCATTCCACATTTCCATTTTCTCGCTTTCATTTCCACATATCATTCACTCATATCATTTCCATTCTCGCACATTACTTCTATAAAATATATATATATATATATATATATATATATATATATATATATATAAATATATATATATATATATATCATAATGCTTTGATTATGATCCAGACATCTCTTCCATATTCCGGATTCAAACATACTTTATATTCATAAAATATTCCGTCTATTTTAAGAGTAATGGATGATAATCAAATAATATTTATTAAACCACTGATATTCAAAAAGAACATTTTTAATATAGTATTATAAACCATATAAACCTAGATAACAACTGATACCATTCTTTCTTATTCTCTTAATCATAAGGCATGTTCACTTCATGCATAATCATCTCTATATCCATCTCATACTTATATTCATATTCATATACATTTCGTATATCTTTCTTTTCAATATCAATACTCAAGGAAGACAATTTCTTCACAATATAGTAATAATAGCACCACATATATATTCCATGAAATCAAGTTTCTTTGTGAAGATAAGTAGCTTTACAAGTAAGGATAGAAGAAATCTTGCCTCGGTTTCGGTATCCTGACAGTATGGTTCGTTCGTCTTCCGGAGTTTCTATAAACACAAAAGGACCGTCGTTAGAATACCACTTCTCTTACTCACTACACTCTTGTATAACATTACCTTTGAAACTTTAATATATGTTTAACGTATTACTATTACCCCAAAGGTTTAAGAACTTAGCCATTTAAAACCTTAATCGAAGTTTCAGGGGTTTTCACCATTTCCCCTAACGATCACACTTAACTGTAAAAATTCTCAGAAAATATGGATTTCGAATTTTACCAAAAGGTCAACTGGTAACCCCTCTTTGACTACCTTAATACACTATCCCAAAGTTTCATAATTTTTAAAAATGTTTAAGTATGGTAGTCATTGCCTCAAAGTTGACACAACTACGTTTTCTCGGTTTCTGAACCGCTTTCACTAAAACTGACTTTTCTCCTAAACCGTTCATCAGATTTTAACGTACCTTATATCAAAACGATCTATGAACTAAGATCTATCATTTCATGGTCAACTGGGAACCTAGACAGTAGGGTACCGTACGGATGCAGGGGGTCCAAAACAGGGCAACTTACATCCTAACGAAAATCGGGCATTATAACTGCTATAATTTCATACTTTCCAAAATCAAACTCCTCCAAATCAAACATCCACCTTATACACCATCACCTACACCATGTGGTCTACATCCCAACCATGGTTACAAGTCCACAACACACAATTTCCATATCAAAAACAAACCATTTATAACACATAATCATTATAAACTAAACATTAACATCACTTAACTACTAACCAACTTAATTTCCATCATAAATACAAAGAGGGCAAGAGTAGTTATACCTTCTTGAAGCTCTAACAACACTTAACAAGCCTTGGGTAATCCTTAACAACCTTACAATAGCTTAAATCAACTAAAGGAAACCATAAAACAAGTTAACACTTAGAAAACACTATTCATCATCTTTTCTAGTAACTTCCATGATTTTATTACCTTGGCAAATGATGTTGGTTTGCTATGAAACTTTGTATATGATCCTTCCTAACCTCCAAGAAGCTCCATGATTTTTCCCTTGAATTGTTATTGAAGAGAGCTAGGGTTTTGGTTTTTATTTTTTTTTCTTTTTCTTCCCTTTTCTCTATTTGGCCGAATGGTTCATGGAATGGGGGGAGAGATTTTTCTTTGGCTTCTTTGCTAATCCTCATCTCATCTTATCCTAATTCTAGAGTTTTGTAGAAAAATCCCATGGTTTAAAGACTAATTTGCCCTTAATTTGTGTTAGTGGAAGATGATGCAAAGGATGATGTCATTGGATGCATCCTTTTATTCTTTTCTTGATTTTCCTAGGTAAAATGCTAATAATCTTGGTAATTACTAATGTGATATAATCCTTGTTATATTATTAATCTTGGTTGTTTGGTTTCCATGCTCGTCTAATTGTGGTTCGTTTCGAATATATCTCACTATCCAGTGGGTTTTGAAATCGTTTATAAAATCCAAATTCCCTTAGCATTCTCTTAACTTAAAAATCCCTTGGTTTAACTTAAATTCACTAATTCCTCAATATATAATTCCTTTAATATTTCTATACTCCTTAATATCCAAGATATAGAAGTTCGTTCGAGCTCAAAATCCTCAAAATCAAAATTCAGGAATTTCTGAAATCCATCGTCATTTCGAGTCACTTATTTTCATAGTATATCACTAATATGGTTTCTGTTTGTTCATTTTCCATCTCTAATATAGAGTACCTACACGCCATTTCCCTGGATTCCTCAAGATCACTATTTATTTGGGCACTGTAGCCTTTCTAAAGTTAGGGTTATTACAGTAGGTCCATCGGCAGGGGTGGTATGACAGGAACAGGAGCAGGTGCAGTAGCAGGAGCAGGAGCAGGAGCAGTAGCAGGAGCAGGAGCAGGGGTAGGGTCAAGCTCCTCCTCGCCAGAAGTATCATCCTCGGAGTCACCGTCCGATGAAACAGGGCTCGATGACTGCGGAGAAGGTGGGGGTGACACAACACGGCCCTCACCGGATCTCACACTCTCCTCATCAGTAGCTACAGGAGATGGGGTAACAGGCTCTGGCTCAGGCTCAGGCTCAAAGGGCTCCTCAACGGGATCCTCATCATCAGTATCTCCTATCAGCGTAATCCAGGGGCCAAGCTCAGAGTCAGCACCCATATCCTCCTCCGGATCCTCGGTATCTCGCATCAGTGCCTCATCATGCTCTCTCTCGAAAGCCTCAGGGTCTGGTATCTCCTCCATCTACACAAGGGAAATAAGGTGGGTCACTAACCATAAAGAAAGGTTTAAGGAGTAGTTCCCTCACGGGCCTTAAAGTCAGGGCTATATCCGATAACCCGACTGCAAAATCGATGAGAGTTCTAAGTATTATTAGGGTTGTTATTAGGGTTATTATTATTGTTATTATTATTAGGGTTGCTTTCTTAAATTACTATCGTTTCTGAGAACTGTAACCTCTCTCTGATACCATTTCTGTGACGCCCCCAGATCCGGGGTCGGAGATCTAGGTGCTCACGGTCCATTTTCCATTAATAACATACCTGTACTTGCACATAATATATAAAACAGCCATCGACCCCACAGTAAACTCACACCGCACACACACACAGAGGTTAGAGTCTCAGAAACGTCACACAATTGATTAAGCAAAAGTAAAAGTTTCAGAGTTATTACAGACCGAATTAAATAGCATTTATGCTACCAGCAACACTTCGATAAGAAGCGAAGCTGGCGGCTTGAAAGTTTGTTACGGTACACTGCATTGCACAGGTCATACTTATAAATAAAACGAACTAACAAAAGTTGCCAACCAATCCGGCTAATGGGGCCTACCGGTGGAATCTCAACTGCTGCCTCGGGTCTAGTCACCTGCTTTCGGGCAGTCTGTCTGGGTCTTGCCATTTCGCTTAGCTGTTGTGTTTGTAAATTTGAAAACAAGCAAGAGTGAGCAACTATAGCTCAGCAAGAAATATATGTATAAGGTAAGCAATATAACATTCATATGATTAGATGTTATTAAACTCGTTTGTATCAATCAGATATAAAATCACTTGTCATTGTTGATAAATTTCGAAGGTGCACCAATACGTGCCCTTGTTTTCAAAATAAACTTGCAGTTCTAGATACTGCATAGAGTCAACATCTTTCTCATCAAAATAGAACACTATCAGCAACTTGGCACATAAGCCTAAGAAGCAGTGTCAGAGCATTTTCCAAAATGGAGGAATGGGACTTAAGGAAAACATAAAAACCTGACAGGGATTGACGATGATCAGTCGCCACATCCAAGTCCAATAATCCGCGGGTCTTCTCTACCGGTAGAAGGATAGAAACTACATCCGTAACTATCCCCGGGTGAAAACTACATCCGTAATCAGCCTCGATGAAAACTACATCCGTAATCATCCTTCGGCAACACCTGGGCCGGAATAATAATTGATGGACCGCCTGGCTCACGGCCACTTACACATCCCGGGAATCGTTCGTCAACGGTTCCCACACCTGCCAGAGTCCCTTTTTGTTTTTCTTTTAAAAACTTGATTTTGATTGAAAACTGAGTAATTGAGGTCCGACATCAGTCGACCGATGATTCTTGAAATCATACAAGAAGCAGAACCTGACCGGGGGTTTTCGAAAATGTTTTGAGTTCGAAAGAGTTCGAGTTTGAAAGTATTGAAGGTATCTTGGATTAGCTTTGTCTTTAAAATAATGAACATTAAATAATAAATGCTATTTTAAGATTTAATATTAATAATTAATAAAATAATTATTTAATTAAATAAGCTTTTAATCCAAGATAAGTATCTTGAGTATTTACGAAGATATAAAAATAATTACTTGAGTATACGATACTCCCCGAATGACCCTTCGGGTTTTCGCAATTTAATTACGATATAATAACATACCGCTCCCCGGTCAATAGTATATACGGATCGCTACGACCTCTATTGCTAGAGTCGTTGTCCGAAGAAAACATTTCATTCTAAGTTCAAGGGGTGCAAACATATATGTATTTATACATCTCAATTTCACCGATACTTCGATAAACATAAACATTTGATATGATTGAAAACTACAAACACAACAGTGAAAGTCCTTGTATATGTAAGTTTTGAAAAGTAAACTTGCCTTGGTGTGGTTGGGGTGGTCGAGCGTGCGGAGTGGAATGATCTATACATAAGCAATAACCGTTCGTTGGTACCTTAACAATATCTCTTTAATTGCGGAATTTTAGGGGGTACAAAATTAACTTAATGACTTCGTCTTATGACACTCTAGCCCCACTATAGGTTCATGTCATCACTCGATTACGCTCGTCACTTATTCGACTTAATTTGGTTACCATATCCGAATCATGTCCATTACCCCTTAAATCACACTCCCTTAACGACTTTTTCCCTTGCGCGAATTTTACTCTAGCATTTTTATGAAATCGAAAAATACATATTTTAATCCAATTCTTTTTGGGTAGCCTTCACGACTGCATTTACTAGCTTCTCTAATTTTTCCATGATCCCACATAAATTTTTAGGGGTTTAAACAAGGTTCACAAGGGGACCATTTAGTGCAGCCTGGAATCCAGAAACAAATTTCACTTCTCCGGCCATAGCTCAAAATCTATACATCACCTAGTCATGAACCTTATATTTATGGAAACTACATTCAAATACCTTTCCAAAAATATATATTAGGACCTCAGGGGACAAGATTTGGGGGTTCAAAACCATCTTACAAGACAGGTCAAGTTCCTGGGAAAAACTTAGCATTCTTGTTTCACTAAACCAACCAAGATTCTTACATCCACATCACAACCAACATCTAAATCACCAAGTTCATACTTTATAACATACATGGAGATACATACACTAACCACAAGCTTAAAAATCACAACCACAACACTTAAACTCAAGATCTATATCATCCATCACTTATATATCCAAGATTAACACAAATACACATGGATTTATCATTAAACATCACAAACACTACATGGCCAAGAGGGGTTAGGGTTTTTATACCTTCTTGAGTATCTAGGAGCCTTGGGTATGCCTTACAAGTCTCAAGAACACCTTGAATGAGCTCCTACACTCCTTATAATCCAAGATCTAAAAGAAAACTTAACATTGTTACTATTCACCAAAACTTTAACAATTAATATCTTGAAAATTAATGGATGAAAAGGCTTGGAATTCTTAGTATACCTTCCTTGTATGATGTAGAGTGCCTAGGAATTTTTCCTTGAATTATGAATGAAGAGAAATGGAAGAAAGAAAAATTTTTCTTCCTTGTTCTTGTCTTGGTCGAGAGCTTCTATGGCAAGGGGGGAAAGAGCTTTTGTGTTTACTTTGTTGTGTTGGTGGTTAAAGTGAAAAGGTGTTGGGTGATATATGTATTAGTGTATAGATATGTAATACATGGTACAAGTCTAGGTATAGGTCACCATGCCCTCTTGTCTCCTTGGAAAAAGAAATGCCAACTAGTTACTATTCCTCTTGTCCACTTGGTACTACTAGTTTGCTTTTCCTAACTACTTAGTTGCATGGGACTTGCATGCAATATCACTCCTTGTATCATTATTCTTCCACCAATGCTTGTCACTTAATCTTTAATTCGTATCGTATCTTAATTAATTTCTCGTAATAATATTTTGTCGCGTAGAGATTTTCCTTGTAATTCCTTAAGTACTTAATTGTGTAAATTCCTCGAATATCCATAACTCCTCGTCATAATTCCTAATAAATCTTTTAATACTCTAATCATTCTCAAATCCCAAGTTTTATAAATCTTACTAACAATAAGACTCTTGCCTTCAACAACCTTCCCTTTATCTTACATAGTGAATGTAACAACATAGTCTCTCAGACAATCAATTCCATTAAACAACAGGAGTGACTAGAAAGGTTCCAAATTAACAATGTCACATGATATAATATAAAAGAAAATATTACCAAAAATTAGGGTTCTTACACTTTACATTATATTGGCACTATGTTCGTTAATGCATGGCATATGGTTTTCAAAGATATCTTTGAATTGTTATATATTATTATCAGTTATATATTACTTTTGGTGGGCTATTACTCACCCTTGCTTTATTTATTATATCACAACAACAGCTAGATCTGATGGCCCGCACAAGGCGCACTCAACGCAAGCAGGTGACAGCCGTTAGAGGGTTACCCGCTATTGTCATAGCAGCCATTGCTGAGGCAGAAGCAGCCAGTAAGCTAGACTGGTAGCTTTTATGTATCAGACTTACTTATATGTAAGACTTATGTTAATCAACTGCAAGAAACCATTAAACTTATTATGTAATCATTTTGGGTTGTAATAACTTATAACTTGTGGATCCTATGATTAGAGTATTATTTCAATTTCATCTCTGGGACTATAACTGGTTGTGTATGATGTGGTATTATTGTGGGGTCATAGCATGCTATATATTTATTTTGGTTCAAGTGCAAGTATTGTTTATGGAATATGAGACCGTAACGACCAGGTCCCCGACCCCGGATCTGGGGCTGTTACAGGTACAGAAAACCAGGTGGCGGATCATCTATCACGTTTGGAAGACCACAGTAAGGATTCACGGGATAAAACTCTAATCAACGAATCTTTTCTCGATGAGCAACATTTTGGGGTGAAAGAAGAAGAACCATGGTTTGCAGATATTGTGAACTATCTTGTGAGTAATGTCATTCCCTCAGAATTCTCTTATGCTCAAAGGAAGAAGTTTCTACATGATGTGAAGTGGTATCGTTGGGATGAGCCATTCTTGTTTAGACAGGGAGCAGATCAGATAATCAGAAGGTGCATTCCTTATAGTGAGACTGAGGGTGTTTTGTGAGATTGCCATTCTACCACGTATGGTGGTCATTATGGTGGAGAGAAGACAGCTGCAAGAGTACTTCAGGCAGTATTTTTCTGGCCAACTTTGTTCAAGGATTCTCACCAGTTTGTGTTGAGATGTGATCGGTGTCAAAGGGTTGGTAATATCTCTAGGAGGAATGAGATGCCTCTAAACATGCTTCTTGAAGTTGAGATTTTTGATGATTCGAGAATTGATTTCATGGGACCATTTGTATCATCTTGCAACAATCAGTACATTCTTTTAGTTGTGGATTACGTGTGTAAATGGGTCGAGGTGAAGGATTTACCGACCAATGATGCTAAGGTGGTGTTGAATTTTCTTCATAAGAACATATTCACACGTTTCGGTACTCCACGGGTAATAATCAGTGATGAGGGACCGCACTTCTGCAATCGCAAATTTACTGCATTAATGGAAAGGTATCGTGTGAATCATTGTGTTGCAACAGCTTATCATCCCCAAACTAATGGGCAGGCAGAAGTTTCTAATCGGGATCAAGCAAAATTTGGAGAAGGTGGTAAATCCTTTAAGGAAGGATTGGTCATTAAAGCTAGACGAAGCTGTTTGGGCTTATAGAACAGCGTACAAGACGCCTTTGGGTATGTCTCCTTTTTAGCTTGTGTATGGTAAGGCTTGTCATCTGCCTGGTGAGTTAGAACATAAGGCGTATTGGGCATTGAAGAAGCTTAATCTTGATATGACGGCTGCTGGTTCGAAGAAAATGCTACAGATTAATGAACTTGATGAGTTCCGTCTACAAGCTTACGAGAACAACAAGTTATACAAGGAGAAGGTTAAGAGGTGGCACGATAAGAGATTGATGCACAAGTAATTTGTGCCTGGTAAACTAGTTTTGCTTTTCAACTTTCTCCTCAAACTTTTTCCTGGAAACTTAAGTCGAGGTGGTCGGGTCCATTCACGGTTCAAACTGTGTTTCCGCATGGAGCAGTGGAGATTTTTGATAGGTCACCTGATCATTCTTTCAAGGTGAATGGACAGCGACTCAAGCATTATTTTGGTGGAACGGTGAACCCTGAGCCGGTTTCCACCGTGTTGGCTATTCCATAGTTCTCGGGAGTAACGTCAAGCTATTGACGTAAAACAAGCGCTTCGTGGGAGGCAACCCACGTGTTTCTGCAGTTTTCATGATTGTTTATTCAAAGAAAAAAAAATTTCAGATGCGGGCGCGCAGGAAGAAGCGCGGGCGCGCTTAAAAGTTTGTTCAAAAAAAAAAATTGTCGTGTGTATGTGTTATATCCCCAATTCCTCTTCATATCCCTAATATAATTCATACCCCTAATCATATTCATATCCCTAATCTTATTCATATCCCAATTCTATACCCAACCCTCCTATATCATATCATCCTTTCAATCCCCTCATCATCCTTCCAATCTCATATCTCTAATTATATATACCTACATACACCTATACACACAAGACCCATATCTCTACTTCTAATTTTAAACTCCATTCAAGCATCAAGGATTCTTTAATTCAAGTTTGGGGGAATTTTAGTGCAAGATTCACATCTCCGATTCGTGTGGGTACAAGTCTATTCTCTTCTCTTTAATTAGTGCGAATTGTGTTCTTATATTTGGGATATTTGTGTGTGGATTTAGTTTTAGGATCTTGGTATTGTTCATTGTTCTTGATTTGAGATTGATTATGGTACCGAAAAGAGCACGAGTTGTGGGTAGTAGAAGCACTCATCCCTCTTCGGATGAGGATTCGAGTATGGGTGTTGGTTGTGAGAAATTTAGTTCTCCGGATGAGGATTCTGATAGTATTTTGTCCTAAACCCAATCATGTATGATGAGTTAGGAAATACTTTCATGTAATCTTATTTGATTTTATTTATATTAATAAAAGACTTGTTGTTTTTTATTACGGGCTTTATCTATTTAAAGTGTTTAAATAAGAAGTTCCATAGTTTAGAGTAAAGCTTCTAGAATTATAATGAGATTATAATAATGAGATCTAGAAGATGATAACACTAAACTTAAATAGTTCCCGATCGTAGGATAACTAATTGGGAGTTAGTAAATCCGTAAAGATCGGTACATACTATGCTTGCTTCCTCGGAAGGATGTCTGTTCTCATAGACATTCGTGTGGTGACACTATAGCTAGTATGTAGGTGCTTATTGGAGAATAAGTTCACTGAACGTGACTTGATCAAATGAACGACTAATGGAGTTTACTCACGTGTTAATAGTTGTTCATAAGTTGATGGTGGTACAAGTGTCCTTAGACTTGAGACCGTTAAAGTAATCTTATATACAATGAACTATGTTTTGGTTTAGTTCTAAGTCCTCAAGGGACAATCATTAGTTCTATTCCGGGTATAGGAATTTGTATATGAAGATAGTTAACGATCGATAAAGAATCTACCCCTTTCAGTAAAAGAAAGTGAATATCCTATGATGTTCTTACTATGTTAGTTCTGGAATCTCTGGCCAGAGTAATTGAAGTTAGAAAGAGTTTCTAATTCAAATGAACTAGACATAATGTATAAGAAATTATATGATTAAATTAAATAGGCTTGACACGCGATCCATGCCTTGTATTTAATCGGGATATTGTCGGGTAGAAGGAATTGATTGTACGGTAACCATTTGCTGAATAGGTTTTATATATTCTAAGCAATGAATTCATATTATCCGGATAGTCGCGATATATTCAAAAGTATCACTCACGATGTAGAATAAATATTAATTACTTATGTAATTATATTTAACGAATTAATTAGTAATTCGTATAAGTAATAATAAATAGTTTATTAATATTTATTTCTACTACCGGCTTAATATTGAACCTAAAGGGTCACACCATAAAAAGGTTAAATATTTATAGATGATGAGAATAATTAATAATGGCTATGAATTATTTATTTATTGAATAAATAATTAATTAGCAATTATTTATAATTTATTAAATGAGATTTAATAGATTATAAATAAATTAAGAAAAGTTCTTAATAATTATTAATTACAAAATTTAGTTTGAGAAATTAAATTTTATGAGAGAATTATTTTCAGAATGGGATTAATAATTAAAAAGGTTTTAATTATTAAATGATTATTTAATTAGATAAAGTAAAGACTTTATTTCTTTAAATATCAATCATTCCAAGAGTTGGAAGATACAATAAACAACAAACACAAAACATCCCAGGGGTTTGAGAGGATCATTGAGAGCTTTTGAAGTTCATCAAAATCCTTCCAAATCATTTTAATTATTTTCTCAATTGTTCTTCATCTACTATATAATATTTGATCTTGGTGGATACCATTAGAGCACTCCACACTTGAGGGATGATTGCTGGAAATCAAAGATACATTCATAACAATCCTAGGAAAGCTATCAAGGTATTTTTCTTGTGTTCATACAATTTTTAAATCTATATACATGATTAATTAGGTTTTTATGCAAGTAAATGTGATTTACGCTTCCGCTACGGCCATAAATTCCTTCAGATTCGAGTATGGTGATTCTTTTTCTTCGCAGTTCTCACTCTCCACGGACAATTCTGCACGGTGCACTTTACAGTGAATTGATCAGGATTGCTTCTAACCAGGATGTACATCCGATTACTCTTAATGTGCACATTTTGCACTGCATTTACAAGCATATAAATATATGTTTAGAAATTAATAAATAAGAATCTGTTTTATAAATATATAGATTATTTATTGATTTTTAATTATTGATTATTAATTATTAATTATTAATTATTGATTTTTAAAGAGTTTAGAAATTAATAAATAATAATCTGTTTTATAAATATATAGATTATTTATAAAATATATCAATGGGTAATTATTGTTGGGGGCCCAAAAGGAAATAGTGGGTTGTTAAAGTGGGCTGGTGGGCTGATATTTATAAAATTTTCTGCCGACACACTGAAAAAAAAAAAGTTACTGCCCGCGACTGACATAGGCGCGTGGGCGTCACGCGCTGGCTGCTCACGCGCCGCGCGTGCATCTCACGCGCCCGGGTCGGGTCGGACTTGATCGGGTCGGGTCGGATCTTGGGTCGGATCATGGGTCGGGTCGGATGCTGACGTCAGCGTGACGTCAGTATGACGTCATTGCTGTGTAACGCCTCTGTTGAATGCGTGACACTATAAATATGGTATATAACGCATTCTGGTAATGCGTTACTGTGGCTGTAGATGACAGAAATGGCCCTGATTCGTATTTTGATTTTTCCCGTTGATCCGTAACTCTGTTTGAGGCGTATAATATATCGTTGGATTCGTTTTTTTCGAGACGGATCTAATGGAGTGGTCAAATAAATTTTAAAAATTAATTTTAAAATGGTTATAGCTTCCGGAAGTGTTTTAAAGCCCGTTTTAATTGTGTTAAAATGCTTTAAAATACTAATATTGTTTCATATAGATGTTTAACAATGTTTAACATGATATAACATGTTTGCCTATATATATGTGTGCATAGAAATGCCATGAGATAATATATATAGTTTTATATATCGTATATAAAATGCATGTTTGACTTTAGGTTTTAACGAAAACGTTTCGTAACCTAAATAATATAAAATCCTTCGTTATTTAATATCAAGTAATAAAATGGCCAATGTCACAACGGGCTTGTGTCGGTCATAGCCTTCCAACATGATAGAAAGTAATTCTTAGTTTTGAGCTTTGTCGTTTCGTGCTACAGCCGAGGGCTTCGTTTTCAAAATAGAAATTACTTGTCTATTACATGAGATGCGTATAATTAATTAGAATCCAATTGTCGTTACGTGCTACAGCTGTGGGCTATTGAGATCTTATTAATTTAACGAGATGTTGGGTCTCACTTGACTTAGAATATTGAATTTGGACGTGCTACAGCCGTGATTCAATGATTCAAGAGGCTAAATGGAATTAGGGAATAACATGAGATGTAATTGATAAAGAGTTATCTGCCTATGGAACATTACATCTCGTGCTACAGCCGAGGTTATATAATGGAAAGTAGGATCCCTATTCTCACAGGCATTGAGAATGCTTTAGTTATACATTTGAGGGTTGTATAATTTTAATAAAACTGTGGGAGCCACCTATGAATAAAGACCCGATTCATAAGGTGTTATAATAAAATTGGATATCTACTAATGTTGTTATGTATTCAAAAATTTCAGATTTATAGATCATGTGTTCTACTCTATCACTCCGTAGCATACTTGATGCGAACAAATTGACTGGTCCCAATTATGCTGATTGGCTTCGAAACCTGAGAATCGTTCTCAGGGCTGAGAAGAAGGATTATGTGCTTGACTCGCCTTTACCTGTACCTCCTTCTGATGATGCACTTTTCCATGAACGAGAAGTGTATAATGACTGGTTAGATGCTGCTAATGTTGCTCAATGTGTCATGCTAGCATCCATGACACCTGAGTTACAGAAGCAACATGAGCGTATGGATGCTCCTACCATTCTGATACATCTAAAGGAGCTTTATGATGTACAAGGGAGAACCGCTCGATATGATATATCGAAAGAGCTATTCCAATGTAGAATGGCTGAAGGGTCGTCTGTGAATGACCATGTGCTTAAAATGATCAATCTGATTGAGCATCTAGGGCAGTTAGGTTTTGTCATGGATGGGGAGTTAAACCAAGATTTAGTCTTGCAGTCACTCCCGGATTCGTTCTCGCAGTTCGTTATGAACTTTCACATGAACAAGCTGGATGTCAGCTTACCTGAGCTCCACAACATGCTGAAAACTGCTGAGGCGAATTTTCCCTCCAAAAGGGGTTTTGTTCTTATGATCGGTGCCAGTACCTCTACTAAGAGGAAGAGGAAATGGAAGCCGAAGAATAAAAAAAGGGTGAGAATAAGCCTGTTCCACCAAAGGCTGGCCCAAAAAGCAAAGTAGTTTGCTTCCACTGTAACAAGGTGGAACACTGGAAGAGGAACTGCAAGGTTTACCTTGCAGAGTTAAAGAATAAGAAGGGCAATGAGATTACCGCTTCTGATTCAGGTATGTTCATGATTGAACTAAATATGTCTTTAAGTCAGATTTCTACTTGGGTATTGGATACTGCTTGTGAGTCTCGTATTTGCAATTCGTTGCAGGGACTAAAGCAAAGTAGATCTCTGGGGGAAGATGAAGTGATTCTATTGATGGGCAATGGAGCAAGAGTTGCTGCTACAGCTGTAGGATCATTTCCTTTGCATATGCCTACGGGCAAAACTATTGTGTTGAATAAATGTTATTATGTACCATCAATTGTAAGAAATATTGTTTCTATTCCTGTACTTGATTCGGATGGTTTTACATTTATTGTTGAGAATAATAAATGTTTAATTAAGAGAAACAATATTACTTATGGATACGGTACATTACATAATGGTTTGTATATATGTGACTTAGAACATAATTTGTTTCAAATTGAACAACCAAATAATAAAAGAAAAAGAGATAATAAAAATCCAACTTATTTATGGCACTGCAGACTAGGTCATATTAGTGAGAACAGACTTCGCACATTACATAAGGATAAGTTACTAGAACATTTTGATTTTGAATCATATCCTACATGCGAGTCTTGTCTCATGGGTAAAATGACTAAATCTCCATTTACTGGACATGGAGAGAGAGCTGCGGGGTTGTTAGACTTGGTACACACAGATGTGTGTGGACCAATGTCAACAAGTGCTAGAGGAGGATTTTCATACTTTATTACTTTTACGGATGATCGATCCAGGTTAGGATATGTATATCTTATGAAATACAAATCCGAAGCTTTTGAAAAGTTCAAGGAATATAGAAATGAAGTAGAAAAACAAACCGCACGTAGTATAAAAGTTCTTCGATCAGATTGAGGAGGTGAGTACTTAAGCGGAGAGTTTTTAGGTTATCTTAAAGAAAAAGGTATAGTTTCTCAATGGACCCCTCCCTATACTCCACAATTAAATGGAGTATCTGAGAGAAGGAATCGTACTCTATTAGATATGGTGAGGTCCATGATGAGCTTTACTGATCTTCCAGTATCACTACGGGGTTATGCTTTAGAGACGTCAGCGTATTTACTGAACAAGGTGCCTTCTAAATCGGTTCTCACAACCCCACATGAGATGTGGAGTAGGAAGAAACCAGGTCTTAAACATGTTAAGGTTTGGGGGTGTCCAGCTTATGTCAAGAAAGTTGAACATGATAAGTTGGAACCTAGATCCGTGAAATGTAGTTTTGTGGGATATCCTAAAGAAGGTCATAGATATTATTTCTATGATCCTTCTGATCAAAGGATATTTGTTTCTAGACACGCACACTTCTTAGAGGAACAGTTCCTCCTTGATAGAAACAGTGGGAGAAATATTGAACTTGATGAAGTTCAAGAACCACAAAATGCAACGATTAGAGAAGAAATACCTGTTCAAAAAGAACAACCTTCTGTAGAACAACCTTTACGTAAGTCAGAGAGAGTGTCCCGCCCAATCGAAAGATATTACGGGCTTGTCATTGAAAATGATGATGATTTGTCATTTGTTGATGATGAGGACCCTATGACTTATGAAGAGGCTGTGAGTTGTAATGACTCAAAGAAATGGCAGGATGCCATGAAATCCGAAATGGACTCGATGTATATAAACCAAGTGTGGACTTTGGTTGAGGCACCTGAAGGAGTTAAACCCATTGGGTGCAAATGGATATACAAACGAAAGTTAGGAGCAGATGGCCAGGTGGAGACCTATAAGGCCAGGCTTGTGGAAAAAGGATTCAAACAAAGACAAGGGATTGACTTTGATGAAACCTTTTCGCCTGTAGCCTTGCTCAAATCCATTAGGATTTTGCTTGCGATTGCAGCCTACTATGATTACGAGATCTGGCAAATGGACGTAAAGACGGCCTTCCTCAATGGGAAACTTGAAGAGGAAGTGTATATGACATAGCCAGAGGGTTTTGTTTCCAGTGGAAACGAAAATCTAATATGTAGACTGCTGCGAACCATATATGGTTTGAAGCAAGCTTCTCGAAGATGGAACATCCGTTTTGATGAGACAATCAAAGAGTTTGATTTTATCAAAAACTTAGATGAACCATGTATTTACAAGAAGGTTAGTGGGAGCGCGGTAACATTTCTTATATTGTATGTGGATGACATACTTATAATAGGAAATGATATACCGATTTTACAATCAGTCAAGGTTTGGCTATCAAAGAACTTCACTATGAAGGACTTGGGAGAGGCATCCTATATTATAGGGATGAAGATCTATAGAGATAGATCTAATCGAACGATTGGCCTATCCCAAGGTACATACATCGATAAAGTGCTAAAACGGTTTAGCATGGAGAACTCGAAAAGAGGTCTCATTCCTATTAGTCATGGGATTACTCTTTCCGAGAAGATGTCTCCAAAGACATATGAGGAAAGGGTGCGCATGAGTAGGATTCCTTATGCCTCGGCAATAGGATCCATCATGTATGCGATGTTATGTACTAGAGCTGATGTTGCTCATTCACTTAGTGTGACGAGCAGATATCAGTCTAACCCAGGTGAAGAATACTGGAAAGCAGTGAAGAACATATTGAAGTACTTGAGAAGGACTAAAGATGTTTTTCTTGTTTTTGGTGGATCTGAATTGAAAATTGAGGGTTATACTGACTCTAGTTTTCAATCAGAAGGCGATGGTAGCAGATCCCAATCAGGGTATGTATTTACTCTAAATGGGGGAGCGATTAGTTGGAAGAGTTCCAAACAGCCTACAACGGCTGACTCCACAGCGGAAGCAGAAAATATAGCTGCATGTGAAGCTGCAAAGGAAGCTGTCTGGATGAGGAAATTTGTTTCTGATTTGGGAGTAGTTCCTAGCATTGAGGATCCTATAGTGTTGTATTGTGATAACAACGCTGCGATAGCTCAAGCTAAGGAACCAAGATCCCATAAGAATTCCAAACACGTGTTGCGGCGCTTTCATCTGATTCGAGAGATCATAGAAAGAGGGGATGTCAACATCGTAAGAGTTGACACACATAACAACATAGCGGACCCATTTACTAAGGCATTGTCTCAGGCTCACTTTGATCGACATAGAGATAAGATGGGTATAAGATACCAGAGTGATTGGCTTTAGTACAAGTGGGAGTTTGATAGTATTTTGTCCTAAACACAATCATGTATGATGAGTTAGGAAATACTTTCATGTAATCTTATTTGATTTTATTTATATTAATAAAAGACTTGTTGTTTTTTATTACGGGCTTTATCTATTTAAAGTGTTTAAATAAGAAGTTCCATAGTTTAGAGTAAAGCTTCTAGAATTATAATGAGATTATAATAATGAGATCTAGAAGATGATAACACTAAACTTAAATAGTTCCCGATCGTAGGATAACTAATTGGGAGTTAGTAAATCCGTAAAGATCGGTACATACTATGCTTGCTTCCTCGGAAGGATGTCTGTTCTCATAGACATTCGTGTGGTGACACTATAGCTAGTATGTAGGTGCTTATTGGAGAATAAGTTCACTGAACGTGACTTGATCAAATGAACGACTAATGGAGTTTACTCACGTGTTAATAGTTGTTCATAAGTTGATGGTGGTACAAGTGTCCTTAGACTTGAGACCGTTAAAGTAATCTTATATACAATGAACTATGTTTTGGTTTAGTTCTAAGTCCTCAAGGGACAATCATTAGTTCTATTCCGGGTATAGGAATTTGTATATGAAGATAGTTAACGATCGATAAAGAATCTACCCCTTTCAGTAAAAGAAAGTGAATATCCTATGATGTTCTTACTATGTTAGTTCTGGAATCTCTGGCCAGAGTAATTGAAGTTAGAAAGAGTTTCTAATTCAAATGAACTAGACATAATGTATAAGAAATTATATGATTAAATTAAATAGGCTTGACACGCGATCCATGCCTTGTATTTAATCGGGATATTGTCGGGTAGAAGGAATTGATTGTACGGTAACCATTTGCTGAATAGGTTTTATATATTCTAAGCAATGAATTCATATTATCCGGATAGTCGCGATATATTCAAAAGTATCACTCACGATGTAGAATAAATATTAATTACTTATGTAATTATATTTAACGAATTAATTAGTAATTCGTATAAGTAATAATAAATAGTTTATTAATATTTATTTCTACTACCGGCTTAATATTGAACCTAAAGGGTCACACCATAAAAAGGTTAAATATTTATAGATGATGAGAATAATTAATAATGGCTATGAATTATTTATTTATTGAATAAATAATTAATTAGCAATTATTTATAATTTATTAAATGAGATTTAATAGATTATAAATAAATTAAGAAAAGTTCTTAATAATTATTAATTACAAATTTTAGTTTGAGAAATTAAATTTTATGAGAGAATTATTTTCAGAATGGGATTAATAATTAAAAAGGTTTTAATTATTAAATGATTATTTAATTAGATAAAGTAAAGACTTTATTTCTTTAAATATCAATCATTCCAAGAGTTGGAAGATACAATAAACAACAAACACAAAACATCCCAGGGGTTTGAGAGGATCATTGAGAGCTTTTGAAGTTCATCAAAATCATTCCAAATCATTTTAATTATTTTCTCAATTGTTCTTCATCTACTATATGATATTTGATCTTGGTGGATACCATTAGAGCACTCCACACTTGAGGGGTGATTGCTGGAAATCAAAGATACATTCATAACAATCCTAGGAAAGCTATCAAGGTATTTTTCTTGTGTTCATACAATTTTTAAATCTATATACATGATTAATTAGGTTTTTATGCAAGTAAATGTGATTTACGCTTCCACTACGGCCATAAATTCCTTCAGATTCGAGTATGGTGATTCTTTTTCTTCGCAGTTCTCACTCTCCACGGACAACTCTGCACGGTGCACTTTACAGTGAATTGATCAGGATTGCTTCTAACCAGGATGTACATCTGATTACTCTTAATGTGCACATTTTGCACTGCATTTACAAGCATATTTTTGTCACTGAACATTTGTCCAACATAAAGATTTTCACTTTCAGGGTTAATAACAGTGTAGTTTGCATCCCGGTTGCGTAACACAATCCGTGCATACTCCTCCGTTTCAAACCAAGGTGCTCTAGGAACATGCCCCCCCCCCCTCAATCATAACCATCTCAGTCACAACCGTCCTGGGCACCTCCTCTTCGGCCTCGTCTTTCGATAAATCCTCCTCGTCATCACTGCTCAAGTAGTCCAAATCCTCACTACTTGAACCAACACCGTCATTTTCAGAATTTTCATGTACAAGGGCCAACTCTCTACCTGGAAGAGGTTCTACTCGTGGAGATAGCTCCACATAATCTGTAGGAGTAAAGTAATCCTGCCATTGATAATCATCTTGTTGCTGGCTCTGTTGGATTGCATGACTACTTGAACCGCCCACATGACCCTGATATTCGTCAATGTATGCTCCTCCACCAAAATAATAGTTTGACCACCCGACCGTTCCAAATTCTGGAAACTGGTTGCTAGTCCCAAAATCTTGCTGGTAACTTGACTGGGTTAGTTGATAGTGCATATTATGCCCGTAATTGTATGGGTCATCCTCTTGAACCTTATTGGCCTATAAAATACAAAAACATCACCTAAACCCATCTGCATCGTACAAGGGATGCTCAACAGCCTATCCACGTCCATATCCGAGGTAATATGCCCTAAGTAAAACCCCGTAACAACATTCCCTCTACTAATTTGGGGGTAGTTAAAACTCATTTTGACATCCCAATGATTTTGATTTATGCTCATAATCTCATAAACAATAGCCCTACATTCTTCATACTTCATTCCAAAACATAACATAACGTTGATCACCCGGATCTTTCGAATATCTAACATCATCATCCCGTCTAATAATTCTTCCACCCCAAAAGAAATTAACATTAACTTAATTTTCCATTCTCCTGAATATTAAATGAAGTTAAGAACATTATCTTACTATTTAACTAAATTTTAACTAACAATGCATACGATTAATAAAAAATAAAAAACACTTAATTTAAAATAGATGTCAATGTAAATAACAAAATTAAGGTTCTAAAGCAGTGAGTATCGGGTACCTTAAATAGGACGAGAGTTTAAAACAGTATGCAAGCAAGCAAGTAGACCTTCAAAAGATCTGAATTAGTTAGAGATTTTGAGAGAAGATATGATGAAAGAAATGTTCTGATGTAAATAAACAGATAGAAAGAGTTGTTAATATAATAAGTTTCGGATAAGATAGGAATGAAAATGTATGGTGGATTCTGCTATGGATAAGATAAGGTATGATAAATATTTTGGAACATATGTTTCTTAAAAAACCAAAAAAATGGTTTGTAAAAATGTTTCTTAAAAAAGAAAAAAATGTTTTTAAAAATGTTCTTAAAAAAAATATTTTTAAAAATTGTTCTAAAAAATATTTCTTAAAAAAATAAAAAATGTTTTTTAAATTTCTTCTTAAAAATATTTTGGAACAAATATTTCTTAGAAAACATTCTGTAGTCAGTTTTTTAACAGGAAACGCCGCTTTGACTGGTGAATCCTGTAAGTTTTTTTCCTTTAAGAAAATGCCAGTTTGACTGGCGATTATTGTTGCTACAGTTTGCATGTACACCACTTGAATTGGCGTATCCCAATATATATATATATAACCCAACTGTTCTTTTCTCTTCGTTCCTCTCATGCAGCGGCGCAACTATGCTTCCCAGTTCAGTTTCTCCTCCTTTCATTAATCAAAAGGTAAACCTCTCCTCCTTTGTAATTTCTCTTTACTCCTTAATTTGTAATTTCTCTGTAAATTAGTTCTATAATTTTGCAAATATATGTGTGTGAATTCAAACTTTATATGAGTATAATATGTGTTCAATTTAGATTTTGTGAGCTTGAACATTCTACGATTTTGATGCTTATATTGTTTAATTAGATTTTAAATTTAGAATTAGACTTTGATAGAACAAAATTGATACTATTGGATTTATATGATAGAATTGGATTTTAGAATAAAATTGGATTTATATGGTAGAATAACTTATGGTAGAATTGGATTTTATAATAAAATTAGAATTTAGGTTGGATTTTAAATTAAAACTAGCATGATAGCCCGTGCAAGGCACGGGCCACATTTTAATTCATATAATATTTTTCAAATTTACGATGGAGTTCATTATATCCTCTTGTCAGTGTGTTTTACCTTTCACGTGCAACGGTTTACTAAGATTCAATTGTTAATAATCGTTCTAAATTCAAATTATTAGCACACTCTAAATTTCGAGGGTCATGTTTATAGTGATGCTTGTTAAATGTGAGAAGGATAACCGACAAAATTGGTATACAAGAAGAGTTAATCGTTAGCTATCAAGTATTACCACGATAATAGTGTCCTTTAGTTTGTTTTTCAGTAAAATCCTAAAAGAATTACCACGATAGTAATTCTTTTAACTACTTTCAATTTTAGCCACAACATTTTTGAATATCTATTTTCTCTTCTACTCATATGTTTACCTCATATCTACTCCAATTTATTACTGATCATGTGCACTCTCACTTCGGCCTTTTTTCGACCACTATCCAGCCACCTCATTATACCTCTAAGATCCGCTCTTTCCTCTAACGACATCATATATGCACATTTATCTTGCCCCACCACCTCTCTTTCGTCTTTAACAACCTTAAGTTTGTTCATCTTTTCTCTCTCCAATCTTCTCTCATTCATCTTTGACAACGTCTCATCGACCTGCGTTTCCATGTTTATATAAAATTACTATTGTTGTCTTTACGAGCTGAATAGGTGTTATTATAATAAAATAGTTAATTGTCATATTTCTCACATATTAAACATGTATACGTTTTTTGAATGTTATTTTGTTAACATTATTTTTTTTTGAATCAATTAAACTCTTTTAATATTTGTCAATAAATTGGATTAACATTTTAATGTACCCAATTTAGTTGTGTTATAGTTTTTTTAAGTTGATAAAAAATTGATGTGCCTATTCTTTTGCTGGTATTTAGTTGAGTGTATTTCGTATCTAGATATCCAAATTTAACAATAAACGAATTCATGTTGTATGTATACTTGGGGATGTGCATCAGGCCGGTCAATTCAGGGCCGGGTAGTGTTATACCCGTCACACTCCCCGAATTCGAACATAATCATTGAACTCGTCCCGGTTTCCAAACGAGGATCATTATGTTCCTAGATTTTTTTTAATTAAAATTTTGAATATAATCGTTGAACCCGTATCGATCCCCAAATGAGGATTAATTTGATTCATGATTATTACCACGAACGGGGAACGAGGATCCCCGCAAAAAATGAGAGATACGTAATTTTTTTATTTAAAATGTATATATTCTCGAATATATCGGATAATAAAATTAATTTGATAAATCATGATAAAATTATTATTATATTATAAATAGCGATTTGAATTAATTTTTTTAATAAAAAAAGATGAAATATAGTATTAAAATTAAATTTATTTTGTTAAATTTTATATCAGAAATTCTAAGTTTATAAAAATTTTGAATTATATTATTTTTAATAATCTAGTAAACATATATTCCAAAAAATTATTTTTCATAAATATGATAATCATTTAGGGACCAAAAACAGGGATCGGACTGGGATACCTTAATCCCTGAGGCCGTTCCCTTCCTCTGATTTTTTTATATAATATTTCATGGTGTCCCGAAAAATTTATCGAATACCTAAGAAAAACGGGAAAGGGATCTGATCGAGATCACAGGATGAAATTCTCATCCATACGTGTCTCACGTGAATTAGTTTCATTTGTTATGAGAATAACAAACATAGACAACTAATATAATTTATAATTTTACAAAATAAAACTAATATACACGTACCATAAATCAAAATTTGAATTTATGTTATTTCGTGTATCATGTGAATTCGAGGCCTATATATTTAAAATTTTATATTAAATACACATATTTTCAGTCTCTTTAATAATCTGGTAAATATATGTTTTAAAAATTATTTTTTTCTAAATATGATAATCACTCGGGGAACGGAAACGAGGATCGTGCTGGGATACCTTAATCCCCGAGCCCATTCCCTTCGCACGAATTTTTATTCTATAATATTTCATGTTGACCTGAAAAATTTCCCGAATCCACAATCCAAACGGGAAGGGAACCAGTTCGGGTAGATATGGTGAAATGCTCATTCATACGTGTACCACGTAACAAACATAAATAAATATTATAATTGGTGTTTTCATAAACATATTAATATACATGTATCAGAAATTAAAATTAAAATTTATGTTATTTCGTGTACCATGTGAATTATATATTTAAAATTTTATATTAAATACACGTACATTCAATCAGTTATTCATTCAACTAAAAATAGTTTATATGTTCTTATCATTTTAATTAATTTTATTATGAATAAATTTGAAAATAAATATTAAAAAAAATTTAGCAAGTGAATTGTCTATGTATACAATTATATTGATTATAAGAAATGTATCATTAAATGTTCTAGTGTAGTACTAATACATGTGAACATAAAAACTTTGGTACATGGAGGTCATATTAAAAAAAAGTAGCAAATGGATTGTCTATGTATGCAATCATTGATTTGAAAATATGTATCATCAAATGTTCTAGTGTAGTGGTAATACATGCAAGCATAAAACTTTAGTATATGAAGGTCATGGGTTCGAATCCTTGAAAGTCATTATTTTTTAACATTATAAGTATTTTAGGGGTATTTTAGTAAATTACTAAATAGGTGGAAAAGCCATGTTAACATATAATAGATATAACTAGCATGAAAGCCCGTGCAAGGCACGGGCCACATTCTAATTCGCACAATTTCTTTCGTAAATCGTGTTTGAGTCGGTTATATCTTCTTTTCAATCTATTCCATGTGGTTCGTTTTATTTAAGGCAAACAGTTGGTAACCGTTCAAATTTTGAAATAATAATGAATTCTAAATTTTGAGTACCATATAGTACAAAGCCAATTCTGAGATTAAGCCGCTCATGCAATGGGGCGCCGAGAAGATGATGTTATTTAGGGGCACATCTTTTCTAATAAGTAAAACAAATTAACAGTACATAGAGGCACAAAAAATGATATTTGGGGCATATTTTGTTAAAGGTAGCACCAAAAATAGTTTAAGATATAAGGAGGGCCGAAAAATAAATCGTATGTATGTGATTTTTGATTTATAATTGAGTACAAAATTCAAATTCACTTGGAACTTTCAATTTCTCAGGACCGGCCTAGGTATCATATTTGTAGCAGTACTCGTTGAATGTAAGATGAATGACCGATAGTAATTATACACAAAAGTTACTCATTAGTGGCCAAATCCTATTGCAATAATAATGTGGCGTTTACTCCATTTTCTAGCAGTAATTTTTGAAAGATTATCACGATAATGATATGCTTTTTAGTTTGTTTCCATTAGCAATAGTAAACCAACAGAGGAGCTAGGTGGATCATTACATATATGGTAGGAGATGTATTATGGTAGCAACATCATAAACTATAAATTAGGAAAAATCCACTAAAATGTATGATGTATCCATACTACCTAATATACGCTACAGTGAAAATATATATTTTTTTATACAGTCTTTAAATATCACTAATCGATCATTATGTTTTTTATACTACAGTATAATTTAACATCTTTGTTAGGTATATATAATGTTTTTTATACTACAGTATAATTCAACTATGCATTTTATTCATTTATTTAATCGATAACTCATATAGAGTCCAAATCTAACATATAAGCTAATTCTGATTTTTTTTGTATACATATATATTGTACCTAGTACCAATCATACTAAAGGTCTGTCTGGTATTGATGTTGTAGACCGTAACTATAGATTTTTTTGTAGAACAATTGGTTCAAAACAGCTTAGGAAATCTAAAAGCAATTTTTCAACAATATTTTTATAAAAAAAAATTGGTTTAGGAAAAACATTTTTTTTTCACAATAGTAAATTTTGTTGACAATAATTTTAGGTAAGGCCATCAAATCCCAACAATCACATATTAAATAAATTTAATAAAAGTTAATATAAAATAGGATATAAACAAAACTAAAAAAACAAAATTTATTCAGTAGTTGTGAATTTAACTCCATTTGTATTTAGAGGTCATAAATTCAATTTCCTTGATAAGACCAAAAAATCATGTCTTGTTTCCGTATATTTTGTATCATATGTCCTAATTCGATGGTAGATAAACTCACACTGTCTTGTGTATTACGTGAATGCATATCTTATTTTCATTGCATAATCATAATATAGATAAAAATATTATTGTATTATAATTTCATAAAACTATCATTCTAATTTCAGAACAAATTTTTTTATTCGATAATAATTTCTTTTGTAGTTATTTAAACACTTCTATCTTAAAATTTTAAAAGTGAAATTATTGTGATAGCATGATAATCGTATAATGCATGACCTGCATTTTAACTATGATAATTTTACATACACATATTCTTATGAAATTATCACTATTATGATTATGAGTTGATTACGTATAAAAATCTTTAATTGTCATATCGCTCATACAATAATCTTATACATATATTTTGAATGTCATTGTGTCAACACTATATTTTTTAAAATTTTAATTATAACTTATAGCCCGTGACCGCATTCTAATTCATATAATATCTTTTGAATTTTGCTTTACCTTTCATGTGCAACGGTCAATTGAAAGTCAACAATTAATAACTGTTATAAATTCAAATTATTAGCGTATTTTAAACTTCGAGAATCGTCTTTATAGTGGTGCTTATTTAATGTGAGAACGATAACCGATAAAAATGGTAAATAAGAATTAATCATCACCTCAAATTTGTCCATTCTTTCCTTTTTTTCGATCATCTTTCATTAATCTTTGACAACCTCTCATCGACCTGCCTTTTCATATATATTATAAATTATTATTGTGGTAGATAAGAACTGAATAGGTATTGTGCTAATAAAATAGTTAACTGCATATATCTCTCGCACATTAAACATGTATACTTCTTTCGAATTTTTTTTCTGCTAATATTATAATTTTTAAATTTTAATTGAACTCATCTAATATTTGTCAATAGGTTAGATTAAAATGTTATTATCAACTAATTGGTTCTGTTACCATTTGTTTTTACGTTGGCAAAAAAATTGATGTACCTATTCTTTTGTTATTTAATTAAGACATAAGTGTTTACAATAAGCGTTTTTTATATAAAGATGTCCAAATTTCACAGTAAATGAATTCAAGTCATGTTGTGTACCTAGGAGTGGTATCATGTCAATTTAGGATCGAAGAGTGCTATACCCATGGCGATCCCCGACTTCGAACATAATCATTGAACCTGTCCCGGTTCCTGAACAAAGATTATTTTGCATTCTCATTGTCATCCCCGGAATTTCTATTTTACAATATTCCCTACTTCCCATACTGAAACAGAAAAATTTGCTAAATCCCTAACCTAAATGGGAAGGGGATCGGATTGCGGTCGGACGGGATGGGTGAAATTCTCATCCATACGTGTACCAAGTGAACTTGTTTTGTGTTTGTCATGAGCGTAACAAATATGAATAAATATTATAATTTATAATTTCACAAAAACTACTATTACACATGTATCAAAAATCAAAAATTGAATTTAAATCATTCGTGTACAATGTGAATTTGTGTCGTATTTTCGTATCACATACATAATATAAAAAGAATACTTTATAGTTTTAAAATTTCATGAAAATATAATAATAACAATAATAATAATAATAATAATAATAATAATAATAATAATAATAATAATAATAATAATAATAATAATAATAATAATAATATGACATGGAAATATTTTTTTGATAGTTTTATCATGCATAAATTTTAAAAAATGTAGATATCAGAAATTGTTAAGATGTAGTGGTTGTGTGCATAAATTTAAGTTGTTTGTATAATAGGGGAGATTATAAAATCTATTCCTAATAAAAATATTTTTTTAACATTAACATAAAGAGGGGTATGTTGATAAATTACTAAATTGGGCTTGAAAGAGCATTGCGGTCTATAATATATATAATAATAAATGAAAAGAGACATTATTCTTTTATTTTCTTTGAAATTATTTCTAAAATAAATGTTAAATAAAATGTAGAATAGAGCTATTTAAGAATCTAGTGGATGAGTTTCAAATTTTCATGAAGGGGACTTCTAGCATGATGGTCATGGTGTGACCATAAAGTAGATTCTTAGCAAGAGGTCATGGGTTCAATCCATGTCAACAACAATATTTTTAATATATTTATAAAATCTGGGGTTATTTTAGTAAATTACTAAATGGCATGGAAAGCCTTTTTGGCATATAATATATATAAAGGATTGGAAGCTTGAGTAAATTTGGTAGAATTGGATTTTAGGATAAATTTGGTATAATTGGATTTTTGATTAAAATTGATTAATTTTTTTTGGATATTGCAAATGTCTGGTCCTATTGAGGGATCCATTTTATCCGAAAACAACAGGGAACACAATCCAGTTCCACGTTATACACTACGTGCATGACCCTGTGCTGGTGGGTACATACAGTTGGGGTAGCGCTGCACTGGGATACTTATACCACCACTTGTGCTCGTCATCTATTCTGAAGAAGAAGGGGACAAAGAAAGAGCTATGTGGATCGATGATACTATTACAGGTATACCTTCTACACTATTTCTTGTTATAAGCATCCATGATTAGCTTGCATGCACTATAAGTATGAACTTTGACTTAGTATGAAATTTGTTCCTCAGGTATGGATTTGAGCATTTCCCCTTCTTGGCTCCTACGCTAAAGACAGTGTGTGATATCCTCTTTCCTTTAGCTTTGAGGTAATTCCATTGCTTACTAGTGGTATGACTATTATGTACTTGTTTATGACTAATTGCTTATGATGTTCATGAATGTTTCAGGTGGAAGGTGCCTAAGAGCAACGTGCATTCCACAGCAAATAGGGCACGCCATGGTCGTTATGAGTTGGATGATATGCATCTTGACCAGATCTGTTGGAGGCACATAGACATTTTCCCATCGCTGATCTTCCATCCGTCATGGACAGGAGGTTATGGTCCGTCTAGTGTCCCTCGATATTTCACACGATCATCGAGTGGTACTACCCTGACAGAGTGACTAGAGAGTTTGGATTCGTATAGGACATACCTACTAGGTCACCTCGTCGAGGGCATGATTCATCACATGACTATTCTTCATATGCCGATTTAGGCGATGATGTGACTACTACACGGCCCATATATATTCAGTTTTGGGAGAACCGTTGGGCGGATGCACTAGCACCTCCATTGTATGTGCCCACGAGGCATTATGAGGCCGTAGATGGTTATGATGTTTGGTTCCAGAGTATTACCCATCGACGTGTAGTTGATGTCAGGCAGTGGAGGCAGCAGGAAGGCATCCAGGGGTCTCAGTCCGGTGGAGGTAGTACTTATCATACAACTAGGCCAGTTATGCCTGAGGTTAGCACATATCTGCAGTTATGGGAGCCTTGGCATCGAGCTCCTTCTGAGGATGTTAGATCAGATATTGGAGGTGGAGATGCTTGGGATCACGTGTTGGATGACAGTGCACATTATGCTTCACATGCTTCTGGTAGTGCACATCATGCTTCACCCCATTTCCAGTCTCAGATGATGTATGAAGGTGGTTCACAGTCTACTTCCCATATGGCGGGTGCGTGGGATATGGGTGGGTCTTTTGGTGCCTTCCAGGACCCTTCTTACATGACATATCCAGGTGGTTCCCAGTCAGGTTTCCAGATGACGGGTGCATGGGATTTGGGTGGGTCGTTTGGTGGATTTCAGGACCCTTCCCAGTTTGACCAGTTGCAAATGACTTTTGGAGGTAGTTCGCAGATGACTTTTGGAGGTGGTTCGCAGTCACATATACAGATACCCCAGGCTCAGGGTTTTAGAGAGTTTTCACCGGTACAACCTTCATCCAGTAGCGAGGAAGAGCCTAATGAGGAGCCCCATCTTAGGTAACAACCACCTAGAAATGTCAAAGGCAAGGGGAGAAGGTGTTACACAGGGAGCCATGTGTTGTAGGAGCCGAGGAAGTGAATGTGCCAGGAATTGTATGATGCTTTATCTTTACTTTATTGTAATCGAATGTTTTCTAATTTATTTGGTGTAATAACTGTCTTTAATGCTTTAATTTATTTGGTTTAATGTATAGTTGTAACATCCCGGATTTTCGGGATATTAATTCTAAATTCGAAACTTAAATAAAATCGAAACTTTATTCAAATAAACCAAATATTCCACAAAGTCAAAGCAGCGGTCAAATTCGATAATTCAAAATCATTAAATCGGAGACGCAGCTCCATAAATCCAATATTCAATAACAATCTTTATTCTAATAATGTAAAGAGTCTAATCCAATAAAGGCATCTAACAGCTAGCACGAAAGTCCACAAAATTCACATCCTTATTCTCATTAAGCTTCCAAGACTGAAACCTGAAATATTAGAAACGAATGAGCTACACAGCTCAGCAAGTACAATCGACTAACAGATATTCTTAAAAATCAATGGGCGTTTTAATAAAACAATTTTCAGAATCAAATATAAGTTTGCAAAACATTTACGAAACAATTCCAACCCAAAGTTTTATATTTTCAAAATACAAAATTTAAAATAGAAACAGAAGAAGAAAACATAAATAAAACGAAACGAAAATTAAAAATACCACAGTCTTGCTCTACGGCCACACTATGCCAGAGACCGACATCTTATTCTTATTCTTATTCTTTCGCCACACTTTGCCAGTGACCGGCATTTAAAGTTCAATAATTACGCGCCCTTAATAGGTATCTAAAGTTGCACACTTATGCGCCTACTAAGGGTATCTAATGTTAGTTCCGGAACTATAGCATAAATTACGAACGGGTTCGATAACGTAGAGACTAGGTTTCTAAAATTCAAAAATACTTATATCCTATACACAATTCAAAGCAATATCCTATATCTGATACCAAAATCGAAAACAGAATATCAATATCTTTTCCGAAAATAAAAGTAAGTCAAAAGGTACTTACCTCAAAGTCGACACTAAATACTAAAAATAATTGCATGAACAAATCCTAAAATTTGATAATAGAAACATAATTAATCATTTATATTATGAATACATTACAAATAAATACTCACTGTGAATCATATCATATACAGGTTGAACAGTTAAATCACATACACACTAGACATAAACCGTGTTACTAAAATTTATACAAAAGAACAAACCGGTCATAAACTTTAAACAAACAAATTACACAAAAGTAAATCCCAACATGGCATGTACAGGACTCAATAAGTTTAACACATAAATTCACATGTACACTTAAATCAATACCCATGCATGCGTAAATGTTAAGATAATAGAATCATGCTTTAGATGATAGATAGAATCATGCAGAAGCACACTAACATGCACCAAAACTGAACTAGGCAGCAACCCAAGGTCAAAATTAATATACTGGTTCAAACAATCTTTTCAATATCCATTTATTTATATATTTTAAAAAAAAATTGATGAACCACTTATAAATTGTATCTTGACTCAAAATAAAGTAAATAATAAAGTAAATTATATTTTAGAAGCAAAACACTTTTAATGGATAAATATATACTTTATTCACCTAATCACGATGGCTCCAAAATTAAGAATCATAAATAAATTAAATAAATGAAACGATACATCATCCTCAACCAAATATATGCAGTACTAATTCATCTTATAACAGTAGCTTTGGTGCCCTCCGACTTTATACAAAAAAACAACATCATTATTAATAATAACCATATAAGAATATAAATAATTATGCGTCAGGAAACAACAACCAAGTACAGTAGTTAGCATAACAAAATAAATGATAGTAAAAATTAAATTGATCGTTAAGAAATCCTTTTTTTAAAAACTCTAATAAAGCGATTTACAAGAAACAAATTACAATTTAAATAAAAGAAAACATGACCAAATCATGAGCAATACACATCAACTAGAAGAGCAACAGATGGCATGAGTCTGATTCGATGTAGCATAAATAACCTATACTAATAGTATGTGAAGAAGTTAACAAATAATATGACAAAAGAATATTGTTGACAGATGCATATAATAATCACGAGTAAAGTGCACTTTGTGTACGCGTAGTTAGGCTGTCAGACCACTTGGAATACTGGACTTTAGAAAGTACAACGGGCTATACTGCACTTCACTTTTCTTTACGCAAAGTGTATCGCCGTCAAATCTGTTTAACTCTGTTAGAAAATGCAGGGGTAAAATGGTCTTTTAGTCATCATCTTCTTCATCAATCCCATTTCCACCATTAACAATTTATTTGAGCAAAGGGAATGGTTCCTTGTCTTCTCCACCAAGATCTCCCTCAAGCCCTTCGGTAACTGGGAAAGTTGAAACTCCTAGCACTGGCACTGATAGAGAAGAGCGGACAAGCCCCATTTCTATCCTTGAGCCTTTGTTTTCTGAAGATGACATTAGTCCATCAAACACCAAACTAAAACCTGGTATGCTTTCTACACCTGTACTTTAGATATCATACTACACTATTTCTATATATCCTCTGTTTTGTGTTAAAGCAATCGAACCGTTCATTTTCGACAGGAGTTCAAACACTGCAAATCCATTACGAGGAATGGGTTTCTTCTGATCCTGATCATACAATATGTACATGAACTTGCATGAACGATGAAGAATCTACATTCGAATATGTAGAAGCCGTCCTGTTGGGTTCAGACTTGAATTGGGATGAATATCTCTTGAGGTGGCTTTCTTCGGACCAAGTTCTTGATCCATCCTTGTTTGATGATGTAGAATTATTTTCTAGCCGATCCTTCCATGACCAGAAGCTCTTTTTTGACTGCACAAATGATGTTCTTAAGGAGCTATGTGATCGATATTTTGCCCATTCATGTGTTAAACAGAATGTTCGAATTATTCCAAGGGGGATGAAGCTTATTAATGAGGTGTGGCAAGGACTTGAACGACATATTAATCATTCTCCTGCTCCTCATTCTTTGGATCAACTTGTAAGAACAGACATAGCAAAGCCTGGAACATGGATGGACCTTCGCGTTGAAACTGAAAATATTGTCATAGAACTAGAAAATTTCATTCTTGAAAATTTCATTCAAAATTGATATCATATCGTAGGGGAGAAAGAGACGATCTTAATGCAATTTAAATGAGCTGATTTGGTTAAAAAATGAATGAGATATACAAGCTCCAAGTTCTAAATAAATTGTTAATGGTGGAAATGGGGTTGATGAAGAAGATGATGACTAAAAGACGATTTTACCCCTGCATTTTCTAACAGAGTTAAACAGATTTGATGGCGATACACTTTGTGTAACGAAAAGTGAAGTGCAGTATAGCCCGTGGTACTTTCTAAAGTCCAGTATCCCAAGTGGTCTGACAGCCTAACTGCGCGTACACAAAGCGCACTTTACTCTAATAATCACGTATAACTCAAAGTTCATGCGACATAAACAGAGAAGCACATAAACACTATTTGTTAATATTCAAAAGAGGGCATGGACACATACCTGTGGAGGCGATGAAATCTGTACGAGTCGGTAGCTAGTCTAATGGGTTTCTTAAATACACAGATAAAACCTAAATTGTAATAGGTAATTTAAACTTACCAAAAAAAAACTTATGATCTCTCCAAGTAATACCAAAATTAAAATATTCTAATTCACATAAATATCTTAAATTAAATGATACTGATTCTCCAAAATCTTTTCACACTTCTTTCCTCTAATAAAAATATCATCCTTATTCAAAATATCTTGCACAAAAAGAATTTTAAAAATTACTAATTAAAATAATTATCTAAATAAAAATGACTTAAAAATCTAATATCTAATAATAAAATAAAAATTAACGGGGTTTTACATTCTTCCCTCCTTAAAAGAATTTGGTCCCCAAATTCACAATAATAAAATAAAATAAATCACGAAGGAAATAAATCATACCTTAATAGTTGGTGCGACTTCCAGTGAGCTGAAACACATGTCCAATGCCAATCTTCTTATCAACTTCCTTCCTTGGTGGTGGGTTATGCGGGCACTCCGAAATCTTGTGTCCTACTTCCCCGCAGTGAAAGCAGGCACCCGTGTTCCATTGACAGTCCTTGTCTGGATGGTTCTTACCGCACCTCGAACACTTATCTCGATTACCCTGGCCTCCCATCTGGTCGTACACATGTGGCTTCTTGAAGGGTCCCCTTTGAGACGAAAATCGACCAGTTGGAGTGAATCGCTTCTTGTTCCAGTTGCTTGTCGCCTTTTCAGATTCAGCTAGGCCTCGCTCGATCATCAAAGCCTTGTTGAGCACAGCTTCGTACGTCTGAAGTTCAAAAGATGCCACCGAATTCCTAATGTCGGTTCGAAGTCCCTCTTCCAATCTCCTTGCTCGGCTGCTTTCATTTGCCACTAAGGTCGGCGCGTACTTCGAGAGCTTTGCAAATTCTGCCTCATATTCGGTAACAGTCTTTCCACCTTGCTCGAGCCGAATGAAGTCCCGCTCGTTTTGTAGAAGAACTGTTCTCGGAAAGTACTTATCTTCTAGAGCGTTCTTGAACTTTGCCTATGTATATGGTTCAGGATCTCCCTCAATGGTTGCAGTCTCGTTTTTTCTTTGTTCCATGATCCACCAATCGTAAGCGCTTCCTTGCAGTTGATACACACCTAAGGTGACCTTTTGTTCTTCATTGTTCCCTAGCAATCCGAAAGCTTTCTCCATCACTTGTATCCAAATCTCGACTATGGCCGGTTCAGTTGCCCCATCGAAAGTTGGTGGGTTCAAACGCTTGAACTGAGAAACGAGATTCTGCTGCCTGGGTTGCTGATTCACGAGCGTGGCTAGAGTCTTAGCTAGCTGGTCGAATACATTTCCACCTTCATCATTGTTGTTGCCATTATGATTGCCATTGTTGTTGCCTTCTCCCTCTATCTTTTCTAGAATAATAAAACAATTTTCTCTTACACACAAATAACAAACTTGCATCAATATATAAAGAGACAAAACACAAAATTAAATCACTTCAATGCTTAATTTATTCCCACAAAATCCGAGTATCAAATCAAAAATTCAAATCATAGGGTTTCTCATAATTAAATACTTATAATACCCAAATTAAAATATTCTAATTCACATAAATATCTTAAATTAAATGATGCTGATTCTCCAAAATCTTTTCACACTTCTTTCCTCTAATAAAAATATCATCCTTATTCAAAATATCTTGAACAAAAAGAATTCTAAAAATTACTAATTAAAATAATTATCTAAATAAAAATGACTTAAAAATCTAATATCTAATATTAAAATAAAAATTAACGGGGTTTTACAATAGTAATGTTTTATAATGTTATTGGTGTAACAATGGTCTTAAAACGACTTAGTTCCTTTACTAAAAGAAACAAACATCCACTTAGTTTACCATGCTTAATAAGAAACATACAGGGAACAATTACTAATAAATTATAGCCGAAATAATACTACTTCCATAACGAAAGAATCATGATGACTACTATAGCACACACCAAAAGCTTCTTCAATGAGATGTTTTCCTTCTCCAACTTCTTCAACATACTATTCATCACTTCAACCTGATTTTGAAGCAAACCAAGTTCTTCATCCAACTTCCAAGAATTGTGCAGGTCATCATCTGTTAGGCCGAATACACACTTATAATCAACTAAGTATGAGAGAATAACAATAAGTTCTTTAAAAGCTTTAAAAATTGTTTGAAATTAACTTCTCTCTCAGTGATGTAAATTATCACAGAGAGCTGCTTAGGTTACAATGAATAATATGATATTACACGATCGATACCCTTCTAGGGTTAACCTAACTGTATTTATAAAGTATACAGCTGCTATACAATCGATATTTGATACTCCTATAAATTAGCTATACAATTGATATCAATTACGATTGCTACTCGTCTCCTTAATCAACTCAATCTCTTTGATAGCTATCCAATCTTCAAAGATATTGCTTCCATAATTATCTTCAATAATTCTTCAAACACTGTTGACAAGTAGACGCTTCCTCCAGACAGAGTTTAACAAACTCTGTCGAGCTTCCAACAGTCAGCGTATAGCAAACTCTGTTTAGCTTCTAACTGTCAGAGTTTAACTAAACTCTGACTGCTTCCTGTTTAAACTCTGTTTTTCCCTGAAAAACTTAAAACCCTGATATTAACCATATCAATTATATTTAACAATCTCCCCCAACTTGTTCATTAGTAAAAATGCATAAGTTAACAATAATTGATGATGTCAAAACAATTTCATACAAACACAGTGTTTATTAAAATAAGCAGAGTTTAAACTTGACTTAACAAAAGTCTACAAATAACAAGAAAATTCTTACAGACTTTAATCTCTAATCTCTTCAAGATCTGGCATTGTTATGAGATAATCTATGAGTAATCTTCTTTCTGCATTTTTAAGCTCAATCTCCATAGCTTCTTTAATCTCTCTTAGCTGAGGATCACTCTCATCTGTCTGATAGATAGCTGATCTAAGATCATAGATTTTGTTTCTTCTCATCTCATTTCCCAGTCTGATAAATTTGACTTCTTCTGACTGTGAATTGAAGCCAAGTACTGTGATTCCCAAATCAGTCTTTAATTTCGCAGTACCCTTCTTCATTTCAATAAGATTTCCATTCCAATCCCTGTACTTAGGAACATATCTGCTATTGTACTTCATCCCTCTGATTGCCAAATTCTGGAGCATTTTCTTTCTGAGCACATTTGCAACTGATTGAGTCCTTTAACTATTCACCTTGAAAAGATATAGAACATATTTTAATTCTTCCCAATATTTCAAGCCAATATCATTCTCACCAATTCTAAATACTGTCCCATCAGCCATGAAGTACAAGAGAAAGTCCTTCTTTCAACTCTTCTGATAGACTAACTGTACTGATTCCAGTCCGTCCAAACTCTCTTGAGTGACACCACGACCTGGAACAGCCAGTGAAGAAAGATCTCTAGGACCAGTATATTGCCTTTTGTCCTTGTGTGAGCCTAGACCACCCTTATTGTTTCCAACCTTACCAGACAAGGCTCTTCCATCAGAAAAATCCATAGAGATTCCAGATAATAGATTTGGATCTTGAAGTGTTCCTTTCCCAAAAACTGATTGTAGCTGAGAAGATAATGGTCTAGACACAACTTGTGTAGCAATAGAGGTTGTGTTTTCTTTCTTCTGTACAACTTGTGTAGAAACAGAGGTTGTAACTTTCTTCTGTGAACTTTCTCCTTCAATGCCTTTCAGCTTGAGTTTAGCTTCTGCTGCCATTGTTTCCTTTGATAACTGTGATTTTTGACTAACATCAGCACTTTCCTTGATCACAATGCCTTTAAGAACAGGCCTAGGAGCTTGTCCTTTCTTTAACTTACCAGACTTTAAAGCCTTGAGATGTTCTTCTTGTAAACTCTTTTCTTCAGCTTTAATGTCCTCAATTGTAACTCCTTCCTCATTTTCTTCAATAAACAACTTAGCAGTCAATTCTTCATCAGTCTGTGGATTAGAAGATAATAGCAAACTCTTGGTCTTTGAAGTACCTTGAGTATCAGTGTTTATCCCAACAAATTGTGATTTAGAGGACTTGCTAGTTTTCAGAGTTTGAAATTCTTCAGTTTTGCCCTTTCCTTTATTACTTGCTCCTCCATCTCCAGCATTATCCTTTCTGATCAGAGTTTGAGATTGCTTACATTTTTCTTTAACAACTCTCTCCCCCTTTTTGACATCATCAGGAATCAAGATAGAAGTGATCAGTTCCAAGGAGGTAGCAATGGAATCAATTTTCCCAGACAATATATTCTGATTTTGTTCAACTTGACCCAGCCTCCGAAACAGAGTTTCTTGAGCTTTAGAAATGGTCTTAAACTTTGTCTGATTATCCCTCTGCATAGTCATATCTCTAGCAACAACATCAGCTCTCAATTCATTAATAGCTTTTTGAGACTCATCAAATCCTCCATTCAGAGTTTTGACTTGAACAATGGTTGCTTGCAGACTTGAGATAATATCAGGGTTTGAAATCTTCGTGGCCGATTGATGAACAAAATTAGCTACTCTTTCAACAGGAAAATACAGTCTGACTTATACCAATCCCTGAAATTCTTAGCAAAGTGCTCAGCTTCAATGTTATGTTGATCTGAAGGTTTAGAGAAAGGTGTGTGCTTAGCATCAGTTTGAACCGGTATACTCTGAGAAGAGTTTGACACTGCACTTGCTTCATCTTCAACATCAACAGCTGTATTTTCAACTTGAGCAGTATGCACTGCAACATTTTCTTCAACAATCTCTGCAGTTTCGGTAACATTCACTGCAGTTTCAGTTTCAGTTGTGTCTCTAGCCTCAACAGACTTTGGAACTTCAACTTGTTCAACCTCTTCACCTTGTTCAAGAACCTGGTGAGCATCAGAGATTAACTCAGTGTGTGATGCCACTGTTTCATCAAGTACTACAGTTGGATGATCAGCTGCACCAGTTTCTTCAGAATTTGCAATGATGGGTGAAAGAGGAACATTAATGTGATCAGAGAATGGCATAAATGTTTCAACAAAATCATCCGTAGCAGTAAAACCTTCTCTGTTGTCCTCATCCATTTGTACATTAACATGTGTTTTGACAGCTTCTTCTTCAGTATATGTCTCAACAGTAGGTATATCCTTGGAAATCACCTCTGAAGCTTCAAAATTAACATCTTCATCAGATTCATCAAGAATTAATCTCCTTCTCTTAGCTGGAGGATTCACTTCTGCTCTCTCTTCTGCTGAAACAGAATCATCAGGTATAGAAGGAGATTTAGGTTTGTTTGCCCGTTCCTTATACTTCTTTGGCTTAGAAGCTTCAGCAATCCTCTGTTTTCTTGATGGCCTTATAGCCTTGCTTTTCTTTGGCTTCTTAGGTTTGGATTGTGGTTGAGGATGTGATGAAGATTGTGGTTGTGGAGATGTAGTTGTAGTGATTGGCTCAGTGTTTATGGTTTGAGGTGGCTCAGTGTTTGTGGGTTGAGGTGGTGACTGTGGAGGTTCAATGATTGGTTCATTTTGTGGTTCTTGTTGTTCTTGTGGTTGGTTGAGGAAGTTCCTGAGAGCAAGAGGATAGATAAACTCTGGTAGTTGCTCTTTGTTAGCATCCTTATTTGTCAGATCAGAGAACATTCTCTTATGACATTGGAAAGGTTGGATAACATCCTCAACAGCAATTGTCAAATTTGGTAAACAAGCAGAGAATAAAGACTGACAAAAACGTGAGAAGTAAATAGTTGTACTAGACTCTGCAAGTTTTTCACCTAAATTCATAAGTACAAGACGACCAAAATCAAAGTTACTCCCATTAAGAAGAGAATACCCGATTTGAAGACTTTCACCAGGAATTGCATCCCAGTTGGTGACCTTCTTGCCAAATGCACGAGTAATGCAATCAAAGAAGAAGCTCCACTCCTTCCTGAGCCCTGGCCGTTTGACATCCCCAATCTTATCCAATGAACCAGAAAACCGTATTTGTTGTAACATTTCTTTCAATTAACCCACAACAGCCATAGAGTATGAAGTGTGAGTGTCAAAGTCCAAAACCTCACGAACAGTTGCAGGAGTTATGACAAACTCTTGGTCTTCATAGGTAAACACAATTGATGGAGTCCCATTCTCTCCACCATCATCATAAACAGAGTTTTTCCAGAAGATTGAGATTTGTGTGGCTGAGAGTGTCTCTGGTTGAACAAGGGCCTTACCAATCTCCAAGTCTCTTAAAAAGTTTTGGATCAGATGAAATGATGCTGGAGCTTTAGCAGTGTCTAGAATTGCAGCATAATTGTTGGTAACAAAAGTTAATCCCTGAGCCACAAAGTTCTTGGTTGCCATTAGAACAGTATAAGACAGAAGAGAGTATATGGAAAAGTGTTTGTGAAAATGTTTAAGTGAAAGTAACAGAGAAATTGTGTGTGATGTTGTGTGTTTGTGGTTGTAAAGATGAAAAAGTGAATAATGAAATGATTTTGATTAGATCTGTAATTGAACAACAAAACCATATCGTTTTAGACATTAAACACGCAACCAATTTCTTGTTAAGTGTGTGAGTGGGACACGTGTCACATAAACAGTGGAACAGTTATTTACACGCACAGTAATAATGCCTATTATTACTGCTGTTCTCTCTCCTATTTCCAATAAGCTTTAACTGTCTGACACAATTAAACAACTGGAAAATATTACATGCAAATGTCAAAAACTCTTTGTGTACTCCAAGCATATATTCTGTCTGAGATAAAATATTACCTTAGAGTACTCAACAAAATCCATCAGTGTTTATCAATTCTCCAACTTAATTACTGTTATCCTTTCAAACAATGCACAGTTGTGAATATACGTGTGTGTAGAGCAGAGTTTACTAGATCAGTATTTAGAGCATCTAGTATTTCATAAAATCCATAAAATAAATCAGTAAACACTGGATGCACAAACTCTCATAGTAAACACTGAATATATGATGAATGCTAAACTCTGTATTAAATAGTTTATATCCAGTAATAATAATTTTTTTTTTTACTTTCTCCAGTAATCAGAGGTTGAAACTAGTCACCAAAAATCCTATAATTTTAGCCCTTATCAATTTGATAAGTTCTTGGGTCTTCCTAGCTTTCGACTAGTCACCAAAAATTAGAGAATTTTAGCCCTTACTATGTACCAGTAAGTTCCTGGATCGTCCTAATTACAAACATGATCTCAAAGGAGTTCTAAAAATCTATATAGTTTAGCTTTGGGGTTATTCTAATAACAGAATCAAATTTAACATCAGAAACGAACAGAGTTTAGAGCTCATCAACATCAGAAATTATTTATGAGAGGCAATGCACACAGTATTTACAGACTCAAAATTTAGGATAAATAAAGTAAGAGATGCTATAAATATAGAACAGTATCATGCTGTGTAAACTTTCTGCACAGTTTAAGATTAGATCACAGATAACTCAGAAAGATTCATGACTAATTACTGAGAATAATATTTCATACATGTATCTTCATCGGTGTTTATGTTCAGAAAGAAACATTATCAGAGTTTCTCAGAGTTTATTCAACAGTTGACAGTGTATGACTTAAAAGCAGGCTACCAGAGTTTAACATTCATTGAGCAGAGTTTGCATATCAGAGATTAACATACCACAGAAATATGAGCAACACAATACATAAGTAGAGTTTTGAGTCTAACCAATATCTCTAATAAAAACTAGAGACCATTCCTAGTTCATTTACCAGCCTTGTAAATACTGCTTCACTCAATGGCTTGGTGAAGATATCTGCAAGCTGTTGTTCTGTAGACACAAAATGAAGCTCAATGTTTCCTTCTTCTACATGTTCTCTGATAAAATGGTACCTTATGCTGATGTGCTTGATCATTGAATGCTGTACTGGATTACCTGTCATAGCAATAGCACTTTGATTATCACAGTAAATAGGTATTTTACTGTACCTCAATCCATAATCCAGTAATTGATTCTTCATCCACAGAATCTGTGCACAACAGCTACCAGCAGCAATATACTCTGCTTCAGCTGTAGATGTAGAGATTGATTTCTGTTTCTTGCTGTACCAAGAAACAATTCTATCACCAAGAAATTGACAACTTCCACTAGTGCTTTTTCTGTCTATCTTACAGCCTGCAAAGTCTGCATAAGAGTAACCAAGAAGCTGGAAGTCTGATTCTCTTGGATACCACAAGCCTAAAGTTATGGTTCGCTTAAGATATTTGAAGATTCTCTTCACAGCTGTTAGATGTGGTTCTCTTGGATCTGCCTGAAATCTTGCACAAAGACATGTTGCATACATGATGTCAGGTCTGCTAGCTGTTAGATAAAGAAGTGACCCAATCATTCCTCTATAGTTTGTCATATCCACTATGAGCCTGTGTCTCTATCCAACTTTGTTGTTGTTGCCATAGGAGTTGTGGCAGATGAGCAGTCAAGCATGCCAAATTTCTTTAGAAGATTTCTGGTATATTTTGCTTGATTGATAAAAATTCCATCATCTGTTTGCTTCACCTGTAGCCCTAGAAAATAACTAAGCTCTCCCATCATGCTCATTTAATACCTAGACTGCATGAGCTTGGCAAACTTCTTACAGAGTTTATCATTAGTAGATCCAAAGATTATGTCATCAACATATATTTGAACTAATAACAGATCACTACCAAGATTGAAATAGAACAAGGTTTTATCAATTGTACCTCTATGGAACCCACTTTCTAAAAGAAATTGAGCCAGGGTTTCATACCATGCTCTTGGTGCCTGTTTAAGTCCATAGAGTGCCTTGTCAAGCCTGTAGACATAATCTGGATACTTGGGATCTACAAATCCTGGTGGTTGTTCAACAAACACTTCTTCTTCAAGTTTTCCATTCAGAAAAGCACTCTTCACATCCATCTGAAAAACCTTGAATTTCTTGTGAGAAGCATATGCTAGAAAGATTCTTATTGCCTCCAATCTTGCAACTGGAGCAAAAGTTTCATCATAGTCTATTCCTTCTTGCTGTGAATAGCCTTTGTCCACAAGTCTGGTTTTGTTTCTTGTCAGTTTTGTTTCTGAAAACCCATCTAGTACCAACAACAGATCTATTCTTTGGTCTAGGTACAAGGGTCCATACTTCATTTCTCTTAAATTCATTTAACTCCTCCTGCATTGCTGTTATCCAGTCAGCATCTTGAAGAGCTTCTTCCACTTTCTTTGGTTCAGATTTGGACAGAAATGCATGGAACAGACATTCATTTGTTGTAGCACTTCTTGTCCTAACTTTTTCATCTGGATCTCCAATGATTAAATCAGGTGTATGTGATTTTGTCCATTTCCTAGCTGTAGGTAAATGACTTCTATCAATAGTTGATCCTCCCCCTTGATCAATGTTTTCCTGATTATCTTGATGCTTTTCTTCATTTTCTAAGGCTCCCCCTGAATTTGATCTCTCAGAGTTTGAACTGTCAGAATTTGGACTTTTAGAGTTTGCATCATCAGAGTTTGAGTTTGATCCAGAATTTTCAGTTGACTCACTATCAGAATTTGAGTCATCACTATGATCATGCTCCCCCTCAACTGGTTCTCCTCTTTGTTCAGACTGTACTATTTCTTCTGTGTGTACCAGTAGAGGTTCAGAGTTTGCAGCAACAGAGTTTGTTGGACTAGTGTCATCAGAGTTTATTTCGTCAGAGATTAGATCTTCATTTTCGAAATGCAATTGATCATGTTCATCAACATCTTCAAGTCCAGTGATTTTTCTGTCATCAAATGACACATGAATAGATTCCATAATCACCCTTGTTCTCAGATTGTAAACTCTGAATGCCTTGGTTGACACTGGATAGCCAACAAAAATTCCATCATCTGCTTTCAACTCAAACTTGGTCAACTGTTCAGGATGAGTTTTCAGCACAAAGCATTTGCACCCAAAAATATGAAAATATTTCAGGTTTGGCTTCTTTTCCCTCACCATCTCATATGGTGTTTTTCCATGCTTGTTGATCAGTGTTGCATTTTGAGTAAAACAAGCAGTTTGAACTGCCTCTGCCCAGAAATAGGTTGGCAATTTTGCTTCATCAAGCATAGTTCTTGCAGCTTCTATCAAGGTTCTGTTCTTCCTCTCAACTACAACATTTTGCTGTGGTGTACCAGGTGCAGAAAATTCTTGCTTAACTCCTCTGTTCTTGCAGAATTCTTCCATTGCTGTATTTCTGAATTCAGTTCCATTATCACTTCTGATTATTTTGACTTTGTGTTTTGATCCTTTGTCCAGTAGCTTTACATGCTCCATCAGTGTTAATGCAGTTTCATCCTTCTTTGCTAGAAAATACACCCAAGTGTATCTTGTATATTCATCAACAATAACTAGAGCATATTTCTTTCTTCCAATTGACAAGACATTTACTGGTCCAAAAAGATCAACATGTAACAGATGATATGGATCAACAATTGAAGATTCAGACTTGCTCTTGAAAGAGGTCTTCCTCTGTTTGGCCTTTTGACATGAATCACACAGACCATCGACATTTAGTAAAGACTTTGGAAGTCCTCTAACAAGATCCTTTCTTATCAGCTCATTGATGTTGTTCAGATTCAAATGAGAAAGTTTCTTATGCCACTTCCAACTCTCCTCATTGGACATTCTTGTTGACAGGCACATTGTTTTTCCATCAGATTTTGTCAACAAGCTTGCTTTATAGATATTGTTGCGCCTTTGTCCAACTAAAACAACTTTCCCTGTGGTTTTGCTGATAACCTCACAGTATTCAGGTTGAAAATCTACATGAAAACCTCTGTCACAGATTTGACTCACAGATAGCAGATCAGGCTTGAGTCCTGGAACCAGAGCTACATTTGTGATGATGACACTTCCAAGATTAATATTGCCATATCCCAGAGTATGTCCTATGTTGACATCTCCATAAGAAACGTTTGGGCCAGCCTTCTCCACATACTCTGATAGCAGGGCTTTATTTCCAGTCAGGTGTTCTGAACATCCACTGTCCACTACTAGGATGCTTTCCCTGATGCCCTGCAATCATAAACAATTACTGAGGATTAGTTTTAAGGATCCAGACTTGCTTGGATCCTTTGGCTTTCTTAATTCTGTTAGCTTTAGCAGCGGAATTTTCATTATCAGAGTTTAAGCTAACTTTATCAGAGTTTACACTTGCAGAATTAACTCTAACCCATTTCATATTAGGTTTCAGTTCATAGAAATTATGATAAATAGCATGATAATTTCTGCAAGTATAAATAGAATGCCAAGTGCTTCCACAGTGTTTGCATAAAGTCTGTGGTTTAGTTCTAACATTATCTTTCTTTACTTCAGACTTGGAAGGTAAAGAATTAATGTCTTTGTTCTTCCTGCAAAAACTAGCAAGATGGTTAGTACTTCCACAGTTATGACATGTCTTTCTTGGAGCTAAAGTAGCAAGCATTGGATAGTTGCCTTGAGTAATGCCTACTTTACCATTTCTGTTCTTTCTAGACACTTTCTGTTTCTTAACAGATTTTAACTCCTTAAGCTTATGCTTAAGTTGTTTATCTGTCATTAAACCAATATTAACCTGTTTAATATTAGTTTTTACTGGTTCATTCTTAACAGCTTCTTTTCCACCTTCAAATCTAGGTTCATTTATTCCATTAACAAATGTTCCAAATTTCTTAGATGGAAGAGGTGGTCTAATCTTAACTGTATTCTGAAATCTAAGTTCATCTTTCTCAGAATAACCTAGACCTACAGTGTCAGATTGAAAAACTTCTTGAGTGTCTTTTCCTGAGTGAGTCCAAGTTTTAATAATATGATTTGCCTTTTCCAAATCAGATTCTAGTTGTTTATACTGACTTAACAACTCTTGTTCAAGATAGACAGCATCATCTCTCTCCTTTTAAACTTGCTGCATCTTAACAAGTTTCTCTTCTACAATCTTATTTCTCTCTTTGAGTTCAGAATTCTCAGTTTTGATTCTCTCATTCTCTAAAGTCTGATCTCTATAACTGATATGCAAGGACTTAAGATAAATTCTTAATTCAGTTATATCATCAATGTTATAAGCATAGGTAGTTAGAGGTACCTTGTTTTCAGAATCTACAGCTTCATCAACAGTAGTAGCCATGAGAGCATAGTTTACATCCTCATCTGAGTCAGAGGTATCTGCCCAATCTCTGCCTTTAGTGAAGAGTGCCTTCTCAGTTTTACCCTTCTTGCACTCAGGAGCATAATGACCCATCTCCTTACACTTGTAGCATTGAATCTCAGACTTGTCTCTTTTCCCAGATTTGGTATCCTTTCTCTCAGATTTTCTGAAATTCTTCTTGTCAAACTTTGAATCATTCTTGGAGAATTTCTTTCCTTTCTTGAAGTTCTTGAAACCCATCTTCTTGAAAGTCTTTACCATCAAAGCAGCCATTTCCATCATTTCCTCATCATCTTCAGAATCAGATGATTCATCTGCATTTGAGTCAACATCAGAGTTTGATGACTCACTTTCAGAATGAATGACCAAGGATTTTCCTTTTGCCTTCTTCCTGAATGCTTCCTTCTTTGAGGGTCTTTCTTGAACTCTTACAGCAACATATTTTGACTTTCTACCTGATCTTCTGCTTCTCTGTTCCATTTCTAGTTCATGAGTTTTGAGCAGCCCATAGATCTCATCAATATCAGTATCAGCCAGATCATAATTGTCTCTAATAGTGGTTGTTTTGACATCCCACTTTTCAGGTAGAGAAAGAAGAAACTTGTGATTTGAATCTTCTAGATCATATTCTTTATTAACCAGTGACAGATCATTAAGTAGCTTACAGAATCTGTCAAAGGTTTCTGTCATTGATTCTTCAGATTTAGCCTCAAAGTGTTCATACTCCTGTGTGAGTATGTTCCATCTATTCTTCTTAATTGCAGCAGTTCCCTGACATCTAACCTCCAGAGCATCCCAAATCTCTTTTGCAGTTTTACAATTGATTACTTTGTTAGACATAACATTATCCAAAGAACTATGAAGGAGATGTCTAACCTTTGCATCCTTTCCAATGGATGAAATATCCTCAGGAGTCAAATCTTTCTTCTCCTTTGGAATAGATTTAGCTTCCTGTCCAGCAGCAACAACAGATAATTTTGTAGGCTTATGAGGGCCTTCATAAATTCTATCAAGATATTCTGGATCTATAGCTTCCAGAAACATAGCCATTTTCACCTTCCAGGTTGAGTATTCTGCTGGCTTAAGAATAGGAACCCTGATTGTTTCATATCGACTCACAGTTGCAGGTTGAGCCTTCTCAACACTAGAGCCTGATGTAGGAGGAATTTCTGCCATTGATTATAGTTGTGTGTGTGTGTGGATCTTAAACTGTATTAAATTAACAGATCAAGCTCTGATACCAATTGTTAGGCCGAATACACACTTATAATCAACTAAGTATGAGAGAATAACAATAAGTTCTTTAAAAGCTTTAAAAACTGTTTGAAATTAACTTCTCTCTCAGTGATGTAAATTATCACAGAGAGCTGCTTAGGTTACAATGAATAATATGATATTACACTATCGATACCCTTCTAGGGTTAACCTAACTGTATTTATAAAGTATACAGCTGCTATACAATCGATAATTGATACTCCTATAAATTAGCTATACAATTGATATCAATTACTATTGCTACTCGTCTCCTTAGTCAACTCAATCTCTTTGACAGCTATCCAATCTTCAAAGATATTGCTTCCATAATTATCTTCAATAATTCTTCAAACACTGTTGACAAGTAGACGCTTCCTCCAGATAGAGTTTAATAAACTCTGTCGAGCTTCCAACAGTCACGTATAGCAAACTCTGTTTAGCTTTTAACTGTCAGAGTTTAACTAAACTCTGACTGCTTCCTGTTTAAACTCTGTTTTTCCCTGCAAAACTTAAACACTGATATTAACCATATCAATTATATTTAACATCATCCTTTCTATTCAGTCTTAGCTTCAACAATTTTATCGCTTCTCTTGCTCTTTCGGTGTATGATGGATCAGCCCACTTAAAGAAGTTACATCTTCTTGTAGGATCCTAACAACACATTAAAAAAATTAATATAGTTTCGTAACAACAAAATTTGTAAAAAGTGATGTTGTAAATACCTTGTATTGGCTGCATCCGAAAAACCTCCTTCCTGGATCAAGAGTACCTTCTTTCCATGCTTCTTGACAAGGAAATGATAGATTGCGGTTACACCTAACACTTCCTTGTTCACTTAAGTAGTTGAAAGTGTTTGAACTATATTTGTAAGGGTTTCTAACTGAAGATGAAAAGTTTCTTGAATTAGAAATGACTTACTTCTTACATACAGAGACATCACATAATAGCCTTCAAATTTATAGGCAAATCAATATGAATTGTTGAATTGTAAAAATTGTTAAAAACTACTACATAACTAGCATTTTCCGAAAAGTTGGTTCGTCACTTGAAGGTTGAAATAAAGTTTAACACATGGACACAACTACAATTTTCTAAAAAGTTGAATTGTCACTTCAAATTGGAAATGTAAACGTAACAGTTGTACACATCAATACTTTACCCTACAAAGTTGAGTTATCTTTTTAGTTCAATCAAGATCAATAAAACATGAGAACCCCACTTGCAAGTGCGTTGTGTGTGTGTGTGTATATATATATATATATATATATATATATATATATATATATATATATATATATATATATATATATATGACCCTCTATATACGTTTAGTGTAAATTATTTTACCAACTATATAAAAAATATGTCATCCTCCTACACATCGCAATTGGTTGCTTGGAGAAAGAAATGATGACTATCGGCGTCTAAAACTGTAATATCCGGGAATTTCGTACTTTGTAATTATATTAATTATGGAATAAAATATTAATATTTATTCCAGGTTCATGTGTCATTATGTGGATTAATGATTTTTGATGGTTAATGTGTCCAGTATCGTTAAGTGAGTATGTATTAAATTATTCTTGGATGTTTGATCATTTTTTTTAGATATTAAAAATATCATTTTATACCGCTCTAGCATTTTTATAAAATAATTGGAGCAAGTAAAAATTATGAAATCTTCTATGCTAGCATCTTGGCATATTCAGAGATTTTTAAAATGTTAAGATTTAATTAATTTTGGTTTTAAGTATTTCTAAATGATTTTACAAAATTTATTATTTTTCTTATGTGCAAATATTGTAAATTATTCTATGTGCATTTTAAGGGTAGATTATTTAAAATTCTATTCCTTGGAATTTGAGAGGCATGAATATCTATTATATTTTTACAAATATTCGGAAGGGTGATTAGCTATTTTAAATTCACTTATAGTGTTTATAATATTTTATGAGAATTATTTTAGTCTAATTTGCATTATTTTATTCTATTTTGAATTAATTAAATATGTGAATGATGATGGATGATTAAATGAGTTATGTGTAAATAGAGTGCTAGAAATTATTTATTTGATCTTGCTATTTATATTAATAATTTTGTGCCAAAGAGATTTTATAAAATGTTTACAAGATTATTTTGCTAAGTAGAATAATTAAATAAATAATCAAATTTGATTATTTCTCTCATGTTGTGGAATAAAAACTAGTTTACGATTTGTTATTAATGCTAGGGTGGTTGAGCTTCGAGCTTTAATGGCTGCTTCTACGTTCGAGACTAAACGGTCCTCACAGAATGCCTACGTATCTCTGTATTAGAGAATCAAGCCAAGAAAACGTAGTTCTAAGATGAGGGGTCTAGCCTTTTATATAGGCTGAGAAGCCTTTAGAATTATGGTAGGAGTCAGAGACTTGGTAGAAAAGTCTTTGAGGAAAGTTCTAGATCTATTCCTTGTAGGAATCAGTTTCCATATTGAATTTGGATGCCTTGGTGGATAAGTCTGGTGGAAATAATATCCTTATCCAGCTCTTATTGCTGAGCTGTTTATTTCCCCCAATATTAATTACGAAATTAATATTATAATTGGGGTTTTGGGCCCAGCTGGTGGGCCCCACGTTTGGGCCATCCTTGGCCTAATTAATGCCACATTAAATGTGTCTTTAGGGCTTATTTTCAGCCCATATCATTTGCCCCCCAACTTCTAGGAAAATTGATCAGATTTTCCTTGAAGTTCTGCTTGTCTAATTCGAGACTCGGGTCAAGGTTTATCTTTGATATCGTTTTGACGTAAAGCGTGGAGCGACCGACGCGTTTACAACGACGTTAGATTGTGCCAATAGCATTGACGGTGCTAAACGGCACTAAACGACACTAAACGGTGCTAAACAACCTTAAACGACGTTTAAACGATGTTAAACGACGCTAAACGGCGATAAACGGCGCTAAACGGCACTAAACGACACTACACGGTGCTAAACAGCCTTAAACGACGTTTAAACGATGTTAAACGACGCTAAACGGCGATAAACGGTGCTAAACGGCACTAAACGACACTAAACGGCGCTAAACAGCCTTAAACGACGTTTAAACGATGTTAAACGACGCTAAACGGTGATAAACGGTGCTAAACGGCACTAAACGACACTAAACGGTGCTAAACAGCCTTAAACGACGTTTAAACGATGTTAAACGACGCTAAACGGCGATAAACGGTGCTAAACGGCACTAAACGACACTAAACGGTGCTAAACACCCTTAAACGACGTTTAAACGATGTTAAACGACGCTAAACGGCGATAAACGGTGCTAAACGGCACTAAACGACACTAAACGGTGCTAAACAGCCTTAAACGACGTTTAAACGATGTTAAACGACGCTAAACGGCGATAAACGGTGCTAAACGGCACTAAACGGTGCACCTAAAATCATACAAAAAAAATCAAGATTCAGGTTCAGAAGCTGCCCGTGAATTGCTGAAAAACCAAGATTCAGGACCACAAGCTAACCCGCGATCGGCCGGATCGAGGGCTAGCTTGTGGTCGGCTAGCTCCTGGTCGGCCGAAGGGCCTCCAACCAAGGTGGTCGGCTGACACCTGGTCGGCTGGAGGGCCTTGACCCCAGGTGGTCGGCCGGCACCTGGTCGGCTGCGGGCTGGTCGGCCTGGGCTCCTGAATGTGCCTTGGTCGGCTAGCTCGTGGTCGGCCGGGGCATCCCAAAACGTCGTGGTCGACCATTTTCAAGGATTCAGAAGCTGAATCTCGATCTTAGGGATTCAGAAGCTGAATCTCGATCCTAGGTTGGTTTTTGGTCACCCGTGACTTTCAAGGATTCAGAAGCTGAATCTCGATCCTAGGGATTCAGAAGCTGAATCTCGATCCTAGGTTGGTTTTTGGTCACCCGTGACTTTCAAGGATTCAGAAGCTGAATCTCGATCCTAGGGATTCAGAAGCTGAATCTCGATCCTAGGTTGGTTTTTTGGTCACCCGTGACTTTCAAGGATTCAGAAGCTGAATCTCGATCCTAGGGATTCCGAAGCTGAATCTCGATCCTAGGTTGGTTTTTGGTCACCCGTGACTTTCAAGGATTCAGAAGCTGAATCTCGATCCTAGGGATTCAGAAGCTGAATCTCGACCCTAGGTTGGCTTTTGGTCTCCCGTGACTTTCAAGGATTCAGAAGCTGAATCTCGATCTCTAACGGCCTGATTCCTTCGTGGTCGGCCGGGAGGTGGTCGGCCAAACGGCCTGAATCCTTCGTGGTCGGCCTGGAGGTGGTCGGCCAAACGGCCCGAACCCTTCGTGGTCGGCCGAAAGGTGGTCGGCCTAGGATCCAGAAGCTGAATCTCGATCCTAGGGATTCAGAAGCTGAATCTCGATCCTAGGGATTCAGAAGCTGAATCTCGATTCTAGGGATTCAGAAGCTGAATCTCGATTCTAGGTTTAGTATTTTGGTCAATCGTGACTTCTATCGGGATTACACCTTAATTCAGGATTAGCACTACTAACCTCGTGTTTAAGATTAAATTCGTTGTTTATCTCTTTAAGTGCAAACATCCATGCAGTAAATATTTCAGCTGTTTCTTTTCCGACAGATATGAATTATAACGATTCTTTCTGTATAACGTGGATAATTTCTGTCCTTTTTCATCTGGAAACGATAGATGACCTGTTAACACGAACCGAGCTGAGATTCAACCTGATGTACCAGGTCATGTATTTTCTATAAAAGAGGAGAAGTAGCCTTCATTTCCATTCACTTCTTCATTTCTGAGCTCTCAGATTCTTAAGTTCTCTTAGGTTCAAGTTACAAGATCCAGTTCAAGCTTCAAGATCAAGTTTCAGATTCAAGATCAAGTTTCAGCTCCTGCATTAAGATGTCGGAAGGTGATCAACCAATGGCTCCCCCGGTCTCCATGATGGAAGCCATGTCAAAGAGGAGTAAAATGAGGACTGCCAAAGGTAAAGAAAGAATTCAACCTCCTACATATGTTGAACATAGATTCGAATCCTTGCTAGAACTTCTAAATATCATGAGGGATGCATTTCCCAACTGTTCTAGTCTAGATTCTTTTAATAGTTCCAGTAAATTGTCGGAACGGGACGTTCAGAAGATAAGGGAGTCTTATCACTTTCCAAGTGCCATCCAGGTTCGTCTCCCGAATCCATCAGATAGAACTTGCAACTGGCATCCTGAAAGGATCTGTGTTTACTGGGGTGCCTTAGATGCTGGGTTCAGGTTCTCGGTTGACAATTTTATTATTAGGCTGCTGGCTGAATATCAGATCCACCCCTGTCAATTGTATCCCAACGCCTGGAGGTACATTTCTATTTTCTTGATAAGGTGTCGGGAGCTGGGGATTCATCCGACAACCACAATGTTTCGAAGTATCTTCGGGGCCAGCAACTCTTCTGAATCCAAAAAAGGATGGGTGAGCCTCAAGCACCGAGCCAAGCTTCCACACATGGTGAATCCCTTCTCCTTTCCAGATTCACAACATTTCTGGGAAAGGGAGTTTGTAGTTCTTGAATGGAAGGGCGGTGATTGGGGCAACTTCTTTATGAAGAAATTCGGGTCTGTAGAAGATAGTTCCCACTTCGTGTGTGACCTTTCTGATCCGGAATTGTTGGACCGGGATAGGCTTCTCGCTGACGACGGTCGCACACACTATAAAACTATTTTAAATGAAAAGAATCTTATTAGGGCTGGCCTCAGCTTTCTTTCCATTGAGGGTAACTTTCTTACTTGAACTTATTATGAACTCTGTTTGTTCTTATACCGATGTTTTTCTCTTTGTATTTCAGCTGCTGAGGAGATTGATAATCGTCCCGAGAACCGGCCAACTGTTACCAAGAGGATGCAGAAAAGGGCTGAAGAGAAGCTGAATCCAACTAAACCTCACATCCCTAATTTCTTGGAGCGTTGTTCTCAAGGTGGTAAACGATCCCGAAACGCTGACGGGGATGTCCGGACTCCTTTCATACCTCCTTGGGGCATATGCGAACAAGACTCGGTCTTCGGGAGTCCTCATCTGGCCCTAGACTGGTCCAAGCTTTCCATCACTCCGCCTGACCAAGCGACAATGCATGCAGGTGACAAGCTGGATGAGTATCAACTCATGGGCGCCCAGGCCTTGTATCAGGTAAGAAATTCCTTCTGTTAAGTTTGACATCGTCATTGATTTCAATTCTGCATATTCCTTGTGGCTCACTTATTTCCTTGTTGCAGGCCAACGCCTATTTTCAAACCATTTCGACCCAAGGCCGGGCCTTTAGGGACGAAAATGTTAGCTTGAGAAATGACTCAATGAGGTTCATGGAAGAGATTGACGATCTACACTCCCAAGTTGTTCGAGCTGAGGCTAACGCCGCATCTACCCACAAACAGCTCGCTTCTCTAGCCAGAAAGAAGGCCTCTTATGCTGACAAGGTGATCCAGGCCTACCATAGGTCTGAAGATTTCCTTAAGCTCATTGATGATCATGATGATGAGGTGCGTCCCTTCAACATGTCTGTTGGTTGGGAGAAGGCTATTAATGCTGTGAGTCATAGGCATCCATCTGTTGTCAACCCAGCAGATTTTCCTTGCCCAAATTGGGGTGCCCTCCCGGTTAACCTAGATTCTGGTCCGGGAACTAAAATTGTTCCCCAGGCATCAGGATCCGGTTCCAGAGGCAGTCATCGTCGTTCCGGGTCCAACTCAAAGGGGGTTGTTCCCGCTGCTAGCCAAGACTCACATTCTTCTGGCTCCCGTGGGAAGAAAGTCCCGCCTGCAAAGAAGGTTGGAGTAGTTCGCCAACCCATCCCTGGGAAAAGACTAATCCGGAACGAGGGCAGTTCTACTTCTTCTTCATTTTCCGAGGGAAAAGGAGCCGAAGTTGCTAGAGCTCAGCCAATGGTGATAGCAGAGTCCGGCGGTGATTCCAGCGAAGACTCAGAGGAGGAGAGTGAGGAAGAGGAGAGCGGCGGTGAGGAGTCTGGAGAAGAGGATTCTGGGGAGGAGTAGCTGGAGTTAGTTCGTGGCCTTGCATGGCCTTGTTAGCCAGATGTGGCTTTATTTGTCTAGATTTCATTCACGGTCCTTGGGGACCAAACTTTTATCTATCTTGTTGATGTAACCTAACTGTTGGCCCTTCGGGGTCTTTATTTATGCATTTGTTTCCTCATTAGTTTGTTTACTTGTTTTCGATACTTGTCCTTCCTAGACTCACACTCAACAGGTGCTTGGTACATAAACAAAATCACAAAATCATTGAAGGGAAACAAACTTTGCATTAATAATCTGAAATGGGTTTAACCCTTACATTGCTTATTATTGTCCTACTCGGGGCGTAAAGCCCTGGAATGGTTTCGTCGAACCTTATTTCTACTCCTCATAATAAATAGATAGAAAGCTGAATCCATGCAAGGATAGCTTATACATAATAAACTTTGAGGTTCAAAGCATGCCAAGTGCGGGGCACCTCAACCCCGTCCAAGGTCTTCAACTTATATGATCCTCGTCCCAACGTCTTCTTGACTCGATACGGCCCCTCCCAATTAGGGGCCAGCTTTCCCTTCAAGCCAACTCCAGAAGCCTCGATCTTCCTTAGAACCAGGTCGCCTTGTCGAAAGAACCTTTCCTTAACTCTATGGTTGTAATAAAAGGATGCTTTCTTTTGATATTCCACATTTCTAGCGTTTGCCTCATCCCTGACTTCGTCAATCAGATCTAGGGCGAGTCTCATGCCCTCTTCGTTAGTTTCTGGTTCAAAAGCCTCAACTCGAGGTGACGCTTGCATGATCTCCAAAGGCACAACTGCCTCAGCTCCGTAAGCCAGCAGGAACGGGGTTGCTCCAGTGGTCACTTTACAAGTGGTACGGTATGCCCATAGTATGGGCAGCAACTCATCTACCCAAGTGTTTCTAGAGCGTTCAACCCTCTTCTTCAGTCCATCAAGGATAATTCGATTAGCTACCTCAGCTTGCCCGTTGGCTTGTGGATGAGCCACGGAGGTAAAACGAAGCCCAATTGCATTCTCCTCACAATATTTCTTGAACTCTTCATTATTGAACTGTGTCCCATTGTCTGTCACCAAAATTCGGGGGATTCCATACCTGCAAATTATATTCTCCCAAAAGAACTGGGCAACTTGTTTGGTGGTTATCTTGGCTAGAGGTTTAGCCTCAATCCACTTAGTAAAGTAATCAATGGCCACTATCAGAAATTTTCTTTGTGCTGAAGCTACGGGGAAGGGACCAAGTATATCCATTCCCCACATCGCGAATGGAATAGGGGAGTTAACTGATGTTAACATCTCGAGCGGCTACCTTACTATCGGAGCATGCTTCTGGCATCGATCGCACCGCTTGACATAGCTCTGTGCATCGGCCAGCATTTCTGGCCAGTAGAATTCCAAACGAGTTATTTTGTGATCTAGGGCTCTGCCCCCTAAGTGCTGCCCACAAATACCTTCATGAACTTCTTCCAAAGCTTCCCTTGCCTCTTGGGGCCTCAAACATTTCAAGTACGGGATAACGAAAGATCTTTTGTAAAGAACGCCCTCGATCAAGGCATATCTCAATGCTCTCACGGACAGCTTTCGTGCCTCCAAGGCACTACCGGGGAGCCATCCAGTTTCTAGGTGAGCTTTGATAGGATCTATCCAACAGCTTCCCACATCAATTGGTGCCACTAATTTTGAGTTGATAGTCGGGGCCTTCAAGACCTGGAAGTAAACACTCCCTGCATAGTTTTCTATTTCGGAAGAAGCGAACTGGGACAGGGCATCGGCCTTAACGTTCTCTTCTCTCGGAATGTGTTCTACATAACACTCATCAAACTGAGTCATGACAGCTTTCACAACTCGCAGATACTTTGCCATAGTTTCATCCTTGGCTTCAAATTCACCATTCACTTGAGAGACTACCAATCTTGAATCTCCACAAACTTTGAGATTCTTGACTCTCATGATTCTGGCCAAGCCTAAACCAGCTATCAAGGCCTCATACTCAGCTTCATTGTTAGTTGTCTGGAAATCCAACTTCAAAGCATATTCGATTGTGAACCCATCGGGGCTTTGCAACACTAAGCCTGCGCCACTAGATTTTGTTTTTGATGCTCCATCAAAATAGAGCACCCAATATTCCTTCTGATCAGGTTCAAGTTCTCCATCTTTATCTTGCTTCTCAGGGGTTGTTATTGTCTCCTGCCCCCCGACTTCTTGGTTGCTAATGGTGCATTCAACCACGAAGTCAGCCAATGCCTGAGCCTTAATGGCTGTTCGAGGCTTATACGTGATGTCAAATTCTCCAAGTTCGATCGCCCACTTGATTAGCCTTCCACTAGCCTTTGGGCTATGCAATATGTTTCTCAATTGTTGGTCCGTCAGGACTTCAATCTTATGTGCCTGGAAGTACGGGCGTAACTTCCTCGAGGCTGTTATCAAAGCCAAGGCGAACTTCTCAATGGGAGAGTAATTCAGCTCAGCCCCGTGCAATACCTTGCTCACATAATAGATAGGTTTCTGGACTTTCTTTTCTTCTCGAATAAGAACGGCGCTCAACGCTTGCTCAGATACCGCCAGGTATAGATAAAGAGTCTCCCCAGGACTAGGTTTGGCCAGCAACGGGGCTTCAACCATGTACTTCTTCAATTGTTCAAAGGCCTCTTGGCTCTCAGGGGTCCACTCAAAATTTTTCACCTTCTTCAATGCTTGAAAGAACGGCAAGCATTTATCACCAGACATGGAGATGAATCTTCCTAAAGCCGCTACACGGCCTGTCAACTTCTGCACATCTCTTATAGAGCGTGGTGGCTCCATGTCTAAGATTGCCTTAATCTTGTCAGGGTTGGCCTCTATGCCTCTCTTTGAAACCATCAGACCCAAAAATTTTCCTGATCCAACGCCAAAGGCACACTTGGCTGGATTCAACATCATTTTGTGGTGCCTCAGCACTTCGAATTCCTCTCTGAGGTGCTTAATGTGGTCTGCCTTGAACAGGCTCTTGACTAGCATGTCATCAACGTAGACCTCCATGGTTTTTCCAATTAGATGGGCGAATATCTTATTCACCAGTCGTTGGTAAGTAGCTCCTGCATTTTTTAGACCGAAAGCCATAACAAGATAGCAGAAAACACCAAAGTCAGTTATGAAAGATACCTTAGGGACGTCATCCTTGTGCATCTTAATCTGATTGTAGCCGCTGAACCCATCCATGAAGCTCAGCATCTCATGTCCAGCTGTGGCATCTATTAACATGTCTATCCTAGGTAAAGGGAAGCAATCCTTAGGGCATGCATCATTCAAGTCGGTGAAGTCTATACACATCCTCCACTTACCGTTGGCTTTCTTGACCATCACAGGGTTAGCCAACCATTCTGGAAACTGAATCTCTTCAATAAACCCAGCTTCTAAGAGCTTTTCCACTTCTTGCTTTATGGCCTCTTGCCTTTCAGGTGCAAAGTTCCTCTTCTTCTGCTGTATTATCTTTCGATTAGGATCGACATTCAATCTGTGAGTTATGAGTTGGGGATCAATCCCTGGCATATCAGCTGCTGTCCAGGCAAACACATCGCTATTTTCTTGCAAGAATGCTATCAATTTGCCCTTCAGGGGTTCCTTCAGAGAGGCTCCTATATAAGTCACCTTCTCAGGGTCGCCTAGCTCCAGAGGAATAGGTATTAAGTCCTCCGCTGGCTTTCCTCTATGTTCATCATCACCACGGACATCCATGTCTTCGATCGGAAGTACCTGCCCCCCGATTCCATCAGCCCTTAACGCGGATACATAATAACTTCTTGCCATCTTCTGATCACCCTTTTGTTCTCCAACACCATTCCTGGTTGGAAACTTAATCTTCATGTGATATGTGGAGGCCACAGCCTTGAATGCATGAAGTCCAGTCCTTCCTAGGATCGCGTTATAGGTCGAGGATGCCTTGATCACAAGGAAATTTAGCATCTGAGTAGCTTCTTTAGGTTCCTGTCCAATCGTCATGGGTAACTGAATAGTCCCTTCAACCTTGGACTCAACTCCATTAAATCCGTAGATTGGCATGTTGGTGGGGGTCAACTGAGAATCGGTGTACCCCATTTTCACAAACGCATCGTGAAACAAGATATCAACAGAGGCTCCATTGTCGATCAAGACTCGTTTTACCTCCGAGTTTCCAATCACAGGAGTTATGACCAACGGGTCGTCATGGGGGAACTTTACCCCTTCGAGATCTGAATCATCAAACCCAATAACTATTTCAGTCTTGGCACGTTTTGGGGCTTCTCCCACGATGTGCATTACTTCTCTGGCATACGCTTTTCGAGAGTTTCGAGTCGTGCCGGCCGCTGTCGGGCCTCCCCAAATCATATTAACAACTGGCCCTCGGGGTTGTGGGTTACGATCACGATCACGATCGTTATCTCTCCTGTCATTGTCTCTCTTGTCATAGTCCCTTCTTTGGGTTCCACGATCATCATTCTTCGTGAATCTGCTTAGCTTTCCTTTTCGGATCAAGAACTCAATCTCATCTTTCAACTGTCTACAATTATCTGTATCATGACCCACATCACGGTGGTACCTACAGTATTGATCCTTGTTTCTTTTTGTGGGATCACCCCTAAGTGGCTTCGGCCATCGGAAATCTTTATCCTTCTCAATATCTAGCAAGATCTTACTCCTAGGAGCATTCAGTCTCGCATAGTCGTTGAATCTTGATCCCAAATTCTTCTTCGGGGGTGAATCAGAATCCTTGCTAGTCCGGGGATACTTGTCCCTAGCATCGTACTCTTGCTCTTGCTTTTGTTTCTTCGAATCGTTAGAACCCTTGCCATTGCCTCCTGTGGTTTCCTTCTTCATGCTGTCCTCGGCCTTGATATATTTATCGGCCCTCCGTTGGAGCTCGGCCATATTTTCAGGTGGGTATTTTGCCAAAGACCTTTTAAAGAAAAGATCAGTGGTTCCGTGTTCCAGGGCTACCATGGCCACGTTATTTTCCAGATCAGTGATATTCAGCGTCTCCTTGGTGAACCGCTTGAGGTAATCTCTCAGATTCTCGTTCTTCCCCTGCACCACATACATAAGGGATGCAGAACTTTTTTCATGAACTCTCCCACTAATGAACTGGCTGACAAAGGCGGCGCTCAGCTCTTTGAACGAGCCGATTGAGTTTGCAGGTAAGCGGCTATACCACCTTTGAGCCATGCCAGACAAGGTTTGAGGGAACGCCCTACACTTTAAGGCATCGCTTGCAGGCTGCAACAGCAGTGCGTTTGAGAATGTCCTAACATGGTTTGCGGGATCGCCCGTTCCATCATAGGCCTTAATTGTCGGCATCTTGAACTTCCTTGAGATGCGAGCATTCATTACCTCCTCAGTGAACGGAGGTGTAGGATCATCAGGATCCCCAAGGGGCATCAGATCCCTAGGGTTACTTTTGGGGGTCTCCACCCTTGTTGATTTTTCAATCGGGGCATCGGCCCTTCGTTGCCTCTTTGAGGGCCTCTCCAGATTTATAATGGGAATCCTCCCTGTAACTGGAGGAGGTTGAATCAGACTTCGCCTTGCTTGCTCTCTAGCAATATCATCCTTCAGCCTTTGGATCTCTGCCTCATGAGCCTTAATCGTTTCCTCGGCCGTTTGTGGAGGTTCATCATGGATTCTTTGGGACCTCCTTCGAGGTTCTTTACTAGCACGTCGCCTCCTCGGGGCTTCATCACGATCATCATTGTCATCCTCAGACGTTGAATCATCAGAATAGGGACCAGAGTAATCATCGTACTCCCGATCTCGGATCTGTAAGGCATGACCGCTCGGTCCAGGTTCCCTGTGTTGAGGGGGATAATTAGGCAGCCCATACATCGGGTTGGTGTTCAAAGGGAGATCCGTGGTGTGGATCTGTACCCCCGGAGGTAGCGTACGACCAGCGCTATCAAGAGGAGAAACCACCATCTGAAGAGGGTTAGTTTCTTGGTTTTGAGGAATAGCCACAGTTCCCTCAACATGGGGAATCGTCCCTGAGGGTTGAGAGGTTAGAGGTTGAATGACCGTCCCTGTTGGTGGGGGTAATTGTCCTCCCTCAGCGGTGATGAGCGGATCAGAGACAGCAGGTGGAGCAGAGCTAAGGGGTATTGCCTCAGTTGATGTTGTTCTTCGTGTTTGAACCATGGTTGATGTCTTCTTCCCACAGACGGCGCCAAATGTTGTGGAATAAAAACTAGTTTAAGATTTGTTATTAATGCTAGGGTGGTTGAGCTTCGAGCTTTAATGGCTGCTTCTGCGTTCGAGACTAAACGGTCCTCACAGAATGCCTACGTATCTCTGTATTAGAGAATCAAGCCAAGAAAACGTAGTTCTAAGATGAGGGGTCTGGCCCTTTATATAGGCTGAGAAGCCTTTAGAATTATGGTAGGAGTCAGAGACTTGGTAGAAAAGTCTTTGAGGAAAGTTCTAGATCTATTCCTTGTAGGAATCAGTTTCCATATTGAATTTGGATGCCTTGGTGGATAAGTCTGGTGGAAATAATATCCTTATTCAACTTTTATTGCTGAGCTGTTTATTTCCCCCAATATTAATTACGAAATTAATATTATAATTGGGGTTTTGTGCCCAGCTGGTGGGCCCCACGTTTGGGCCATCCTTGGCCTAATTAATGCCACATTAAATGTGTCTTTAGGGCTTATTTTCAGCCCATATCATCTCCCCTATAAATACCCCCACCCACTTCCCCTTCCCCATTTCTTTTTCTTCTTCCCCGTGTACTCTCTCTTCACCCCAAACTCCATTTTTATTTCTTAAGCTTTTAAAAAACTAAACTCCTCATAAGTAAGTCATTTCTTCACCAAAATTTAAGTTCTTGTAACCAAAATGATCCTTGTTTCATCCTCTATCTATTCATACCCATATCTTTGAGTTTAATTTAGTTTCAAAAATCTGAAATTTTTAAAGTTGGGGTTCTTGACCCATTCATTTACATGCAAGCTCGGATTCGTGATTTGGGAGTGTTCTTGATGATACCCACGAATTTTTGGGGTCATCCGAGACATACCCACTCTTGAGCAATGATCTTATAGTGAGTTCAAGAGTTTGATTTAGTGATATTAGTATGTATATATGTGTTTTTGATGTATATAACTAGTAGATCTTTATTGCATGTGAGTTTTAAGATGGGTTAAGTTAAATTTTGTCTTGGGTGATGTAAGTTGTAAAGATGAGTATGTAATCTATGTTTATATCTATGTGTTTGATGTAATTAGTTGATTAAATTTAATTGCATGTAAGTTTTATTAAGTTTTTGGTGATGGGTTTTTTTTAGATTGTAGATGTTGAGATATAAACTTTGGTGAGTTGTTGCTAAATAATTGTTGGATGATATTATGAGAGAAATTAAGTTGCATGTCAATTTGGAGCTAAGTGGTGTATTTTTCAGATTTAATAAAGTTCAAGTAAGTTGTAGTGGAGTCTAAGGAGATGAATATTTGAGTTGTTAAGTTTCGGTAGAGGTCTGATGCCTTGTAAAAATCATATAAAATTGAGTATTGATCAGTTGGTGTTCATTCTTTAGTCATTAGAAAGGTATTGCAATTGTCTACAAGTTCCGTGTTATGTGTCTTTTGAAATTTCAATCTGAAGTTTGAGTTTTCTGCACTTTAAAAATTTGACAAGATTGTTGGGTCACTTGCAAGCTCTGTTTTCAAAAATTCATGGTAAATCAATCGTGCATCCAAATTTTCTGAGCCATACCATTCTGGAAAGTTCTCTTCAGAGCCTACAATTCTTATTTACATTTCATTTCCAGATTTTGAGATCTTAATGCCTTAAACTTAGAAACATTAGCGTGCAACCGTTCTGATTCTGTTTCAGCAGTCCACCTTTTAATTCATCCAGAATTCATTACTTATCCATTTGTAACTAGCTTTACCATTCTGGAAAGGTCTCGGAATTTCCTTCGAGTTTCATGTTCTGTACTTTTCGATTTATGATCATCTTAATAGAGCAAATTGAACTTCTTTCAGAACTGGTCAGTGGTGATGCCAATTGTATTGGTCATTGTGGTGTTGTATATGATTCTAAATGCTAATGTGCACTTAAGATAAGCTTATGGATGGTTGTATGTGTATGTTGTTGATGTTGTGGCCAAGTGGTAATAGGAATTGGGTGACGTAATTAGTATAATGTATACTTGTATCTATGTTAATTAGTTTAAAGCTTGATTAGAATATAAGTTATGTTATATTATATTACGCTATTTGCTCTAAGTGCTATGTGACTTATATGATTACGTGGATTATTTGACGATGGGATTAGTAGTATTTATAGAAGTCGTGTTGGTTTGCGCAAACAACGAGGGGACACTAAGATATATTTATTTTTCATATAGGTCCGAGTAGAAGGCCCGGTAAGGAGCCAGCTCCGGTAGGGAAGGAAGAAGAACTGTAGCCAGCTCTCGTCGCCAAGGCGAGTGTTTTCTCGAACCTAACCTTACTTTACCATCTTGTTCATAATACCTTTGTATACTTTGTTATACCCTACACTCGTACCTTACATATTTATTCTGATTTGACTTAATCCCATTTGCGAGATATATTATGATTCCCTAAGAATTGATTGTTGAATAATACCTTTGCTTAATCCCCTAAACAACGATTTTTTATTCTTGTCATGAACTTTGAATCGAAATTCTGAATTGAAAATCGAAATTTAAATTTCCCGAAAGATTTGAAATATAATTGAGAACTTGAAATTCTTGTTCAGTAATATGATAATTTTATTCGAACCTGGGATTGGAAATTTGATTTTGACCGTTACACCGGTCTGTTATGAATTTTGGCTTTAATGCCATGGCCAATGTCAATAAGTGCCAAGGATCCTTTAGAAGTGTGTTGGAGTCATAGTAATATGTGGCCCGGAGCTAATGCGTTGGCTGATCACCTAGCTTAGCTCGTAGCGTGTGGTTCCAATTCCATTCCATTTGATTCGGTAAATAAATATTCTTGACCCTATTTATTTACCGCTGTTATTGAAATGTTGATATACCCTGATTATCTACCGTTATCTTGATCTATTGTTATATCCCTGCTTTATTCTTGATGGTTATTGTTATGCACTTGCTGAGCTTTGTAGCTCACTTCTTTGTTATATCTAACCCTTTCAGTTAGCAAGAATGGTAAGGACTATTCAGACAGCTCGTAAGAGGTCTGGTATGACAGGTGCCGCTTTTAGGAGGCTTTTTGTTCAAGTTGGTAGCTAGTGGACCCAAGCCATTAGTAGTCCACCTCTTTTGTAAGCGTAGTATTGTAATGGCTTTAAATCTAAGTTGTCTTTGGATTAGTATGTTATTTCACACTTGAACCTGGAAGCGGTCTTTTGGGTAGTTGTATCAAGGCACTTTATTTTGTTAAACTTTTGTAATATAAATTAATGTGTACTTTCAATCAGGGGTTGTTTAGTTATTTCTTGGTTATTTAGTGGTGCCAGTTTTGGGGCGTCACAAAAACGAAGCGATCTAAAAGAGTATTTTGCAGGCGTTCATCGAGAATGGGCATATCGACATGAGGAATCCGAACTTTTGCGAAATGACCTAATTCCTATGGGTGCAAGGGTCCTTATTCATCATTTACTTAACATGTTTCCGCGTAATGGTGAATCATCTAGTTGGAATGATTATAGGCGTAAAGTCATTCAAGCTGTGAAATATATTCGAACTGAGAACAACCGAATGTTGTTGCGTAGAACTCGTCACTATATCTATCAACTTGCCAAAGACTCCGTTCGTGCAAGTGGGAGAGATCTAACAGATGTTGAGGAACAACATCTTCAATAAAATCTATGTTACATCTCTGATGATTACATGTCCGACGAAGACATTTGATTAAGTACTTGTCAATTATTTAAGTTTTTTCAATTTTCTATTATGTATTTGTGTTATTGTTGTAGTGTATAAGGAAAATACATAATTAATAAAAACATCACATTCTGTAACATCAGACTACATGAAAATAATAAATAGAAATGAATATCTGTAGAGAACATTCTTTAGGGGAAACTAAAAAAAACACATTTTTATCATAGACGAATAAATTAATCTTCATCATCATCATCATCATCATCATCATCATCATCTTCCTCATCCTCCTCCACGGAGTCCTCGTACTCATTCTTATTCTCATCAATTAATTCATCGAGACCAGCAAAGGGATTTGCAGGCTCAATCTCATCCTCCTCCACGGAGTCCTCGCAGTCATTCTTATTTTCAACAGTTGATTCAAAAGGATGGCGAGTTATTTCTTTGACTCGTTGCGTTTCCAATTCCTCAACAACACGCGCAATGCGCTCCTCTAATGGTTCATCAAGCCAACGAATGTACCCACATCCGTTGCCTCCATTCGGATAATTGACATACCTCCTTCTGGCATCTCTTCCATAACACCAAGTGTGTTGAACGCACAATTTATCACAGAAGCAGAGATTCAAATCGGGACTGTTGGACATGTTGAATTGTATGAGAGAAGTGCTAAAATATTTTGTAATGGTTGGGTGAACAAGCCTCGACAGATACTTGTTTTATTGTTGAGACTCCGGGATGAATTACTGTTTGGTCTTCAACTAGCCCGTGACGCGCAAAAGTACTATCAAAAAGCATTGAAAAGAACTGCAAAAAATTGAATTTGAGTAGTCACATTTCTTATCAAAAAACATCCCGTCAATGCACAGCAAAAACAATAAAAATTATTCTACATTATTGAAAAAAGCACTCTGAGAAAGCACCGCAAAGATTCTCATCTTTGAAAAAATGACTTTTCACTTCATGTTTTATTTAATCAGTACATAAAATAATTGACAATAGTATTAAGCAAGTACTAAGTTGGTTTCAGACGTTTTCTATAGTTGAATTCAGGCATTGTAAAATAAAGCTAATTTCTAAAAAAGTAAAGTTGATTTCAGATATCCTCTAGATTTTCCTGCAAGATAATAAATTTTAGTAGTCACATCTTCCTATCACTTGTTCGTAAAGTGGTCTGGTCACTTCAAAATAACGTTTGTTTAAATTATTTTAGTATTTTTGCATCAACAAAAAGGTAAAATAATAATCCAAATATGGCTATAAAAACCATTTTTCCTGCTTATTCAAAATCACAAGTTACTAGCTTCTTCTAAAATAAACTTTCTTCAAGGCAATAGCATAAGATGTATAAGGGTAAAAAAACCACAAACTAGTAAAATCGAAATCAAACAAACCAGGAAAACCAAAAGGTTATACGATGTGCAGGTTGAGGACGCTAAACTTGAAAAACATTTTGAATTTGCTGCACAACAACGTCAAATTGAAATTCAAATGGAAGCTTGAGCTGCAAATGAATGTGTAATTGCAATAGAAGCTGAAGCTGCAAAGAAACATCAAATTGCAAGGGAAATTGAGGAAGCTGAGGACAAGAATTATGCTGTTGATCTCAGTTAATTTTAAGAACTTGTATTGTGGTTCTTGTGTCATTGTATGCTTATTTTCGAATTTCCTGTTTTCAATTTAATCAATCGTGCTTGTTTTCCTCCTCTTTCATTTCAATACAAGTGTGAAAATTGGGTTTTATGGTCTTTATCAGCCTAAAATTAAACATAATGACATAAATTAAATTTTCATGATTTTTAGCTTACGCAAAAGTACCAAGTCAATACTTTCATGAGGGAAAAAAAAGCGAAAACGAAACATGTGAAAATATGTTTTTAAGGCCTCTAAACATGCCTCCACAAATAAATAGTTACAAATTTTATGTGGACTACCCATAATCGGACTAAATTTTAACATAGTTACATAATTTATTTTTTTATGTCCAAGTAAAACGTCAAAACTCTAATACGGACCAAAAAAATTGAATTTTTTTATTTATAAATACGTTTTCTAAGCCTATTAAAATGGGTACTAAGAAACCACTTATTTTAGTTACAAAATTATGCTAAGTGCTGGAGAAACAAAAAAAAGTGGGGCAATAAAATTCACCACTTCAAGTGGCATTTTCTATTGAGATGAAGTCCAATAGGATTCGCCACTTCAAGTGGCGATTTCTGTTAAAAATTCTTAGCTATACCAGAAATGAAAATGCTGAATAAAATGTACCATAAATGAAAATTGTGTTCAGTACTATACTAAAAATGTAAACAAGCCTGTATTTGAACATCAAAACACTATTAATGCCTGAGATTCTGAGAATCGTGCGCTACATACCTCCTACCTTCAAAAATCATGCGGTCTGCTTTTGACAAAAAATGTTGGAAGTTGACTAAAAAATAATGAGTATTTACCAAAAATTCCATATTTTCTTAGATTTTTTCAATTTACTTGAAAATATTTTGCAAAACTAACTTTTGCAACCAAATGCAACCTGAAAATATTTACAAAAATACTTTCTGCAAACAAATCAACCGGTTAAGAATTTGCATATGTGTTTGCAAGCAGTTGCATACGGTATATTTTCGCAAATTACTTTCAGAAGATGGTATTTTTACAAAATTATATTTAGAATATCGTATTTTTGCAAATTATTTTTAAAAGATGGTATTTTTGCAATATTGAAAAGGTTTTTTGCAAAGACTTTTCCTATAATAGATATTTTTCAAAAAACCTCAAAAATAATTCTGTACCTAGGGGTGGATGAGCTAATTATGGACCAAATATATTTTGAAAAAATATCCTCATATTTTTTAAACTCATATAAAGATACTTTAATTTATGTTTAAAAGTTTTAATGATGAAAAACTTAAGAAAATTGTTTTAATGACGTTGTGCGCCTTATTAGATCGGCTCGGCCCTTGCTTATAGAGACCGAAAGATTAAAAGGAGACTCTAGAAGTTGTTGAAAAGTATTAGTCATTTTAAGATAGCTTAGAGTAACTCCAACAGATTCTTAGTGAATTTCTTAAAAATATTATAAAAAATATATTTTTCATTAATTTAGAATAAGTTTAGGAGTGCGTACTCCAACAACACTCCTTATACGTGCTCCTTGAGAAAAGTTGGAAAGTGAGAGAAAAAGACTTTGAAAAAGAGGGAGATAAATATTTTATTGGTAAAAATAAAATAAGAGATGACTATGAGTACATGTGCTAATTTTTAAGGGATCTTGGAGTGCAAAATCAAGTCAAATTCCTTAAATTTTGGTTTAGGAGTGTTGGAATCATTTTTCTATGGATGAATGATCGAGTCCTTCGGCCTTCCTACAAAGAGACGAATGCGAGGGATGCCACCCCCGCCCCCCCGATTCACCTCCGGTGTGAGAATAAGTTAAACTGGTTTTCGAGTTGGAAGGGTAAAATACAAGTTCTTGTAAAGTTGTGTGTCAAGAATGAATTAACCTCTCAAACCGGTTGTTTATTCATTTTTATCTCCCCTTCTGGTGGGAACGAGGAACCTGGAGTTGCGTTAGTAGGGATCGTGTTCCATGTTCTAAGGAAAGTGCAAAACCGATTGGACTGTTACTTGTAACTAGGCTAGGCTGCCTTGGGATTCCTTCAAATTTCCCATACTGGGCCTTCATCCTGATCCAGTAAGGTGATGGGCCTCAAATATGTCCCTGGGCTTCGTACGGAGTTTACCCTCAAGGCGAAGACCAAAGTCTAAGGTCCACCTTCGGATTTACTTCTCGAAACTCATGCTTCGAGATAAGCATGCCAGCAAGCAACGACGTGTTAAATGGGGGGTTATGTCCCTTTAATGATGATAAGTATCAAGCCTTGAGATCCGCGCTCCATCACAACCAGTGAATCTGAATCATTTTATGTCCCAATGTCACCTCCCCCTATTTAAACTCGATTCTCTTCTCATTTCACTTTTACGCTCTCAAAAATACTCTCTGCACTTGTGACTCTTGGAAGCTCTTCTCCAATCATCTCCAAAGCAAAGATCTTCTCTTGTTTTCTCCCTTCACCTTCTTCAACTTAAATAAGTATGTTTCCTGTGTCGCATCTTTACTTTTTCTGTAAATTTTCTTGTCAACATATGTAAGCATTATTGTATGTATGTGTTTGTATGTATGCATATGGGTAAAAAGGGTTGTTGGTTTTATTTTGCTATCTGGGTAAATGTTTGGCATGTTTAGGCAGTAAAAAAGGGGTGTTAAATGTTTTGCGTACTAGTTTAGGCATGAGTTTGGCTTTCCACACATTATCTGTTTGATTTTAGGGTTCTCTGGGGCTACTAGAAGGTTTTCCAGGCATGAACGTCCTTCAGGATCTTCAAGCCATGTGAACATCCTTCGGGTGGCCCCTAGCCTTTAATTTTTCTTCGCCTTTCCCATTGTTTTGCATTTAGCTTTCCTTCGTATCCCCCCTTACTATGCTTTAGTTTCATGTTGTCCCTGATCAATCTCGGCCTGTTGTACTCGACCTTTTCCTTTCTTTAACTATAGACCTTCCGAGTACAAGGCTAATGTCTATTTATTTTTGAATAAAGGGACATGGATCGGTCGACCAGTGGCGCTGGCCCTTCGCCAGCATCCCCGTTAACAACGTAATTACTTATACGGCAGCGAACCTTCGCTGCAAGCTGATAGTAGAAGACCTCACTGAGATACCCGACAAATTCCATATTTTGTTCGGCATGTGGTACGTGTACACCGCTGATAGGAGAGATAATATACCACACGCCTATGGTACCAGAGGGCTATGGGGGCATCGCCACGGGCATTTCCGAAATTGCCTTCAAATGCGACTTCCATGTGCCTATGTTGCATCTCCTAAAGTGCTTACTTAAGGATATGGGTATCGCCCTCGGACAACAGGACCCTAACAACTTCAGTCATGTCAAATACTTCCAATGTCGTTGCTTGAAGGCGAGGATTGAGCAGAAGACGTCCCTATTGTGGTATCATTATGACTTCCGAAAGAACCCTAAGAGAAACGGCTTTTATACCATCGCCCGAAGGAGCAACCGAGCGGATTGGGCGTAGATCAATTCGAACAACAAGGGGAGCCATGACAAGTGGTTCTTCCTTTCGGGCCCGAAGGTTGCCCAATTCTCCGATTGGCGGGATGCCGACCCCACCAAGGTGGTGATGCCTACAATAATGGGGGTGAACGAACATGATTACGGCCTCCTCTATAGGTTAGACTTGGAGATGATTCCTCTTACTTCCAGCCGAAACAACGACTGAATCTTTGGTCTATGGGCTAGTGGTAACTGATTTTGTTTCCTTCTCTGTTTATTTCTTCATTGATATGCATATATTCCATCATACTTATCAGGCTTTCTGACTTTGTTTGTTTCTTGTGCAGTATCGTCCTGTCAGGCCATAATTGAACACCGAAGGAAGAAGGTGGAGGCCCACAAGGCGAAGGCTTCCACTTACCCTGTTCCTAAATCTGGGAATGATAAAGCTGTTTTTGAATAGGAGGCTCATCATTCACCTCCGCAAGCCTTCGAGAAGTAGAAGCAATGCCTACTTACAAAGGATCTTCAGTGGAAAAGGGGTTGTACGAGTGACGAAGTCATCAAGACTTATGTTCCCCAGTGGGGCTTTTTGTCTACTAACTCCGTGGTCCTTTGGTCACCGGAGGCTGCCAGGGAGATTGGCCCGGACCCTTGCAGGGGTCTCATCCTTCCCATAGACCGGACAACTTATGAGAGGCTGGGGCCCGTGGACGCCTGTGCCGAAATGTTGGGCCTCGTCTCCATAATAAGTTTTTTATCTTGAAGCGTGCATCTTCGATTTCTCTTTCTTTACATTTGACATTTACCTTTGTTTATTTGAGGTTGTTCCCTGGGTAGCAACTATCATCGACAAGATTAGGGATATGGAGGGCCGCCTCGAGCGAGTGAAGGAGCTTGAGGTTTAGGCGACAAAGGTCAAAGAGGGGCTTCGCATCTCGTCGACCGAGTTGGAGAAGGTGAACGGCCAGGCTTCCACCCTAGTGACCGATCGTGATAGCTTGCGAAAGCAAGTGGATGTGGTTTGGGCTCGGATCACCCGAAGGAATAAACTACTGAAAGCCTCCAGGAAAGCAGTTTGGAAGAGTCAAAAGCTGCTTGAGTTAACCAAAGAGCACTGCTTTCGCATGGGCTACGATGACTGCGTCAAAGAAGCTCACTCTTCTGGCTTTGACCATACCCTCCTGTTGGAAGAAGGCTCTCTGGATTCGATCGGTAGGGAGGAGGTTGATGAGCCTCTAGTTGTTTCTTCGAGCGAAGATAATAACCTATCCGAATAATCTTTATTTTGTAATTTGCCTTCGGGCATAAACTCACTTTACCTTAGGCTATGTTTATGTAACTTTGCCTTTGGGCTTTAATTATTTATTCGGCTTTTAAATTTGCCTCGCATTTTATAGTTTTTTGCATCTTCAAGTTTCATTTTACTTTAGCATAATTATTTTTGCTTATGCATCTTCGGTTTTCGTATACCTTAGCATAATTATTTTTGTGTATGCATCTTCGGTTTATGTTTACCTTTTCATAATTTTTCATACTTTGATCTTACGCATTTTTAGTACGTGAGTACTTTCGCATATTTATGCCTGTTTTTATGCTTCTTCAGCTTTTTCCTTGCCCTGGCATATTGGTTTATTTTTATAAATCTTCATGTGTAGCCTAGCTGCCCCTCGGTATTTAAGGGGTTGGTAGATAATTTCGGTCCCACTCGATCGGTCAGAAACTTTTCCTTCCAGCTTTAATTAGATGTCAAGTATCTTGAATACTGAAAAAATTATAAGGATGCATGTTTCTTTCGGTCATCCAAAACATGGGTTCGTTAAGCCTGTTTAGTGTACTTAATCATACGATCACTAATGTACTTTGGCTAATCATAGTAAACACATATTTGAAGCAAACAATCTTTCATTAATAATACACGTAGTACATACATTGTATCAAGCTACAGAATGATGATTTTAGGTAAAACAAATGAACTACTGAATTAAATCAGGTTGCATAGAATTAGAATGAAATAGTGAATTAAACAGAACGAACGTGAGCTTCTATTGGGCTTACTGATAGAAGCGACGAAGATGGGTAGCGTGCCATGTTTTTTTGGTGAGGCCTCAGTCTAAACCTACTACTTTATATGTCCCTGGATGAACCACCTCTACCACAGTGTATGGACCTTCCTAGTTAGGCATGAGCTTGCCCTATTTGGTCGATATGGAAGTAGTCAGCTCCCAAAGCACAACGTCTCCCAATTAAAATGACTTTTTCTTTACTCCAGAATCGTAGTATTGGGTCGTCTAAAGCTGATATAACATTTGTTTAGTGGCAGCCTCTCTCTTCCTCTAACAAGTCAACTAACAAATCCATATTAGCCCGGAGTCCAAACTCATTAGTTTTTATGTTGAATAGATGGGTTCGGTATGAATCCAAACCAACTTCAATCGGCAACAATGCATCCGTGCCAAACCCAAGTCTGAAAGGGGTTTCCTCTGTCGATGATCTAGGGGTCGTTCGGTATGCCCATAAGACCTATGGTAGTTCTTCGGCCTAGAGCCCCTTAGCTTATCCCAAACATTTCTTGATTCCATCGAAGATGATTTTATTGGTTGCTTCAATTTCCCCATTGCCTTGTGGATGACCGACTAAGCTGAACTGCTGTTGAATCCGAAACTTAGCCAAAACCTTTCTGAATTTGCTCCCAATGAACCGAGTTCCATTGTCTGATACACATACCATCGAGATGCAAAACTTCAAAATCAATTGCTCCAGCATGAACTTCTTAGCCGCCTCTTCGGTGATGGCCGATAACGGTCAGGATTCCACCTACTTTGTCATGTAGTCGATGGTCGTTATGCAATACTTGGCCTGCTTAGTGATAATAGGTAGGAATCCCACTATGTCGATTGTAAGAACCCAGATTTTTGGTTGGAATTAAAATTTTTATTATGTAATGGATTATAAGTGTAACAGTTGTTCTAATGAATGGAATGGATGTGGATTCCAATGTTTATATGTCATGAAGAATGCAATGGGTTGACAACTTAGATTAGAATAATCTATCTCCTAGAAAGTAGGATATGGTGATTCTAAATGAGGAAGATGGTTCTCATGTCATTCAAATCGATATCTGTTATAAGTCCAGTGGTTCCGTAAAAGAGATAAGGAACGCTCGAAAGAGAACGAGGACATTTTTCTAAACATAAGGAAAAAAGGGAGAATAAACAATGAATAATGTTTTTGGTGGAAATTGGAATATTATTAGACGACGCTATATAGAAGTATTCAGAACGGATTTCTGAGTTCGTATTAATGATCGATAGGCAATATAAGTGTATGTAAACGATATCAGATTCAGAAAAATAGTACTTTTATTTTCTCCAAGATTTTTCCTATACACTGAAGGAATTAAGGATTTAATATAGAGATTTGAGGAATTTAAATTCAAGAATTATAAAGGAGGATTAAAGATGTTAGCAAAAATATCGAGGAGGTTTCCGGTAAAACCCTAACAAGAAATACTTGAGATATTCCTCCGAACGATCAATGAAAATGAGTAATAATCGGACAAAAGAGCAAGCAGAAAACCAAGATACATGCATGTGCAAGAGGATAAGATCAATTAACCAAGTAGTTACATGGGTAACTAGCATACTTAGAAAACCAACCAAGTACTTAGCCTAATCTTGTCATCAACACCACTGAAAGTCAACACATGTCCAAGGTGATGCAAGAGATGAGCAAAGCACTTTATTAAAGTGGCTTTATACAAGATATTATCATAAATAATTCATTTTAGCACATAATCAAGCAAGAGAAGCCAAGCAACTCCACCACTCTCTCCATTTACATCCATTCGGCCCTTCCTTAATTCCAAAACCAAAATCCAACTTCCAACCATTGTTTGATCTCAAGATTTTTATGGTGAGTACTACATTTCATATCATAGTTATCCTATGAATTTGAGCCTTAAATTCCAAGTCTAGCATATTTAATAAAATCATCAATGATGATGATGAATAGTGATTTCAAGAAACTAACTTTGATTTCTTGTTTTCTTTGGTTGATCTAAGTTATATTAAGGCCATACAAGGATTAATCAAGGCCTAGTAAGGCTTTTACATACTCCAAAGAAGGTATATCTCCTAAGAACCCTAGATCTTACTTTGAGAATTATGCATGTTCTTGATGGTTTTAGCTTAGTTATGATTATGGTGTTATTATAAGCATGTAAGCATGATTATGTAATTGGTTTAGTTGATTTAAGAGATATGATGCTTATGATGGTGAAGTGAGATGTTCTTGGACTTGTTAAGATGAATATCATGTGCATAAGATGTATGGTATGCCCGGTGTGTCTTGGTTGTGATGTAATAAAGTTGGAAACGTTCGAATTATAGCCGTCGTAATGCCAAAATTTCGTTAACCCTTATAAATTCGTGCATAAAAGTTGCGTTAATTTTCTGGCCTTGATGAATATATGACCTACCCTTGTAGATCTCGAGTCACAGATTGTTTTGGCGCGAGAATCGAAGCAAACAGACTTACGGTTTAGGAGTTATGGTAAAATTAGTAAAAGTAGTTTGAAACCGTAAGTGCGAGTTCGTAACTGGAATTGAACCCCCTTAAATTGATTGTCTTGGACTCAAGTTTGTTGTATTTTTGATGTGTTTTGTTTAATTGTGCAGGGTTGAAGAAATATCGATTAAGGGTGTAGTTTCCGTCGTTTTTGGAGTTGATTTATGATATGGAATGAAGAATGGAGGCTAATGTCAGCTACCAAGAAGTATACAAGTCAATAGGGATTAAAGACGGAAGCTCATGCAAAAGGAACGGGAAGAAAAAGCTGAAAAACGAAGAAAAAATAATTCCCGCAGATTGAGGCCGAGCAGGGTGCTCCATTTGAGCAGTCTGCGCCATTTTTATGCAGTTTATAGTCGAGCAAGGTGCTCCATTTGAGCAGTCTGCGCCAAGATGCGCTGGAAATTTCCAGTTTTGCCCCTTTTCGATCTGAAATTGTATTTTATGTAGTTTTTGACTCCTAAATCGAATTCTAGTTGTATTTTAAGGTATTTTCTTGCTGGGCAAGATGTCTAGAGCCTATATAAACACATCCAACCCTTGTAAACATATGATTACATACAATTACATATCGTAGCTTAGTTTTGCAAGAGAGAAAAGGAGAGAAGGATTCAAAGCTCGGTGACAAGCACGGATCTAGATCTACTTCATCTTTTGTATACGTTGAATTATAGATTTGTTTTCTCAACTCTTAGTTTTAATAATATCTTTATTGCTTTCTTTCATATCTTGTTTATTCTCATGTTTTCATCAAATCCCATGACGATGAACGGTTCAATTATGGGCTAATCGTTGTCATGGGATTCTAATGGATTTATCTATGTATCTTAGTAGTTTGATTGCTTTAAAGATTACATATGGTGAATTCTTGATATCCTTGTATGGTTGTGTTTCATGTGTTTAGATGCGTCGCGAACATCTAAATTGTTAATCTCTTGCGAAACGAGAGTGGATCTTGAGATTTAGAACTTGCCATGCTAGCATAGGATAGGTTGGTGTTTTGACATCATGATTTGTGGCGTAAATAGAGATATTATGCTGCCCTATGTGATCTAAGTGGATAACTTGTGCTTAAACCTTTATGTTTTCAAATTCTATAGAGATATAGGGTCTAAACATGATAGGTGTCTACTCATCTTCTATCTCTTTTGTGGATGTATGTGTAGTTTGGTATTAGTATACCGAGAGGTAGCTTTTACTTAATGAAGTTAGAGTCACATGTTTTATCTCATATAAGTAATTAATATTTAATTCTCATTAGTTAATTATTCTTAGCTTAATAATTTGCATCCTAGTTAATTTAGATAATTAAAACCTCATTCTTGTTATTTGTCTTAGCAGTGGATTAAAACCAAACATTGTTGCATAGGCATATTTACTGATTAAAACTTAACCAGATCTCTGCGGAACGAACTTTAATTATATTACTTGTGACCACGTGCACTTGCTTGATTTTGTGTTAACACGAATCTTGGTAATCAAATATTAGAGATCATAAGGAAGGTGTGAAAGAAAACCTCATGTCAAACGGATTGTTTTTCGATTTTATAAAAATGTTCGAATCGAGGTTAACTGCGAATGAAATCCTTTGAGGTATACTTGGTTAAAACTTAAAACACGGGCGATAAATCTCGAGGTATAATCTTTGTTGGCAAATGACCAACCTTAGAACTTATATGACTTAAGAACTTACCAAGTGTAAGTGTAATGACATGCCTTGATAATGAGCAAGTGTCGGATCATAACGGTGTTAATAAGAGTTACACTAGAGTGTACATAACGAGATAACTCGAAAACATGTTTTAACCTAAGTAAAGTATATACTTAACCTTTCAAAGCGTTAAATGACTAATCTCGGATATTTGATTATTTATAGATCACCAGACTGACCCAGGGCACACTATCCCTACCAGATTACCAGGCAAGTTTCAAATACTTTGGAACTGTTGTTGTGATAATATTTATGATTGATTGTTGTTATACATATGCCATAGCATGCATGTCTGCTTTCAATTTATATTGTGATATTTGTTCCATGATTTGATGTTGGCTTATAAGTTAGATACGAGATATACTAGTTATAAGCCGGATATTGCTAAGACCTTTAGTGAAGGGCATATGATCTCATTCTTCTAATATAGACCGGGAGTCAGTATTTCTTGATATATTGTGATTATTTGCTGAGGAAAATATTTAAGTAAATATTTTTCCATTACTTATTTATGGAATATTATTTGAATGTTCATTCGAGATTATTTATTTAATGAATATTATTTTGAATATTCATTTGAGGTTATTGATTTAGATGAATATTATTTTGGAATATTCATTTGAGTTTATTTATTTAATGAATATTATTTGGAATATTCATTTGAGCTTTATTTCTGTAAGGTATATTATTCTGGAAACCGATTTAAGGTCTTACTTATTTATTGAATATTACTTAGAATATTCATTCGAGGAATTATTTATTTCGTGAATACTTTATATATTCATTCGAGGGTTAATCATGAGCAATATTTTATACTAAGAATATTCTGGAAATATTTATGGTTTAATAAATATTCTTTGAATATTTATTTAATTCTTTTAACTAGTTTTAAAAATGATTCATTTTATTCAAATATTATCTTCAACCTCCAAATATTACGTAAAATATTTCTGAGCCTTATTATGATTATTTTATCAAGGAGAGGTTCCCAAAACTCCATTTTCTTCATTTAAAGCTATCTTTCAAAATATAAGGGAACCTTACTTGAGAGCTGTTATTTGTTTTGTTTGACTTTTCGGTCATAAATCTTTTAAAACTATTCTTTTCACTCGCAACTTGGTTGCTATTTATCACGACGAGTCTCTGTGTTACTCCCTCATCGTTCGAGGGGTAAGATTGTTGGAACAAGTCGATATCCATTAACAAGCAACTGCATGGGAAATATTGGTGAATTTTCCTTTCCAACTAGATACGACTACTTTGTGGAGTCCTATTAACAAGTATTACACTTGGGGAAAGGAGGACGAGCTTTACGTTTCAGAGTCATGGATTTATTCGAACTAGGAGTATTTGTATAATGTGTAAGAGGCTGTGGGATAGTCCATCATTGAAACTGGTATAAGAGGTTGTGGGACAGTCCATCCTGGAAATAGGGTCCGAGTGGCGCCGGTCCCGACTAAGCCCAAAGATGGCTAGGGAGATCCGACGTATGGTGGTGTCCATATGTTTTTCCTTCTACATGTAGAGAAACAAATTTTGAGATGCACGACCTGCGACTGATCATCGTAAGGTGGTGTCATCCGGCACGACATACTCCAGCATTAGTTCATCATCCAAATCTATTTATTTTCTGCAACATTATCACTGTTGGCAGGGTTTGAATAATGTTAAAACTAAAAGTTACATTTTGAGTTACCTTGTAAATTCATCTATTACGTTATACTGGCAAGATGTTCGTTAATGCATGGCATATGGTTTCAAAGGTATCTTTGAATCGTTATATATTATTGTTCAGTTACATATTACTTTTGGTTGGCTATTGCTCACCCTTGCTTTATTTATTATATCACAACAACAGCTAGATCTGATGGTCCGCCTAAGGCGCACTCAACGCAAGCAGGTGACAGCCGTCAGAAGGTTACCCACTATTGTCATAGCAGCCATTGTTGAGGCAGGAGCAGCAAGTAAGCTAGACTGGTAGCTTTTATGTATCAGACTTACTTATATGTATGACTTATGTGAATCAACGGCAATAAACTAGTAAATTTATTCTGTAATCATTTTGGGTTGTAATAACTTGTAACTTGTGGATCCTATGATTAGAGTATTATTTCAATTTCATCTCTAGGACTATAACTTGTTGTGTGTGATTTGGTATTACTGTGGGGTCAGAGCATGCTATTTATTTATGTTGATTCAAATGCAAGTATTGCTTATGGAATATGAGACCATAACAACCAGGTCCCCGACCCCAGATCTGGGGTTGTTACAGAAATGGTATCAGAGTGAGAGTTATATATCCCAGAGATGAGGTGACGTTATAACAATAAATTCACTAAGATAATAAGAACTCTTAATAGGAACTTTTAAGTATCATAATAGCAACTTAGCTCGATATCGTATCGACAAGCAAGGAGACAGACCTTGAGGCTTACGAGTAGCAGCACGATGATGCTTTATTATATGACCGACGATCGGCTTGTAAATTTGATAGAGTACCCTACTGAGAACCCAGAAGAGGTTCCAGCTAAGGAGGTGAATCCTGTAAAGGATAAGGAATTTACCCTTGAGGAAATGAGGGCTGCAGCTAGAGAGACTGTAAAAGTTAAGGTATAGTGCTTAGAGAAGTGAGCGTAAAGAATTGAGATATTATTAGGAAAACTAAAGATGCATATTGGATTCATAGCCGGACTACCGGAGGTAGTACCAGCAAGTAAGACGGATTGGAAGAATTACTTGAGATCTTATATGGGGATAGATAAGAATCCTTAGAGACCTTCAGATTAATGAGAAACGAGTTAGAGTGGTACATGATTATCAAAGACATCGATATAGGACGGGGAACAGAGTCTCCTGGTGTAGTTGAGATAGAGGCAGCAAGTGCCATATCATTTGATGGATGGGTTAGTGTGAATATTGTCAATAGTAATTCACCATGAGAAGGTAGATTTTATAGGTTATAATCTACAAATTCAAATTGAGATGGATGAGGTGGTTTTATCCAGGAAATGTTGATTTTATGAATAGATCAGCTTAGGAAGTAAAAACATTGGGAAGTAATGGTATGATTGGACAAAGTTACATAAGGAAGTAGTAAGCGAGACGATGATCTCATGACCTACAAGCGGAAAAGACCATTGAGTCTATGATAAACTCGTAATAAGACTACTGTCAGGGACTAAGTATAGGTTTATTTTAACTCAGTGGAATGATGAACCAGAAACATTAGGTGCATGTGATTCAAAGGAATATTACATTCCTTCTTTTCCTTGAAATGGATTATAGTAAGTTACATTAAGATTACTCCGACGTTGAATCATAAATGGATCAAGTAATACGATCAGTGGTTAAGAGGTAATGGAGAATATTTTAAAGATGGAACCTGAAGGAGCAAGTATATGCCAAGTTCTCGAAGTATGAATACTGATAAAATGAGGTTCAGTTATTAGGACATGCGATCAATAGTGAGTAATGTTGGTTGACCCCACCGAGTTAAAGCAAGTTTCAATTGAGAAAGGCCAACCACACCGACTAAGGTGAGAAATTTCATAAGATTCACCAGGTATTACCAAAGACTTGTTCAGGACTTTACAAAGATTGCAGTCCCGTAACCCGACTTATTTGTAAGACTAAGAAGTTTGAATGAATAGGAAAATGTGAGAAAATCTTCCTGGAGCTAAAGAGGAAATTGGAGGCGACCCAGCGTTGGCATTGCCTAATGGAAGAAGGAAGACTTTGTGATATATTATGATGCACCCCATATAGGTTTAGGTGGTGTGCTTATACAGCACGACAGAGTAATTGCGGATGCATTCGGACAACCTGGTTCACCAGATTGGGATGGCCTTGATAGTGCCAATTTTGTGGAACGACTAACTCCAACGGTAATGTCCCTTCTGAAACTAGTGGTTAGGTAGACTGACATTTGGTAGTATCAACTGTTAGGACGTATATGTATCGGGAAGATATGGCATGTTTCAGTTTGAAACTTTCGATTTCCCTTCTATTGGATGTATATATTTGGTTCCTTTCCAGTGGTTAAAAACTTCTGACTTTATGTCAATCATTCCATTATTATAACTGCTTATGATTCCACCTGCTTGGATGTTCATAGAACTGTTCTTTAGGTTTCGAAATTGATCTTCTTAGTATTACCAGTGCGTGGATAGATTAACTAACATTTTCCTGATTCTCGAAATAAATTCAACATATTTTGGCAAACCTTGTCTTTCTGTTTATCAGAGAACGTCACTGAAGAGAGTGGAAACTGGAGCGAACCCTATGGATTGGGTAATGTAGCCGCTATATGGGTTGGTGGACAGACCCTGACTATTACAACTGATTAAAGAGATAAGATTATTGGACGGTAAAAAGGAAAATGTATTTATGGACCAAAATGGACTGAGAAATTCCGGGATTGACTTAAATGAAAAGGCTATTATGCCAAAAGTGTTAAGCTTATGTAGCACGTGGGATTGATAAGAGAAGTTGAAAAGATAAAAATAAAGGAGAGCTGATCGGAGACGGTATCGAGAAGTCGATTGAGACTTATATGGAGTAAAATTTTGAAAAGATCAGAAGGTATCGAGGAAAAGGGATGAACAAAAAGTGGCAGTGCTCAAGTTGAGTGACTATGCTACTCTGGTACCTAAGATTTGTTGTGTAAAGGAAAGCAGTGAACAAATACAAAAAGAAAAGGTTTAAGAGTACGCGGGAAAAAACATATTAATAAGCGTAACCTACCCTAGATAAGTTATCTTCGCTATGGACGAAGCAGGCGCTATACCGGCAATTGCTAGAAAAGTAATACCATTAGCTAACCCTAAACTCACATACTGTAGCGCGGCCATTTGGGGCCATGTGGCAAAGAATTATAAAGTGACTAGATCAGCAATGTAAGGACAAAGCGTGGTGCTTCTAACCAAGTGCCAACCGCGAGAACTTTGGATATAAAGTGAAGTTATTAAGGCGTATATGATTGACCAGCTTATGAGCTAGGAAGAGAAGTAAAGTGAATTGAGATACATGACGATGGGATTTTACATCAATGGAGGTTTATGAAGAGTGTAAGAGATGGTGCTGTATGATGAATAAAGGTTATCTGAAACAGAATATCCTCAAGAAGAGTAATAGGTATTAAGAAATCCACGTTAAACTCGACCAATATCTTCCAAAACATCCTTGCTACCATTATCAAGTTCTGTAAGAAGAGCGGATAGACATATGTTGTCTTTCGGAAGGTCATGTAGACTGACGTCAATTCGAAAGAAAAGGCTAGCATTAAGCAACCTATAGATTATCAAGATGAGAACGATTGAAAAGAGACCCTTATTAAGGATATGTGATCTGATTGTTAATTAAAAGATGTAAGTATTTCTTGAAAATAGAATTGAGGATAGAATATCCATAATTTAAGACGAACCCGGGGGATGCACAAAGGATGGCATTACCCCTAATAAAGACAATGTGATTTTGGACGAGATAAGTTGGATTGACCAAGGCATCAATAATCTTTAAGTATTTATTGAAAGGAGTTTCGGAAAGTACATTGACAGAATTGTTATAGGACTGATTAATGATACTTTGATATACCCTGTACCCAGAAAATACAGGAGGAATGATGAGGATGACCTAAGAAACCTTATAAGGAAAAAGGGTAATATTCTGAGTTTCAAAAATAGAATTCTGGTAAGGAATGTACGATAACAATAATAATAATGCCAGGTGAGGCATGTGTGAGACCATGAGGATGTATGGATTGAACCAAATAAAGGTTGAGATTATCCTAAAACAAGAAAGAACTAAGAGAAGAAATATCCTAGGTATGATTGGGAGTAACTGTGATGAGTTCCCACGGAAAGGTGGAAGCAATGACTTATGGAAAAAGACTGATAGATATTTTTCTCCTTCAGCAGAGCTTAAGGGAGAATGCTTTCACCGAACAGTGATAGGAATGAGGTACGAAATTTGAGTTAGAATAAATCCAGGAAACATTGATTACAAGAAATTATTGTTATCAGGAAAGGCCAATAAGGTGGCCGACACTTTAAGGATAGAAGGGTAATTACAAATGCTCATTCCAAAGAAACAGAATGATATAGAAATGAACCTTGAAGGTCATAATGTGGTGGAGGAATTTACATTCCCTCTGATGATTATGCAAGAATCAACTATAAGATTAGTTTAAGTAAAGATTCGATTCCTGATATCGTCCTAAGAATATTACATACTTTAGAAGGTCCTATTTTGAGGTAAACTAGGACCATGATACAAAATGACTAAGTAAACTGTTAAGCTTCCAGTCTCCTACTGAAGATATATGATTAATAATTTCATTAACCTGTCATAGCTGCGGTGGTTGAAGCTCTTCTGCAATTTTATCTACTTCATTAATGTCTACATCAAGTTCAGGAAGTATTCCTTATGGATAAGGAATAGTAATTATTTTGTCTCTCTAAAGGATTTTGATCTGACAATTATGAAACCCGTATGATTGGCTATTTAAGCACTACGTAAACAACAAACGATGGTGATTCAACAATGGACTACATTAATGCGGTGGTGATTCTTCTAAGAAATGAGGTGATAACGACTATGGAGATGTCGGAATGAAAAAAACGAAAATTGATTGTATTGGATCTAATTTATAGAAATCATCAAGGTTTATTTCGAATGGTTTAATTTTGAAATGACGTGATAAATGATAATGTTATGATGGCTCATAAAGAGATTATAATTGAAATAGAAACAAGATGACTGATGAAAGAAATGTAGATTTGAGGACATTAAGGGAATAAAGTTTGAGGAACAACAAGGGAGTTAGATATGCGGACTCCTGAAAAACCCCAGCAATGAAGCAAGAAAAGTATGAAATTGACATGGCGAAGTTATTGGACACAATGGAAAGTTAAAATCGAAAGCATAAACGACATACAGATTAACTCCCTTTAAGTCGGGAGAATTCGAGGAAATTTGGAATAGATTGATTGAGTAATAAAGAGACTCATGGATCGAGAAAATGAGAATTTAGATGGTTGAACAAAGAAAAGTTTAACCCCCAAAACTATGACGCTTATTGAGTAAAAGTGACGGGATACCAATAAGGAGGTGCCAAGTACAAAGGATGTCTCAATAATGAGAGGACGGTAGAGATAAATAACAGAAGAGAATAAGAATCAGATAATAAGAATGATGCGATTGATAAAGAAAAGATTGGGAAAGTAATTGTGGAGTGTGAAGCAAGGAATGTTATGAATGGATTGATGAATGGGCTTTTTAACGAATTCTTAGGAAGACAACCTGATAGTGTTAGTAATATAAATATGAAAGAGTTAGTAGCGTGGCGTGGAATATCAGTAACAATGATGTCAAGCGAGAAATCTAAGATTTAACCGGAGAAGTGAAGGATTTCCAAAAGTGAGTGTTACTAAGATTGAACAAGAAATTAGGTCCATAGAATGATGGACAGAGCAGCGAGGATATGTTGACCCGTGAGATTTCGATAAAGTAGTATTTGATACGATTACAACTATTTTCTTCTCTGATAAACCTCTATAGTTCAGAGGTAAATTCTAAGTATGATATCTTGCAATCCTGAAAACTTCTATGATTCTTTGAAATTCGTTTCTTTTTTTCTCCATTATTCATCTTCTTTTTGAATTGAGAAGAACAACTCTTTAAGGAGGGGAGGTACTGCTACGTGACTATCTGTCTGTGTGATAGAAGTCTAATTGGAATACCACAACTTGTTTAATTTCTTTTCAAGTACTAAAGGCTGGCCCCTTTTTGTACTAACTATGCAATATAACAAATGTTCATTGATCATAGTGATCTCTCAATAAATCTTTCCACTTCTCTGTATTGATCGAGATTGCGAATATTAAAGCGATCAGGAAATGCATAGTGCGAGTGAGGTTATCTCCGAATTCGCAGCTCGAAATTGATACCAAAGTCACTGCAGATACCAATAAGGATAATAGTATATGATTGGGTAAGGGCATAACCCGGATATTGTGTTGTATGAAAAGTAGCAAAGTTGAATAAAAAATGATAAAAGGGGTATTGTAGCACTAGTGAGATGTGCTGTAAAAGGATTGGAATGATTAAGAATTGACCGAGAAACTGGAAAGTGAAATGACAGACAAGCGACCATTTGTTTTCAGACTGATTCCGGGACGGAATCCTTTTAAGGAGGGGAGACTGTAAGAACCCAGATTTTTGGTAGGAATTAAAACTTTTATTATGTAATGGATTATAAGTGTAACAGCTGTTCGAATGAATGGAATGGATATGGATTCCGATGTTTATATGTCATGAAGAATGCAATGGGTTAACTACTTAGATTAGAATAATCTATCTCCTAGAAAGTAGGATATGGTGATTCTAAATGAGGAAGATGGTTCTCATGTCATCCAAATCGATATCTGTTATAAGTCCAGTGGTTCCGTAAAAGAGATAAGGAACGCTCGAAAGAGAACGAGGACATTTTTCTAAATATAAAGAATAAAGAGACAATAAGCAATGAATAATGTTTTTGGTGGAAATTGGAATATCATTAGACGACGCTATATAGAAGTATTCAGAACGGATTTCTGAGTTCGTATTAATGACCGATAGGCAATATAAGTGTATGTAAACGATATCAGATTCAGAAAAATAGCACTTTTATTTTCTCCGAGATTTTTCCTAGATACTGAAGGATTTAAGGATTTAATATAGAGATTTGAGGAATTTCAATTCAAGAATTATAAAGGAGGATTAAAGATGTTAGTAAAAATATCAAGGAGGTTTCCGGTAAAACCCTAACAAGAAATGCTTGAGATATTCCTCCGAACGATCAATGAAAATGAGTAATAACCGGACAAAAGAGCAACCAGAAAGCCAAGATATATACATGTGCAAGAGGATAAGATCAAGTAACCAAGTAGTTACAAGGGTAACTAGCATACTTAGAAAACCAACCAAGTACTTCGCCTAATCTTGTCATCAACACCACTAAAATTCAACACATGTCCAAGGTGATGCAAGAGATGAGCAAAGCACTTTATTAAAGTGGTTTTATACAAGACTCTATGCTCATTTCCCCGACTCTATGCTCGATCGGAAACTTGAGTTTTAGGGGGGAATGAAGGCCACTACTTGGAAGGTTGCAAGCGCTGGTCTGCCCAGAATATCATTGTACGGGCTATCCACCCGCACTGCATAAGAATCCGCTTCCTTCCTAATAGTGTTAGGTACCTTTCCCAGCAGAACATGAAGGGTGATTGTCCCCTCGATCGGTACGGGCTGATTACCAATGCCATAGAAAGGTGCTTAGTGACAGGGCTTCAGCTTTTCCCCTCCCAGGTTCATCCTACAATAAGTTCGGTGATAAAGAATATTGATCGAACTACCACCATCGACCAACACACTGTATATTTTGTTTTTGCCTATGACGGGGTTGATGATAAGTTGATTTTCGTGCGGTCATATCACGTCTTCGTATTCGTCTTCGCTGAAAGAAACGGGGAGTGGCTGCTTGGCATCGGTCAAGAATCATCCCCCCAGATATGGTTTTCACTTCGCCTTTGTACTTCTCTCCGTCTTTTGACCTTAGAGCATCGGTGTCCTTCTACCTTCGGCACAAATGAGACTAATGCCAAAGAAATTTCCTCTTGAGCTGTTCATATGAACCAATTGACCGGAGCCTGAGCGAACGATAAAACATGGACACTGGCCCCTTCAGGTACGTTTTGAACATCTTACATAGCATAACATCACAATGTCTCATATCAGTCATCAGTGATTCGTACTTCTCACAATGGTCTTCGGGATCGCACTTTTCGTTGAACTCATGCATCTTCGAAAACTGCCTCCCGGGGGGCGATCGATTTTTTTCAATATCTTCGATCACCAAAGGCTCATGGTTGATCCTCCTTTCTCCGAACATATCTTTCTCCATCCTCAAGATCCTATCCCTCATTTGGGGCCCTTCGTCCTCCGAGTCGGAGGAAAGAACCACTTTCGATCGGGATCGTCGAGAGTACGATTTAAAGTCCGAAAACATGTTAATGCTTAATATGCAAAATATATCTAAAAGATTATCTATTTATGATGTATATATAACGAAAAATAAAATATTCTCAAAACTGATATCTAGCATAGTGGTAAATAATATCACTTCTAAGTTAGAGGTAAAGGGTTTAATTTTCATTAGAAACAATTTTTTATCATTAATATAATATAGGAGGGGTAATTCAGTAATTTTAGGATAATTAAATTGACTCATGATATATTAATAATGAGTTTTATAATATATTCAAAATTGATGTAGCATAGTGATAAGAAATCTCCATTCTAGGTTAGAGGTCAATGATTCAATTCTTATTAGGAACAATTTTTTTTATCATTAATATAATATATGGGGGTTGTCTCGCGATATATTAATAATTTGTTTTATAATATCTTTCAAAATTGTTGTCTAGCCTAGTGGTAAGAAATCTCCCTTCTAAGTTAGAGGTCAAGGGTTCAATTCTTTAAGGAACAATTTTTTATCATGAATATAATATATGAGTGTTGTCTCACGATATATTAATAATGAGTTTTAAAATATATTCAAGTCTCATGTTTAGCATAGTGGTAATAACTCTCACTTTTAATTAACATAGAGGTCAGGGGTTCAATTCTCACTAGGATCAATTTTTTTTATTATTAATACAATATAGTAGCCGAGGTGGCATATGGGTCGCAGCTGACGTGGATTAAACTGTCTTGCCAAAACCCCAATAGATTAGATAAGTTATGTGAGATATAAGGAATTTTATGTGCAAATGGAAGCGGTATTTTTGTAAAATTAATTTAATTTGAAATTTTAATCATACTTTATTATTTTGTACTAAAATCTTAGGAAATAACCTAAAATGTATCTTAGGTTCTTTTTTTCAATACTGTAGCTCATGTGGTAAATGAGGACTATGCCTTGTCGAACCACCGAGGTTCGATTCTCCCCTACCGCATGTATCAGAAGAGATACTAAAATAATAGAATCAATGTGGCAAAAAGAAAAATACAAATCTATACTATTATATATTAGCCGAAACACTGAAAATTTGTCGGTTTGATTTTTGGTACAGTTATATTAATTATTGAAAGTAGCTTAAGCCGTGCAACGCATGGTTCCTTTTTAATATCTATGATTATATTAATTTTTTTTAATATCTATATGTTATTAATTTACATATCAAATTATTGTTAAAAATTTAGTATATATAAGATTTTAAACGTTTAACTTATTATTTTTGATATATCATGAATTCTTAAAATTTGATTTGGACGATTTTACTTCTCACATGAAATTAACAAAATAATATTTAAATTTAGTGATGGTTTAACAATTATTTTCCAACTAAAACTACGCAAAAACAAAAGAAATAATAAATTGATGATTTTTTACGTTGAAAATTCTATTCGGTTTATGAAATCTACTTATATTTCGTTTTGATTATCATAATATTCTTCTTATTATTTGAATACAGTTCTACTAACAACTAAATACAGTTTTAATAATAAACATAAGAGTGATTTTATCCAAAACTTTGGTAGTCGGTAGTTTGGTCTTCAGTACGACGAATTAAATAACAACCGTTAGATCTTAAAATAAATAAATGAAAAAATTTATATCTAGCAAATTTTTTTTTTATATATTTTAACATGCAAACTCAAAAGTGTATTTATATTGAAATACAAAAAAGTGTATGTGAATACTTTAAATCTTAAATAATTAGGTTTTCTATATTGAATAAAATTATCAATGTAGGTCTTCTATACTGAATAGGATTAATGTAAAAATATGTAATTATATTTGCTTTTGAGATTTTGAGTGTTCCCATTTCGATAATAATTGTTAAATCATTAGTAAATTAAATATAATTTTATAAGCTTTGTGTGGGATGTAAAATCATCCAAATCTGATTCTAGATCTCGAGGAAGAGCTCAAATAGTAAATATGAACTTTTTTTAATATTAATAAAAAAATAAATAAAATTCAGTTATATTCTTTTTCAATTATATCCTTCTCACATTATAATTTTCCGACCAAATGTTCTTTAAACTAAATGTTGAGCAACTTAATTAGCAGATCACTTAACAAATAGAACGTAACATACAAATATGAAATATTCTTTAAACTAAGACTGAAAACGAAGGTTTCCAGAAAAATCCAATCCACATCATCCCTGAAAACAGTATCATCACAATTGACCTTTACCCTGTAAAATCCTTTGGTAGCGATGTTCAGATATTTCAGAAGAAACATATGTCCTCCTACCATGAACAATCTTTCTTTGAGAAAGGTGAGCTTTGGCAATATTCGCCACAAAAATTAATCTTAAAGTAACAAACCAATAAGCACTCGCACAAAGCGAAAGCGATACAACCCAAACATAACAAAACATGAAAATCCACAAAAATGGGGGACAAACCAAGACCCAAACCACTCCAAATCGAATCAGATCCGAGAATCAAAATGAAGACCTTTTGGGAACAAATCTCGATTTTATTGAGTAAAAAATACTAAGAAAAAAAAAGCGGGGTTTAAATGGTAGGATGGAAATGATTAGGTGATAGAGAGAGGTCGAAATGATGAAGAAAGTGATGGATCTGAAAAAAATGAGGCAGTTATGGAGGTTCGACTCTCATTAGCGGCTGCTGGGGGATCGATTTTTAGTTTACTTTGCTTTTTTGTCTGTGATAATTTTTGAAAAGGATAAACTTCAGTTTGAAAAAGTTGAAAAGATGAACTGCTTTAGCTGGAAAACGTAATCGGTTAGTTATTAACTATTATTATATTATAATTTTATTTTACATAAATAAAGCTACTCGAATAGGTTTTACTAGAAAAAATTAAAAATTAGAAAAGGCAACGTATATTAGCTGAAAAAGGTAATTGGTTAATTATTAGTAATTATAATTATAATTATAATATTTTCTTTTATTAAATAAAATTGCTGATACTGTTTTTAGAAAATGAAAATTTTAAGTTAGATAAACTATAAGAAATAATATATTTTACGTGAAAAAGGAAATTGATTAGTTATTGAAAAATAGAAAAGGTAACATGTTTCACTTGAAAAAGGAAACATATTACTTAAATAAAGCTACCCGAATAGATTATACTGGAAAAGAATAAACAAATAGAAAAGGTAGCATATTTTAGCTAACAAAGGTAATTGATTACTTATTAATAACTGTAAATATAACTTTTTATTTTATTAAATATAATTTTTCATCGTGTTTTTAGAAAAGGAAAAGTTTTAATTAGTTAGATATAATATGGTGTAAGAGATAATGTATTTTATGTGAAAAAGAAAATTGTTTAGTTATTGAAAAGTAGAAAATGTAACATGTTTTAAGTGAATAATAAAATTTATTAGTTATTAATAATTAAGTTAGGATAATTAAGTAAAAATAACATGTATCTCTAAATAAGTGTAAGTAAGTAAAATCAACGTATACTGTACCGATCGACCGATCAACCAAATTTTTAATGTTTCGGTTATTATATCCTTCTGTACTAAACTATTATAAGCAAACTAGGGTATACTTGGTTGGTTGGTTGGTAGTTTGGTCACTTTATTTGGCACACTCAACAACAACCGTTAGATTTGAAGATAAATAAATGAGAACCGTTGGATGCAACGCTAAAAGAATATTCCTTTTCTAATATTTAAAATATTTTAATAGGTTCCAAGTTCAAATGAATATTCCTTTTCTAATATTTAAAATATTTCTATAGGTTCCAAGTTCGAATCCCACCAAAAACATATCTCTATTAAACATATATCTTATTTTATGTTGAGTATGAAATACACATAAGAAAATACAGAGGGGTGAATTTATTTTCTAACTTTTCTTCAATTTTATCTTAATAACAGTTTTCTTGAATGTTTGAATCTGTGTTTGGATATGTAGCTGAGTATGTGTTTGTGTTCAACAAATAATACGTGCGGAAATAAGAACAAAAACACCAGTACTCATTTTAATCTAATACTGTATTAGATCGAAGATTTTGCTACAACCTGAGAATACAAATGTTAGTATTCTCAGCTTCGTTTCTCAGAGAGATATTTTCTATGATATTACTATTGACAAACAACACCCTTGCTAAAGAAGTGAGGTTGTACACTTATAGACATGTGTACAGCCCACTTACTACAAATGACAAAACAAAACAAATTAACTTTTTAACTTGTCTATCCTTATTTAGTACGTGTCTGGGCATCATGCAATTTGACCATCCTATTAGCTTGCTCAGAACCACTACTTTAGCAGCCTGTCTCTGAAAAATCTCTCCAAGCTTCCTTGTTGGCTTTCCACGTACACATTACAGAATCCTGTAAGTGTACTAGCTTGTTGCAGATTTCTGACTTGTACTTCTTCAGAAATTTGTCTTCAAGACTCTATTTGAGAAATGGTTAAGAGTTTGATTCGAGAACTAGAATTAAGTTACTTGATAACTCTAAGTTCTCGAATAGCTATTTCCTGAGATCTCGAATTAGTCTTTTTTCAGAAATCCTCGAGTTGTCAAATAGTGCATTTGACTTATCGAATCCCTGAGATATCGAATAGTTTCTTGAGTCCTTGCAATATCGAATGTAGCTTTGACTTGTTGACCCTTTGAGAACTCGAATGCTACTTTGACTTGTTGACTTTCTGAGTTCTCGAATACGATATTTAGACATGTCGAATTCCTGAGTTCTCGAATGTAGCTTTAACTAGTTGACTCCTTGAGATGTCGAACAATGTCTTTTGTGATATCGAATCCTTGACTTCTCGAATAGAACAAATTTACTTCTCGAATTTGTACTTAGGCAAATATTCAATCTTCAAATTCCAACTGTGATTATTTCTTCAGCCTTGTTCTTCAAGCTTGAGGCATGATCACTGGATCTTCTTTCAAGCATTGTTTCATGACTTAATTTACAATTACACAGATAGAATTTGATACCTATTACAAGTACAGAGTACAAGTAGAAACTCTACAACTAGAGGTTTCCTTAGTTAAGGGGTCATGTAAGTAATGTAAAGCATTACAAATAATTAGGCTTGTTATTAGAGGTATTCAGGCATGCCTCTGTGACTAACATTTTATAATATGTATTTTAAAGTAACAATTCAAAACAAATAATTATGATAATAATTCTATACATGAGATTTAAAAAGTTAAAAAAATATTTTAATAATAAAAATAAATATACAACTTAAAAATTTAACAATAAAATATAATTTAAAAAATTTACTAGCAACCGTGCACCGCACGGGTTATAGGCTAGTATATATAATAAACTTAAGAGGGATCTTATCAACTTACTTTCAAAAACTGTTTTTAACGTGTTCCTAAATATATTCAAGGATGTCTCTCCCAAATTTTCATAATTTATTAATGATTTTTCATTAGGGTTATTAATTAGCAAGTTTAGGCTTTTAGAATGTGTATTTGGGTTGAAATTAGCTTGAAATTCACATGTAATGCAAATGCAACTTTATTCATTGTTTATTAGAAGTCAACTTTTCTGGGGTTTAAGAGGATAAGGATGAGAATATATTTTATTTGTTTATTATTACTTTATTAGAGCCATTGGATGGCTAACAAATGGCAAAATGTGAGCCATTGGATCAAACCCAAAACCTTAATCTTTGCCTATAAATTAGGGCCACTTCTCACCATTTTCCTCAAGCAAATCAAGAAAGGAAGTGCTGCAAATATTTCTCTGGAAATTCTAGTTCTTAAGGTGCTCTTTCTATTTCTTATGAATTTCTAGTTATAAGCTTAGTGGCGGTCCCAGGAATTTTTCCGAGTGGGTTCTTTATATAAATATTAATGAAGAAGACAATGATTTAAAATTACGAAATTTATATAAATAAGAAATATTTTTACATTCTAAAGTTGTTCCCTATGCGTTTTCATCTTTTGAAAATGATCTATTACAACATCATTAGTAACATTGGCAAGTGCTTCTTTTTAAATTGCAGCAATAAGATAATCACTTAAAAATACATCACCAATTCGGTTGCGCAAATCCGACTTCACAAATTTCATGGTGGAAAAATACCTCTCAACTATTGCAGTTGCAACTGGAAAACCAATGCAAGCTTTAGCAATCGATAGAGTAAAGGATAAGAAAGATGCTTCCTTGTTTGGACCATCACCCTAGCAAGATCACTAATACCATTTAAATGAGCAAATCTTTCATCTTCCTTCATATTATCAATATAGATGACAAGTTCATGTTCCAAGGCCATCCTTTCCATTGCACTAAAATCATTGGGATAAAATTCAATTAACCTCCTTTCTTGTATTTTATTCCAACCACTAAAACCTTCTAATACAAATGCATCACCCCCTCCTTGTCTACTAACATGATCATTAAATAAATAGCAAGGCAAACAAAAGAGTCCATCAGCTTTTATACTATACTCTAACCAATCAAAATCTCCATACCATTTAGGATTAAAGCGTCTCGGTTTATCTCCTATCATCCTTGTTGGATATTCATACCATTCCCAAGGCCATCCTTTCCATTGCACTAAAATCATTGGGATAAAATTCAATTAACCTCCTTTCTTGTATTTTATTCCAACCACTAAAACCTTCTAATATAAATGCATCACCCCCTCCTTGTCTACTAACATGATCATTAAATAAATAGCAAGGCAAACAAAAGAGTCCATCAGCTTTTATACTATACTCTAACCAATCAAAATCTCCATACCATTTAGGATTAAAGCGTCTCGGTTTATCTCCTATCATCCTTGTTGGATATTCATACCATTCGGGTCTACATGTCCCTTTAAGTACGTAAGTCCTTCTTATTTCATCTCTTTGGTTCGGATGATAATCTAAAATTCTTTTTCTATCACGGGGATCCGAAAGAAGGTCTTTCAAATCAATTATTTTAGGAATCGAAGGAATGAAACTAGATCGAGATACATTGATATTTTCTCTTGAGGAATCATTGAGAATGGGTTCGAAACTATTATTGTGAGATTGAGATGTTTCCGATGTTGAAGGTGTTTTCCTTCTAAAATATCGTTCCATTTCTGTAAATAAGCATAGAAATTAACATTTAATTAATTAATAAAACTACTCATCACATAAGCTTTAAACAATTAAATATTTACATATTGAACAAACAAAAAAATAAAAGAGAAATACTTACAAAGTTGTAAAGATTGAACGAGGATTGAGGGATAGAGGGAGGCTAGGACTTTGGAGGCGGGGCCTGTATCCTGGAACTAAGCAGCGATCGAGAGTCGAGAGCGATTAGATTTGAGAAATTGAAATCTGCTTTTTTTCCCTATCCGAGAAGAGGTAGTGAGTAAAGGGGGTTTTTTTTTGTTAAATAATGAGTAAAGGTGTTATTTAGATGAGAAGAACAGATGTGAGATGTGTAACTGATTATGTTAGCTTTTTAGGTCATCACGTTATGTTCTTTTTTTATTAAATTGTTGGGCTTTTATTTGTATTAGGCCCATTGCTTTTTTTAAAGCTTCATTGGGCTTTTCATGAATGCAAATACACTGTTGGGCTAAATATACTTGTGGGTTCCTATCTATTTTTTTATGGGCTCCTAGCTAAAATTTTATATATATATATATATATATATATGGGCTTTAGCCCAGGACCCAGTGGGTTCCTGGGCACCCATTAAGAAAGCTGTAGGTCCGCCTCTGTATAAGCTTGTTTTTCTTTCAATGTCTTCATCTTCTTCAAGCTTATGATATTGCTTCACTTCTTCTTCATCTTCTTGCTTCTCAAGCTCGCTGAGAGCGAGGTTATGTTCCACTCTATGATTCTATAGTCCGCCTTTATGGCCGGTTGAATTAAGGGTAATAGTTCATAGATAAACTCGAGAAAACGGTTAAAACACCCCCGTTAGAAGCAAAAAGATGAAGACTTGCTCGATTTCTTCTTTAACACCTTTGATTTTGGCTAGCTTTGAGTTTGGTTATAGTCTACTCTGTGGCTCATATATCCGCTAGATTGGCTTGGTTGAACAAAGAGTGATAGGCTATACTTAATATCACTAAAAGTAAATGTTAGTGCCGAAAACAAAGAAGTTGTACTAGATGTCTCCTTGAACTATTTGGTCACTCTTGTGGTTTGTTATAGTCCATTCTATGGTTCAATAATCTGCCACCTTGGCTTGGTTGAACAAAGAGTGATAAGCTATAATTTATCTCATGTTTTATGTGCTTAAAGACCAAATAAATCAAGTAGTGCACTTAGCCATAAAAACCCATCTAGTACACATTTTTAGATTCGATTTTGGGGCTGTTTTACTTGCCTCTATCCTAGGTTTGTGCCATCTTTGAATGTCCTTAAGTTGGTAAAATATTAGCCCTTGTTATGGCGAATTTTTACTACATATTTTTTAAGGCTTTAAAGATGTTAAATAAGAGTATTCACTTGGAAAACTTTCGGCCATAGTAGCATTTCTTAAGGCTCGGTTTTGTGGTGTTTTTATACACTTTAAACAAGCTCTAAGAGTGTTTTTGGGGCTGCCTTGTTTTGATAAAAGATTGGCTTGGTTTGAGCAATTTTTATCATGGTTTTAATGATTATTTTCAAGTGATATACATGGGTATAAAACAAAATAAAATTGACCAACCTTAATTGTTTATATTCTTGTCTTTTACAGTTTGTTTCTTGCACTTATATACTTGCTCTTAATTGTCTTTATCTTGTTAGTATATAAATTGTGCTTATAAGGAAGCTTGGCTTGTATTTACACTTTGTAGTTTTTTGTATAAGACTTACTAGTTCTTCCTTGACATGAACCGTCTTTTTCTTACATTTGCACTTCTATAGTGGCTTGTGTAGAAAGATCCAAGTTTATCTAAACTAAGCTTCATCTTTCACCTTAGTGGAAAGTTTAGATAAATTTATAAAGCCTACTTAGTTCTTGGATGTTTTCCGAAAAGAGCACTAATCATTGAGTTACCTATTTTTGTTATCTTGCTATCGGAACGAACTAAGTATTCATATGGTTTATTCGAAAGTTTAAACCTTTGATTCGGCTTTGAATATATTTCGGGGGATTATATTGTACTTCATTTAAGTACACCATGATTGCTAGTTATATTTAATCCTTTTTGATTATATGCTTTAATATAACTTGTTAATCTTACTTCGTTTAAATTGCTAGTTATATTTGCTCTCTCATGTTTATATGCTTGAATATAACTTGGTAATTTAATTGTGCTATATATATATTGCTTCCGCTCTTGCTCTTGTTAATTTTATTCATGATATGTATATGCACACATTCGGCACACACTTACACATATATATTTACTCACAAGTTTATATATATATATATATGCTCACTTGATTATAATGTGCCTTATATAATATATATTGTTTTATATATTATATTCACTTGCTACACTTGTTATATGCATGCAATATTGTGTTATTCTTAATATAACATGTGCGTAGTTGTTCTAGCACGTATATTGTTAATAGGTTGGACTTGTTAATGGTATACTTGCTCCCTTGGATTAATGCATATCTTTATATGTTGTATCAAATTATCTACTCTTGTTATAACATGCTTAATTGATTTATCAATTGTATAACTCGTTGTAGACTTAACGCATGTATGTTCCTAATAGATTGGACTTGTTGTTAGTGATGTACTTGCTCACTCGAATTAATATTTGTGTAATATTAGTTCAAATCTTTCTTTTCTTGTAAAAGGGTATTTTGTAGATATTGTATATTAACTCTTGCAGTGAAGTGAGGTGATCCTTGTTCTAAGACCCAAGTCTTAGGCACGCCGACGTGGAGTTGGGTGTCTTCGCACCGTGAGGAAAAGGAAAGACCCAAGACCTAAGATCTAAGACCGGCAAAGGTTTGTAGTACAAAGACTACACAAGGGGCTACATCGGCTTTAGGGGTGATCATTCGGTCGGTTCGGTTTTTAACCGAACCGAATAACAAAAACCGAATAACCGAAATCCGATTTTTACCAAACCGAACCGAACCGATTTATCCGTAGAAACCGAACCGAAAAACTGAACCGAAATATTTTGCCAAAACTGAACCGAACCGATTTAAAAAAATTATATATAATATTATTTTTTTTAATTTTAAAATTAATTTTAATAGCAACTATATTTAAATATATAACAATTAAAACAAAATAAAACACAAACTATCAATTTAAATATTTAAACTTAATTTTGAAATAATTAAATCATGCATATATATAAAATATAAATATATACATATATAATATAAATAAAATATATATATAATTCGGTTATTTCGGTTTGAACCGAAGTTTTAAAAAAAAACCGAACCGAACCGAAATAAATTTCGGTTTAAACCGAAAAACCGAATAACCGAAATTTTCAGAAAAATACAATCCAAACCGAACCGAAATTCAACATTTTGGTTCGGTTTTTTGGTTTCGGTTCGGTTTTGCTCAGCCCTAATCGGCTTTGAAGAGGTAAAGGGGAGTTATCGTCTAAGATAGGTCGTGTAGGGTTTGTACATTATTTTGAGGAGGTAATAGGGAGTTACGCTCCAAGTTAATTATGAAGGGTTTCGGGGCATAAACGCAGCGAAAACAGTCGTAAAACAATAAAAATCCGAAACCCTAATCATAGGATCCATGTATAAGACATGCTGATTATGGTGAATAGAATTAGTACCTTTACGAAGCTTTACGAATTCGGTTGACAGATGGAGGTCCTAGATTGTGATCACCACGCAGCCCTTGATGCAAGATCCGCGTCTCTAAATCGTCCACACGAACGTTCGATCGTCCAACGATCCAAGGAGCAGGTACTAGCCAAAATCAGCCTCTCTCTCTCTCTCTCTCTCTCTCTCTCTAGCCTCTCAAAGAATAGAGCAGCTTGGGTTTTTAAGAAAAACGATTTTACAAAAGTGTTACCCTAACCAATACATCTTTATGTATTTATAGAGAGAAAGATGGGCCTAACCCTAATCAGCTTGGGCTTCAATTAAAACAAACTGATTTGGGTTTTTAATGAATTAAATTCGAAATAACATTTAATCAACTAAGTCCAACTCAATTAATTATTTATCCAATTTCAAATTTATAATCATTTAATTAAAAACGAAATCTGATTCCATAATCAATTTCGAATTTTAATTATTTAATTTAAATCTGATATTTAAATTAAAACTCCTTTTAAAACGTTCTTATTGTGTAACCCTTTAGGTTATTATTACGTTGGCAATAATTTTAATATCCAATAATAAAATTATAAACAATGAGTGGCATCTAGTAATACATCATTGCTACCCAAGTAATAATAATAATTGGTGATCCAATTAAACCTTTCGTGATAAATGTTTCCATGTAATATAATCCCTTTAACCAAATATTATAGATTAAACTCGAGGCATGTATTTCGTCATCCTCTTCAACATTTAATCCATGAGTAGACTATTAAAACAAATCAATATTTGAGCACGGCCATGCATTTTATAGTCTCACTCAATCAAGAGGACAATAATATCTCTCCTAATTCTAGGAGGGTTAAATCCTTTATCTATCATTCATATTTCTCATACGACTCATAATATACCCGATGTCCACTTTTATCATCACCCGATCAAAGGTAACTTTTAATGTAGTCAAAGTACATTAATCCTCGTATAGAAATATAATGATCTCAAGTCAAAGGATCATTACACCATTATCACTGTGAGTCTTTCTTATGACTTTATTAAACATGAAGAATCTCACTTTGGGTCTGTCCAGTACCATGTACCCTTACATGTACCTATGTATTGACTTTAGTATCTCCATACTGATAACCAATAAGATGTGGTTATCTGTCAAACAACATACTAGTCTATTTATGTATTATTATTGTCCTATATAATAATACTCGACTAGGGACCTTTAAGAATATGATATATTATATAATCTCAAGTTCAAGTCATGTACTTAAACTATACAATGTGTATCATGATTCTAAGGACATTTATTATGCTAACAAATATATCGCAGTAATTAAAGTCATAATAAATACGTTTATTGAATAATCAAATGACATAAGGTTTATTAAAAGAACCAATGTATTGCCTCTAGGGCACCTACACTAACAATCTCCCACTTGCACTAGAGCCAATCACCCATGTATCTAATACCCATGGAACTAGTATGACCTTCGTGCTTCTGCTGCTACAAAGCCTTGGTCAGTGGGTCCGCAACATTATCATTAGTATGCACTTTACATATATGTATATCTCCGCTCTCGTTTATCTCTCGAAGAAGATGATATCTTCTAAGTATATGCTTTGCCTTGGAATGGGACCTTGGGTCCTTAGCCTGCGCAATGGCTCCATTGTTATCGCAATACAGATCAACTGGATCTGCGATCGACGGAACCACACCAAGTCCGGTAATGAATTTCCGAATCCAAACAGCCTCTTTGGCTGCTTCACTGGCGGCAATATACTCAGCTTCCATTGTAGAATCAGCTACTGTCTCTTGCTTCGAACTTTTCCAGCTTACAGCACCTGCATTTAGACAAAACACGAATCCAGACTGGGACAAAGAATCGTCCCTATCTGTCTGGAAACTAGCATCAGTGTAACCTTTTACGACCAGCTTCTCATCTCCTCCGTATATCAAGAACGAATCCTTAGTCCGTTTAAGGTACTTAAGAATATTCTTGACAGCTGTCCAGTGACCCTCACCTGGATTAGACTGGTACCTGCTCGTCATGCTTAAAGCATACGAGACATCAGGACGAGTACATATCATTGCATACATTATAGAACCAATTGCCGAAGCATATGGTACTTTACTCATACGGTCCTTATCATCTGATGATTTAGGACAGTTTTCCTTTGAGATCACTATCCCATGAGACACCGGGACAAAGCCCCTCTTTGCCCCTTGCATTCCAAAATGATGCAATACTTTGTCAATGTATGTACTCTGACTTAGGCCGATTAATCTTTTAGATCTATCTCTATAGATCCTGATCCCTAAGATATAGGTAGCATCGCCTAAGTCTTTCATCGAGAAACTTTTTCCCAACCAAGTCTTCACAGCCTGTAGAGAAGGAATGTCATTCCCTATTAGTAATATGTCATCCACATATAATACTAGGAATGCCACATGGCTCCCACTAACCTTCTTGTAAACACACGGCTCATCCTCATTTTGTTTGAAGCCAAACTCTTTGACTGTTTCATCAAAACGGATGTTCCACCTCCTTGAGGCCTGCTTCAATCCATAAATAGATCATAGCAACTTACAAACCATTCTAGAAAACTTTGGATCGACAAAACCCTCAGGTTGTGTCATGTACACATCCTCTTCTAAGCTTCCATTTAAGAAAGCAGTCTTGACATCCATTTGCCAGATTTCATAGTCATAATAAGCCGCTATCGCAAGCAAACTCTTGATGGACTTGACCATAGCTACCGGTGAGAAAGTTTCAACATAGTCAATACCATGAATTTGCTTGAAACCTTTCGCCACCAGTCTTGCTTTGTAGGTCTGTAAATTTCCATCCATGTCAGTTTTCTTCTTGAAAACCCACTTGCACTCTATGGGTTTAACCCCATCAGGTGGTGCAACCAAAGTCCATACTTTGTTTTCATACATGGAATCCATCTCAGATTTCATGGCTTCCAGCCATCTCTCAGAATCTGGACTATTCATAGCATCCTTGTAGGTGAGAGGCTCATCATTATCTACAAGCATCACATCGCCACCTTGGGTCAGGAGAAATCCATAATATCTCTCTGGCTCATGGCGAATCCTACTTGATCTACGAACAACCTGTGTTTCTTGAGCATTATCATTATTCTGCTCTTGTTCCACCTCAGGTTCAATGCTATTTTGTGGCTCTCGATCTTCATCGAGATCTATAGTCCTCCCACTGTTTCTTTTGGAAACAAAATCTCTTTCCATGAAGACAGCATCTCGAGCAATGAACACTTTCTGCTCAGAAGGACTATAAAAATAATACGCCTTTGTTTCTTTAGGGTATCCCACAAAATTGCACTCTTCGGATTTAGGTCCAAGCTTGTCAGATACTTGACGTTTTACAAACGCCTTGCATCCCCAAACTTTCATAAAGTTCATGCTTGACCGTTTCTCCTCCCATATCTCATATGGAGTCTTTTGAACCTTCTTGGTTGGAACACGGTTAAGTGTGAAAGCTGCTGTTTCTAGAGCATAACCCCAGAAACTTATTGGAAGATCTGCATGACTCATCATCGATCGTGCCATGTCCAACAAGGTGCGATTCCTCCTCTCTGAAACTCCATTCCATTGAGGTGTACCTGGCGGAGTGAGTTGTGATACAATACCACACTCTTTTAGATACTCTTTAAATTCGATGCTTAAGTATTCACCCCCACGATCGGATTGTAAGATTTTAATACTTGCACCTCCGCCTATTTGCTTCTCTACTTCAGCCTTGTATTCTTTGAATTTTTCAAAAGAATCGGATTTGTTCTTAATAAGATATACATATCCATATCTACTGAAGTCATCAGTAAATGTTATGAAGTAGTAGTAGCCTCCTCTAGCCATCACACGCATTGGGCCACATACATCACTATGTATTAGCTCCAAACGTTCAGTGGCCCTTTGACCCTTACCAGTAAAAAGGGCTTTAGTCATCTTACCAAGCAAACAAGATTCGCATTTTTCGTATGATTCAAAATCAAACTTATCCAAGTATCCATCCTTATGTAATTTGGATATGTGTTTCTCATTTATATGGCCTAGACGACAATGCCAGAGGTATGTTTGATTTGAGTCATTAACTTTAAGTCGTTTGTTTTCTATGTTGCAGATAGGATTATCTAAATCAAGAACATATAAACCATTAAATAAACGCGCAACACCATAGGTTAAATCATTCAAAGCAAAAGAGCAACTATTGTTCTTTATTATAAACGAAAAACCTTTCTTGTCCAAACAAGAAACAGAAATAATGTTTCTGCGAATCGCAGGCACGTAAAAACAGTCTTCAAGTTCTAAAACAAGCCCAGAGGGAAAAGATAAATAATAAGTTCCTACAGCTAAAGCAGTAACTTTTGCTCCATTGCCTACTCGTAGGTCCACTTCTCCCTTAGCCAAAGTCCTACTTCTCTGCAGTTCCTGCATATTTATACAAATGTGAGAAGCACATCCGGTATCCAATACCTGTAAAAACCCCAAATTTTGGATATAATTAAAACTTTTTATTAAGTAATGATAAAATGAGGAACAATGATTGTAATGAATGGATATTACTTTGGACAATGATCTTGATGCATTGGTATATTGTCAGAATAGAGTAATTCGATGGTTGAGGACCTTGATAAGAATAATCTACCATCCAGGAAGGAGCTAATGGATCCTTGAAGGGAAATGAGTACGTGCATAGTATTTTCCGTACGTGCATAGTGTTTCCCGTACGTGCATAGTGTTTCCTGTACGTGCATAGTAATTTGGTGGATGAATAGTAATTTTGTAAGTTGGAAAACTTTTCCCGCCACCCTATGTACGGGACGTGATATGGATGTTTCGAAGTCATATTAGTAATACGCGGAGGAAATAAGTGAATGCAGAGACGATCGGAATTCAGAAATTCCAAATTCTTTTTCGGAATAATATTTGACCGGACAGTGGATTAAATATTATTATAATCCAAGAATTGAGATATTAACTTTGAGGATTTGATATTTTGGGATGTTATTATATTTGATTTAAGAATGAAGGTAGGAAACCACTGAGGAAGTGAAACAAGCGTTCTAGAAACCGCTAAAACGTTATAACGAGATTAATCAATAAAGCGAACGAATCCTAGATTACGGATTAAGTTCGTATCGAGATTAAATATCCTACATGGTCATCACAAGGATTATATTAAGGATTGGGGAAGGTATTATGAATATCGAGAAATTTCCCGGTAAACCCTAGAGGTGAAACTACTTAGTTATTCGTCCGAACGATCAATCGAAACGGGCAATAACCGGACACAGAAACAAGCAGAGGAAGCAAGAGTCTTGTGCAAGTTACTAGTATAAAATATCTAGTAACCAAACTAGAATCAAGGAACTAGCACCCTAGAGAATGCAACTAAGTACTTAGCAAGGCAGCCATGTAGTTAGGCTAAAACCACCACATTTTCAACACTTGTCATGGTATTTCCTCATCCAACACCTCACCACTTTAATAAAGTAGCTTTATACAAGATATTATGTTGTAAGTGGATGAGAATGGATGAGATTAAATCATAGAAAACAAAAGAAACCAAGCAACTCTCCCCCCCCTTGCATATTCCATTCGGCCCTTCACTAATTCCAAAATCAAAACCCCTCTTCCCACCATCTTTTGATCTTGTAAAAATTATGGTGAGTCTTACATTTCCTAAAAGTGATCCCATAAAAATTTCAAAGCCAAACTCTCTTGTTTCCATTTTCAAATAATTCATCAAAGAGGAGGATGAATAGTGGTTTTATGAACTAATCTTGTTTTTTTTCTTGTTTTTCATGGTGGATTTAGCTAGCTTAGGATCATCCAAGGATAGATCAAGGCTTAGGAAGGTTATACTACTCTCTAAGGAAGGTATAAATCATTTCAAACCCTAAGCTTTACTTTGAGTTTATGCATGATTCATGGTGATTTTGGATTAAGTGATATTAGTAGTATTCTACCACCATGTTAGCATGATTTTGTGGTTAGATTAGCTTTATGATGATATATTGATGAAGCATGATATTCTTGAGCTTTTCAGAGATGATTATTAACTGTAGTAATTGATTAGATGCCCGGTGTGGCTTGGTTGTTGCGTAATGAATTTTAGAACGCTCGATTCGTAGCCGTCGTAATGCCCGATTTTCATTAACACTAAGTAACCGAACTGGTCAGTAGCCATAACTCTCTGTTCTTGGCAAGTTAATGAACCCTACTGATAGATTTTTGAACATAGATCACTTTGGCGAAAGAATCGAAGCATTTCGATTTACGGTTTAGGAATTATGACCAAATTACTAAAAGTAGTTCGAATCCGTAAACGAAAGTTCGTAACTGAAATTGAACCCTCGTAAACTATGTAACGTCATGGCGAATCTTGGTAAATAAATACTAGAGGTAAAAAGGAAGGTGTGAAAGAAAACCGTATGTCAAAAGGATCATTTTTCGATTTATTAAAAATGTTCGAGTCGAGGTTAAACGCGAACGAGCCCCTAAAAGACGACTCTTTTATAACTTCGGTAAAACACTTAGAAAACGGGCGATAAAACTCGGAGTATAATATTGGTTCGTAACGATCGACCTTAGAACTCATATGACTTAAGTATGTCCCAAGTATAAGTACAGTGACCTGTCGTATCAACGAACGAATGTCGGGTCGGATCAGTGATAAAAAGGAATCCACTAAAAGGGGTGGGTATAACGAGATAACTCGAGAACGTGTTTCGAATTAAGTATAACTTAACTTTTAATATGTTAAGTGATTAATCCCGAATGCCTTGGCTATTTATAGATCACCAAGCTGAACCGGGACCCGCTACCACTACCCCTTACCGTACTCGACTACCAGGCAAGTTTCAATTCCCTTCTTTTAGGCTGTTGTTGTGATTGAATAAATATATAAATATGTTTTCTGTTATACATATGCCATAGCATGCATGCCTACTTTCAAGTTATATCATTATGCTTGTTCCCTGATTGTTATTGGCTTATAAATTAGATAGCTATCGTATCAACTATAAGCCGGTTATTGTAAGACCCTCATAGAAGGGCGTATACATCTTATTCATCAAATATAGACCGGGAGTCAATATTTCTTGACATATCGAGATTACCTCGGAAGAAAATATCTAAGTAAATATTTTCCATTATTCGGGTGACGAATATTATTTGAATATTCGTTCGAGATTATTTATTTAACGATCCCTACTTCAAATAATTATTTGAACGTAACTATTCGACGAATAATATTTTTTTTAATATTCATTCAGAGTCGAATTATTTATCGATTATTATTTCGAATATTCTTCTAAAGGTTGGACTACTAAATGAATAGTATTTGGATATTCATTTAGAATATTATTCATTAAATGAATATTACTTGTGAATATTCATTTAAGATAGTAATTACCTGATGAATATTATTTTAATGTTCATCTGAAGCTTGATTTGTTTATCGAGTCTTATCTCGAATATTCCTTTAAAGCTTGGATTACTAAATGATTATTACTTGATATTCATTTAGAATATTATTCATTAAATGAATATTACTTTTTCAATAAACATTTAAATTCCTAATTAATTATGAATATTATTTTGAATATTCATTTGAATATTTAATTATGCAATAAATATTCTCTCGATATTTCTTCAAGGATTATTTGAGAAATACTCTGATTAAAGATATTCATTCATACTCCTAAATATTCTGTAAAATATTTTAATAAATATTCTCTGAATATTTATTCCATACTTAGAATAACCTCGATAAGCTTTATCTTCTTCGATTATTATGGAAAATATTTCGGAGTCATATTATTATTAATCATATATCAAGAAAGGTTCTCAGACATCATTCTTCTTTGAGTCTATCTCCCTAATAATAAGGGAACCTTACTTGGAAAATGTTAATTATCTTGTCAACTTCTCGGTCATAAAGTATTCTCTTCACTCGCAACTCGGGTGCTATTGACTTATTAAGTCGTTGTTTACCTTCTCATCTTTCGAGGGGTAAGATTGTTGGAACAAGTTGATATTCGTTACCAAGCAATAGCTTGGAAGTGATTGGTGAATTTTCCTTTCCAACTAGATACAACTACTTTGTAGAGTCTTATCAACAAGTATTATACTTGGGAAAAGGGGGACGAACGTTACATTCAGAATCATGAATTCTATTTGAACTAGGAGTCGTGTAAGAGGCCGAGTAGCGCCGGTCCATCCCCTTTGGCCCAACCGTTGGCCGGGGAGAGCTAGTAAGGCGGTAGACAAGTAAACCCGTCAGTTCTTCCTTCTACTGGTAGTAAATCTAAATTGAGTTGTACGATCTCGACTGATCATCAAGATTGGAACAGCGGGCGCGGTGAATACTCCATCATTGGTTCATCATCCAAACTTATTTATTTCCTGCAACATGATTACTGTTGGCAGAGCTGGAAAAGTGTTCATAACTGGAATTGCAACCTTTTCATGCAAGTTCCTCTTCTTAAAAACAATGAGAATATCTCGCTTACTTTTGATGTAGCAGATATTTCTACAAACAAATACTTTAAGTTACCTTGTAACTTCATCGTTCATATTATACTGGCATCATTTCCGTAAATGCATGGCACATGGTTTGAAAGATACTTTTGAACTGTTATACATTATCGTTCAGTTATATATTATTGTTGGTGGGCTATTTCTCACCCTTGCTTTATTATTATATCACAACAACAGCTAGACCAGATGACTCGCACAAGGCGCACTCGACGCGGGCGAGGACGATGAGACTACCAGAGCTGAAGAAGAAGCTATTGGTAGGATATATTTATTCTTTCAGTACCAAGAATATAGTCTAGTATGACTTATGTAAATGGATGGCAAAGAGTATGTATTTATATTGAAATTCTTTCGGATTGTAAGAACTCATAATGTGATTAATAAAAATTTGATTGTTACTCTGATTTCATCTCTGGAACTATAACGTGTGTGTTTTATATTGTTGTGTTGGGTCATAGAGACGTAATTTATTTTATGTTAAGGAAAGTTCAATTGTTGTGGATAGAATTGGAAACCGTAACCACCGGATCCCGGACCCCGGATCTGGGCGTGTTACAGAAGTGGTATCAGAGCGTACGTTATAAACCCCAGAGATGAGGTGACGTTAAAACAATAAATTCAATAAGATAATAAGAACTCTTGCCAAGTTCATAGTCGGACTACTTAATGTAGTGATGACATATAAAACCCTTATGGGAACTCGTAAGTATCATAATAGTAACTTAGCTCGATATCGTATCGACGAGTAAGGCGACAGACCTTGAGGCATACGAGCAGCAGCGCGATGATGCTTTATATGCTGAAGATCAGCGGGTAATTCGATGGAGTACCCTACTGGAGACCCGGAAGAGGTTCCAGCAGATAAGGAAAATCCTGTTAGGATAAGGAGCTTACCCATGGGTAATGAGGGTCGCAGCCAGAATGACTGTGATGATTAAGATATGGTGCTCAGAAAAGTGAGTATAAAGAACTGAGATATTATTAAGAGATCTGAAGATGCATGTTGAATTCATGGCCGGACTACCAGATGTAGTACCAGCAAGAAAGAAGGATTGGAAGAATTACTTGAGATCTTATACCGAAATAGATGAGAATCCTTAGAGATTTTCATCTTAACAAAGAAAGAGCTAGAGAGATGTATGATTATCAAAGACAGCGATATAGGACGAGGAGCAGAGTCCCTAGGAATAGTTGAGAATGAGGCAGTAAGTGCCATATCATTTGATAAATGAATCAGTATGAATATTGTCAGTAATAATTCGCCACGAGAAGGCAGATGTCATAGGTTATAATTTACGAAACCAAAGTGAGGTTAATGAGGTGGTTTTATTCAGGGAAATGTTCATGAATGAATCAGTAGAAAGTAAAGACATTGGGAAGTGACAGCATGATTGGGTAAAGTTATATAAGGAAGTAGTAAGCAAGACAATGATCTCAGAACCTACCGAAAGATAAGACCAGTGAGTCAAGATGAACTCATAATGAGACTACTGCCAGAGACTGAGTATAGAGTTAATTCAACTCAGTTAAATGATGAACCAGAAACGTTAGATGCATGTGATTCAGAGGAATATTAAATTCCTTCTTCTCTTTGAATGGATTATAGTAGTTACCTTAAGTTTACTCCGACACGGAATTATAATAGATCAAGTAATACGATCAGCAGTTAAAGAGAAAAATGTGAGAAAATCTTCCTGGAGCTAAAAGGTGAAATTGGTAATGACCAAGAGCTGGCATTGCTTAATGGAAAAAGGAGACTTTGTGCTTCCAACGACGCTTCGCATAAAGGGTTAGGTAGACCGACATTTGGTAGTATTGAATATCAGGACGTATAGGTATCAGGACGTTGTGTCAGGTTTCAGTTTGAAACTGTTGATTCCCTTCTAAGGGATGGATATAATTGATTCCTCTCCAGTGGGTAAACTTCCAATCTGATGATGATTATTTTGTTAACTATGACTGCTTATGATTCCACCTGCTTGGAGGTTCATAGAACTATTCTTCAGGTTTCGAAACTGGTCTCCTTAATGTTACCAGTAGGTGGGTAGATTGATCAAAATTTCCCTGAGTCTGGAAAGGAATTCGGTGAATTTTGGCAAACCTTGTCTTCCTGATTATCAGAGAATGTCATGGAAGAGAGTAGAAACTGGAGCAAACCCTGTGATTTGGGTAAGGATGCTGTAAAATGGGTTAGTAAACGGACCCTGAGCATTATAATCGACGGTAGTGATAAAATGATGAAGTGAGATTGGACGAAAACAGGAAATGTAAGTAAGAAACTGTTAGGTCCAAAATAGTTTGTAGAAGGGGGGGTTGAATACAAACTATACCGTTTTATCGAATTTGCTCTTTTCTTAAAAATATTAAAATATTAAATCAAGAACAAATTGATGCGGAATAAAACGAATACCGATATTTCAAGTTGAATATAAAATTTATATTAACTTGATGGGGTGTGTCTAAATACACGGGTACAAATTACAAGGTTTGATGACCAAACTAATTATTACAAATTCTATAGAAAATTCGACATGAATTTTTCTATATTTGTAAATAAAAAGATCGAAATTTATTATTACAAATTCTATAGAAAATTCGACATGAACTTTTCTATATTTGTAATAAAAAGATCGAGAGATTCTAGGGAACTTAATCCGCTAGATAGTTCCACAAGTGCAAGTAAACAATTTCTAGTGGTTTAGATTTGTCAATACAAGCTAGAAATAATTTACAAGAATTTATTTGATGTTCAAGGAACTATTTTTCTCTTGGTCTCTCTCTGCTGTGTTCTGCTGGAGAAGTGAAGATTCTTGGCTGTTCTACTGTGTCTGCTGGTGTATTTATAGCCATTTAAGTCTTGTACTGATCTAGTATGACTTAAACTGCTTTAAGACATAATAAATCAGCTGTCAGCATGACTTAAACTTGCTCCAAGACATAATTTTCTTCATTAAGAGTTACACAAACCTCCATTAAGACATAAAATGTGTCGGTATGACTTAACAGAAGTTAGGTACGACTTAAAACAGCTGGCAAGAAGTCGGTAAGACTTAAATCAGGTCGGTAAGACATAATCCTGAATAGCTCGGTATGACTTAACTGATTAGGTCATATTCGCTGAGCAGAATTGTTTTAAGTCTTTAAACACTTATATTAATTCTGATTTAATTAATTAATTAATTAATTTAAAGAATAAATTAATTCTGATTGAATTAATTTATAAAATAAATTAGCCAACTAATTTAATTTAATTAAAAGAGAATTAATATGAAGTCTTTTTATAATTATATTAATTCCAACTTAATTAATCTTTTAATTAATTTATTGAATAAATTAATTCGAATAGAATTAATTTATCAAATAAATAAATCAAATGACTTAATTAATTAAGTGAAAATTAATATACCTCCTTGCTTGATAATTATATTAATTCTAACTTAATTAATCTTTTAAATAATTTATTGAATAAATTAATTCGGATAGAATTAATTTATCAAATAAATAATTCAAATGACTTAATTAATTAAGATAAAATTAATATACCTCATTGATAGCATAACCCTTGTGGTCTTCTATGTCTTGATAAATTTGATCCTCCACAAAGATTATTCCTTAGCAAGTCTTGATTACAAAACCATTGTGGTTAATTAATTTAGCACCTCTGTTGCTTGCCCAATGATTTCTTCCATACCAGTCATGATAGCTTGAACCACTGAAAATAATAAAGAATTACCACCGAATTTTTGTTGACGCTCGATGCACGGTCTGGTTCATGAGCGACTAACTCCAACGGCTTTTCTTTATTTTTGACTCTATGATTTGGTTCCTTTCTTTTCTTAACATACCAGTCTTGACAGCTTGAACCACTGAAGTTAATGATAAACAACCACTGTTTAATGTTGACACTCGATGTACTGTCTGGTTCATGAGTGACTAACCGCAATGACTGTTCTTCATATATTGACTTTAAAGTTGTGGTTCATGTCTTCTTTTTCTTCACTCTTTTTCAAACCTTTATAATCTGTATTCTGCCACTGTAGGAACCTCTTGTCACTATAAATAGAATCCACTGTCTTGATTACTCCACTGATGCTTGATCAACTGAATGAACTTCTTCAAGTGTAGTATACCTCAAAACAGTAGATTGACTTTGTCTTCTTTCTTTTCTGACAGATAATACAATTGAGATCCCTGTGACAGTACATATACTATTTACTATTACATTCTTGTTTAAGTTGAGTTGAATCCTCGAAATACAAATAGGCTATGTCATATGCCTTTCAATCTCCCCCTATTTGTTTGTTAAACATTAACATACAAATTCCTAGAGGATAACTCAACTACAAACAAGAAGAAGATAAAGCTTTAAAGAGCTATAGTAAATAATACATAAAAAAATTTTCTGGTTTAGATATTACAATTCCAGAATCTCAGTATATGAAATGATAGATGATTGTTCCTCTGACAATGAATTAAGTAACTCATCTTCATTTCTTGACATATCTGCCTGATAACCCTTTACATCGAATATTGAACATTATCAGCAGATACTGGGAATTCTTCAGTGGTAAAGAATATGACTTGTCAACCACATACTGAAGAATTCTTCTTTGTCGTTTCATACTTCTCTCCTTCCTTATGTCTCCCTACCTAAGGTGATATGACTCTTCCTTAAAACGGTGAATACTCCCCCTTTCTAAGGTATATCCTTTTTCATATCTCTCCCCCTTAGATATAAAATCTCCCCCTCACTAAGGTAAGCTTCTAAGGTAAGCTTATACTCTCCCCCTTAGTTGAGTATCTCTTACTAAGGCAATCTTTGAGTATATCTTCTTCGATATATCTCTCCCCCTTAGTTGAGTAATCCTCCAAGCATTCAATTATAGCAAACATCCAATTAAATTAGATGATACTAAATTTTCAATTATAACTCACCTCTTACCTTTAGTACAACAGATTCTTCATGCATATAACATTGTCTGCTGGAATAAAGAAAAGAAGCTTTGCTTGTGTTGAAGGATTTTCATGAAGACTTCCAGAATAGAAGTATGTAGGCTGATCAACTTTGCCTTTTAGATATGATAGAATGGCCTCACTATTGATCATCCTGACAACCAAATCTTCCGACAATTTCCTTGTATCTCCCAAATCTTGTAAGTAAACTTTGTTTGGGAATAGGGAATGAGATTTGGTGTTTATCTTTCTTCCTCACTGTGAGTGTGTGATTCTGTTTCGTGTACCTCACAAGTGTTTAGCTCATCTCTCCACTCATATCACTTAAAATGAGTGATCTCATCTCACAACTCTCAAGTGTTTACACTCATGCTCACTAGTGTATCACTCTTATCTCTCATAGCTCCAACATCCATGTGTACCTGCAAGGAAAATTCACCATAGCCCCTTCTAGAGAGGTCACTGGTGGTGCAATGGGGTTTTGCAAATCCCCGATCCTCGTTAGATTCGTCAGACGAATCTGAGTCATAATCTACAAGTTTATAAAATTTTCCCTTTTTATGGGTTTCAGATTTGAATTCTGAGAAGGTAAACAATGATCTATAAAATTTAGCATTGAGATCAAAGTTCCCTTCAAATGTCTGTGAAGACATCACCTTGTTAAACTCATCAGGTAAATCTGAATCATAGTTCACAAGTTGCTGATCCGCACCTATGTCGGACCCGATACCCGTAGGATCCAGAGATGTTTCCTCTGGGGAGTTAGATAATGATCTTGTTGAATTTTGCATTGAGATCAATACCTTCTCTCGAGGTCTGTGAAGACTCTTGGTTCTTTGAGGAACCTTTAACTTATAATCCTAACCGTAAAATGGTCGGAGTATGAGTTGTTTCCGTCAATTCATCCTTAGTGTGTACATTTTGTGCATAGGAAGTATTTTAGTATTGTGTATGAGGTAGTGACTTACCAACAGATGCCCTGGCTGACAGGCGAATTTCAATAGACTCATCCTTTTGAGAGAATAAATCCAGAGACTGTTATAGTGCCATTTTCAGCTCTGCATCCTTTTGGGAGAATGCAGGCGAGCTTACAGATACCTCAAGTTATATACATCTATTCTCCTTGAGAGGTAGATCTGTGGGTTTACTATCCCTCACATCCTTATTTGCTGCATCAAGTGCAGTTACTCCCTTAATGACCTCTAGTCAAATAAGTTACTTCCATTTCAGGGGTAAGTTAGGATGTGTTTAGATTTTGATTTATAGTCTGGGATAGAAGTTGTTGGGTTTACAACCTCATGACTTTCATGTGAGAAAACTTCCACTAGGAGTTGAACCTGCATCACATAGCAATAGAGCAATATAGAGATAGAATGCATTTACATCATACCATAACATTATGTGAAAACATATGCATTATATCTTGTGAGTGAAATGATGTACAATTGTGACTTCAAAAAAAAGTTTTATAATATAAGCAATCACAACTGTAGAAAGATTTCAGTTTTCTTTTAAAAACTGTTAATGTGCAAGAGTTTGTATTTATGCATAAAACAATGTATTATCATGTCTTTTAATGAAAACTAGGTCGTTTTAATTTTAAAAGACACAAACTCTTGACTTCGCAGTAATTAAGAAAGAAAGATTTTCTTTAAGTGCTTATTATGTATAGAGAACTTTAACACAAAGTCAGTGAAAAGACTCATACAAGCACTTGATGTCATTTAGGTGACAAAGATTACCAAGTACATAAGTACAGATAACCAATGTCTCTCCTTTGACACTTCATTACTTAGCACAACATAAACTAAGTAATCGACTGATGGATGTAAAATATTCTAAGAACTATCATATGTATAAAGTGGTGTATAACCAGAATTAGAGAATTTAATTTTGAAAAATCTTCACCACTTCAAAATATGATAGGAGACCGAATGTAACTTTAAGTCTCACTTACTTAGAAAGTTGAACACCTTAATATATACTAACACTAATGATTTTTAGATAAGACACGCTTACTCAGAATAAATCCTAAGTAATATCATCAGAGATAATATATACATCACAATTAGTTTGCAATAAAGTATCAGAACAACTAGCAATTGTTAGTAAACAAATATTTTACTATTTGATACCAACTGCTAGTATTTATCAAATACTTAGAATGCAAGTAATTGTGTGTATGATTACTTTACCAAAATTAAATTATGAGCAAATAAACCATTGAATTGCTTCATGTCATAATTTAACTAGGATATAAATAATCACTGCTAAATACTAAATATTCAATGATACCAATCGTTTGATAAATTCAATCTATTGTAAGATAAATTCAATTTAGTGAAGATTGAATTGTTACATTGAGTACCAATTGACAGAATGAATATTAGTATCTAACTACTTAAGAACATCATTCACTGATATTCATAAGTACGAGGAACTAGTTGACAAGAAATACACAAGCTCTTAAGTAATAACATTTCAGACTTATGACTTCAAGGAAACTCCTCGATAATAACAATTGTTAACTCCTAACAACTGTTTACTGGTAGACAACCTTGGTTCTATAAATAAGACTCGATTACCAAAGTTGTCTTGTCTGCAATCTTAGAAATGATATTCTAAGTCCTATACACCTTGATCCATAGTATATAACATTTATTATCAAAGTGATTAGAATCTTGCAAATAAGCACAAAAATTATTCAAAGTAATTGAACAATGGTCACTTTAGATATTTCAATATCCATAGTTCTACTTATAGAATTTTCATACTATGCATAGTAATATGAGTGAATTGTAAAATATATAACAATGATTACTTAGAGGAGTTCTAAGTAATTTCACACATACCAATACATCTCACAATTAGTTAGTAAATAGAATTCTAACTAAATATCATTAACTGATATAAGTCAAAACTTCAATACAACCAATTGTTAGAACCATGATATTAATTATAGTGAATTTCTGAAAATGGGATATTAAAGTTCACTAGAATTAACATCTCATAACTGATTGAAGACCAATACAGATTAGGTCCAAATTAGTTATGTTGTTTATTTATTTTAATAAATATGAGGTACAGAGCAAATACTAAATTGAATTGCTTCAAGTCCGTAACCCACATAAATCAAAACAAATAATTAAATAATTAAATACTAAATCTCTATGAGTTAGATTTTAGCATTTAAGTATTTAAATTATCCTTAAATAATCACCACTAAAATATATTACAATTATACACATGGCAATCATTCAACAGATAATTCTCAGCGTGAGGTCTGGATGTAAATAAGTTCACAATTCCTTTCGATACAGACAATTGAATACTTGTGAGCTTACTTAAGAATTACTTAACAGATGGGATTTACAAATCATATAGCATTAATAAAATCCCAAGTTTACAAACCAATCTTGAAAAATTAATTTCATCAAGTGATTTAGCAAACATGTCTGTAAGTTATTCTTAGCTAAAGACATGCTCTCGAAATAATTGATACCTTATGCAAGTTGTTTAGCCTTGAGCGTTCCACAGAGTTGTTGGAGATAAATTTTATTCCTTGTGTTCTCCTTCTTTCGTACAACTCATTTGATCTGTCTCTATGCAGCAAAACATGTCAGAACTGATGTTTCTAGGGTACCATCTCCGGAGATGGGTCCAACTTAAGACATCTGAAAATCAAGTGTAATAACTACAAGAATAGATTCTCTATGATCCACTTGGGGCCTTGCAAATTTGCATATTGAGAATAAAATATGTGTGTAAGTGATCTAATAGCAATTGAAAAAGATAATAAGCTGATGATTACTCTATAGCCCGATTAGGTCTTAATTAGTAGATCCTGAACTTATTGGGTCAAATATCTCTAGGGTACCATTTCCTCAGATCCGGGTCCATCTTAAGATTTTTGATTACCAACTTGTTAGGTCCAAACTAATAGGTCAAAAGCCAGCTATAGTGGTGTGTTGGCATGTAGTCTTGACAGGTCTAAAATCTTCTAAACAGAAACAAAAGATCCTGGACTTACTTTTATTGTCATCATTCTTTTGGCTTACTTGTGCTCCAAATAGAATTATTCTTTTGGCTTGCCTGAGCTCCTAAAAGGATTCTTCTATTGGCTTGCATGAAGTAATTCAAAAGAATTGCAACTTTACCAACATCAAAACAGCAAATATCTTGATACCAATTTATAGCTAGTAGATCAACATATAATATAATCAAGATATCATTGTACATATATATCATTTATGTTTGTGCCTAAAGATGTATAGAGTTCTATAAATATGACACCAATTGTTAAAAGATACCAATCTTTAAGGATTGATACCAACTGTTAAATTATAGTTAGAGTGTCATACCATGTCTTCCATGCTTGCTTGAGTGATGATACCAGTTCATACTAACCTGTAGAGATCTTCAATTATCTCAACAACCAGGAGTGCACTTGTTCACATTCCTCTAGCATCCAGATTCAGTAGGTCCAGATGTTCATTGTAATCTTGAATGTAAAATAGGTGCCTGATATCCTCAAGTCTTGTCACTGGTGCTTCTTGTTAAATATACCATTTAATCAAATTGTAACCTAGCATCCAGTTTGGCCTTGTCCCTCATAACAATGCCTTGACATCATCCAGGTAGACTTCTGGTTATCCTTGTACCAAATACAGCCTTGTTGTTTGGTCTGGATACCAGCTTCCCTTCAATCTGCCTTTTGTACTGGTTGAGATCATCTTGCATTGCAATCACTCAATCTGGATCTTTCAGAGCTTTTGTAGCTTTCTTAGTTTCATCTAAAAGAAAACTAAAGAAATAATCATTAGTACTTGAAGCTCTGCTAGTCTTTTACTTCCACCATTAGAAACACTAAGAACTAGAACAAAGAGTTAATTGAGTCAACACTCTTTGTCTTGGCAGACATGTTCTCATAGTGTCCTTTGACTTTCAGTGTGGTGTTGAGTTGACTAGTTGATCGTTCTGTTGCTCCCCCTAAGCTGCTGTTGGGTTTACATGAAGATTCTCCATGTTTGACATTGCTTGGATCTGAATCACCATCACCATTGACAGCTGGGAGCTGGAAGTTGTTGAACATCACTAAGACTTTCAATCACCTTCTGTTGATTAATAACAATCACCCTATAGGCTGTTGACTCCATTAAGTAACAAAGGAAATTATCCTCTTGAGCATTAGCTGATTGCTAGGATGCTCACTTTCGATTTAATCTTTCAAAACAATTTCCTTCATACTTATGGGGTCTTCCTAAAATTCTTACGGATCAGGGTTTAAGATGTGATCAATCACCATCAGTGGTGTCTTGTCTTCAGATTGTCTGAACAACAACTTGTTTGTTGAGAGAAGTCATCAGTCATCACTACTAAAATATATTTTACTTTGATGTAGAACTTCTGTGTGATGCTTCTTTGACTTCCCTTTATGACATGCCTCGTAATTTTATTTCACTTTAATTTCAGATGAGGTAGTCTCCTTTACTGATTCGATTTCCAGGAAAGAATCTCTTGATATGACATTCAGGTGAGAGAGCTCCTTATGTCATAGCTGAACTCCTATCTGATGAAGCTTTAGATTTGACCTTGATGACTTCACCTTTGATTGCGATTCCATGTCAGCTACAGATAATTTCTCTTTCCTTAATCCTCGAACAGTAGGCTCTTCATCTTGTAAAAGATGCTTTATTACTGACAACATTCCTTAGCTATTGAATAGCCTTGACCCTAGGTCATACCCTTGCTGTTGTCTCCAAGGGATAATCACTTGGTTTGTCTTCACATTCACATTTGATAGCAGGGTTCTTTCTTCGATGATATGCTTTGAATAAATCATTAACAATGCATAATCGATTAACCTGTTTAGCCCTACATTCACAAATTGATAAAAAGTTCTTGGTACCCAAATTGTTTAATTGGGTCCAGATGGATTAGAGATTTCTCTTTTATTAGAGTTAACAACAGTTTTAACCTTAACATGCTCATTCTTATCTTTGACTGACCATTTCTCCTTTTTAATGTCATTGACAAAATATTCACTGAACAAGGAGAATAATGGTTCCTTCCTAAAATAAGGAGGACTAGCAGTCTGTACCTTATTGTTATTCTTAAACATGCTTTTTCTATGATCAATGCAAATACTAGGAAATGCATTTATGACATTTGAACTAAGCAGGCATGATAATAAGAATACATTGCATACATTCAGCATTAAAACAATGCAGATAAGAATTATGCAAATTAGGCATGTTATGCATTTTAGAAAATTCAGTACTATCTACTTTAACCTATGTACAGTTGTGTAACAGGTAGCAAGTAGATTTACAGATATTCAATAATTTTATAAACATGCATGGAATAGAAGAATTAATAATTAATCACTAATTCTATCCAATCCATTCCTATTGTTATATTATATTATATAATCTCTATTACCTAAGTCAGATTTACAAATGACTTGATGTTCTACTGACACCCTAGGTAATTATTCCATCTTTTAAACTTTTTAAACCTTAACAAACAATTCAGAATGAATAAGCAAATCTTGTTCTACTGGGGATCCTGAAACTAGCTTAAGCAGAGGTCTTATATGCTTAACATATAACAATTAAGAATTAAAAGATATTGTCTAAGGAACAGCTCTAACTCACTATTGCAATTAATTAAATTCTGCAAATATTCATACACATATTAAGATCTTCTAACCAAGGATTTAATAATTAAAAAACTAAGATCTTAACATGCTTTGAATTCCTGAGAATTACATATTACACTAGTTCGAAGAATTGATACCTGAGACATATGAGGTGAATCATCTTCAGAGATTGCTATGAAGGCAAGATATTAATTATGCTCTTCTCATCATCATCTGATCCATCCCAACTCTTTTCTTCAGCAAGATAAGTTCTGCACTGATGCTTCTGTTTCATCTCATTTAATGAATCCCTATTCATCCTTGTCTGTCAGAATTCTGTACCATGTTGCACACCTTGATAGTTACTTATCACATAACACTTTTCATAACTGCAACTATCATGTTTTGTTCTTTCCACCAACTCAGTCTTGTAGCCACCTCTTGAACTGTATCCTGAAGAGTTTCTGCTTCGGAATAGATAGGCCTAATTCCTTGATTAAACATTTGTACTCTTTCTACATTAGTAACTCTTCATGTATGTTTTGAGGTTCCATCATTAATTCCTGACTGAGATGTCTAACTGTCTAGTTCATTCTCAAACCTCCTTGATTCCACTTTTCTAAAATCTCTATTGATTCCTTGAAAGATATTTCTTGGTACAATCCACTAAGTGTAGTAGATGTTACATTGGAGCAATCCACTTAGTGTTTGTATATCACAGAATCAATAGACTTAATTCAAATCTTCGAGAAAAATTCTATCCACTTAACCTCTTCCATTCCTACTTCTGAAAAATCAGTGAATTCTATGGATATAAATTTGAGGAGCTTCCATAAATTTTTCTTCAGTAGGTAGAAATTAATTTCGTTGAAAAATGCATTTTCTTCAAACGATTCAAATCATCTTTGACGTCCGGAGGAATCTTCAACTAACAATCTTCTTAGAACTATTGGCTTAGAATAAATTCAAAATATTTAAAATTCAAAAACTTCAAGGACTTGAACATTTTTTAGAATTAACAAATCTGAAAATAAGTTCAAATTAATTAAAATTTGAAATTCTTAAGAATTGAAAATTTTGAAAATTAGACAATTTGAAAATAAATTCAAGTTGTTTAAAAATCAAAAAAACCAAGTATTAAAAACTTCAAGAATTAAAAAAGTTGAAATTTAAGTCAAATTAATTAAGAATCAAGAAATCAAGAAATGAATTTTTTGAGAGTTAAAGAATTCGAAAATATATTCAAGTTAATTAAAATTCGAAATTACCAAGAATTAAAAATTTTGAAAATTAAACAATTTGAAATTAAATTCAAGTTGTTTAAAAACCAAAATTTCCAAGAATTAATCATTTCAAGAATTAAAAAATTCGAATCTAAGTTCAAATTATTTAAATATCAAAAATCTCAAAAATGAATATTTTTTAAGGTTAAAGAATTCGAAAATAAGAGGAGTTGACTTTTTGGTCTAATACCGGATTTAATTTCTGTACGGGTCAACAAACTCGAAATACAATTTGAGGACCACAAAAATATGGATCTTGATTTGTGCGTCAATCAAAAGGCTCGGATACCAATTGTTAGGTCCAAAATAGTTTGTAGAAGGGGGGGTTGAATACAAACTATACCATTTTATCGAATTTGCTCTTTTCTTAAAAATATTAAAATATTAAATCAAGAACAAATTGATGCGGAATAAAACGAATACCGATATTTCAAGTTGAATATAAAATTTATATTAACTTGATGGGGTGTGTCTAAATACACGGGTACAAATTACAAGGTTTGATGACCAAACTAATTATTACAAATTCTATAGAAAATTCGACATGAATTTTTCTATATTTGTAAATAAAAAGATCGAAATTTATTATTACAAATTCTATAGAAAATTCGACATGAACTTTTCTATATTTGTAATAAAAAGATCGAGAGATTCTAGGGAACTTAATCCGCTAGATAGTTCCACAAGTGCAAGTAAACAATTTCTAGTGGTTTAGATTTGTCAATACAAGCTAGAAATAATTTACAAGAATTTATTTGATGTTGAAGGAACTATTTTTCTCTTGTTCTCTCTCTGCTGTGTTCTACTGGAGAAGTGAAGATTCTTGGCTGTTCTACTGTATCTGCTGGTGTATTTATAGCCATTTAAGTCTTGTACTGATCTGGTATGACTTAAACTGCTTTAAGACATAATAAATCAGCTGTCAGCATGACTTAAACTTGCTCCAAGACATAATTTTCTTCATTAAGACTTACACAAACCTCCATTAAGACATAAAATGTGTCGGTATGACTTAACAGAAGTTAGGTACGACTTAAAACAGCTGGCAAGAAGTCGGTAAGACTTAAATCAGGTCGGTAAGACTTAAATCAGGTCGGTAAGACATAATCCTGAATAGCTCGGTATGACTTAACTGATTAGGTCATATTCGCTGAGCAGAATTATTTTAAGTCTTTAAACACTTATATTAATTCTGATTTAATTAATTAATTAATTAATTTAAAGAATAAATTAATTCTGATTGAATTAATTTATAAAATAAATTAGCCAACTAATTTAATTTAATTAAAAGAGAATTAATATGAAGTCTTTTTATAATTATATTAATTCCAACTTAATTAATCTTTTAATTAATTTATTGAATAAATTAATTCGAATAGAATTAATTTATCAAATAAATAAATCAAATGACTTAATTAATTAAGTGAAAATTAATATACCTCCTTGCTTGATAATTATATTAATTCTAACTTAATTAATCTTTTAAATAATTTATTGAATAAATTAATTCGGATAGAATTAATTTATCAAATAAATAATTCAAATGACTTAATTAATTAAGATAAAATTAATATACCTCCTTGATAGCATAACCCTTGTGGTCTTCTATGTCTTGATAAATTTGATCCTCCACAAAGATTATTCCTTAGCAAGTCTTGATTACAAAACCATTGTGGTTAATTAATTTAGCACCTCTGTTGCTTGCCCAATGATTTCTTCCATACCAGTCATGATAGCTTGAACCACTGAAAATAATAAAGAATTACCACCGAATTTTTGTTGACGCTCGATGCACGGTCTGGTTCATGAGCGACTAACTCCAACGGCTTTTCTTTATTTTTGACTCTATGATTTGGTTCCTTTCTTTTCTTAACATACCAGTCTTGACAGCTTGAACCACTGAAGTTAATGATAAACAACCACTGTTTAATGTTGACACTCGATGTACTGTCTGGTTCATGAGTGACTAACCGCAATGACTGTTCTTCATATATTGACTTTAAAGTTGTGGTTCATGTCTTCTTTTTCTTCACTCTTTTTCAAACCTTTATAATCTGTATTCTGCCACTGTAGGAACCTCTTGTCACTATAAATAGAATCCATTGTCTTGATTACTCCACTGATGCTTGATCAACTGAATGAACTTCTTCAAGTGTAGTATACCTCAAAACAGTAGATTGACTTTGTCTTCTTTCTTTTCTGACAGATAATACAATTGAGATCCCTGTGACAGTACATATACTATTTACTATTACATTCTTGTTTAAGTTGAGTTGAATCCTCGAAATACAAATAGGCTATGTCATATGCCTTTCAGAAACCAGCCGGACTGAGAAATTCCAGGATTGACTTAAATGAAAAGGCTGTTATGCCAGGAATGGTAAGCTTGTGTGGCACGCGGGATTGATAAGAATAGTTGAAAAGATAAAAGTGGAGGAAAGGTGACCGGAGACGGTGCCGAGTAGTCGATTAAGACTTATATGGAGTAAAGTTGTGGAAAGGTAGAAAGGTATCAAAGAAGAAGGCACCATGCCGGCAATTGCTAGAAAAGTAATGCTATTAGCCAACCCCTAAAATCATATATTTTTATTTTAGTGTGGCCAGTTGAGGCCAAGTCACAACGGACTATAAAGTGACTAGACCAGCAATGAAAAGACAAAGCAGGGTTGCTTCTAAGTAAGCACCGACTGCAAGGGCTTCTGATATAAAGGAAATATTAATGAGATCGTAGGAGTCTTCTACTAAACCCTTTGCAACCCATGTTTTGATGGGGAATTTACTAGACCTTTTTGGGATGGGGTAACCCGTACGAAAGTGACTCATGTGTATATGGTTGTCCAAGATTACGAGTAAAATGGAAGTATAGTGACTTGAGATGTATGATGTTAGGGTATCATGAATACCATGAACATATTACGACTAAGTTAAGTAAACAACGAAGGTTTATGAAGAGAGTATAGAAATGGTCAGAGATGGATCAGTATGCTGTAGAAATTTTGTCTAAGGCAAGTACATTTGAGAAGAACGATAAGTACTAAGAGATTCACGTTGAACTCGACCAATATTTTCCAAAACATCCTTGCTGCCAGTACCAAGTTCTGTAAGAGAGGAGATAGGCATACGTTGCCTTTTTGGAAGGCCAAATTGGCTGACAACTATCTGAAAGAAGAGGGTGGCATTAAGCCACCGATCGATTATCAAATGAGAATGATTGAAAAAAGACCTTTATTAAGGATACATGATCTGATTGCCAATTATAAGATGCAAGAATTCCTTGGCAGTTGAATTAAGGATAGGATATCCATAAATTAAGACAAACCCTGGGGAATGCACAGGGGGTGGCATTAACCCTAATAATGACATTATGACTTCAGATGATATGAGTTGGACTTGCTAAGGCAACAATGACCAGTAAGGATTATTAAAAAGAGTTCTGGAAAGAACATAGATAGAATTATTAGAGTATTGATCAATGACATTTTGATATACCCTGTACCCAAAAAATACAGGAGGAAGGATGAGGATGACCTATGAAACCTTACAAGGAAAAAGGTAATATTCCGAACTTCAAAATGGAAGTTTGGTAAGGAATGTATGACATAGTAACAATAATGCCAGATGAGGCATGTATGAAACCCTGAGGAAGTATGGATTGAACCTATAAAGGTTGAGATTATCCTAAGATAAGGAAAGAACTAAGAAGAGAAGTATCCTAAGTAGGATTGGGAGTAAATGTGATAAAGTTCCCACGGGTAGGTGGAAGCAATGACTTATGGAGAAAGACTGATAAATATATTTTTCTCCATCAGCAGAGCTTAAGGGAGAATGCTTTCACCCATCAATGATGGGAATGAGGTAGAAATGTTTGAATTGGAATATATCCAGAGAACAAGGATTACCAGAAATTATTATTATCATGAAAGGCCAATGAGGTGGCCGACAGTCTAAGTATAAAGGAATAATTATAAATGTTCATACCGAAGAAACAAAATGATATTTGGAAAGACCTTGAAGGTCATATTGGAGTGGAGGAAGTTACATTCCTTTTGATGATTGTGCAAGAATCGAAGGTAATAATAGTTTAAGTAAAGATTCGATTCCTGATGGAGTCTTAAACGTATTACGTACCTTAGAAGGTCCCGTTTTGAGGCAAACCAGGACCATGGTACAAAATTGATGAAGTAAACCGTTAAGTTTCCAGTATTTTATGGAAGATGCATAAGTGATAGTTTCATCAACCGGACCTAGCTGCGATGCTTGAAACTCTTCTGCAATTCTATCTACTTCATGTTATATCTACATCAAGTTCAGGAAGTGTTTCTTATGGACAAGGAATAGTGATTACTTTGTCTCCCTAAGGGATTTGAAACCCATAGGGTTAGCTATTAATGCACTACGTAAACAACAAGCGATGGTGATTCTTCTAAGAAAGTAGATGACAATGTAAAGATAAAGAAAGTGCTGCCATTGATTAACTAAATGGCATGTTGATGAATGACAAACAAGTTTATGTTAGTGTACTTCTGCGCAAACAAGATAGAGAATATGAGGTTGATGATTCATGATGTTAAAGATATTCCCATGGAAAGAATTAATGAGACTTGGAGGGAAGGGCGGTTGAGCCCGAGACTTATTTGGCCACCTGAGAGTTTAAAGTGTTTGGACGGCGGTATTCGAGCCAGCCTTACCCCCAAAACTTATAGCACGGTCATAACGGGTTTTCATGTGGCCAGGCTACGCCAGTAAAATGCAGATGTTCAACAGATGATAGGAGTACGAGCATGTAGATATACGACCTGGTCTGACTTACGAAAGACAACCTGTGGAAAACAACGGATAGAAAAGAACAAGTGATGAGAAACAAGGTTGGCAGAAGTAGATTATATGAATCTAAGTTAAAGGGATCGGGCCAGATTCATTTCGGAAAGTTTAAATTGGAATAACGTGATGATTATAGAATAAATGTGACGGAATACCGATAAGGAGGTACCAAGTGCAAAAAGGTGTCTCAATAAAGAGGTGAAGGTGAAAGTAAATAATAGAAATGAGTAAGAATCAGATAATAAGAAGGATGTGATTGATAAAGAAAAGGCTGGGAAAGCAACTATGGAATGAGAAGCAAGGAATGTTATGAATGGGTTTTCTAATGAATTCTCAGGATGACAACCTGATAGTGTCAATATTATAGTTATGAAAAAGCTAGTAACATGATATGGGATGTCAGTAATAATGATGTCAAGTGAGAAATCTAAGATTTAACCTGAAAGGTTGAAGGATTTCCCGAATGTGAGTATCGCTAAGATTGAACAAGAGTATTTGTCCATAGAATAATTGACAAAGCAGCAAGATATGTTGACACGTGAGATTGCGATCAAATAGTATTGGATATAATTATGATTAATTTCTTCTTTGATAAACCTCTATAGTTCAGAGGTAAATTCTGAGTATGATATTCTACAATCATGAAAGCTTTCTATAATCCTTTAGAACTCTTTTCTCTTCTTCTCTCTTATTCATCTTCTTTATGAATTGAGAAGAACAACCCTTTTAGGAGGGGAGGTACTGCTACGTGACTATCTGTTTATGTGATAGAAGTCTAAGTGGAATACCATGACTTGTTTAATTGCTTGTCAAGTACTAAAGGCTGGCCCCCTTCTGTACTAACTATGCAAATAACAAATGTTCAATTGATCATAGTGATCTCTCAATAAATCTTTCCACTTATCTATATTGATCGAGATTGCGAAGATTAAAGCAATCAGGAAATGCACAGTACGAGCGAGGTTACCTCCGAATTCGTAGGGTGATAGTGATACCAATGTTACTGCAGGTATCAATAAGGATAAGACTGAGTAAGAGTATAACCCGGATAGTGAGTTGTACGAAAAGTAGCAACGTTGATGGAAAAAGGATACAGTATGGATTGTAGCACTAGAAGATGTGCTGAGGAAGGGTAGAACGACTAAGAATTGACCGGGAAGCTAAAAAGTGAACGACAGGCAAACGACTCTTTGCTTCCTACCTGATTCCGGGACGGAATCCTTTTAAGGAGGGGAGACTGTAAGAACCCCAAATTTTGGATATAATTAAAACTTTTTATTAAGTAATGATAAAATGAGGAACAATGATTGTAATGAATGGATATTACTTTGGACAATGATCTTGATGCATTGGTATATTGTCAGAATAGAGTAATTCGATGGTTGAGGACCTAGATAAGAATAATCTACCATCCAGGAAGGAGCTAATGGATCCTTGAAGGGAAATGAGTACGTGCATAGTATTTCCCGTACGTGCATAGTGTTTCCCGTACGTGCATAGTGTTTCCTGTACGTGCATAGTAATTTGGTGGATGAATAGTGATTTTGTAAGTTGGAAAACTTTTCCCGCCACCCTATGTACGGGACGTGATATGGATGTTTCGAAGTCATATTAGTAATACGCGGATGAAATAAGTGAATGCAGAGACGATCGGAATTCAGAAATTCCAAATTCTTTTTCGGAATAATATTTGACCGGACAGTGGATTAAATATTATTATAATCCAAGAATTGAGATATTAACTTTGAGGATTTGATATTTTGGGATGTTATTATATTTGATTTAAGAATGAAGGTAGGAAACCACTGAGGCAGTGAAACAAGCGTTCTAGAAACCGCTAAAACGTTATAACGAGATTAATCAATAAAGCGAACGAATCCTAGATTACGGATTAAGTTTGTATCGAGATTAAATATCCTACATGGTCATCACGAGGATTATATTAAGGATTGGGGAAGGTATTATGAATATCGAGAAATTTCCTGGTAAACCCTAGAGGTGAAACTACTTAGTTATTCGTCCGAACGATCAATCGAAACGGGCAATAACCGGACACAGAAACAAGCAGAGGAAGCAAGAGTCTTGTGCAAGCTACTAGTATAAAATATCTAGTAACCAAACTAGAATCAAGGAACTAGCACCCTAGAGAATGCAACTAAGTACTTAGCAAGGCAACCATGTAGTTAGGCTAAAACCACCACATTTTCAACACTTGTCATGGTATTTCCTCATCCAACACCTCACCACTTTAATAAAGTAGCTTTATACAAGATATTATGTTGTAAGTGGATGAGAATGGATGAGATTAAATCATAGAAAACAAAAGAAACCAAGCAACTCTCCCCCCCCTTGCATATTCCATTCGGCCCTTCACTAATTCCAAAATCAAAACCCCTCTTCCCACCATCTTTTGATCTTGTAAAAATTATGGTGAGTCTTACATTTCCTAAAAGTGATCCCAAAAAAATTTCAAAGCCAAACTCTCTTGTTTCCATTTTCAAATAATTCATCAAAGAGGAGGATGAATAGTGGTTTTATGAACTAATCTTGTTTTTTTTCTTGTTTTTCATGGTGGATTTAGCTAGCTTAGGATCATCCAAGGATAGATCAAGGCTTAGGAAGGTTATACTACTCTCTAAGGAAGGTATAAATCATTTCAAACCCTAAGCTTTACTTTGAGTTTATGCATGATTCATGGTGATTTTGGATTAAGTGATATTAGTAGTATTTAGCATGATTTTGTGGTTAGATTAGCTTTATGATGATATATTGATGAAGCATGATATTCTTGAGCTTTTCAGAGATGATTATTAACTGTAGTAATTGATTAGATGCCCGGTGTGGCTTGGTTGTTGCGTAATGAATTTTAGAACGCTCGATTCGTAGCCGTCGTAATGCCCGATTTTCATTAACACTAAGTAACCGAACTGGTCAGTAGCCATAACTCTCTGTTCTTGGCAAGTTAATGAACCCTACTGATAGATTTTTGAACATAGATCACTTTGGCGAAAGAATCGAAGCATTTCGATTTACGGTTTAGGAATTATGACCAAATTACTAAAAGTAGTTCGAATCCGTAAACGAAAGTTCGTAACTGAAATTGAACCCTCGTAATCTATGTAACGTCATGGCGAATCTAGGTAAATAAATACTAGAGGTAAAAAGGAAGGTGTGAAAGAAAACCGTATGTCAAAAGGATCATTTTTCGATTTATTAAAAATGTTTGAGTCGAGGTTAAACGCGAACGAGCCCCTAAAAGACGACTCTTTTATAACTTCGGTAAAACACTTAGAAAACGGGCGATAAAACTCGGAGTATAATATTGGTTCGTAACGATCGACCTTAGAACTCATATGACTTAAGTATGTCCCAAGTATAAGTACAGTGACCTGTCGTATCAACGAACGAATGTCGGGTCGGATCAGTGATAAAAAGGAATCCACTAAAAGGGGTATAACGAGATAACTCGAGAACGTGTTTCGAATTAAGTATAACTTAACTTTTAATATGTTAAGTGATTAATCCCGAATGCCTTGGCTATTTATAGATCACCAAGCTGAACCGGTACCCGCTACCACTACCCCTTACCGTACTCGACTACCAAGCAAGATTCAATTCCCTTCTTTTAGGCTGTTGTTGTGATTGAATAAATATATAAATATGTTTTCTGTTATACATATGCCATAGCATGCATGCCTACTTTCAAGTTATATCATTATGCTTGTTCCCTGATTGTTATTGGCTTATAAATTAGATAGCTATCGTATCAACTATAAGCCGGTTATTGTAAGACCCTCATAGAAGGGCGTATACATCTTATTCATCAAATATAGACCGGGAGTCAATATTTCTTGACATATCGAGATTACCTCGGAAGAAAATATCTAAGTAAATATTTTCCATTATTCGGGCGACGAATATTATTTGAATATTCGTTCGAGATTATTTATTTAACGATCCCTACTTCAAATAATTATTTGAACGTAACTATTCGACGAATAATATTTTTTTTAATATTCATTCAGAGTCGAATTATTTATCGATTATTATTTCGAATATTCTTCTAAAGGTTGGACTACTAAATGAATATTATTTGGATATTCATTTAGAATATTATTCATTAAATGAATATTACTTGTGAACATTCATTTAAGATAGTAATTACCTGATGAATATTATTTTAATGTTCATCTGAAGCTTGATTTATTTATCGAGTCTTATCTCGAATATTCCTTTAAAGCTTGGATTACTAAATGAATATTACTTGATATTCATTTAGAATATTATTCATTAAATGAATATTACTTTTTCAATAAACATTTAAATTCCTAATTAATTATGAATATTATTTTGAATATTCATTTGAATATTTAATTATGCAATAAATATTCTCTCGATATTTCTTCAAGGAACTCTGATTAAAGATATTCTTTCATACTCCTAAATATTCTGTAAAATATTTTAATAAATATTCTCTGAATATTTATTCCATACTTAGAATAACCTCGATAAGGTTTATCTTCTTCGATTATTACGGAAAATATTTCGGAGTCATATTATTATTAATCATATATCAAGAAAGGTTCTCAGACATCATTCTTCTTTGAGTCTATCTCCCTAATAATAAGGGAACCTTACTTGGAAAATGTTAATTATCTTGTCGACTTCCCGGTCATAAAGTATTCTCTTCACTCGCAACTCGGGTGCTATTGACTTATTAAGTCGTTGTTTACCTTCTCATCTTTCGAGGGGTAAGATTGTTGGAACAAGTTGATATTCGTTACCAAGCAATAGCTTGGAAGTGATTGGTGAATTTTCCTTTCCAACTAGATACGACTACTTTGTAGAGTCTTATCAACAAGTATTATACTTGGGAAGAGGGGGACGAATGTTACATTCAGAATCATGAATTCTATTTGAACTAGGAGTCGTGTAAGAGGCCGAGTAGCGCCGGTCCATCCCCTTTGGCCCAACCGTTGGCCGGGGAGAGCTAGTAAGGCGGTAGACAAGTAAAGTCGTCAGTTTCTCCTTCTACCGGTAGTAAATCTAAATTGAGCTGTACGATCTCGACTGATCATCAAGATTGGAACAACGGGCGCGGTGAATACTCCATCATTGGTTCATCATCCAAACTTATTTATTTCCTGCAACATGATTACTGTTGGCAGAGCTGGAAAAGTGTTCATAACTGGAATTGCAACCTTTTCATGCAAGTTCCTCTTCTTAATAACAATGAGAATATCTCGCTTACTTTTGATGTAGCAGATATTTCTACAAACAAATACTTTAAGTTACCTTGTAACTTCATCGTTCATATTATACTGGCATCATTTCCGTAAATGCATGGCATATGGTTTGAAAGATACTTTTGAACTGTTATACATTATCGTTCAGTTATATATTATTGTTGGTGGGCTATTGCTCACCCTTGCTTTATTATTATATCACAACAACAGCTAGACCAGATGACTCGCACAAGGCGCACTCGACGCGGGCGAGGACGATGAGACTACCAGAGCTGAAGAAGAAGCTATTGGTAGGATATATTTATTCTTTCAGTACCAAGAATATAGTCTAGTATGACTTATGTAAATGGATGGCAAAGAGTATGTATTTATATTGAAATTCTTTCGGATTGTAAGAACTCATAATGTGATTAATAAAAATTTGATTGTTACTCTGATTTCATCTCTGGGACTATAACGGGTGTGTTTTATATTGTTGTGTTGGGTCATAGAGACGTAATTTATTTTATGTTAAGGAAAGTTCAATTGTTGTGGATAGAATTGGAAACCGTAACCACCGGATCCCGGACCCCGGATCTGGGCGTGTTACAATACCCAAGATGTAGAAATAGACAGATTGACTTCTATAACATAAATACTTGATCCAGAAATCTGAACACCCTTCATTTTCTTCAGATCATCCAAGTAAGCAGTACAGTTTCTCTTCCAATGACCAGGCTTGTGGCAATAGTGACAATCACCTTTGTCAGCCGTTGCGACATCTCCCTTCGGCTTTTTAGCCTTTTTGAAAGAGGGCTTAGAAGGACCAAGAACTTTTGATGCTACCTTTTTCTTGCCCTTCCATTTCCCCTTTCCTTTAGCACCTTTCTTGCCCACCATCATTATGGGAGCTTTCTCAGGTGCCTTGACCATATTTGCTTCAGTGGTCCTCAGCATGGCCAACAATTCCATAGGAGTCTTATCTTGCTCAGTCATATTAAAAGTCATAATGAACTGAGTATAGTCGCTGTTCAAAGATTGCAAGATTATATCGACTTGAGCCTCTCGCTGAAGCGGGAAACCCAAACGAGCAAGGTAATCACAATACCCAATCATCTTTAGAACATGTGGTCCAACTGGTCCGTTGCCCTGCTTGCACGAGAAGGGTGCTTTGCTCGTGTTGAACTTTTCCACGCGAGCCTGTGACTGAAACATCGTCGAAAGATGTTCAAACATAGTATAAGCATTCATATCAAAATGCTGCTTCTGAAGCTCAGCATCCATTGTAGCAAGCATAAGACAAGCCACATCAGTTGCATCATCAATATGCTTCTGATAAGCATTTCGTTGAGCAGTAGTGGCATTGTTAGCAGGGGCTGCCGGTGGAGGAATATCAATCACATAATATTTCTTTTCCTGCATGAGAACAATTCTCAAATTCCTAGACCAGTCAAGGAAGTTTGATCCTGTCAGCTTGTCCTTCTCAAGGACTGATCGTACAGAGAAACTGTTGTTTGTGTTTTGTGCCATTTGTTTTCTACAATGATAAAATGCATAAGATAAATTAGATTGTTACAATAATTATGTTCAAGTGATTATTACATATTCATAATATTTATCTCCCACTATTTTAATCAAATTAATAGCCCTTACTATTAAATCGGAAAGAATATCCCATAAATCTTTCTAGTGAGCCAAGATCCATATTTCGTCATATCCTAAGTCAACCACTGGTAGTCCTTAAAACATGATTATTTAGGTAGACAACAGTTGTCAATTATATCATATATAATTCTTGGATAGTTTGGTGAACAACAATTGTTCTTGTCTATCTAATAGATTTTGAACCAAACTCTATGCTTCTAAGTTCATAATAATTGAATATAACCGTTTATTTTCACCTTATTATGACGACTCAGTTAAGTTAAACCCAGTGATACAACGGTCGAATATAACCGCTTATATTCGTCACATCTCACCACGATAGACAGGAGTCCCCTGCCACTGGCAGTCATTCCCCTTATCGATCTAGGATTCAATGAGTGTTCATTCATTGGAAAGCATCCGATTAAAACTTAATATTTTGTGAAGGGGTTTCAAAATTAAAATGACCATGATCCCATCATAAAGAGATTCCCAATTTTTCCTTGAATTAAATACTTCAAATCAATATTCATGTAACATCCCCAGATCCGGGGTCCGGGATCCGGTGGTTACGGTTTCCAATTCTGTCCACAACAATTGAACTTTCCTTAATCATAAAATAAATTACGTCTCTATAACCCATCACAACAATATACAACACACCCGTTATAGTCCCAGAGATGAAATCAGAGTAACAATCAAATTTTTATTAATCACATTATGAGTTCTTACAATCCAAAAGAATTTCAATATAATACATACTCTTTGCCATCCATTTACATAAGTCATACTAGACCATATTCTTGGTACTGAAAGAATAAATAAACCCTACCAATAGCTTCTTCTTCCGCTCTGGTAGTCTCATCTTCCTCGCCCGCGTCGAGTGCGCCTTGTGCGAGTCATCTGGTCTAGCTGTTGTTGTGATATAATAATAAAGCAAGGGTGAGCAATAGCCCACCAACAATAATATATAACTGAACGATAATGTAACAGTTCAAAAGTATCTTTCAAACCATATGCCATGCATTTACGGAAATGATGCCAGTATAATATGAACGATGAAGTTACAAGGTAACTTAAAGTATTTGTTTGTAGAAATATCTGCTACATCAAAGTAAACGAGATATTCTTATTGTTATTAAGAAGAGGAACTTGCAAGAAAAGGTTGCAATTCCAGTTATGACCCTTTTCCAACTCTGCCAACAGTAATCATGTTGCAGGAAATAAATAAATTTGGATGATGAACCAATGATGGAGTATTCACCGCGCCCGCTGTTCCAATCTTGATGATCAGTCGAGATCGTACAACTCAATTTAGATTTACTACCGGTAGAAGGAAGAACTGACGGCTTTACTTGTATACCGCCTTACTAGCTCTCCCCGGCCAACGGTTGGGCCAAAGGGGATGGACCGGCGCTACTCGGCCTCTTACACGACTCCTAGTTCAAATAGAATTCATGATTCTGAATGTAACGTTCGTCCCCCTTTCCCCAAGTATAATACTTGTTGATAAGACTCCACAAAGTAGTCGTATCTAGTTGGAAAGGAAAATTTACCAATGACTCCCAAGCTATTACTTGGTAACGGATATCAACTTGTTCCAGTAATCTTACCCCTCGAAAGATGAGAAGGTAAGCAACGACTTAATAAGTCAACAGCACCCGAGTTGCGGGTGAAGGGAATACTTTATGACCGGGAAGTCGACAAGATAAATAACATTTTTCAAGTAAGGTTCCCTTATTATTAAGGGGATAGACTCAAAGAAGAATGATGTCTGAGAACCTTTCTTGATATAAGATTAATAATAATATGACTCCGAGATATTTTCTGTAATAATCGAAGAAGATAAACCTTATCGAGGTTATTCTAAGTATGGAATAAATATCCAGAGAATATTTATTGAATTAAAATATTTAAAGAATATTTGGGAATATGAAAGAATATCTTTAATCAGAGTATTTCTCAAAATAATCCCTGAAGAAATATCAGGAGAATGTTTATTGAATAAATAAATATTTAAATGAATATTCAAAACAATATTCATTAATTAATAAGACCTGAAAAGAATATTTAAGGTAATGTTCATAATTAATTAGGAATTTAAATGAATATTCAAAAGTAATATTCATTTAATGAATAATATCCTAAATGAATATCAAGTAATATTCATTTAGTAATCCAAGCCTTAAGGAATATTCGAGATAATATTCGATAATTAAATCAAGCTTCAGATGAATATTAAAATAATGTTCATCAAGTATTTAATATCTTAAATGAATATTCAAAAGTAATATTTATTTAATAAAAAAATTTTCTAAAAGAATATCCAAACAATATTCATTCAGTAGTCTCATCTTTAGAAGAATATTCGAAATAATAGTCGATAATCAATTCGACTCTGAATGAATATTGAGAAATATTATTCGTCGAATGATCACGTTCAAATAATTATTTGAAGTAAGGATCGTTAAAATAATTAGTCTCGAACGAATATTCAAATAATATTCGTCGCCCAAATAATAGAAAATATTTACTTAAATATTTTCCTCCGAGGTAATCTCGATATATCAAGGAATATTGACTCCCGGTCTATTTTTGATTAATAAGATGTATACGCCCTTCTATGAGGGTCTTACAACAACCGGCTTATAACTGATATATAACTATCTAGCTTATGAGCCAGCAATAACATTCAGGGAACAAGTATATCAATTCAACTTGAAGGTAGGCATGCATGCAATGGCATATGTATATCAGCAATCATATATATATATTTATTCAATCACAACAACAGCCTAAAAGAAGGGAATTGAAACTTGCCTGGTAGTCGAGTACGGTAAGGGGTAGTGGTAGCGGGTCCCGGTTCAGCTTGGTGATCTATAAATAGCCAAGGCATTCGGGATTAATCACTTAACATATTAAAAGTTAAGTTATACTTAATTCGAAACACGTTCTCGAGTTATCTCGTTATACCCCTTTTTGTGGATTACTTTTATCACTGATCCGACTCGACATTCGTTCGTTAATACGACATGTCATTGTACTTATACTTGGGACATACTTAAGTCATATGAGTTCTAAAGTCGATCGTTACGAACCAATACTATACTCCGAGTTTTATCGCCCGTTTTCTAAGTGTTTTACCGAAGTTATAAAAGAGTCGTCTTTTAGGGGTTCGTTCGCGTTTAACCTCGACTCGAACATTTTTAATAAATCGAAAAACGATCCTTTTGACATACGGTTTTCTTTCACACCTTCCTTTTTACCTCTAGTATTTATTTACCAAGATTTACCATGACGTTACATAGTTTACGAGGGTTCAATTACAGTTACGAACTTTCGTTTACGGATTCGAACTACTTTTAGTAATTTGGTCATAAATCCTAAACCGTAAGTCCGTTTCACGTTATCTTTATATCAAAACGAAGCTTAGAACATTACCTATCCTATCACGGCAGATAAGATCTCTGGACAGTAGGGGTTCGACATGGAAAATGGCATACAATACATGGTATTGTAAAATCGGGCATTATAACGGCTGTAAATCGAATATCTATCAATTTCGAATCTTCCCATAAACATAGTATCCAACCCAAACAACATATACATGACTTATATACATGAACTGAGGCCAAGCAATGCCTTTCCATTCATCTAGCTATTTACATCATTAATCCAAAATCCATACATAATCATGCTTATAATCTTAACATAACCATAACTAAGTTATAACTATCATAAACATGCTTAAATCTCAAACAAGGGTTAGGGTTTCAAGAGCTTTATACCTTCCTTGGAGTGTGTTCTAGCCTCACTAAGCTTTGTATGATCCTTGGGTGGCCTTAAGCTAGCTAAATCAACCATAAAAATCAAAGAAAACCAACATTAGTTCTTGAAGAACACTATTCACCCTCCTTGTAAATGATTTATTTGAAAATGGAAACAAAGGATTTTGGACTTGAAATTTCTAGGAGATTAGTTTCTTGAAATATAGAACTCACCTTAAAAATTACAAGATCAAACAAGGAGTGGAAGGTGGACTTTTGTTTTTGAATTTCCTTAAAGCCGAATGGAAGAAAAAATGGGAGAATGGAGTTGTTTGGCTTGCTTCACTTTGCTCTCATCTATTTTGTGTGAATTATTGCTTGGTTTAGAAAATATCTTGTATAAAGTGACTTTAATAAAGTGGTGATGTATTGGATGATGGAGATTGCATGCCAAGTGTTGATCCTTGGATGGTTATAAGCTAACTAGTTTGTTTGTTTTGCTAAGTACTTGTTCAATCTCTAATTGTCTAGTTACTTAGCCCACTTGGTTGCTAGATATTTATCTAGTAGCTTGCACAAGACTCTTGCTTCCTCTGCTTGTTTCTGTGTCCGGTTATTACCCGTTTCGATTGATCGTTCGTGGGAATATTTCACGGATTTCTAATTAGGGTTTACCGGGAATCCTCTTTAATATTAATACTTTCATTCTCCATCTTTCATTCTAACTTTCCAATTTATATTCCTTAAATCCATTCGTTAAATACTTAAGGCTATCCGTGTCCAGGGAACTCTCGGAGAAAATAAAAGTGCGGTTTTTCAGAATCCGACAGCTTTTACATACACTTATTTTCCCCCTGGATCACTAATATGAACTCGGAAATCCGTTCCGAATACTTCTATATAGTGTCGTCTCATATTATTATATACTCCCACCAAAACACTATTCATTCTGTATTCTTTACTTGTTCTTTTAGGGTTGTATAATTGTCCGTATTCTCTTTCGATCGTTCCTTAACCTTTTTACGGAACTACTGGATTAATCGCTATCGATCTGGATGACATGAGAGTATTCTCTTGCTTGAATTTGCCATATCTTATTCCCTTAGAAGATAGATTATTCTTACCTATGTTGTCACCCTTTAGCATTCTTCAAGACATAGAAATAATAAAGTCGAATTCCATTCATTCTTTCCAAATATCAATTATTACATTGCAGCCATAACCACTCCTCAGTGGTTTCCTACCTTCATTCTTAAATCAAATATAATAACATCCCAAAATATCAAATCCTCAAAGTTAATATCTCAATTCTTGGATTATAATAATATTTAATCCACTGTCCGGTCAAATATTATACCGAAAAGAATTTGGAATTTCTGAATTCCGATCGTCTCTGCATTCACTTATTTCCTCCGCGTATTACTAATATGACTTCGAAACATCCATATCACGTCCCGTACATAGGGTGGAGTGAAAAGTTTTCCAACTTACAAAATCACTATTCATCCACCAAATACTATGCACGTACAGGAAACACTATGCACGTACGGGAAATACTATGCACGTACGGGAAACACTATGCACGTACTCATTTCCCTTCAAGGATCCGTTAGCTCCTTCCTGGATGGTAGATTATTCTTATCCAGGTCCTCAACCATCGAATTACTCTATTCTGACCATATACCAATGCATCAGGATCATTGTCCAAAGCAATATCCATTCATTACAATCATTGTTCTTTGAAACCACCATTCATTAGAGCTGGTGACCTTGTTGTCGGAATCATTGTTCCTCATTTAATCATTACTTAATAAAAAGTTTTAATTATATCCAAAAATTGGGGTTCTTATAGTCTCCCCTCCTTAAAAGGATTCCGTCCCGGAATCAGGTAGGAAGCAAAGAGTCGTTTGCCTGTCGTTCACTCTTTAGCTTCCCGGTCAATTCTTAGTCGTTCTACCCTTCCTCAGCACATCTTCTAGTGCTACAATTCATACTTTATCCTTTTTCCATCAACGTTGCTACTTTTCGTACAACTCACTATCCGGGTTATACTCTTACTCAGTCTTATCCTTATTGATACCTGCAGTAACCTTGGTATCACTATCACCCTACGATTCGGAGGTAACCTCGCTCGTACTGTGCATTTCCTGATTGCTTTAATCTTCGCAATCTCGATCAATATAGAGAAGTGGAAAGATTTATTGAGAGATCACTATGATCAATTGAACATTTGTTATATTGCATAGTTAGTACAGAAGGGGGCCAGCCTTTAGTACTTGACAAGCAATTAAACAAGTCATGGCATTCCACTTAGACTTCTATCACATAGACAGATAATCACGTAGCAGTACCTCCCCTCCTAAAAGGGCTGTTCTTCTCAATTCATAAAGAAGATGAATAAGAGAGAAGAAGAGAAAAGAGTTCTAAAGGATTATAGAAAGCTTTCATGATTGTAGAATATCATACTCAGAATTTACCTCTGAACTATAGAGGTTTATCAAAGAAGAAATTAATCATAATTATATCCAATACTATTTGATCGCAATCTCACGTGTCAACATATCTTGCTGCTTTGTCCATTATTCTATGGACAAATACTCTTGTTCAATCTTAGCGATACTCACATTCGGGAAATCCTTCAACCTTTCAGGTTAAATCTTAGATTTCTCACTAGGCATCATTATTACTGACATCCCATATCATGTTACTAGCTTTTTCATAACTATAGTATTGACACTATCAGGTTGTCTTCCTGAGAATTCATTAGAAAACCCATTCATAACATTCCTTACTTCTCATTCAATAGTTGCTTCCCCGGCCTTTTCTTTATCAATCACATCCTTCTTATTAGTTGATTCTTACTCATTTCTATTATTTACTTTCACCTTCACCTCTTTATTGAGACACCTTTTTGCACTTGGTACCTCCTTATCGGTATTCCGTCTCATTTATTCTATAATCATCACGTTATTTCAATTTAAACTTTCCGAAATGAATCTGGCCCGATTCCTTTAACTTAGATTCATATAATCTACTTCTGCCAACCTTGTTTCTCATTACTTGTTCTTTTCTATCCGTGGTTTTCCACAGGTTGTCTTTCGTAAGTCAGACCAGGTCGTATATCTACATGCTCGTACTCCTATCATCTGTTGAACATCTGCATTTTACTGGCATAGCCTGGCCACATGAAAACCCGTTATGACCGTGCTATAATTTTGGGGGTAAGGCTGGCTCGAATACCGCCGTCCGAACACTTTAAACTCTCAAGTGGCCCAATAAGTCTTGGGCTCAACCGCCCTTCCCTCCAAGTCTCATTAATTCTTTCTACGGGAATACGTTTAGCATCACGAATTATCAACCTCATATTCTTTATCTTGTTTGTGCAGAAGTACACTGACACAAACTTGCTTGTCATTCATCAACATGCCATTTAGCTTATCAATAGCAGCACTTTCTTTATCTTTACGTTGTCATCTCCTTTCTTAGAAGAATCACCATCGCTTGTTGTTTACGTAGTGCGTTAATAGTTAACCCTACGGGTTTCAAATCCCTTAGGGAGACAAAGTAATCATTATTCCTTATCCATAAGGAACACTTCCTGAACTTGATGTAGATGTAACGTGAAGCAGATAGAATTGCAGAAGAGTTTCAAGCATCGCAGCTAGGTCCGGTTGATGAAACTATCACTTATGCATCTTCCATAAAAGACTGGAAACTTAACGGTTTACTTCATCAATTTTGTACCATGGTCCTGGTTTGCCTCAAAACGGGACCTTCTGAGGTACGTAATATGCTTAAGACTCCATCAGGAATCGAATCTTTACTTAAACTATTATTACTGTTAATTCTTGCACAGTCATCAGAAGGAATGTAAATTCCTCCATTCCGATATGACCTTCAAGGTCCTTCCAAATATCATCCTGTTTCTTCGGTATGAACATTTGTAATTATTCCTTTATACTTAGATCGTCGGCCACCTCATTGGCCTTTCTTGGTGATAATGATTTCTTGTAACCCATGTTTTCTGGGTACATTCCAGCTCAAGTTTTTTTTTCTACCTCATTCCCATCACTGTTGGGTTAAAACATTCTCCCTTAAGCTCTGCTGAAGGAGAAAAAATATAACTATCAGTCATTTCCATAAGTCATTGCTTATCACGTTTTATTCCCAATCCTACTTAGGATACTACTTTTCTTAGTTCCTTCCTTATCTTAGGATAATCTCAACCTTTATAGGTTCAATCCATACTTCCTCAGGGTTTCATACATACCTCATCTGGCACTATTGTTACTATGTCATACATTCCTTACCAAAATTCCATTTTGAAGTTCGGAATATTACCTTTTTTTTTCCTTGTAAGGTTTCGTAGGCCATCCTTATCATTCCTTCGGTATTTTCTGGGTACCGGGTATATCAAAACGTCATTGATCAATACTCTAATAATTCTATCTATGTTCTTTCCAGCACTCTTTTTAATAATCCTTACCGGTCATTGTTGCCTTAGCAAGTCCAGCTCATATCATCTGAAGTCATAATGTCGTTATTAGGGTTAATGCCACCCCTTGTGCATTCCCCAGGGTTTGTCTTAATTTATGGATATCCTATCCTTAATTCAACTGCCAAGGAATTCTTGCATCTTATAATTGGCAATCAGATCATGTATCCTTAATAAAGGTCTCTTTTCAATCATTCTCATTTGATAATCGATCGGTGGTTTAATGCCACCCTCTTCTTTCAGATAGTTGTCAGCCTATTTGGCCTTCCAAAAAGGCAACGTATGTCAATCTCTTCTCTTACCGAACTTGTTAATGGTAGCAAGGATGTTCTGGAAGATATTGGTCGAGTTCAACGTGAATCTCTTAGTGCTTATCGTTCTTCGCAAAGGTACTTGCCTCAGACAAAATTCCTACAGCATACTGTTCAATTTCTGACCTTTTCTATACCCTCTTCATATACCTTCATTGTTTACTTTCCTCCGTCATAATATATTCATGGTATTCATGATACCCTAACATTATACATCTCAAGTCACTATACTTCCATTTTACTCGAAATCTTGGACAACCATATACACATGAGTCACTTCAGTACGGGTGACCCCATCCCAAAAAGGTCTAGTGAATTCCCAATCAAAACATGGGTTGTTCGGCAGAAGATTCAAACGATCTCATTAATGTTTCCTTTATATCAGAAGCCCTTGCAGTCGGTGCTTTCTTAGAAGCAACCCTGCTTTGTCTTTTCATTGCTGGTCTAGTCGCTTTATAGTCCGTTGTGACTTGGCCTCAACTGGCCACACATAAAAATACATGATTTTAGGGGTTGGCTAATAGCATTACTTTTCTAGCAATTGCCGGCATAGTGCCTTCTTCTTTGATACCTTTCTACCTTTCCAAAACTTTACTCCATATAAGTCTTAATCGACTACTCGGCACCGTCTCCGGTCACCTTTCCTCCCCTTTTATCTTTTCAACTATTCTTATCAATCCTGCATGCCACGCAAGCTTACCATTCCTGGCATAACAGCCTTTTCATTTAAGTCAATCCTGGAATTTCTCAGTCCGGCTGGTTTCTTACTTACATTTCCTATTTTCGTCCAATCTCACTTCATCATTTTATCACTACCGTCGATTGTAATGTTCAGGGTCCGTTTACTAACCCATTTTACAGCATCCTTACCCAAATCACAGGGTTTGCTCCAATTTTTACTCTCTTCCGTGACATTTTCTGATAATCAGAAAGACAAGGTTTGCCAAAATTCACCGAATTCCTTTCCAGACTCAGGGAAATTTTGATCAATCTACCCACCTACTGGTAACATTAAGGAGACCAGTTTCGAAACCTGAAGAATAGTTCTATGAACCTCCAAGCAGGTGGAATCATAAGCAGTCATAGTTAACAAAATAATCATCATCGGATTGGAAGTTTACCCACTGGAGAGGAATCAATTATATCCATCCCTTAGAAGGGAATCAATAGTTTCAAACTGAAACCTGTCACAACGTCCAGATATTCAATACTACCAAATGTCGGTCTACCTAACCCTTTATGCGAAGCGTCATTGGAAGCACAAAGTCTCCTTTTTCCATTAAGCAATGCTAGCTCTTGGTCATTACCAATTTCACCTTTTAGCTCCAGGAAGATTTTCTCACATTTTTCTCTTTAACTGCTGATCGTATTACTTGATCTATTATAATTCCGTGTCGGAGTAAACTTAAGGTAACTACTATAATCCATTCAAAGAGAAGAAGGAATTTAATATTCCTCTGAATCACATGCATCTAACGTTTCTGGTTCATCATTTAAATGAGTTGAATTAACTCTATACTCAGTCTCTGGCAGTAGTCTCATTACGAGTTCATCTTGACTCACTGGTCTTATCTTCCGGTAGGTTCTGAGATCATTGTCTTGCTTACTACTTCCTTATATAACTTTACCCAATCATGCTATCACTTCCCAATGTCTTTACTTTCTAAATGATTCATTCATAAAATGAACATTTTCCTTTAATAAAACCACCTTATTAACCTCAATTTGGTTCCATAATTTACAACCTATGACACCTGCCTTCTCATGGCGAATTATTACCGACCATATTCATACTAATTCATTTATCAGATGATATGGCACTTACTGCCTCCTTCTCCACTATTCCCGGGGACTCTGCTCCTCGCCCTAAATCGATGTCTTTGATAATCATACATCCCTCTAGCTCTTTCTTTGTTAAGATGAAAATCTCTAAGGATTCTCATCTATTTCCGTATAAGATCTCAAGTAATTCTTCCAATCCTTCTTTCTTGCTGGTACTACATCTGGTAGTCCGGCTATGAATTCAACATGCATCTTCAGATCTCCTAATAATATCTCGGTTCTTTATACTCACTTTTCTGAGCACCATATCTTAATCATCACAGTCATTCTGGCTGCGACCCTCATTACCCATGGGTAAGCTCCTTATCCTAACAGGATTTTCCTTATCTGCTGGAACCTCTTCCGGGTCTCCAGTAGGGTACTCCATCGAATTACCCGCTGATCTTCAGCATATAAAGCATCATCGCGCTGTTGCTCGTATGCCTCAAGGTCAGTCGCCTTACTCGTCGATACGATATCGAGCTAAGTTACTATCATTATACTTACGAGTTCCCATAAGGGTTTTATATGTCATCACTACATTAAGTAGTCCGACTATGAACTTGGCAAGAGTTCTTATTATCTTATTGAATTTATTGTTTTAACGTCACCTCATCTCTGGGGTTTATAACGTACGCTCTGATACCACTTCTGTAACACCCCCAGATCCGGGGTCCGGAATCCGGTGGTTACGGTTTCCAATTCTGTCCACAACAATTGAACTTTCCTTAATCATAAAATAAATTACATCTCTATAACCCAACACAACAATATACAACACACCCGTTATAGTCCCAGAGATGAAATCAGAGTAACAATCAAATTTTTATTAATCACATTATGAGTTCTTACAATCCAAAAGAATTTCAATATAATACATACTCTTTGCCATCCATTTACATAAGTCATACTAGACCATATTCTTGGTACTGAAAGAATAAATAAACCCTACCAATAGCTTCTTCTTCCGCTCTGGTAGTCTCATCTTCCTCGCCCGCGTCGAGTGCGCCTTGTGCGAGTCATCTGGTCTAGCTGTTGTTGTGATATAATAATAAAGCAAGGGTGAGCAATAGCCCACCAACAATAATATATAACTGAACGATAATGTAACAGTTCAAAAGTATCTTTCAAACCATATGCCATGCATTTACGGAAATGATGCCAGTATAATATGAACGATGAAGTTACAAGGTAACTTAAAGTATTTGTTTGTAGAAATATCTGCTACATCAAAGTAAACGAGATATTCTTATTGTTATTAAGAAGAGGAACTTGCAAGAAAAGGTTGCAATTCCAGTTATGACCCTTTTCCAACTCTACCAACAGTAATCATGTTGCAGGAAATAAATAAATTTGGATGATGAACCAATGATGGAGTATTCACCGCGCCCGCTGTTCCAATCTTGATGATCAGTCGAGATCGTACAGCTCAATTTAGATTTACTACCGGTAGAAGGAAGAACTGACGGCTTTACTTGTATACCGCCTTACTAGCTCTCCCCGGCCAACGGTTGGGCCAAAGGGGATGGACCGGCGCTACTCGGCCTCTTACACGACTCCTAGTTCAAATAGAATTCATGATTCTGAATGTAACGTTCGTCCCCCTTTCCCCAAGTATAATACTTGTTGATAAGACTCCACAAAGTAGTCGTATCTAGTTGGAAAGGAAAATTTACCAATGACTCCCAAGCTATTACTTGGTAACGGATATCAACTTGTTCCAGTAATCTTACCCCTCGAAAGATGAGAAGGTAAGCAACGACTTAATAAGTCAACAGCACCCGAGTTGCGGGTGAAGGGAATACTTTATGACCGGGAAGTCGACAAGATAAATAACATTTTTCAAGTAAGGTTCCCTTATTATTAAGGGGATAGACTCAAAGAAGAATGATGTCTGAGAACCTTTCTTGATATAAGATTAATAATAATATGACTCCGAGATATTTTCTGTAATAATCGAAGAAGATAAACCTTATCGAGGTTATTCTAAGTATGGAATAAATATCCAGAGAATATTTATTGAATTAAAATATTTAAAGAATATTTGGGAATATGAAAGAATATCTTTAATCAGAGTATTTCTCAAAATAATCCCTGAAGAAATATCAGGAGAATGTTTATTGAATAAATAAATATTTAAATGAATATTCAAAACAATATTCATTAATTAATAAGACCTGAAAAGAATATTTAAGGTAATGTTCATAATTAATTAGGAATTTAAATGAATATTCAAAAGTAATATTCATTTAATGAATAATATCCTAAATGAATATCAAGTAATATTCATTTAGTAATCCAAGCCTTAAGGAATATTCGAGATAATATTCGATAATTAAATCAAGCTTCAGATGAATATTAAAATAATGTTCATCAAGTATTTAATATCTTAAATGAATATTCAAAAGTAATATTTATTTAATAAAAAAATTTTCTAAAAGAATATCCAAACAATATTCATTCAGTAGTCTCATCTTTAGAAGAATATTCGAAATAATAGTCGATAATCAATTCGACTCTGAATGAATATTGAGAAATATTATTCGTCGAATGATCACGTTCAAATAATTATTTGAAGTAAGGATCGTTAAAATAATTAGTCTCGAACGAATATTCAAATAATATTCGTCGCCCAAATAATAGAAAATATTTACTTAAATATTTTCCTCCGAGGTAATCTCGATATATCAAGGAATATTGACTCCCGGTCTATTTTTGATTAATAAGATGTATACGCCCTTCTATGAGGGTCTTACAACAACCGGCTTATAACTGATATATAACTATCTAGCTTATGAGCCAGCAATAACATTCAGGGAACAAGTATATCAATTCAACTTGAAGGTAGGCATGCATGCAATGGCATATGTATATCAGCAATCATATATATATATTTATTCAATCACAACAACAGCCTAAAAGAAGGGAATTGAAACTTGCCTGGTAGTCGAGTACGGTAAGGGGTAGTGGTAGCGGGTCCCGGTTCAGCTTGGTGATCTATAAATAGCCAAGGCATTCGGGATTAATCACTTAACATATTAAAAGTTAAGTTATACTTAATTCGAAACACGTTCTCGAGTTATCTCGTTATACCCCTTTTTGTGGATTACTTTTATCACTGATCCGACTCGACATTCGTTCGTTAATACGACATGTCATTGTACTTATACTTGGGACATACTTAAGTCATATGAGTTCTAAAGTCGATCGTTACGAACCAATACTATACTCCGAGTTTTATCGCCCGTTTTCTAAGTGTTTTACCGAAGTTATAAAAGAGTCGTCTTTTAGGGGTTCGTTCGCGTTTAACCTCGACTCGAACATTTTTAATAAATCGAAAAACGATCCTTTTGACATACGGTTTTCTTTCACACCTTCCTTTTTACCTCTAGTATTTATTTACCAAGATTTACCATGACGTTACATAGTTTACGAGGGTTCAATTACAGTTACGAACTTTCGTTTACGGATTCGAACTACTTTTAGTAATTTGGTCATAAATCCTAAACCGTAAGTCCGTTTCACGTTATCTTTATATCAAAACGAAGCTTAGAACATTACCTATCCTATCACGGCAGATAAGATCTCTGGACAGTAGGGGTTCGACATGGAAAATGGCATACAATACATGGTATTGTAAAATCGGGCATTATAACGGCTGTAAATCGAATATCTATCAATTTCGAATCTTCCCATAAACATAGTATCCAACCCAAACAACATATACATGACTTATATACATGAACTAAGGCCAAGCAATGCCTTTCCATTCATCTAGCTATTTACATCATTAATCCAAAATCCATACATAATCATGCTTATAATCTTAACATAACCATAACTAAGTTATAACTATCATAAACATGCTTAAATCTCAAACAAGGGTTAGGGTTTCAAGAGCTTTATACCTTCCTTGGAGTGTGTTCTAGCCTCACTAAGCTTTGTATGATCCTTGGGTGGCCTTAAGCTAGCTAAATCAACCATAAAAATCAAAGAAAACCAACATTAGTTCTTGAAGAACACTATTCACCCTCCTTGTAAATGATTTATTTGAAAATGGAAACAAAGGATTTTGGACTTGAAATTTCTAGGAGATTAGTTTCTTGAAATATAGAACTCACCTTAAAAATTACAAGATCAAACAAGGAGTGGAAGGTGGACTTTTGTTTTTGAATTTCCTTAAAGCCGAATGGAAGAAAAAATGGGAGAATGGAGTTGTTTGGCTTGCTTCACTTTGCTCTCATCTATTTTGTGTGAATTATTGCTTGGTTTAGAAAATATCTTGTATAAAGTGACTTTAATAAAGTGGTGATGTATTGGATGATGGAGATTGCATGCCAAGTGTTGATCCTTGGATGGTTATAAGCTAACTAGTTTGTTTGTTTTGCTAAGTACTTGTTCAATCTCTAATTGTCTAGTTACTTAGCCCACTTGGTTGCTAGATATTTATCTAGTAGCTTGCACAAGACTCTTGCTTCCTCTGCTTGTTTCTGTGTCCGGTTATTACCCGTTTCGATTGATCGTTCGTGGGAATATTTCACGGATTTCTAATTAGGGTTTACCGGGAATCCTCTTTAATATTAATACTTTCATTCTCCATCTTTCATTCTAACTTTCCAATTTATATTCCTTAAATCCATTCGTTAAATACTTAAGGCTATCCGTGTCCAGGGAACTCTCGGAGAAAATAAAAGTGCGGTTTTTCAGAATCCGACAGCTTTTACATACACTTATTTTCCCCCTGGATCACTAATATGAACTCGGAAATCCGTTCCGAATACTTCTATATAGTGTCGTCTCATATTATTATATACTCCCACCAAAACACTATTCATTCTGTATTCTTTACTTGTTCTCTTAGGGTTGTATAATTGTCCGTATTCTCTTTCGATCGTTCCTTAACCTTTTTACGGAACTACTGGATTAATCGCTATCGATCTGGATGACATGAGAGTATTCTCTTGCTTGAATTTGCCATATCTTATTCCCTTAGAAGATAGATTATTCTTACCTATGTTGTCACCCTTTAGCATTCTTCAAGACATAGAAATAATAAAGTCGAATTCCATTCATTCTTTCCAAATATCAATTATTACATTGCAGCCATAACCACTCCTCAGTGGTTTCCTACCTTCATTCTTAAATCAAATATAATAACATCCCAAAATATCAAATCCTCAAAGTTAATATCTCAATTCTTGGATTATAATAATATTTAATCCACTGTCCGGTCAAATATTATACCGAAAAGAATTTGGAATTTCTGAATTCCGATCGTCTCTGCATTCACTTATTTCCTCCGCGTATTACTAATATGACTTCGAAACATCCATATCACGTCCCGTACATAGGGTGGAGTGAAAAGTTTTCCAACTTACAAAATCACTATTCATCCACCAAATACTATGCACGTACAGGAAACACTATGCACGTACGGGAAATACTATGCACGTACGGGAAACACTATGCACGTACTCATTTCCCTTCAAGGATCCGTTAGCTCCTTCCTGGATGGTAGATTATTCTTATCCAGGTCCTCAACCATCGAATTACTCTATTCTGACCATATACCAATGCATCAGGATCATTGTCCAAAGCAATATCCATTCATTACAATCATTGTTCTTTGAAACCACCATTCATTAGAGCTGGTGACCTTGTTGTCGGAATCATTGTTCCTCATTTAATCATTACTTAATAAAAAGTTTTAATTATATCCAAAAATTGGGGTTCTTATAATTCATCAATAGTTTGATTTCCAGGTTGTTGGAGGAGTCACAAGTGGCCTCACTTAATACCCAACTTCCTTACAGGTAAAACCCATTTTTTGACAAAATCTCCCCATATCTAAATAATTGAAAATTCGTATTTTAATTCCGTGTTTCATAAACACAGAAATCTCATGATCGTTTGTTCATTTTAAAATCTCGAATCGTTACAGATTTTATCTTTTTTAGCATGGCAAGCATGGTATAGGTGACGTATCTAATACATACATGATTAATCTAATTAAACATGCATCTCTATCACTACGCATACATATCATCATATGTAAAGTGCATGAAAATAAAATCGTGCTTGGTTATGGCCCAATCCTATATGATCTTTCCAAGCTAATGGAAAAATCTAAGTCAATCTATGGTGGTTAATAAAACTAAATTATTACATAGTTGGTCTTCATAAATACATGTCTTCTTTGTGTCAAATGCCTTCATCTCCATTGATCCTTCATTGCATGCTTCCAATGATCTTCTTATTACATTGAATATAAAACATAACTATACTAATGAAATTACATAAGAATTCGAGTTACATTCGAGATGAACAATTACAAAGCACCAAGAAAACGACATGCAAGTCGTATTTATAAAACCAAACCATAGTAATAAAAACCACTAACCTATGGGTCTCAAGGCCATAACCAATCACCATGCTCAATTAACACTTAAGAACATCATCATCATATTATTATATATCACAATATATCATATGAATAGAGCATATGTCATAAGCCCAAATTTGTCATAAGCCCTAAACACGCCGATGGCGGAAAATTTTGCAAAATCACGTATCAAAATACATGCAAATCATGTATCAGAATACATGTCCAGAAGCATATATCAACATATATGCGACCTCAATTCCAGTTACCAGAAACATGTATCAGTATACACGTAACCCTAATCCCAGTAAACAGATCGTATCCGTTTGCATCCATCCGACAGTTTATATCATCATACAAACAGATCGTATACATATGAGTCATGGAAGATTCCAAACATGCTAACATCACTATATCAGATACATACGATTCATCAAACATGTGATATAACAGTTTATAATCAACGTATATCGAAACTATTTCATGGCAGATTCATAGAACATGCATACATGCATCAAATACAGTAAACACGTAACCAAATCAGCCCCTTATACACGTAGCTCTGATACCATTGAAGGGTTTCGGGGCATAAACGCAGCGAAAACAGTCGTAAAACAATAAAAATCCGAAACTCTAATCATAGGATCCATGTATAAGACATGCTAATTATGGTGAATAGAATCAGTACCTTTACGAAGCTTTACGAATTCAGTTGACAGATGGAGGTCCTAGATTGTGATCACCACGCAGCCCTTGATGCAAGATCCGCGTCTCTAAATCGTCCACACGAACGTTCGATCGTCCAACGATCCAAGGAGCAGGTACTAGCCAAAATCAGCCTCTATCTCTCTCTCTCTCTAGCCTCTCAAAGAATAGAGCAGCTAGGGTTTTTAAGAAAAACGATTTTTCAAAAGTGTTACCCTAACCAATACATCTTTATGTATTTATAGAGAGAAAGATGGGCCTAACCCTAATCAGCTTGGGCTTCAATTAAAACAAACTGATTTGGGTTTTTAATGAATTAAATTCGAAATAACATTTAATTAACTAAGTCCAACTCAATTAATTATTTATCCAATTTCAAATTTATAATCATTTAATTAAAAACGAAATCTGATTCCACAATCAATTTCGAATTTTAATTATTTAATTTAAATCTGATATTTAAATTAAAACTCCTTTTAAAACGTTCTTATTGTGTAACCCTTTAGGTTATTATTACGTTGGCAATAATTTTAATATCCAATAATAAAATTATAAACAATGAGTGGCATCTAGTAATACATCATTGCTACCCAAGTAATAATAATAATTGGTGATCCAATTAAACCTTTCGTGATAAATGTTTCCATGTAATATAATCCCTTTAACCAAATATTATAGATTAAACTCGAGGCATGTATTTCGTCATCCTCTTCAACATTTAATCCAGGTTTACTTGATCCATGAGTAGACTATTAAAACAAATCAATATTTGAGCACGGCCATGCATTTTATAGTCTCACTCAATCAAGAGGACAATAATATCTCTCCTAATTCTAGGAGGGTTAAATCCTTTATCTATCATCATATTTCTCATACGACTCATAATATACCCGATGTCCACTTTTATCATCACCCGATCAAAGGTAACTTTTAATGTAGTCAAAGTACATTAATCCTCGTATAGAAATATAATGATCTCAAGTCAAAGGATCATTACACCATTATCACTGTTAGTGGGTACACTCCTGAAGAGGAAGCACTCATGAATATTGCCGCAAAGGCGGAAATAATCTTGACTAGTGCACTTGCGGAAAAGGAATACAAGCGAGTCAACAACTGCAAGTCGGCATACGAGATGTGGAATAAAGTCGTTATTACTTACGAGGGAACCATCGACATCAAGGGGTCTCGAATGGATACTTGATCCATGACTTTGAGAATTTCAAACTTCTTGAGGGAGAAACTATCATCGACATGGAAACGAGATTCACTCATCTCATCGATGAATTGCAACAACTCGGGAAAGCCTACACGGTTAATGAGAAAAATCGTAGGATATTGAAGGCTTTACCTCCGAGTTGGAAGGTCAAGGTTACTACCATCAAAAAAATTCATAATCTCAATAATTATGCTATTGATAGCTTGTTCGGGAATCTCCGAGCATACAAAGAAGACAATCTTTCGGAGAAGGTTATTCCGAAGGTTGAAGAAAGGAAGAAGAGTATGGCACTCAAGGCAATACTAATTGATGTAGAGGAGAACGACGATGACCTTAATGAGGAAATTCAAAATCTTGATGAGCAAGAGACTGCCCTTCTATCAAGACAACTTCGTTGGGTTTTACGAAGCAAAGCTCAACGCTACGGAAAAGGCTTCCTTAAATCAAACAATCAAAATAGAGTTTTCAACTCTAAAGGAAGGCCTAACTTCAAGAGTAATTATCCGTCTGGAAATTAAAACAAAGGCAAAGTTATTCAACAAAATCAGAATAACTACAACAATGCTTATATTCCTAACAAGCAAAAGGAGGAAGATATGGAAGACGATCAAGGTGTTTGTTTCGAGTGCAAGAAACCGGGACACTTCAAAAGGGAATGTCCTAAATTGACTAAAGGACATGTTCTTGTAGCTGAAAATGGTTGGGATCTAAGTGAAGACGAAGAGTAGCCGGAATCATCCGAGGAGATTGTCAACCTCTATCTTATGGCACTCACTGATGCCTCTTCACCAATGGATATCTCCACTTCTAATCAAGAGTTAAGCCTAAAACTTGACTCAAATGCCATGCTTAGTGAGAACAATGATCATGCTATTGCCATGTCTAGTGATAATCATGAGCATGCTAGTATCATGCTTAGTAAGAGTAATGATCATGAAATTACCATGCTTAGCACTAATACTAGTTCGTTAACTCTAGATCACAAAGAAAATCTATCATGCCTAAATTTGCTAAAATCCGAACTTGATAGATTAAGTAGTGAGCATGCTAGAACTTTAGAGGAACGATACAACCTTAGTGTTTTATGCAAGGAAAAATAAAAAGAGTTAAAATCATTAGTTGAATTGCATGCTAAGGATAGTATTGAAATCAATAATCTTTCATGTATTATTGATAGTGTTAAGCGTAAGAACAATGAGCTTTTAGATAAGATTCGAAACCTAGAAATTGAAGGTTGTTCTCTTGTTTTAAAAGCCGAAGAAAGTAGTTTTAAAAGAAAACAATTACGTGATGAAAATTACAAAAATCATGTTGAATTGTTGAATCTGAAAATTCAAAACGAGTCTTATGCTCAATCGAATGCTTCATATGTTTCTCGAATTAAAGAGCTCGAGCTAGCTTTAAAAGAGAAACATGAAAATGATCAATCCGAAGCATTTGAGCTAAGACAAAGTGATTTTCTTCATGAGATTAAGACCAAAGAGGAGGAGATGGCTTATTATGAAAGGCTTATGGAAAGAAGCCACAATCATGAGGTGGAAATTTCCATAGAGTTGGATAAAGCTCATAAGGAAATTGAGAAATTGAGTGAGGTTAATAAAAACCTCATAGATCAATTAGAAAATCAAGATAATATCCTTCTTAACAAGATTGACATCTTGGAAAAAGAAAAGGAAAATCTTGAAGGTGTTATTCCTACATTCACCAAAGGAAATCAAATGATGGAAAGAATGGTGAATCAACCCGTAAGTCATTTTCGTGAAGGTTTGGGGTATAGAAACATACCTAATAGGGTTGCTCGTGTTCAAGAACCTATTATTCCTCGAAGGGAAGAAAACGTTTGTGAACCAATTGCTCCCCTTAGGAGAGTGCAAATTCATAGAGAAATCCAACCTCGTGACGGGAACATTCGAGCTCATGGTCAAAATCTATACCCTAGTGTTATACAACCAAATGAGCAAGTTCCTCGAACTAGGAATGTTCGTAATGTTGAACAAAGGATTCCAAATAGGAAGGAACAAGTTCCTAACTTAGTGAAGAAAGTATAAACTAAGCCACCATCGGTAAGATGTGCTTATTGTAACCAAGATGGACATGATGTCTTAAGGTGCAAGGCCAAGAATGGTGAGCTTAAAGGTAAACTTGAATGGGTTCCTAAAGGAACAATTCCATCCAAGAAAAAGGTTCATACTAAATCTGCTAAAAAGAACAAAGATGTAGTCAATGATCAGGGGATTCCAAGATCTCACTATCATCAACGACCTATTGTGTATCAACCTAGAAACACAAGATATCATGCTACTTCTAGAACTATGCCTAGAGTACCTTATGGGCATGAGTATTATGTGCATACATATAGTGATTATATGTTCGACTCATTTTACAAGCTAACCCGTGGACCCTCGAAGAGAAAGGGTACCAAACGGTTTAACTGGTTTCTTGTGTAGGTATGCCTTACTGCTAAGCAAAGCGTATGGTACCTCGATAGTGGTTGTTCGAGACATATGACTGGAAATAAGTCACTTTTAAACAACATTGGAAGGGTAACCGCTGGAAATGTCACTTTTGGAGATAGGTAGTAAAGGAAGCATCGTTGGCATAGGAGATATTGGAAATGAGCACATCAAGATTTCTTACGTACAACTAGTCACGGGAATAAAGTACAATCTTCTCTCAATTAGTCAACTATGCAACAACGGATGCAAGGTAATTTTCTATCCTACTCATTGTGCTATACATGATAGAAATGGTAAAATTGTGTTAAGATGTCCACGAGACTTGAATGTCTATACGTGTGACATGAGTAAGTGTGAGAATATTTGCTTGGTATCCACAAATGAGGATTCATGGTTATGACATCGTCGTTTAGGCCATATAAATATGAAACTCATCAAGAATATTTGTTCGAAAGAACATGTTCGTGGGCTACCTAAGTTGAGTTATGAAAAAGATCACATATGTGAAGCTTGTGAAATTGGCAAGCAAATTTGAGCATCTCATAAGGTAAAATTCATGGTGTCTACTACAAGACCTCTTGAATTTTTACATATGGATTTAGTTGGACCGGTTCCGGTGCAAAGCCTTGGAGGGTGTTCTTACGCTCTCGTAGTCGTTGATGACTATTCGCGCTTTACATGGACCGAGTTCTTGAAAGCAAAAATTGATGCATTTGATTCATTCTCGGCTTTATGCAAGAGAATACAAAATCAACAATGGAATTCGATCGTCTATATTAGGACGGATCATGGAAAAGAATTTGAAAATGCTAGTTTTGTTTAATTTTGTGATGCAAATGGTATCACTCATAACTTCTCACCTCCTCACATACCTCAATCTAATGGGGTTATTGAAAGGAAAAATAGAACGTTACAAGAAATGGCAAATACGATGTTGAATGAATATAGACGGCCTAAGTACTTCTGGGCCGAGGCTATGTCAACCGCTTGCTACATTTTAAACCGAGTTTTAATTCGTCCCATAATGTTAAAAACTCCTTACGAGTTATATTTTGGCAAAACTCCAAAGTTGAATTACTTCAAGGTTTTTGGAAGTAAATGTTACATGTTGAATACAAAAGATTATCTCACTAAATTTGACCCTAAGTCAAATGAAGGAATCTCTGTAGGGTATTCAATGAATAGCAAGGCATATCGTGTTTTCAACCTTAACTCTTTAGTGGTGGAAGAATCAATGAATGTTATATTCGATGAATCTAAACCTCACTCAAAGTTTAAGGATTTAGTAGAAGAGGATGACGATGCAAACAATATAAACTCTAATGAAGTTGAAAATTGCATTCGTCAAGTGGAAAATATGAATATTGGAACATCCGTTCCTAGAAATCCTCTTGAGATAGTAGAGCCAAAAAATGAACTACCAAAAGCAATCCCAAATATTAAGAATCATCCTTTAGACAATGTTCTAGGTGATCTTAGTAGAGGTGTTCAAACCCGAGCTCAAGGACAAATTGTTGCAAGTCATGTTTCCTTCTTGTCACAAATAGAGCCAAAAACTGCGAAGGAAGCTTTTCTAGACGAGGATTGGATTGATGCTATGCAAGATGAGCTAAACTAATTCTCTCGTATTAAAGTTTAGGAGTTAGTACCACCACCCAAAGATACTTCCATTATTGGAACTAATGGGTATTTAGGAATAAATTAGATGAAAATGGTACGGTGGTTCGAAATAAGGCGAGGCTCGTAGCTCAAGGCTACACTCAAATGGAAGGAATTGATTTTGATAAAACTTATGCTCCTGTAGCAAGAATCGAGTCTATTCGAATGTTCTTGGCTTACGCGTGTCAAAAAGGTTTCAAGGTGTATCAAATGAATGTCAAATCCGCATTCCTAAATGGAGTGTTAGAGGAAAAAGTCTTTGTTAGACAACCTCTTGGATTTGAAGATCATGCACATCCGGAATATGTGTACAAGTTGTACAAAGCTTTATATGGTCTAAAACAAGCTCCTCGAGCTTGGTATGAAAGACTTAGTAAGTTTCTCATTGAAAAGGGATTTAAAATGGGAACTGTTGATACAACGTTGTTCACTAAGTACATTGATGGAGAAATTATACTTGTCCAAATTTACGTAGATGATATCATATTTGGTTCGACTAAAGAATATCTATGTAAAGAATTCTCGGACAATATGAACAAGGAATTCGAAATGAGCATGATGGGGGAATTAAAGTTCTTTTTAGGCTTGAAAATTAGGCAATCGGATGAAGGGATTCATATCTCCCAATCTAAGTATTGCAAGGAAATGCTCAAGAAATTTTAAATGGAAAATGCTAAGCCAATTAGCACTCCCATGTCAACTTCCGATAAGTTAAACGGAGATCACAAAGGAAAGTGTGTGGATACAAAGAAAGATCGTGGGATGATAGGAAGTTTATTGTACATTACCGCAAGCAGACCTGATATTCAATTCAGTGTTTGTAAATGTGCAAGATTTCAAGCATCTCCTAAGGAATCTCATTTGTCGGCTGTTAAGTGGATATTTAGATATCTTAAAGGCACTATGGATTTAGGATTATGGTATCCGAAAGGACAACCTTTTGATTTAGTATGCTTTTCCGATTTGGACTACGCAGGTCATTTAATTGATAAGGAAAGTACAAGTGGTACTTGTGAATTTCTTGGTGGTTGTCTAGTTTCTTGGTTTTCTAAGAAACAAAATTTCGTTTCGATCTCAACTATGGAAGCGGAATATATAGCAACTACAATGTGTTGTGCACAAATCTTATGGATGAAACAAACACTTGCGGATTATGTTGTTAAGTTTAATGCGGTATCCATTTTGTGTGACAACATAAGTGCTATTGATCTAAGTAAGAACCCAGTTCTTCACTCTCGATCAAAGCATATTGATATACGACATCATTTTCTATAGGATCACGTAAATAAAGGTGATATTAGGATGGTTCATATTGATACCGAACATAATATCGCGGACATATCTACGAAACCATTAAATTCCGAAAGGTTTGCGAAATTAAGATTGGACCTCAGAATGGTTAATTTTATAAAGTAGAAATCTAGGATTTAATATACATACAAATTAATTTTAGTCACTTAATTGTGCAAAAATATGATTTAGTATTTATTAATCATTCTTGTCTATTTTTAGACAAATTAGAAATTCATTAAAAGTATTTAATTATGAAATATTCTTATTTATTAAGAAGTTTTTTATTAAATAGTTTTCGTGAATAATTTAGGGTTCTAGGGCTATTTTTAAGTAATACTACCATTGTAACATTTCGTTGAAAGGCCATTTACGAAATTTAATTGAGCAAATGACACTACCATTGTCAAGGCTCTCTTTACGATTCAAAGCGTCGTATAAGACTCCGTGTGATTCTGATATTTATTTTATTAACTCAAAATAAATATAGTTTGAGGATTGAAGTCACATGAGTTATTTGGTTAAATTTGGGCCGTCAAAATAATAGGAGGATTAAATTTCGATATAATCGTATTTAATTCTACATGTTAGTATATAATTTTATCTTTAAAATTATATATTAAAATATGTATTGAGATGTATATATGGGTACAAAAACCCCCACACATATATACTAAAGATCCGGCCCATAACCTATTTTTGAAGCCCAGTCCGACTCAAAAATACTCTCAAATTCAGCCATTTTATATGAATTTTATTCATATATTGTTTCCAGCCCAGCCCAAGTTATTTGACCCAACCCAGGTCAAGTGGTCAAACCCTAGAGACTTTTAATCTCAACCGTTCGTGTCTATCAACTCACAATCCCAGCCATTGATTCCTAAAATACATATTATTTTTTCCACACAAATCATTTCATTTGTGTTTCTTCCTTGTACGGTCGCAGCTACAATCTCTCTCAATTCTCTCTCGTCTCTTTCGACTATCTCTCACATCTCTCTCTCAATACACTCTATTCTTCAATTCTTAACGAATATCTACTAAATGGATACTCGTTTCCTTGATTTATTCATAAATTATATCATTAATCTCACAGTGATTATTGATGTAAGTAAGTTGTGGGTATACGAGTCGGAAAATCGAAAGATTTCGATCAGTAACGGAAAATTCAGTTCATGATTTTTTGTTTATAATTGAAATCAACATTTATGCAGGTATAAATGATGATATGTGAGCTATATGTATGTTTACAGTCGAGTTTGTGTTACAATTAGGGTTTATCAATTAAGAAAATTGGGGATTTAATCGATACGTGCTTTGTACTTGATTGGTATGAAGTTCGAGTTGATTTAAGTGCATGTTTAGCTGTTTATGATGATAATCGAGTCTTATTCGTCGAGTTCTTTAAACTGCAATTAGGGTTCATATGCTGCAACTACGGATTTTTGTGATTTAGAGTTCATATTTAGAACTTTAGCTTCTCAGAAATTAGGGTTCTTGAGCCTATTCATTTGGGGATTTTCTCTGTGCAATTTGAGAGTCAAGTTCATGTATTGATTGTGTGTCACTAATCGATCTCTTGCAAGTTTAATTCGAATTAATCATACATGTGCTTAATTGTTGGAACTGTGCTAGGATTAAATGTGTATTATCATTGTGCTAATCTCTGTTTTGCAGAATCACGATTTTCTTGGTAGAATTGTGAAATTATTCTTGAAAATTCTAAGTGTAGAACATTGTAACGATGTCGTATTGATATCGATTTCATCACAGTATTGAAGCTATATCGGTATCGGTATCGATCCTTGTATCGTATCGGCTATTCATCTCGGCCGAGTTGTATCAGATAGGTTAGATGTAAGAACCCAAATTTTTGGTAGAATTAAAACTTTTATTATGTAATGGAGTATGAATGTATCAGTGGTTTAACGAATGAATATTTAACGGACTTGGATTCAAGTGTTTATATGCCATGAGCAATGCTATTGGTTGACAACTTAGATTAGAATAATCTATCTCCTAGAAAGTAAGATAGGGTATTTCAAAAAGGAAGGAAATGTTCTCATGTCATCAAAATCGATATCTGGTAGGTCATGTCATCCAAATCGATATCTGTTATAAGTCTAGTGGTTCCGTAAAAGGGTTAAGGAACGCTCGGGAAAGCGCGAGAACATTTTTCTAATTATAAGAATTAATGAGAAAATAAGCAATGAATATTGTTTTTGGTTGAAATTGGAATATTATCAGACGACGCTATATAGGAGTATTCAGAACGGATTTCTGAGTTCGTATTAATGACCGATAGGCAATATAAGTGTATGTAAACATTATCAGATTCAGAAAAATATCTTTTTTATTTTCTCCGAAATTTCCCTAGACACTGAATGATTTAAGGAATTATTAAAGAGATTTAAGGAATTTAAATTCAAGGATTATAAAGGAGGATTGAGAATGGTAGTATAAATATTAAGAAGGTTTCCGGTAAAACCCTAACAAGAAATACTCGAGATATTCCTCCGAATGATCAATGAAAATGAGTAATAACCGGACAAAAGAGCAAGCAGAAGCCAAGATGTATGCATGTTCAAGAGGATAAGACCTAGTAACCAAGTAGTTACAAAGGTAACTAGCATACTTAGCAACCAAACCACTTAGCAAAAACACATCATCTACACCACAAGATCAAAACAAATGGCTCAAGATGATGCATGCAATGACCTAATCACTTTATTAAAGTGGATTTATACAAGATATTATAAACAATAATTCATTTTAGCACATAACCAAGCAAGAGAAGCCAAGCAACTCCACCACTCTATCCATTTTAGCCCATTCGGCTTCTTCAAAATTCCAAAACCAAAGTCCCACTGCCAACCATTATTTGATCTCAAGATTTTTATGGTAAGTACTACATTTCATATCATAGTTATCCTATGAATTTGAGCCATAAATTCCAAGTCTAGCATAGTTAATAAAATCATCAAAGATGATGATGAATAGTGATTTCAAGAAACTAACTTTGATTTTTTGTTTTCTTTGGTTGATCTAAGTTATATTAAGGCTATACAAGGACTAATAAAGGCTTATTAAGGCTTTTATATACTCCAAGGAAGGTATATCTCTTAAGAACCCTAGATCTTACTTTAAGTTTTATGCATGTTCTTGGTGGTTTTAGCTTACGTATGATTATGATGTTATATTAACCATGTAAGCATGACTATGTAGTTGATCTAGTTGATTTAAGAGATATGATGATGAAGTGAGATATTCTTGGACTTGTTAAGATGAATATTATGTGTACAAGATGTATGGTATGCCCGGTATGGCTTGGTTGTGATGTTATAAATTTAGAAACATTCGATTTATAGCCGTCGTAATGCCGAAATTTCGAGCATAACAGTAGATATAAAGGTCTGATAAGATAATATATGACCTACGCTTGTAGATCTCGAGGCATAGATCGTTTTGGCGTGAGAATCGAAGCAAACGGACTTACGGTTGAGGAGCTATGGTCAAAATCGTAAAAGTGGTTCGAAACCGTAAGTGCGAGTTTGTAACTGAAATTTAACCCTCTTAATATTATTAATTCAGTGGCGAATCTTAGTAATTAAATATTAGAGACCATAAGGGAGGTGTGGGAGAAAACCTCATGTCAAACGAATCGTTTTTCGATTTTATATAAATGTACGAATCGAGGTTAAGTGCGAATGAACCCCTTTGGGGTATACTTGGTTATAACTTAGAAAACGGCCGATAAATCTCGAGGTATAATCTTTGTTAGTAAACGACCGACCTTAGAACTTATACGACTTAAGTACCTACCAAGTGTAAGTGTAATGACATGCCTTGATAATGAGCAAGTGTCGGATCGCAACGGTATTAATAAGAGTTAACTTGAAAACGTGTTTTAGCTTAAGTAAAGTATGTACTTAGCTTTTCAAAGTGGTAGGTGATTAACCTTGAATAATTTTGGTTATTTATAGATCATCGGACCGATCCGAGACACACTACCCCTACAGAGCTTCCAGGCAAGTTTCCAATACTTTGGAACTGTTGTTGTGATAATATATATGATTGATTGTTGTTATACATATGCCATAGCATGCATGCCTGCTTCCAAATTATATTGTGATACTTGTTCCATGATTTGATGTTGGCTTATAAGTTAGATACGAGATATACTAGTTATAAGCCGGATATTGTTAAGACCCTTTGTGAAGGGCATATGATCTCATTCTTCTAATATAGACCGGGAGTCAGTATTTCTTGATATATTGTGATTATTTTCTGAGAAAAATATTTAAGTAATTATTTTTCCATTACTTATTTATTGAATATTGTTTGAATGTTCATTCGAGATTATTTATTTAATGAATATTATTTTGAATATTCATTTGAGGTTATTGATTTAGATGAATATTTTTTTATACTTATTGAGGGTTATTTATGAGCAACATTTTATATTAAGAATATTCTGAAAACATTTATGATGTAATAAATATTCCTTGAATATTTATTTAATTCTTTTAACTAGATTTAAAAATAATTCACCTTATTCAAAAATTATCCTTGACCTACAAATACTATGTAAATTATTTCCAAGTCTTATTATTATTATTTTTATCAAGGAAGGTTCTCAAAAACTCCATTCTTCATTCGAATCTATCTTCCAAATTATGAGGGAACCTTACTTGAGAGCTGTTATTTATTTGATTGACTTCCCGGTCATAAATCTTTTAAAACTATTCTTTTCACTTGCAACGTGGTTGGTATTTATCAAGACGAGTCTCTGTGTTACTTCCTCATCGTTCGAGGGGTAAAATTGTTGGAACAAGTCGATATCCATTAACAAGTAACAGCTTGGGAAGTATTGGTGAATTTTCCTTTCCAACTAGATACAACTACTTTGTGGAGTCCTATCAATAAGTATTACACTTGGGGAAAGGGGGACGAGCTTTACGTTTCAGAGTCATAGATTTATTCGAACTAGGAGTATTTGTATAATGTGTAAGAGGATGTGGGACAGTCCATCATTGAAACTGGTATAAGAGGCTGTGGGACAGTCCACCCTGGAAATAGGGTCCGAGTGGCGCCGGCCCCGAATAAGCCCAAATATGGCTAGGGAGATCCGGCATATGGTGGTGTCCATATGTTCTTCCTTCTACATGTAGAGAAACAAATTTTGAGATGCACGACCTGCGACTGATCATCGCAAGGTGGTGTCATCCGGCGTGACATACTCCAGCATTGGTTCATCATCCAAATCTATTTATTTTCTACAACATGAAGTATCACTCGTGTTGACAGGGTTTGAAAACTGTTCAGAACTAAAAGTACTCTGAAATACCTCGTAACTTCATCCTTTGCATTATATTGGCACTATGTTCGTTAATGCATGGCATATGGTTTTCAAAGATATTTTTGAACCGTTATATATTATTGTTCAGTTTTATTCTATTGTTGGTGGGCTATTGCACACCCTTGTTTTATTTATTATATCATAACAACAGCTAGGTGATGGCCCGCGTAAGGCGCACTCGGTGCAAGAAAGTGACTCCAGTCGTAGGACTACCCACTGATATTGTTGCTGCCATTACTAAGGTAGACTGGTAGCTTTTGTTCTCAGCCTTAATTATATGTATAATTAACGTTAATCAACGGCAAGAAACATTTAAACTTATGTTGTAATCATTTTGGGTTGTAATAATTATATTCGTTGATCCTATTAGTAGAGGCTTATTTCAATTTCATCTCTGGGACTATAACTGATTGTGTATGATGTGGTATTATTGCGAGGTCATAGCATGTTATTTATTTATTTTCGACTTAAGTACAAGTACTATTTATGGAATATGAGACCGTAACGACCAGGTCCTCGACCCCGGATATGGGGCTGTTACAGAAATGGTATCAGAGCGAGAGTTATATATCCCAGAGATGATGCGACGTTATAATAATAAATTCACTAAGATAATAAGAACTCTTTCTAAGTTCACCTAAACCCTTATGGGAACTCTTAAGTACCGTGATAGTAACTTAGCTCATTATCATATCGACTAGTAAGGTGACAGACCTTGAGGCTTACGTGTAGCATCACGAGGATGCTTTATTATATGCTGACGATCGGATTGTGGATTCGATAGAGTACCCTACTGAGGACCCGGAGGAGGTTCCAGCTAAGGAGGAGAATCCTGTTAAGGATACGTAGTTTACCCTTGAGGAAATGAGGGCCGCAGCCAGAGAGACTATAAGAGCTAAGGTGTAGTGCTCAGAGAAGTGAGCGTAAAGAATTGAGATATTATTAAGAAAACTAAAGATGCATATTGGATTCGTAGCCGGACTACCGGATGTAGTACCAGCAAGTAAGACGGATTGGAAGAAATACTTAAGATCTTATATGGGGATAGATAAGAATCCTTAGAGACCTTCAGATTAATGAGAAAAGAGTTAGAGTGGTACATGATTATCAAAGACATCGATATAGGACGGGGAACAGAGTCTCCAGGAGTAGTTGAGATAGAGGCAGCAAGTGCCATATCATTTGATGAATGGATTAGTGTGAATATTGTCAATAGTAATTCGCCATGAGAAGGTAAATTTCATAGGTTATAATTTATGAAGTCAAATTGAGATGGATGAGGTGGTTTTATCCAGGAAATGTTCATTTTATGATCAGCTAAGGAAGTAAAAACATTGGGAAGTGATGGTATAATTGGACAAAGTTTTATAAGGAAGTAGTAAGCGAGATGATAATCTCATGACCTACAAGAGGAAAAGACCAGTGGGTCTATGATAAACTCATAATAAGACTACTATCAGGGACTAAGTATAGGTTTATTTCAACTCGGTGAGATGATAAACCAGAAACATTAGATGCATGTGATTCAGAGGAATATTAAATTCCTTCTTTTTCTTGAATGGATTATAGTAGTTACATTAAGTTTACTCTGACACTGAATCATAAAAGGATCAATTAATACGGTCAGTGGTTAAGAGGTAATGGAGAATGTTCTGTTAGGCCGAATACAAAATTATAATCAAGATTGTATGAGAGATTAACAATTAAACACACGTTTAAACAATTAAAAACTGTTTGGAATTAATAACTCCTCTCTCGTTGATGTAAAATATCACAGAGAGCTGTTTAGGTTACAATGAATAATATTGTGTTGCACGATAACTCCAATAAACACTCCAGTCCATTCTACTCACCGGTACATCTTCCGGTAGTCCAATAATAAGTTTACTACGATCTCTTATGTCATTCTCCTACTTAGACTTAACTCTCAACACTCTCGTTTCTGAGTACTGTAACTTATCGCTCTGATACCATTTCTGTGGCGCCCCCAAATCATATCATACCTGTATTAACTTTAAAACTCAACAATACATCCATCCAGACCTCAATCTTACGCACAAACAAGTTAGAGCCTCAGAAACGATAATCAAAAGTAACACTAAATATTACAATTCATCTATACAATCCAGAATCTTACGCACTTCCACTTGTACAACTACACTTGAAGACAAGTCTTACTATTATAGTTGAAAACCTTTCAGACTTACTCTGTAGTATTTATCAGGAACTAAATCATCTCCGGGGTAAATCTTCTACTCCTCTTCTGTTGGTGCGGAGTTAACCGACCAAATTCTTCTCTTTCTGAAAAGTTTTTATAAAGCAAGAATGAGCTACATAATGCTCATCAAGTTCACCATTTTGAAAAATAATAATGTGGTTTATTTCGAAAACATTCCCAACTGTATGGGTATATATCTTAGATTTCAAAACATAATTGGACAATATATATATGTCCGAGTTTGAATAAAACATTTATACTCACTAAGGAGCTTTAAGGATAACATATGAACCCTTTATAAGGTTCCCATTTCAATGTATCTCAAGTTTGAAAATATATACATATGAGTATATCATTTTCGGCAAAACACTCTACGGTTAACATACTGTACAGGGAATACATCATTGCAAACCTCTTTCCTTCCATTATCTTAGAAGGTTCTCATTCAAAAACATTTCATTCTTTGAAATAATTGCAAGAGTGCAATAACACGTGCCAATCTTTATAGAAAATCTTGCAGTTCTAGATATTGCACGATGTCAATATTTTTCTTATCGAAAACCACACTATCGGTAACTTGGCACTTAGGCCCAAGAAGCAGTGTTTGTGTATTTTTCCAGAGTGGAGGATGGGACTGGAAGAAAACATAAAAACCTGACAAGGATTGACGTTGATCAGTCGCCACAACCAAGTCCAACAATCCGCGGGTCTTTTCTACTAGTAGAAGGATAGAAACTACATCCGTAACTACCCTCGGGTGAAAACTACATCCGTAATCACCCTCGATGAAAACTACATCCATAATCATCCTTCGGCAACACCTGGGCCGGAATAATTGACGGACCGCCTGGCTCACGGCCGCTTACACATCCCGGGAATCGTTCATCAACGATTCCCACACCTGCCAGAGTCCCCTTTTTCTTTTCTTTTCAAAAATCATTTTGATAGAAAATTCGAGTAGTTGAAGTTCGACCTCAGTCGACCGATAATTCTTGAAATACGTACAAGAAGTAAAACCTGATCGGGGGTTTTCGAAAATGTTTTGGGTTCGAAAGAGTTCGAGTTTGAAAACGATAAAGGTATCTTGGATTAGTTTTGTCTTTAAAATGATGAACAATAATTAATAAATGATATTTTGAGATTTAATATAAACAATTAATAAAATAATTATTTAATTAAAATAAGCTTTTAATCCTAGATAGATATGTTTGAGTATTTTTAACAACGTAAAAATAATAAATACTTAAGTATACGATACTTCCTGAATGACTCTTCGGGTTTTCGCAATTTAATCATGATACAATAACATATCGCTCCCCGGTCAATAGTATATTTGGACCGGTACGACCTCTATTGCTAGAGTCGTTGTCCGAAGGAAACACTTTCATTCTAAGTTCAAGGGTGTACAAACACATATGCATAAATCTCAAACTTCAACATAATCTTGTAAAGCATAAGCATATAATACGTTTGGAAGCTACAAACACAATAGTGAAAATCCTTATATATAAGTTTTGAAAAGTAAACTTGCCTTGGTTAGGGTGGGGTGGTCGAGCTTGAAACGTGGAACGAAGATCTATACATAATCAATATTCGTACGTTAGTACCTTAACAATACTACTTAATCGTAAGGTTTTAAAGGATGTTAGACCAACTTAACGACTCCAATTTGTGACAACTAACCCTCCCATATGACCATGTCATCACTTTATCACATTCCTTACCCATTCGACTCGAATCCATTCCTCAAACTTGAAACACAAGTGAGTACTCTTAAAACTACGTTAAACTAACCTCCTAGGTGATTTTTCACTCGCGCGCACTTTGCTTTAACATTTTTATAAAATTGAAAAATACAAATTTTACTCCAATTATTTTTGGACAGCCTTCACAACTCTATAATCTGTCTACCCTCAAATTTTCATAACACTAGCATAATTTTAAGGGGTCCTAACTCAGTTCACAAGTGGACAACACAGTGCAGTCCGAATTCCAGAACCACACTGCACTAATCCGGCCATAACTCAAGACCTACACATCTCTTGGGTATGAATCTTATATTTCTAGAAACTACATTCAATTATCTTTCCAACCATATAAATTAGGTTCTCGGGTGACAAGATTTAGGGGTTCAAAACCCTCTCACAAGATAGTACATGCTCCCAGGATTTAACACAGCACACATCTTTTCTTAAACATTCAAGAACTCACTTTATACATCGCATCTACCATCAAAACCACCAAGACTTGTCTCTATAGCATACATGGGGTTACATACTCTAAGTACAAGCCTTACAATCATCATAACAAGCAAAGAACTTCAATATTTCATCATCTACAACTCAAATCACTAAGATTCACTCCAAAACTTATAGATCTAACAATAGAAACTATAAACAAGTCATGCTAAGGGTTTAGAGAGTCTATACCTTCCTTGATGTGTGTAATAGCTTTATAAACCTTGTATAATCCTTGTATAGCCTTGGGTAAGCTTGGATGATCAAAAGAAATGAAGGAAACAAAGTTAGTAATTCGGAGTTATTAGAACCCGACTGAAAGATCATGGAAAACGAGGCCCTTACCGAGCTTTTCTGATTGAGGCTTCTAAAGGAGAGTTGTAGAGCATCTTAACAGCTTTCTAACCATATAAAAAACACAAAATTTCATTGAGTAATGAAGGCTCTAGGCCCGTTTTACTGAGAGGATGTTCTGCTGGGCAAAATGGAGTTTCTTGGTTTTTGCTTTTTGTTCTTTATCTCCAATAATGCTTACACATGTAATATATATCTAGATATTTTGGATGCATCCTTATACTTGCTAGGTGTCACACTCCCATTGGCTCCCTTGGATTCTTATCCACTTAAAATGCAACCAAGTCCTTCCTCCTTTTACACCTAAGTCCTTATCTCTTGTTTCTTGCACTTAAGTCCCTTGGCTTTGTTTTCTTTCCCACCAATTGGATTCCCTTGTTGTCTCGTGAATAAAATTAATACGTTACAACTTATACTTTGCATATTATTGCTCTAATATGGCACAGTACCTCGAACGAATACTAATTCCAACATCCCTTGTTTATTTCTTTTTATCTCAGAAAACGTTCTCTCGATTTCTCAAGCATTCTCTATTTCTCAATTCTAGGAGTTTATTCTCAATCCTCTTTCTTTCTCATAATATATCCTTCCTTGGACTCTTAATATACCGTATCCTTAATCCATGCTCCGTTCGCTCAATCGCTTAATCTCGTTGTAAAGTCTCAGTGGTTTTCGTTCTAAATCCTCGAATAAAATCCTAACATATTAAATCCTTAATTCCTCAAAATTAATATCTCATTTCTTGAATATAATAATATATAATTCACTGCCCCGTCAAATATTACACCAGAATACAAATTGGAATTTTTGAATTCCGATCGTCTTTACATACACTTATTTGCTCCGTGAATCACTAATATGACTTCGAAAAATCCATACCATGTCTTGTACATAGGGTGGCGTGAAAATTTTCTTGGTCCTCAAAATCACTATTCATCCATAAATTACTATTCATGCATGACAAACACTATTCACGTATATACTTATTCTTAATAAGAAAAGTTTTAATTCTACCGAAAATCTGGGTTCTTACAGTTTCCCCTCCTTAAAAGGATTCCGTCCCGGAATCAGTTTAGGAATCACTGGGGTTACTCCTTCTTTGTTTCACTCTTTCAACTTCAAGGTGGATTCTTCCACATCTTGATTTTCTCACAATTCCTTATTAGTTTGAAAACCTTGTTCCTCAGCACTTGCTCTTTTCTATCCATGATTTCCACGGGTTGCTCCACATAGGTCAAGTCTGGTTGTAGGTCCACTTGGTCGTACTCTATCACATGCCGATAGTCGGTGTGGTAGGGTCGTAACATAGACATATGAAACACATTATGAATTTGATGCAAGCTTGGGGCGAGGCTAACTCGTAGGCTAACTTCCCAATACGCCTCAAAATCTCAAAAGGTCCAATAAACCTCAGACTTAGCTTCTCTTTCTTAACAAACCGCATCAATCCTTTCCAGGGGATACCTTTAGCATCACGAAGTCTCCCACCTCATACTCCTTTGATATCTCATAAAATTTGACCATTCGAAATAATGGGTTTCGTAAAAAAAAACTAATGACTTTTACATACACTCGTCTGTACCGTAAAGACGTAATATCAATTCGAAATCTTCATTTAATAATTCGTACATATCGTGATTGCAAAATTTTCTCATCCACCCATAAAATTACTATTCATCCAGGTTTCGAATATTCACGAAAATTAGGGCTATTGCAGTCTCATCTCCTTAAAAGAAGTCTATCTTAAGAACCTAAGGAAAATAGTTGTGGATACAATTCCAACTTTACCCTTTCCAATTCTCAGGTTGACACTTCAAAATGACTTCGAAATATCCATACCATGTCTTGTACATAGGGTGGCGTGAAAATTTTCTTGGTCCTCAAAATCACTATTCATCCATAAATTACTATTCACGCATGACAAACACTATTCACGTATATACTTATTCTTAATAAGAAAAGTTTTAATTCTACCGAAAATTTGGGTTCTTACAGTTGACCAGTAGACGCTTCCTCCAGACAGAGTTTAACAAACTCTGTCAAGCTTCCATCTGTCAGCGTTTAACTAAACTCTGACTGCTTCCAGCTAAACTCTGATATTTCACTGTAACACTTAAACACTGATTATTATTCACATAAATTATATCTAACAATCTCCCCCAACTTGTTCATTAGGAAAAATGCACAAGTTTACAATAATTGATGATGTCAAAACAAATAAACAAATACAGTGTTTAATATACAAACAGAGTTTAAACTTCTACTTAACAAAATCTAAAAAAAACAAGAAAATTCTTACAGAGCTTTATTCCTTAATTTCCTCAACATCTGGTGTTGATCTGAGATAGTCTATAAGTAATCTTCTTTCTGCATTTTCAAGTTCTGTCTGCATAACTTCCTTGATCTCTTTCAGCTTAGGATTATCTTCACCAGTTTGGTAGATAGCAGATCTCAGAGAATAGATTTTGTTTCTTCTCATTTCATTACCCAGTCTGATGAATTGTGCTTTCTCTGACCCTGAGTTAAAATCAAGAACTGTTATACCCAGATCTATCTTTAGTTTAGCACTATTCTTCTTCATCTCAACAATATTCCCACGATAATCTCTGTACTTTGGAACATATTGACTGTTTTATTTTATACCTCTAACTACCAAATTATGTAGCATCTTCTTTCTTAGCACATTTGCAGCTAGCTGAGTCCTTCGATTTTTCGCTTTGAAGATATATAGAACATATTCTAATTCCTCCCATAGCTTCAAATCAAGATCATTCTCACCAATTTTGTACACAGTCCCATCAGCCATGAAGTACAAAAGAAAATCTTTGTTCAAACTCCTTTGATGAATCAACTGTACTGATTCCAGTCTGTCTAAACTCTCCTGAGTAACACCTTGACCTGGAACAGCCAGTGATGAAAGATCTCGAGGACCAGTATTCATTCTAACTTCTCTATGTGAGCCCAAGCCAGCTTTATCTCTTCCTAGCTTACCCATTAAGGCTCTGCCATGTAGAAAATCAGTAGTACCTCCAGTCATCAGAGTTTGATCATGAAGTGTTGGTTTTCCAAAAACCATTTGCATCTGGGTAGATAAAGGTTTCTGTACAACTTGTGTAGCAATAGAGGTTGTATTCTCTTTATTTGAAACCTTTCCTTCTTTAACAATGCCTTTCAGCTTTAACTTAGCTTCTGCTTTTGTTGGTTTCTTAGACACTTGAGACCTTTGATCAGTACCAACATTTTCCTTGATAACAATGCCTTTAAGAACAGGCCTAGGAGCTTTTTCTTGCTTCTTGAATTTTCCAGACTTCAAAGCTTTCTGATGTTCTTCTTGTAGATTCTTTTCTTCAGCTTGAATGTCTTCAATGGTAACTCCTTCTTCATTTTCTTCCAGAAACAATCTAGCAGCCAATTCTTCATCAGTCTGTGGATTTTCAGTGAATAACAAACTCCTGGTTTTTGAAGTATTCTGAGTATCAGTGTGTATTCCATCAGACTTTGATTTAGAAGACTTGCCAAATCTTAAACTTAGATTTTTATCAGCTCTTAATCTCTTGCCTTTGTCATTTGCTCCTCCATCTTCAGTATCATCCTTCTTAGTCAGAGTTTGAGATTTCCTGCATTTAGACTTAGCAACTCTCTCCCCCTTTTTGACATCATCAGGAATCAAAATTGATGTAATCAGCTCCAAGGAGGTAGCAATGGAATCAATCTCACCAGACAAGACAGTCTGATTCTGTTCAACTTGACCTAGCCTTTGAAACAGAGTTTCTTGAGGTTTAGAAAAGGTCTAAAACTTCAGTTGATTATCTCTCTGCATAGTCATGTCTCTTGCAACAACTTCAGCTTTTAGATCAGTAATAGATTTTTGAGAATCATCAAACCTTTCATTCAGTGTCTTGACTTGAACAATAGTTGCTTGCAGACTTGAGAGAATATCTGGATTTGAAATCGTGTTAGCAGATTGATGCACAAATTTAGCTGCTCTTCCAGTAGGAAAAATGCAATCTGCTTTATACCAATCCTTTGAATACTTGGCAAAATGTTCTGCTTCAATGTCATGTGCATGTGAAGGTTAAGAAAAAGGTGTGTGATTTGCATCAGTTTGTAGTATAATCTGAGAAGAGTTAGACTCTGCACTTCCTTCATCTTCAACATCAGCATCTGCATATGCAACTGGATCAATCTCATCAATATGCACTGCAGCTTCAACAGTTTTAGCAACAGTCTCAACAACATTCTCTGCAGTTTCATCAGCAACATTCTCTATAGGTTGCTCTCTAGTTTCAACAAACTTTGCAACTTTAAGAACTGCATCCATAGGCTCAGAAAGTACAGCCTTGGTTGATTTCTAAACTTCTTCACCTTTTTCAGAAACCTGGTGAGCATCAGAGAATAGCTCAGTGTGTGATGCTACTGTTTCATCAAGTACTACAGTAGGTTGATCAACTGCACCAGTTTCTCTAGAATTAGCAGCAATAGGTGAAGTAGGAATATCAATGTGATCAGAGAATGGTATAAATGTTTCAACAAAATCATCCATAGTAGAAAAACCATATCTGTTTGCCTCATCCATTTGTACATTTTCAGTTGTATGGACAGCTTCTTCTGCAGTATGTACCTCAACAGTAGGTATTTCCTTTGAAATCACCTCTGGAGCTTCAATGTTCATCTCCTCATCAGACTCATCAAGTATCAACTTTCTCCTCTTAGCTTGAGGCAATACCTACTGTGTGCTTTGTTCTACCTCCACGTTTTGATTTGGTCTGTGTAGGTGGTGGTTGTTGTTCAGGTTGAGGTTGAGCTTGTAGTTGAGTTTGAGTGTGAGTGTCTGTAGGTTGTGAAGATTCAGTGTTTGTAGGTGATTGTGGTTCAGGCTCAGGCTATTGTGGTTCTTGAGGTTGATGTAGGAAATTTTAAAGAGCAAGAGGCAAAACCAAGTAAGGTAATTGCTCCTTGTTGGTATCCTTGTTAGTCAAATCAAAGAATATTCTCTTATTGACTTTAAAAGGCTGAATAACATCATCCTCAGCAATTTCAATACCAGGCACACAAGCAGTAAATAATAATTGATAGAATCTAGCAAAGTAGACAGTAGTAGACTCTGACAATCTATCACCTATGTTTATTAAAACAAGTCTACCAAAATCGAAATTACTTTCATAGAGAAGAGAATACCCAATTTGTAGACTGTTAGTAGAGATAGCATCCCAGTTTGTGACTTTCTTTCCAAAGGCCCTTGTTATACAATTGAAGAAGAAACTCCACTCCTTCCTTAGCTTTGGCCTTTTCACATTACCAAGTTTTTCTAATGGACCGGAACAACCAAGTTGTTGCAACATCTCTTTCAGGTTATTGTCAGAAACAACACTATAGGAAGTGTGTGTATCAAAACCCATGGTTTCTCTGACTGTAGTTGGAGTAATCACATACTCTGTCTCGTCATTTGTAAAAATGATTGAAGGATTCCCATCCTCTCCTCCATTGTCATAAGTAGAGTTCTCCCAGAAAGTAGCAATCTGCGTGGCAGAAAGCGTTGGTGGTTCGACTAGGGCTTGACCTATCTCTGAATCTCTCAAGAAATTTTGAATCAAATGAAACGCCTCTGGAACGTTTGCATTGTTCAATGGGGCTGCATAATTATTAGGAACAAACAATAACCCTTGAGCAGTAAAAGCTTTGGTGGCCATTAGAATCGATGTGAGAAGAAAATATCAGTGAAAAAGATATGTAGGAAAGGTGTTTGTGAAAATGTGCAATTGAAATAACAAGTGACTATGAGTGGGTTGTGTGCAGAGAAAATAACCTTGTATGTAAAAATGATTAGAGTTGTAATGAAAAAGTAAAACCCAATCGTTTTAAGTAGTAATACACGCAACAGTTTCTTGATTAATGTGTGAGTGGGACACATTAGTGGGTGAGTGGGACACGTGGCACACATGCAATGAAACAACTATGCACGCTCAGTAATTATAGCAATAATTACTGCTACTTTCTCTATTAGGTCCCGAAGTATCGTAGAAGGGGGAGTTGAATACGATACTACCAAAATATTTCGATTTTCAAGATTTTTGCGGATAACAATTTTTCGGATCTTGAAAAAATAACGAAACACAATTTCAGGAATATATCTTTATTGATAATAAACCTGAAGGGGTGTTACAACTTCTAATCCAATGGATTAGCTTCAAAACCAGAACACTCCTAAGGATAGTTTAGGCACGAGGACCTTCTACCCGACACTTCCTGAAAGCGGGCTAAGCCGGCTTTCCTACTAGATGGACTGTCTAGCAGCTTACACAGAGAAGATATAAGAGAGAGAAGAGAGAGTTGGGTATTGAGGTGTGTTTAGAAATGAAATACAATAGGCCTATTTATAGATTTTAGAATGTTACTATTCGGCCAAAATACGTAACTGATGACGTTTGTGTTTTTTTTTCTGCTGCTTGAATTTTGTCTTCTTCATTTCTTCAATTCCTATCCTGCCAAACTTCTTTTGACTACAAAATTCAATAAAAAGCTTTCTGACAAAACCTTTGAATTTTATATTTGTGTGGGCCCCACCTGATTGAATAGTACTTTTGGGTACTATTCATGAATAGTAATTTCGGTTAATATTCATATGAATAGTACTATTCATGTGAATAGTGATTTTGGTTACTATTCATGTGAATAGTGATTTTTGTTACTATTCATGTGAATAGTGATTTTGGTTACTATTCATATGAATAGTGATTTTGGATACTATTCATTTTTCTCTTAATTTGACATCCTTAAATATGCAGCTTCCAAAATGGAGGATATCAATACTGCTCTAAACTCAATCATACCTCTTAACAGTTTTTCTGAGTTAGATACTTCGATTCCTTTGTGAAGTGTTGACGCCTAGTGCAACTAGTCTGGTTCACAGACGACTAACATTCACTCAAGGTCTTCGTATCATGTCTTTAAGAACACTGCTAAGAATTGTGGAACCATAAAAACTTTATCTCTGGAATCTTTTGGCCCTTCAACTGAATCATCTGTACATCTTATTTTGTCACTGAGGCTTGATCATGTTAATGAACTTCTTTCAGCAACTTGATCCTTGTTGATGCATGTTCTTCAAATTTCACGATCCCTGTATAGAGTTAATATTATTTATCTTTTATCCTAGTTGAGTTATATATGTCCTCTATTACATATTACATTACATTATGCTTTACAATCTCCCCCTATTTTATTGTTAGGGTTTGACAAGCAAATTCCTAGAGGATAACTCAACTGATACAACAAAAAATGAAATACAAAGATAAATAATATTAAAGCGCATTCTGGATCATATATACATTTTCCAGATTTCTAAATTTGAACAAGTGCAAGATAAATTATTCCTCTAGACTGAACATATCTTCAATTTTGCCTTGCTTTCTTTCCACTAATACTCCCACTAGCTTTTCCTTTATTTCCACTAATACCCCCACTAGCATTTCCTTTCCCAAAATAAAGTTAATTCCGTGTCAAAAACCTTTTCCTTGCCCTTACGCCTAGTTGATTTTTCTTGGTCATCCAACTTCTCCCCCTCAGTTGGGTTATCCTCCAGAGTAGTAGGATGTGGAGTTGGTAAATTAGACGAAGATGGTTTTGCCAAGGAATTAATTACATGACTAAACTGGGATGCCATGGAACTTAACTGAACCTGGAATGCATCATGTTGAATAAGTTGCAAATTTTTGATTTCTGCAATGGACTTACAGATTTTTGACAACTCTTTCTCCATTGTTTGGACCCGTGTAAGGAGTCTGCTGTATTCCTTTCTGGTTACAGGTGAATGTGGTTGAGTAGGTTGCTCACTCATACGTTCTGCAGGTGTTTCACTTAACACTCTATATTCACTCGGTTTAGTGGTTTGGGTTACACTTACATGTTCTGTTCGTGTTTCTCTCCACTCTCCTCCAGAGCTTCCACCGATATGTGTACCTGCAAATGAAATCATCCTAGCCCCTTTTTCAGAGGTCACGGATGGTGCAATGAAAGTTCGTGAGCTTCCGTTCTCGTGTGAAGCGAGTTGCCTACCACTGGTAAAGAGTGGTAAATCTCGAAAGAGATCCAGAGATTTTCCCTCTAGGAAGTTAAACTTGAATCGATTAAATGGCACAAAACCCAAGTTTCCCGCGTACGTGTGTGAAGTCACTTGGTTCATAAAAGAACCTCCTACCGATGGATCTTTCTGTAAAATGGAAGATTCACCAGCAGTTATTGAGGTAGGTAATTCCACCTCGGATGCCTGTGAAGGCAGTTGATCTTTAGAAAGATCATCAACCACTCTTATGTTTCGTGAAATGTAACTCAAGATAGTTGCTCCCATCAATTCAGCCTTATTTACATTTTCACTCATTGGATAAGAAAGAATTGTTTCACTAACAGTTGCCGTTACCTCAGGTTCATTGGGTTTACTCCGTTTAGAATGAGGTAGAGCGGCTGATGTAACTAACTCCTTATATGGTGCTGCTGAGGCACTATCTCCCTCAATAATGTTGATGACTGGTCGTTTAAGTGACAATTGAGGTGTAGGAGTTTGTTCTATTTGTGTTTGTATTTGTAGAATGGGCTCTTCGACCTGTGTTAGAATCGGTGGGATTTCCTGCTCTTGGTCGGGTAAGATGGCCACTAGGGGCTGTAGGAACTGTATTTCCTGTGATACAATAGGGAATAATATTACCTTGTCGTATACCTGCTCACACTGGTCTTGGTAACAACGGAAGTGGGACAGTCTTTAAATATTCAGTTAGGACTGTAGGCACATCCGTATAGTTCTTTTTGCTTATGTAATAAATTACATTCGTCTTCATGTAAGAACATTCCACCTTTCGACCATTTTTCGAGTGTACCCTATCTTCATCATTCAAAAAATCATTTAATTTGAGTCTGAACATCTCTTGTTCCCAAGTGTTTCATCTTTAAAATGATTTGACCAAGCACTATTTTTCCAAAATTAATCCTCAAATTATTGGCGACCGCATACCCTATTTTTTGAAGAAATTCAGGTATCCGATCTAGATTCGTTCTATCTGAGGAAAAATCATGGCCAAGAATGTGAAAGAAGAAATTCCAGTACTGGGTTAGAAATGTTCTAGAGATATTACCAATATTGAAATTACCATCTTGGTACCTTATAAAACAAAAGAACATTTCAATCTGTTCAGGTGTAGGATCAGAAACGAGATTTCCCATAGGAAAATGAAGAATTTGATTAACATCTCGTTCTGTGACCCTAATCGACCTACCAAACAGTCGATATGTGAATGCACACCCGTCCTATCCAGAAGTGTTAACCGCACTGCAATATAGTTCACATAATGCATCACGGTTAAGCTGCACTGGTGTAATTAAAGCATAGCGAATTAATGAATGTTCATTCAGAAATTGTACCCAAGCCCGAAATTGCTCATCATAGATGGTTTCGATTTGCTGAATGGAAGTAGGATTAGCTTTAGCAGTAAAAAAACTTCCCTGCAATGCCATTTTCAAAACTTTGAGGAAATTCAAAAACAAGGGTTAGTTTTTATAAAGGATGATGTATAAAGCAAGAATATGAAATCCGGTATAAAAACCACCAGCTAGATTGAGATATCTTTCCGATCAAAGCTCGAAATATTCAGCAATTGTGTGTATATGCTCTGTATATCTGAAAAATGATGATGTTAAACACAAACAAAAACTCACCATTTATAAAGTTTCAAGGTTCAGTGGGTTAGGTGAAGTAGTGACAGGTTTTGTTTAAAGAATTCAAACTCTGTACAACAAGTGGTAAATTGTCAACCATGTTAGGTAGCCACCATGTTAGGTAGCCACATTTCATGAATTCAACAATGGAGGCTAACATCTTATCACCGAAACCTGTCAGCCGACCTATCAGCCTAAACACATATACACATATTTAATACTTCTAATTATTATGCATTTAAATATAATCACGCAGTAAATTAAGAATTAATCCACAATAATAAACCTACAATTAAATATACATAAAATTAACAAAATATCATTAATTGATATATGTCAATAAAATATTTATTTAATTATGCTACAATGATATCTCCAGAATAATCATGCAGATAAGCAAATAAAACAAACAAAATCCAGAGAATGAAATTCACTGGCTACAACTAATTGAACAGACATTTTAAAAGATCATGAGAAATTTAACATACCAAGCTCACTTACCAACCTTGAAAAGGTTGCTTCATCCAAAGCTTTAGTAAAAATGTCAGTTAGCTGTTTTTCACTAGGAACAAAATGCAATTCCACAGTGCCTTCCATCACATGCTACCTGATGTCTATGTGCTTGGTTCTAGAATGCTGCACTGGATTCTATGATATTGTAATTGTACTAGTGTTATCACAAAAAATTGGGATCTTTTCAACTTTAACTCCATAGTCAAGTAGTTGATTTCTCATCCATAGAATCTGTGAACAGCAACTCCCAGCTGCTATGTATTCAGCCTCTGCAGTTGAGGTAGATACCGAGTTCTGCTTCTTACTGAACCATGATACCAGCTTGTTTCCTAAGAATTGACAGGTTCCTGTGGTACTTTTTCTATCCATTTTGCAACCTGCATAATCTGCATCTGAGTAACCAATTAGATCAAAACCAGAATCTCTAGGGTACCAAATGCCAAGGTTTGGTGTTCCCTTGAGATATCAGAAAATCCTCTTAATAGCTACCAAGTGAGATTCCCTAGGATCTGCATGAAATCTAGCACATAAACATGTAGCAAACATAATATCAGGTCTACTAGCTGTTAAGTATAAAAGAGATCCAACCATGCCCCTATAGCTTGTCATGTCCACCTTCTTTTCCTTAGTATTCAGTTCAAGCTTAGTGGCAGTGGCCATGGGTGTTTTTTCAGAAGAGCAATCTGCTAAATCAAACCTTTTTAAAAGATCATAAATGTATTTTGTTTGACTTATAAAAATTCCCTCATTCACTTGTTTAACTTGTAAACCAAGAAAATAAGTTAATTCACCCATCATACTCATTTTATATCTACTTTGCATGAGTTTGGCAAACCTCTTGCAAAGTTTCTCATCTGTAGACCCAAATATTATATCATCTACATAAATTTGGATAAGTATCAGAGCCATTGACATTTTTATAAAAGAGAGTTTTATCAATAGTACCTCGAATGAAGTGATTCTCTATAAGGAACTGTGAGAGTGTTTCATACCAGGCTCTAGGTGCTTGCTTCAGGCCATAGAGTGCTTTGAGTAGAAAGAACACATATTCTGGAAAGTCTGGATCTTCAAAACCAGGCGGTTGACTAATTATGTAATTTGCCTTCTCCAATTCAGATTCTAGTTGCTTATATCTTCCTAGCAAATCCTGTTCTAGATAAACAGCATCATCTCTTTCTTTCTGAACTTGTTGCATGTTTTCAAGTTTCTCTTCAACAATTTTATTTCTCTCTTTAAGTTCAGAATTCTCAAATTTGATTCTCTCATTCTCTAAAGTCTTATCCCTATAACTGATATGCAAAGACTTAAGATAAATTCTCAATTCAGATATATTATCATTATTATAAGCATAGGTAGTTAGGGGTACATTGTTTTCAGAATCTTAAGATTCATTCTCATTAGTAGCCATGAGAGCATAGTTAACATCCTCATCTGAGTCTGAAGTGTCTGCCCAGTCTCTACCTTTTGTGAAGAGTGCTTTTTCAGTTTTACCCTTCTTGCACTCAGGAGCATAGTGACCCATCTCCTTACACTTGTAGCATTGAATCTCAGATTTGTCTTTCTTCCCAGATTTGGTATCCTTTCTCTCAAACTTTCTGAAACTCTTTCTGTCAAAATTTGAATCTTTCTTAGAGAACCTTTTTCCCTTCTTGAAGTTCTTGAAACCCATTTTCTTGAAGGTCTTCACCATCAAAGTAGCCATTTGTATCATTTCTTCTTCATCATCCTTAGAGTCAGATGATTCATCAGTGTTTGAGTCAACATCAGAATTTGATGACTCACTTTCAGAATGTATGACCAAAGCTTTTCCCTTAGCTTTCTTCCTTGATGCTTCCTTCTTCAAGGGTTTTTCTTCAACCTTAAGAGCAACAGACTTTGTCTTCTTGCTTGTTCTCCTGTTTCTCTGTTCTAGTTCCAGTTCATGAGTTTTGAGCAACCCATAAATTTCATCAATCTCAGTATCAGTAAGATCATAGTTATCTCTTATGGTGGTTGTCTTCACATCCCACTTTTCAGGTAAGACAAGAAGAAATTTGAGATTTGAGTCTTCTAGATCATACTCTTTATTAACCAGTAACAAATCATTGAGCAGTTTACAGAATCTGTCAAATGTCTCTGTCATGGTTTTTTCAGATTTAGCCTCAAAGTGCTCATACTCCTGTGCGAGTATGTTCCTTCTATTCTTCTTGATAGCAGCAGTTCCTTGACATCTAACTTCAAGGGCATCCCATATTTCTTTGGCAGTAGTGCAGTTAATGTGACGCCCCCAGATCCGGGGTCGGAGATCTAGGCGCTCACGGTCCATTTTCCATTAATAACATACCTGTTCTTGCACATAATATATAAAACAGCCATCGACCCCACAATAAACTCACACCGCACACACACACAGAGGTTAGAGTCTCAGAAACGTCACAACATTGATTAAGCAGAATAAAAGTATCAGAGTTATTACAGACCGAATTAAATAGTATTTATGCTACTAGCAACACTTCGATATGAAGCGAAGTTGGCGGCTTGAAAGTTTGTTACGGTACACTGCCTTGCACAGGTCATACTGATAAACAAAACGAACTAACAAAAGTTGCCAACCAATCCGGCTAATGGGGCCTACCGGTGGAATCTCAACTGCTGGCTCGGGTCTAGTCACCTGCTTTCGAGCAGTCTGTCTGGGTCTTGCCATTTCGCTTAGCTGTTGTGTTTGTAAATTTGAAAACAAGCAAGAGTGAGCAACTATAGCTCAGCAAGAAATATATGAATAAGGTAAGAAATATAACATTTCATATGATTAGCAGTTATTAAACTCGTTTGTATCAATCAGATATAAAATCACTTGTCTTTGTTGATAAATTCCGAAGGTGCAACAATATGTGCCCTCGTTTTCAAAATAAACTTGCAGTTCTAGATACTGCATAGAGTCAACATCTTTCTCATCAAAATAGAACACTATCATCAACTTGGCACAAAAGCCTAAGAAGCAGTGTCAAAGCATTTTTTTTTTCTAAAATGGAGGAATGGGACATAAAGAAAACACAAAACCTGACAAGGATTGACGATGATCAGTCGCCACATCCAAGTCCAATAATCCGCGGGTCTTCTCTACCGGTAGAAGGATAGAAACTACATCCGTAACTATCCCCAGTTGAAAACTACATCCGTAATCACCCTCGATGAAAACTACATCCGTAATCATCCTTCGGCAACACCTGGGCCGGAATAATAATTGATGGACCGCCTGGCTCACGGCCGCTTACACATCCCGGGAATCGCTCGTCAACGGTTCCCACACGTGCCAGAGTCCCTTTTTGTTTTTCTTTTGAAAACTTGATTTTGATTGAAAACAGAGTAGTTGAGGTCCGACATCAGTCGGCCGATGATTCTTGAAATCATACACGAAGCAGAACCTAACCGGGGGTTTTCGAAAATGTTTTGAGTTCGAAAGAGTTCGAGTTTGAAAGTATTAAATGTATCTTGGATTGACTTCATCTTTAAAATAATGAACAATGATTAATAAATAATATTTTAAGATTTAATATTAAAAAAAATAATTATTCGATAAAATAAACTTTTAATCCAAGATAGGGTTTCGAGTATTTACGAAGATATAACAATAATTACTTGAGTATACGATACTCCCCGAATGACCCTTCGGGTTTTCGCAAACTAGTTACGATATAATAATATACCGCTCCCCGGTCAATAGTATATACGGACCGCTACGACCTCTATTGCTAGAGTCGTTGTCCGAAGAAAACATTTCAATCTAAGTTCAAGGGGTACAAACACATATGTACTTATACAATCTCAATTGCATCAATACTTCGATAAACAAAACAATTGATATAATTGAAAGCTACAAACACAACAGTGAAAGTCCTTGTATATGTATAAGTTTTGAAAAGTAAACTTGCCTTGGTTTGGTTGGGGTGGTCGAGCGTGCGGAGTGGAACGATCTATACATAAGCAATAACCGCTCGTTAGTACCTTAACAATATCTCTTTAATTACGGGGTTTTAGGGGGTACGAAATTAACTTAATGACTTCATCTTATGACACTCTAGCCCCACTATAGGTTCATGTCATCACTCGATTATGCTCGTCACTTATTCGACTTAATTTAGTTACCACATTCGAATCATAACCATTACCCCTAGAATTATGCTCCACTAACGACTTTTTCCCTTGCGCGAATTTTACTCTAGCATTTTTATAAAATTGAAAAATTCATATTTTAATCCAATTATTTTTGGGTAGCCTTCACCACTGCATTCCCTAACTTCTCAAATTTTTCCATGATCCCACATAAATTTTTAGGGGTTTAAACAAGGTTCACAAGGGGGGTCACTTAGTGCAGTCCGGAATCCAGAAACACAATTTACTTCTCCAGCCATAAATTAAAATCTATACATCACCTAGTCATGAACCTTACATTTCCAGAAACTACATTCAAATATCTTTCCAACAATATATGGTAGGACCTCAGGAGACAATATTTGGGGGTTCAAAACCATGTTACAAGACAGGTCAAGTTTCTGGGAAAAATTCAGCAAGCATGTTTCACTTAGATCAACCAATATTCTTAATTCCACAACACAACCAACATCTAATTCACTTAATTCATGCTTTATAACATTCATGGAGATACATATACTATCCACAATCATAAAAATCATAATCACAACATCAAAACTCAAGATCCATATCATCCATCACTTGAACATCCAAGATTAACACAATATATACATGGATCTATCATTGAACATCATAAACACTACATGGCCAAAAGGGTTTATGATTTTTATACCTTCTTGAGTGCCTAGGAGCCTTGGGTAAGCCTTACTAAACTCAAGAACACCTTGAATGATCTCCTACAACCGTTATAATCCAAGATCTAAAAGAAAAACTAAACATGGTTACTATTCACAATATCTATAACAATTAATATCTTGAAGTTGAATGGATGAAAGGGCTTGAAACTCTTAGTATACCTTTCTTAGATGATGGTGAGAGCCTAGGAATTATGCCTTGATTTATGAGTGAGGAGAAATGGAGGAAGAAGAAATTTTTCTTCTCCTTTTTGTCTTGGCCGAGAGCACTAGTTCAAGGGGGGGAGAGCTTTTGTGTTTTTTGATTTTTTTTGTTTGGTTGAATAATTGATAAAGTAGTGATTGGGTGATACATATTGGTGTAAGTATATGCATGGTACTAACCTAGGTATGGCCTCATGTACTTCTTGTCTCCTCCTTGGAAAAAGCAATGTAACTAGTTACTATTCCTCTTCCATTTGGTTTAACTAGTTTGCTTCCTCCTAATTACTTGGTTGCATGGGACTTGCATGCAATACTACTCCTTGTATCATTATTCTTCCACCAATGCTTGACATTTAATCTTTAATTCGTATCGTATCCTAATTAATCTCTCGTAATAATATTTTGTCGCGTAGAGATTTCCCCTATAATTCCTTAAGTACTTAATTGTGTAAATAACTCGAATGTCCATAATTCCTCGTCATAATCCTTAATAAATCTTTTAATACTCTAATCATTCTCAAATCCCAAGTTTTATGAATCTTACTAACGATAAGACTCTTGCCCTCAATAATCTTCTCTTTTATCTTACATAGTGAATGGAACAACATAGTTTCTCAGACAATCAATTCCATTAACCAACAGGGATGACTAGAAAGGTTCCAAATTGACAATGTCACATGATATTAAATAAAAGAAAATATTACCAAAAATTAGGGTTCTTATAGTTAATCACTTTATTAGACATAACATTGTCTAAGGCACTATGAAGTAGATGTCTAACCTTCGCATCCTTAGCAATAGATGAAATATCCTCAGGAGTCAGATCTTTCTTCTCCTTTGGGACTAATTTAGCTTCTTGACCAGCAGCAACAACAGATAACTTTGTAGGCTTATGAGGACCTTCATAAATTCTGTCAAGATATTCTGGATCTGCAGCCTCCAGAAACATGGTCATCTTCACCTTCTAGATTGAATACTCCGCCGGCCTGAGAATAGGAACCCTAATTGTCTCATAACGACTCATAGTAGTAGGTGGAGCCTTCTCAGTACTTGCACTTGAACCTGATGGAGGAGGTATCTCTGCCATTGATTATAGATGTGTGTGGATCTTAAACTGTATAGAGTAACAGATTGGCTTTGATACCAATTGTTAGGCCGAATACACAATTATAATCAAGATTGTATGAGAGATTAATAATTAAACACACGTTTAAACAATTAAAAACTATTTGGAATTAATAACTCCTCTCTCAGTGATGTAAAATATCACAGAGAGCTGCTTAGGTTACAATGAATAATATTGCGTTGCACGATAACTCATTTCACGATACCCTTCTAGGGTTAACCTAACTGTATTTATAAGATATACAGCTGCTATACAATCGATAATTGATACTCCTATAAATTAGCTATACAATTGATATCAATTATGATTGCTACACGTCTCTTAGTCAACCCAATCTCTTTGACAGCTATCCAATCTTCAAAGATATTGCTTCCATAATTATCTTCAATAATTCTTCAAACACTGTTGACCAGTAGACGCTTCCTCTAGACAGAGTTTAACAAACTCTGTCGAGCTTCCATCTATCAGCGTTTAACTAAACTCTGACTGCTTCCAGCTAAACTCTGATATTTCACTGTAACACTTAAACACTGATTATTATTCACATCAATTATATCTAACATGTTCTAAGATAAAACCTGAAAGAGCAAGTGTATGCCAATTCTCGAAGTATGAATTCTGATAAAATGAAGTTCAGTTAGAAGGACATGCGATCAATAGTGAGTAGGGTTGGTTGACCCCGCCGAGCTAAATGCAGTTTCAGTTAAGAAAGGCCAACCACACCGACAAAGGTGAGAAATTTCATAAGATTCCCAAGGTATTACCAGAGAGTGTTCAGGACTTCACAAAGATTGCAGTCCCATAACCCGACTTATTTATAAGACTAAGAAGTTTGGATGGACAGAAAATGTGAGAAAATATTCTTGGAGCTAAAGATGAAATTGGTGATGACCCAGCGTAGCGTTGTCTAATGGTAGAAGGAAGACTTTGTGATATATTATGATGTACCTCATATAGGTTTAGGTGGTGTGCTTATGCAACACGATAGAGTAATTGCGGATGCATTCGGACAGCACGGTTCACCCGATTCGGATGGCCTTGGTAGTGCCAATTTTTTGGATTGACTAACTTCGACGGTAGTGTTCCTTCTGAGACTAGTGGTTAGGTAGACTGACAATTGGTAGTATCGACTATTAGGACATATATGTATCAGGAAGATGTGGTATGTTTCAGTTTGAAACTTTTGATTTCCTTTCTATGGGATGTATATATTTGGTTCCTTCCAGTGGTTAAACTTCCGACTTTATGTCAATCATTCCGTTATTATAACTGCTTACGATTCTACCTGCTTGGATGTTCATAGAACTGTTTGTTAGATATAATTGATGTAATGTTTCAGTGTTTAAGTGTAACAGTGAAATATCAGAGTTTAACTGGAAGGAAGTCAGAGTTTAGTAAAGTCTGACTGACGGAAGCTGGACAAAGTTTAGTAAAGTCTGTCTAGAAGCAGCGCGTACGAAGTCAACAAAAGATATTAGAGATCAATTGAAGATTGATATGGAAGCGAGATCTTTGGAGATTGGATAGCTATAAAAGAGATCGAGTTGACTTAGGAGACGTGTAACAATCTGTAATTGATATCATTGTATAGCTGATTATTAGGAATATCAATTAGAGATTGTATTGAAGCTGTATGTTTTATAAATACAGTTAGGTTAACCCTAGAAGGGTATCGTGCATCGAACTATCTTTATTGTAACCTAGCAGCTCTTTGTGATAGTTTACATCACGAAGAGGGTTTTTAATACCAGAAGATTTAAAGTAAATAATCATCTTAATTGTTATTCTCTCATTTAATATTGATTATTAGTGTGTATTCGGCCTAACAAGTGGTATCAAAGCCAATCTGTTACTTTATTACAGGTTAAGATCCAAACACAACAATAATCATGTCAGCAATTCCTCCTCCAACATCTACTAGTTCTGAAAAGGCTCCTACTACTGTGAGTCGTTATGAACCAATCAGGGTTCCTATTCTCAGGCCATCAGAGTATGCCATGTGGAAGGTCAAGATGACTATGTTTCTGGAGGCTACAGATCCAGAATATCTTGACAGGATTAATGAAGGCCCTCACAATCCTACAAAGCTATCTGTTGCAACTGCTGGTGAAGAAGCTAAAATAGTTCCAAAGGAAAAGAAGGACATGACTCCTGAAGATCTATCATCAATTGTTAAGGATGCGAAGGTTAGGCATTTACTGCATAGTGCTTTAGACAATGTTATGTCTAACAAAGTGATTAACTGCACCACTGCAAAAGAGATCTGGGATGCTCTTGAAGTCAGATGTCAAGGAACTGCTGCTATTAAGAAGAATATGAGAAACATACTCACACAAGAGTATGAGCATTTTGAGGCTAAACCTGAAGAGACCATGACAGAAACATTTGATAGATTCTGTAAACTGCTCAATGATCTGTCATTGGTCAACAAAGAGTATGATCTAGAAGACTCAAATTTCAAGTTTCTTCTTTCTCTACCTGAAAAGTGGGATGTGAAAACAACCACTATTAGAGACAACTATGAACTTGCTGAAACAGAGATTGATGAAATCTATGGGCTGCTCAAAACTCATGAATTGGAAATGGAGCAGAGAAACAGGAGATCAAGCAGGAAGGCAAAGTCTGTTGCTCTTAAGGTTGAAGAGAAGCCTCAGAAGAAAGAGGCATCAAGAAGGAAAATGAAGGGAAAAGCTTTGGTCATACACTCAGAAAGTGAATCTTCAAACTCTGATTGTGATTCAAACTCTTCTGAATCATCTGACTCTGAGGATGATGAAGAAGAAATGAGAAAAATGGCTGTGTTGATGGTGAAGACCTTCAAGAAAATGGGTTTCAAGAATTTCAAGAAAGGGAAAAGGTTTTCTAGAGATTCAAATGAAGACAGAAAAAGTTTCAGGAGGTCTGAAAGAAAAGAGACCAAGTCTGGGAAGAAGGATAAGTCTGAAATTCAATGCTACAAGTGCAAGGAGATGGGTCACTATGCTCCTGAGTGCAAGAAGGGTAAAACTGGAAAGGTACTCATCACAAAAGGCAGAGATTGGGCAGACACTTCAGATTCAGATGAGGAAGTCAACTATGCTCTCATGGCTACTACTGAATCAGAAACTTCTGAAAATCAGGTACCTCTAACTACCTATGCTTATAATATTGATGACATTTCCCAATTAAGAATTTATCTTAAGTTATTGCATATAAGTTATAGGGATCAGACTTTAGAGAATGAGAGGATTAAATATGAGAATTCTGAACTCAAAGAGAGAAATAAAATTGTTGAAGAAAAGCTAAAAAAATATGCAACAAGTTCAGAAAGAGAGAGATGATGCTGTTTCTATAGAACTGGATTTGCTTCAGAAATATAAACAACTAGAATCTGAGTTGGAGGAAGCAAATAAGAAAATTAGGACTTGGACTAATTCTGGAAAGGACACTCAATAGATTTTTCAAACAGACACTGTTGGTCTAGGTTATAATGAGGGAGATGAACTAAGATTTCAAAGTCAAGTTAAAATCAGACCTCATTTTGTACATGGAGCCAGTAAATTTTTGTCTGATAATGAAAAAGAAACTGTTAAGGTCAAATTAGTAAAAACTTGTGCTAAACAGGTTAATATTGGTTTGATGACAGATAAACAACTCAAACATAAACTGAAGGAGTTAAAATCTGTTAAGAAACATGGAGTGTCAAATAAGAACAGAAATGGAAAAGTAGGCATCACTTCAGGAAATAAACCAATGCTTGCTAGTTATGCTCCAAGAAAGACATGTCATAACTGTGGTAGTACTAAGCATCTTGCAAATTTCTGCAAGAAAAACAAAAAAATAAATTCTTTACTTTCCAAGTCTGAGGTAAAGAAGGATTTTGCTAGAACTAAGCCACAGACTTTATGCACACACTGTGGAAGCACTTGGCATTCCATTTATACTTGCAGAGAGTATCATGCTATCTATCATAATTATTATGAACTGAAACCCAATCTGAAATGGGTTAAAGTTAATACTGCAAGTGTAAACTCTGATACTGTTAGCTCAAACTCTGATAATGTTAATTCCGCTGCTAAAGCTAACAAAGTTAAGAATGTCAAAGGATCCAAGCAAGTCTGGATCCTTAAATCTAATCCTCAGTAATTGCTTGTGATTGCAGGGCAACAGGGAGGCAACCCTAGTTGTGGACAGTGGATGTTCAGGACACATGACTGGAAATAAAGCCCTGCTATCAGACTATGAGGAGAAGGCTGGCCCAAAAGTTTCCTATGGTGATGGCAATGTAGGAAGAACATTGGGATATGGCAATATCAATCTTGGAAATGTCATCATCAACAATGTAGCTCATGTCCCAGGTATCAAGCATGACTTGCTATCTGTGAGTCAAATCTGTGACAAGGGATATCATGTAGATTTTCAACCTAAATATTGTGAAGTTATCAGCAAATCTACAGGAAAGGTTGTTCTAGTTGGTCATAGGCAAAACAACATTTATGAAATCAAGCTCTTAATAGACTCTGTTGGAAAAGCTGTTTGCCTGTCTACAAGAATGTCTAGTGAAGAGAGTTGGAAGTGGCACAAGAAACTCTCACATTTGAACTTGAACAACATCAATGAATTGATCAGAAAGGATCTTGTTAGAGGACTCCCAAAAGCTCTGTTAAATGTTTATGGCCTATGTGATTCATGTCAAAAGGCCAAGCAAAGGAAGTCATCTTTCAAGAGCAAGACAGAATTTTCAATCACTGATCCTTATCATCTTCTGCATGTTGATCTCTTTGGTCCAGTAAATGTTATGTCTATAGCAAGGAAGAAATATGCTTTAGTCATTGTTGATGAATACACTAGATTCACTTGGGTGTATTTTCTAGCAAAGAAGGATGAAACTACATTAACTCTGATGGAGCATGTGAAGCTTCTGGACAAAGGATCAAGTAACAAAGTCAGAATCATCAGAAGTGATAATGGAACTGAGTTCAGGAATGCAACAATGGAAGAATTCTGCAAGAACAATGGAGTGAAGCAAGAATTTTCAGCACCTGGTACACCACAACAAAATGGTGTAGTTGAAAGGAAAAATAAAACCTTGATAGAAGCTGCCAGAACTATGCTTGATGAAGCAAAATTGCCAACTTATTTCTGGGCAGAAGCTGTTCAAACTGCTTGTTTTACTCAAAATGCTACACTGATCAATAAGCATGGAAAGACACCATATGAGATGGTGAAGAAAAAGAAGCCTAACCTAAAATACTTTCATATTTTCGGGTGCAAATGCTTTGTTTTGAAGACTCATCCTGAACAGTTGACCAAGTTTGAGCTAAAGGCAGATGAAGGAATTTTTGTTGGCTATCCACTGTCAACAAAGGCATTCAGAGTTTACAATTTGAGAACAAGAGTGATCATGGAATCTATACATGTGTCTTTCGATGACAAGAAAATAACTGGACTTGAAGACATAGATGAATATGATCAACTGAACTTTAAAAATGAAGATTTAAACTCTGTTGAAGTAAACTCTGATCAAACTATTCTGACAGACTCTGTTGAAACAAACTCTGAACCTCTACTGGTAAACACTGGAGAAACTTCTCAGCCACAACAAAGGGAAGAACCAGTTGAGGGGGAGCATGATCAAGATGAAGACTCAAACATTCATACTGAGTCAACTGAAAAATCTGGATCAAACTCTGATGATTCAAACTCTGAAAATTCAAACTCTGACTCTGGGCAGTCAAGTTCAGGGGGAGTCTCAGAAAATGAAGAAAGCCCACAACAAAATCAGGAGAGCATGGATCAAGGGGGATGATCACATGCTGACAGAAGTCATTTGCCTTCTGCTAGGAAATGGACTAAATCACATACACCTTATTTGATAATTGGTGATCCAGATGCAAAAGTGAGAACAAGAAGTGCCACTGCAAGTGAATGTTTGTTTCATGCATTCTTATCTAAGAATGAACCAAAGAAAGTGGAAGAAGCTCTTCAAGATGCTGACTGGATAACAGCAATGCAGGAAGAGTTGAATGAATTTGAAAGGAATGAAGTTTGGACCCTTGTACCAAGGCCAAAGAACAGATCTATTGTTGGTACTAAATGGGTTTTCAGAAACAATACTGACAGTGAAGGTGTTATCACAAGGAACAAGGCTAGACTGGTAGCAAAAGGCTATTCACAGCAGGAAGGAATAGACTATGATGAAACATTTGCTCCAGTTGCAAGATTAGAGGCAATCAGAATTTTTCTAGCATATGCCTCTCACAAGAAATTCAAAGTGTTCCAAATGGATGTGAAAAGTGCTTTTCTGAATGGGAAGCTTGAAGAAGAAGTGTTTTTTGAACAACCACCAGGATTTGTGGACCCAAAATATCCAGACCATGTCTACAGGCTGGATAAAGCACTCTATGGACTTAAGCAAGCACCAAGGGCATGGTATGAAAATCTGGCTCAATTTCTCTTAGAAAGTGGATTCAACAGAGGTACTATTGACAAAACTCTGTTTTATTTCAAATCTGGGAGTGACTTGCTTTTAGTTCAGATATATGTTGATGACATTATCTTTGGGTCTACTAATGATAAACTCTGTAAGAAGTTTGCCAAGCTCATGCAGTCCAGATATCAAATGAGCATGATGGGAGAGCTTTGTTATTTTCTAGGCCTACAGGTGAGACAAACAGATGATGGTATCTTCATTAATCAAGCAAAATATACCAGAAATCTTCTCAAGAAATTTGGTATGCTTGACTGTTCATCTGCATCAACTCCCATGGCAACAGCAACTAAATTGGACAAAGACACAGGAGTTTCAGTGGATATGACAAACTACAGGGGCATGATATGATCTCTTCTTCACTTGACAGCTAGTAGGCCTGACATCATGTATGCAACCTGTCTTTGTGCAAGATTTCAGGCAGATCCTAGAGAGCCACATCTGACAGCTGTGAAAAGAATCTTCAAGTATCTCAAGGGCACCATATCATTAGGTCTGTGGTACCCCAGAGAATCAGATTTCAAGCTACTTGGGTATTCTGATGCAGACTTTGCAGGCTGCAAGATAGACAGAAAGAGCACTAGTGGAAGTTGTCAATTTCTTGGTGACAGACTTATCTCTTGGTACAGCAAGAAACAGAAATCAATTTCTACATCTACAGCTGAGGCAGAGTATATTGCAGCTGGTAGCTGTTGTGCACAGATCTTGTGGATGAAGAATCAATTTCTGGATTATGGATTGAGGTACAGTAAGATTCCTATTTACTGTGATAATCAAAGTGCTATTGCTATGACAGGTAATCCAGTACAGCATTCAATGACCAAGCACATCAGCATAAGGTACCATTTCATCAGAGAACATGTGGAAGAAGGGAATATTGAACTACATTTTGTGTCTACAGAACAACAACTTGCAGATATCTTCACCAAACCATTGAGTGAAGCTACATTTACAAGACTGGTCAATGAACTAGGAATGGTCTCTGGTTCTGACTAGGAATGTTGGTTAGATTCAAATTTTACTTATGTAATGTGTTGCTCATATTTCCTTGATTTGTTAAGTGCTAAGTGAACTCTGTTGATTAAACTCTGCTATGCATACTCTGTTAACATGTTTTTCTTTAAACACTGTCAAACTCTGTTAAATTCTGTCAGCATGCCTGTATGTCATACACTATTAATAAGTTTGATAAACTCTGTGAATTCTGAGTTAATTATTGTCTGAATGGAAACACCAATGAAGAAATATGTATGAAGCATGATTCTCAGCAATTAATCATGAATCTTTCTGAGTTATTGTGATCTAATCTTAGATTGTGCAGAAAGTTAACACAGCATGATACTGGTTCATATTTATAGCATCTCTTAGTTTATTTTGTCCTAAACTCTGAGTCTATAAATACTGTGTGCGTTGCCTCTCATGAATAACTACTGATGTTGATGAACTCTAAACTCTGTTAGTTATACTCTGGTAGATTAAAATGCTTACTGCAATACCCCCAAAGAAAATGTATATAGGTTGCTATACTCCTTTGAGATTATGTTGGTGACTAGGATGACCCAGGAACCTATTGGTATATAATATGGGTTAAAATTCTCTGATTTTTGGTGACTAGTCAAAGACTAGGATGACCCAGGAACTTATCAAAATGATAAGGGCTAAAATTTTTGAATTTTTGGTGACTGGCTCCAACCTCTAATTACTGGAATGAATAGAATAAAAAAAATTAAAAATAAATTAAAAAAATAAAAAATAAAAATATATATATATATATTAGCAATAGAGGGGGTATAAAATAAATTAAATGTTACTGTATATAGATTGATTACTACAGAGTTTAGCTTTCATCATACAGTCAGTGTTTACTATGAGAGTTTGTGCATCCAGTGTTTATTGATTTACTTTATGGATTTTATGAAAAATTAGATGCTCTAAAAATTGATTTGGTAAACTCTGCTACACACACACATATTTTCACAACTGTGCAATTTTTGAAAGGGTTTCGGTTGGCCAAGGTGGAAGAAAATCAAACTCCGATGGCTACCAAAATAGATTCCATTGCAAACTCTTTGGAGTTGCTAACCTCCATCCTGATTCCTGATGATGTCAAAAAGGGGGAGAAAGTTGCAAACACTGCTTGCAAACAATTTCAATCCTTGGAGAGGAATGATGATGCTACAGATAGAGGTGGATCTGATAGAACCAAAAGAGCAATTACAAGGTCTAGAGTAAACTCTGCTAAAGCAAACTCTGCTAAAGCAAACACTGCTGAAGGTCCACAGAATGATACAGAGTTAGCTGCAAATATGTTTCTTGGAGAACATGGAAATGATGTCACTCTAGAAGATGTAAAGGCTGAAGAGCTATGACTTAAAGCTGAACATAAGAAAAAGTTTAAGTCTGGGAAATTCAAGAAGAAAGTTGAAAAGTAATCAAGGCCTGTTCTTAAAGGCATTAAGATCAATGAAAATGTCAATGCTGATCAGAGATTGTCTTATTCAAGAAAACCAACAGCAGATGACGCTAGATTAAAGCTTAAAGAAAAAGTTGTTGAAGATGATAAGAGTTTAAAGAAGTCAAAGCAAGTTACAACCTCTGTTTCTACACATGTTGTACGAACTACACTTCCAATTCATGGTTTTGTGAGACCTACTATTCCTAATAATACTGAGAAAGTTCAAGGAGGTGATATTTTTCAAAGCAGAGCAATGATTGCTAAGCAACCTCATGATTTGGCTGGTTTAGGGTCAAACAGAGAAAGGACTTTGAATATTACTCCTAGAGATCATTCATCACTGGCAGCTCCAGGCAAGGGTGTCCTTCAAGTTAATTTGGACAAGCTGGAATCAGTACAGTTGATTCATCAAAGAAGTCGAAATAAAGACTTTCTGCTGTATTTCATGGAGGATGGGACTGTTTACAAAATTGGAGAGCATGATATTCATTTGAAAATGTATGAAGAACTGCAGTATGTCTTACATATTTTCAAGGTGAATAACAGTCCTACTTACCGAGCTGCAGAAGTGCTCAGATACCAGATGGAAAGATCAAAGATGATTTGTGGAATTAAAGACAAGTCTGAATATGTACCAAAGTACTTAGATTACAAAGGAAGAATGGTTGAAATGAAGAGAAACAGTGCTAAGCTGAGAACTGATTTGGGTATCACTGTGCTTGAATTTAATTCAGAATCAGCAAAGTCATACTTTATCAGACTTGAAAATGAAATGAAGAAGAACAGCATCTATGATCTGAGATCAGCTATTTAACAGACAGATGGTACAGATTCTAAGCTTCGAGAGATCAAGCTAGAAATGGAAAGAGCACTTAAAGTTGCAGAAGAGAGATTGCTAACAGAGTACTTGAAGACAGCATGGGATATTGAAAGGATTAAGTAACTTATGCTCTGTAAGTTTTTCATATTTTCTGTAATTTTGTTAAGTATCAGTTTAAACTCTGTTTAGTTGTTAAACACTGTATATGATTATTTGTTTTTGACATCATCAATTATCTATTAACTTGTGCATTTTTGCTAATGAACAAGTTGGGGGAGATTGTTAGATATAATTGATGTAATGTTTCAGTGTTTAAGTGTAACAGTGAAATATCAGAGTTTAACTGGAAGGAAGTCAAAGTTTAGTAAAGTCTGACTGACGGAAGCTGGACAGAGTTTAGTAAAGTCTGTCTAGAAGCAGCGCGTACGAAGTCAAGAAAAGATATTAGAGAACAATTGAAGATTGATATGGAAGCGAGATCTTTGGAGATTGGATAGCTATCAAAGAGATCGAGTTGACTTAGGAGACGTGTGACAATCTGTAATTGATATCATTGTATAGCTGATTATTAGGAATATCAATTAGAGATTGTATCGAAGTTGTATGTTTTATAAATACAGTTAGGTTAACCCTAGAAGGGTATCGTGCATCGAACTATCTTTATTGTAACCTAGCAGCTCTTTGTGATAGTTTACATCACGAAGAGGGTTTTTAATACCAGAAGATTTAAAGTGCATAATCATCTTAATTGTTATTCTCTCATCTAATATTGATTATTAGTGTGTATTCGGCCTAACACTGTTCTTTAGGTTTTGAAATTGATCTTCTTAGTATTACCAGTGGGTGGATAGATTAACCACAATTTTCCTGATTCTGGAAAGAAATTCAACAAATTTTGGCAAACCTTGTCTTTCTGATTATCAGAGAACGTCACTGAAGAGAGTGGAAGCTGGAGCGAACCCTGTGGATTGGGTAAGGTAGCCGCTATATGGGTTGATGGACAGACCCTAATTATTACAATTGATTGAAGAGATAAAACGGTGAAGTTGAGATTGGACGGTAAGAAGGGAAATGTCTTTAAGGACAAAAACGGACTGAGAAAATCCGGGATTGACTTAAATGAAAAGGCTATTATGCCCAAAAGTGTTAAGCTTATGTAGCACGTGGGATTGAGAAGAGAAGTTGAAAAGACAAAAATAAAGGAAAGGTGATCGGAGGCGGTACCAAGGAGTCGATTGAGACTTATATGGAGTAAAACTTTGAAAAGATCAGAAGGTATCAAGGAAAAAGGGATGAAAGAAGAGTGTCAGTGCTCGAGTTGAGTGACTATACTACTCTGGTACCTAATATTTGCTATGTAAGGGAAAGTAGTGAACAAAATACAAAAAGAAGAAGTTTAAGAATACGTGGGAAAAAGCATATTGATATGCGTAACCTACCCTAGGTAAGTTATCTTCGCTATGGACGAAGGAGGCGCTATGCCGGTAATTGCTAGAAAAGTAATGCCATTAGCTAACCCTAAACTCACATACTGTAGCGCGGCCATTTGGGGCCATGTGGCAAAGAATTATAAAGTGACTAGACTAGCTATGTAAGGATAAAGCGGGGTGCTTCTAACCAAGCGCCAACCGCGAGAACTTTGGATATGAAGTGAAGTGATTCAGGCGTATATGATTGACCAGCTTATGAGCTAGAAAGAGAAATAAAGTGCATTGAGATACATAACCATGGGATTTTACATCAATGGAGGTTATGAAGAATGTCAGAAATGGTGCTTTATGATGCATAAATGTTATCTGAAACAGAATATCATCAAGAAGAGTAATAGGTATTAAGGGATTCACGTTGAACTCAACCAATAACTTCCAGAACATCCTTGCTACCATTACCAAGTTTTGTAAGAAAAGCAGATAAACATATGTTGTCTTTTGGGAGGTCATATAGACTAACGTCAATTTGAAAGAAAGAGGTTAGCATTAAGCAACCTATAGATTATTAAGATGAGAACGATTGAAAAGAGACCATTATTAAGGATATGTGATCTGATTGTTAATTAAAGGATATAAGTATTTCTTGAAAATAGAATTGAGGATAGAATATCCATAAATTAAGACGAACCCTGGGGACGCACAAAGGATGGCATTACCCCTAATAAAGACATTGTGAATTCAGATGATATAAGTTGGATTTACGAAGGCAACAATAACCTTTAAGGATTCATTGGAAGGAGTTTCGGAAGGTACGTAAACAGAATTGTTATAGGATTGATTAGTGATATTTATGATATACCCTGTACCTAGAAAATATAGGAGGAAGGATGAAGATGGCCTAAGAGATTTTACAAAGAGAGAGTTAATATCCTAAGTTTCAAAAATAGAAATTGGTAGGGAACGTATGACATAATAATAATAATGCCAGATGAGGTATGTGTGTAACCATGAGGAGGTATGGAGTGAACCAATAAAGGTTGAGATTATCCTAAAACAAGAAAGAACTAAGAGAAGAAATAGCATAGGTATAATTAGGAGTAACCGTGATAAGGTTCACACAGAAAGGTGGAAGCAATGACTTATGGAAAAAGACTGATAGATACTTTTCTCCTTCGACAGAGCTTAAGGGAGAATGCTTCCACCCAATAGTGATGGGAATGAGGTGGAAAAATTTGAGTTGGAATAGATCCAGAGAACATTGATTACAAGAAATTATTATTATCAGGAAATGCTCATACCGACACTTTAAGTATAGAAGAGTAATTATAAATGCTCATACCGAAGGAACAGAATGATATTTGGAAGGACCTTGAAGGTCATATTGGAGTGGAGGAATTTACATTCCTTCTGATGATTGTGCAAGAATCGACTGTAATAATAGTTTAAGTAAAGATTCGATTCCTGATATCGTCTTAAGCAAATTACACACTTTAGGAGGTCCTATTTTGAGGAAAACCAGGACCATGGTACGAAATTGATTAAGTGAACCGTTAAGCTTCCAGTCATCTGCTGAAGACATGTGTTAAATAAGCTCATTAACCTGTCATAGCTGCGATGCTTGAAGCTCCTCGGCAATTTTATCTACTTCATGTTATATCTACATTAAGTTCCGGAAGTATTCCTATGGATAAGGAATAGTGATTATTTTGTCTTCCTAGAGGCTTTGATCTGACAATTATGAAACCCGTATGATTAGCTTAAAGCACTACGTAAATGACAAACGATGGTGATTCAACAATGAACTACATTAATGTAGTGGTGATTCTTCTGAGAAATTAAGTGATAACGACTATGGAGATGTCGGAATGAAAAACAGAAATAGATTGTATTTGATCTAAGTTAGAGAAATCGTCAAGGTTTATTTAGGATGGTTTAATTTCGGAAAGACGTGAGGTTTGAGATAAATGATAATGCTATGATGGTTCATAAAGAGATTATAGTCGAAATAGAAACAAGATGACTGATGAAAGAAATGTAGGGTTAAGGACATAAAGGGAATAAAGTTTGAGGAACAATAAGGGAGTTAGATATGCGGACTCCTGAGAAACCCCAGCAATGAAGCTAGAAAAGTATGAAATTGACATGGCAAAGGTTGTCGATCACAACGGAAAGTTGAAATTGAAAGTATGAATGACACACATATTAACTCCTTTTAAGTTGGGGGAATTCGGGGAAATTTAGAATAAATTGATTGAGTAATAATGAGACTCATGGATCGAGAAAATGAGAATTTAGATGGTTGAGCAAAGGAAAGTTTGACCCCCAAAACTGTGATGCTTATTGAGTAAAGGTGACGGGATACCAATAAGAAGGTGCCAAGTACAAAGGATGTCTCAATAACGAGATGACGGTAGAGATAAATAATAGAAGAGAATATGAATTAGATAATAAGAAGGATGTGATTGATAAAAAAAAGATTGGGAAAGTAATTGTGGAGTGTGAAGCAAGGAATGTTATGAATGGATTGATGAATGGGCTTTCTAACGAACTCTCGGGATGACTTCCTGATAGTGTTAGTATTATGAATATGAAAAAGCTAGTAGCGTGGCATGGAATGTCAGTAACAATGATGTCAAGCGAGAAATCTAAGATTTAACTTGAGAGATTGAATGATTTCCAAAATTGAGTGTTGCTAAGATTGAACAAGAGTATAGGTCCATAGAATGATGGACGGAGCAGTGAGGATATGTTGACACGTGAGATTACGATAAAGTAGTATTTGATACGAATACGATTATTTTTCTTCTCTGATGAACCTCTATAGTTCAGAAGTCAATTCTAAGTATGATATCTTGCAATCATAAAAACTTTCTATAATTCTTTGAAATTCTTTTCTTTTCTTCTCCCTTATTCGTCTTCTTTTTGAATTGAGAAGAACAACCCTTTAAGGAGGGGAGGTACTGCTACGTGACTATCTGTCTGTGTGATAGAAGTCTAAGTATAATACCATAACTTGTTTAATTGCTTGTCAAGTACTAAAGGCTGGCCCCCTTCTGTACTAACTATGCAATATAACAAATGTTCATTGATCATAGTGATCTTTCAATACATTCTTCTATTTCTATATATTGATCGAGATTGCGAAGATTAAATCGATCAGGAAATGCATAGTACGAGTGAGGTTATATTCAAATTCATAGCGCAGTAGGGATACCAAATTCAATATAAATACCAATAAGGATAATAGTATATGATTGAGTAAGAGCGTAACCCGGATAGTGTGTTGTACAAAAAGTAGCAAAGTTGATGGAAAAAGGATAAAGTGTGTATTGTAGCACCAGTAGATATGCTGAGAAAGGATTGGAATGTTTAAGGATCAACCGGGGAACTGGAAAGCGAAATGACAAACAAGTACCCAATGGTTTCCTACCTGATTCCGGGACGGAATCCTTTTAAGGAGGGGAGACTATAAGAACCAAGATTTTTGGTAGAATTAAAACTTTTATTATGTAATGGAGTATGAATGTATCAGTAGTTTAATGAGTGAATATTTAACGGACTTGGATTCAAGTGTTTGTATGCCATGAGCAATGCTATTGGTTGACAACTTAGATTAGAATAATCCATCTCCTAGAAAGTAAGATAGGGTATTTCAAAAAGGAAGGAAATATTCTCATGTCATCCAAATCGATATCTGGTAGCTCATGTCATCCAAATCGATATCTGTTATAAGTCCAGTGGTTCCGTAAAAGGGTTAAGGAACGCTCGGGAAAGCGCGAGAACATTTTTCTAATTATAAGAATTAAAGAGAAAATAAGCAATGAATAGTGTTTTTGGTGGAAATTGGAATATTATCAGACGACGCAATATAGGAGCATTCAGAACGGATTTCTGAGTTTGTATTAATGACCGATAGGCATTATAAGTGTATGTAAACGATATCAGATTCAGAAAAATAGCACTTTTATTTTCTCCGAGATTTCCCTAGACACTGAATGATTTAAGGAATTATTAAAGAGATTTAAGGAATTTAAATTCAAGGATTATAAAGGAGGATTGAGAATGGTAGTATAAATATTAAGAAGGTTTCCGGTAAAACCCTAACAAGAAATACTCGAGATATTCCTCCGATCAATGAAAATGAGTAATAACCGGACAAAAGAGCAAGCAGAAGCCAAGATGCATGCATGTGCAAGAGGATAAGACCAAGTAACCAAGTAGTTACAAAGGCAACTAGCATACTTAGCAACCAAACCACTTAGTTAGCAAAAACACATCATCTACACCACAAGATCAAGACACATGGCTCAAGATGATGCATGCAATGACCTAATCACTTTATTAAAGTGGTTTTATACAAGATATTATCAACAATAATTCATTTTAGCACATAACCAAGCAAGAGAAGCCAAGCAACTCCACCACTCTCTCCATTTTAGCCCATTCGGCTTCTTCAAAATTCCAAAACCAAAGTCCCACTTCCAACCATTTTTTGATCTCAAGATTTTTATGGTAAGTACTACATTTCATATCATAGTTATCCTATGAATTTGAACCTTAAATTCCAAGTCTAGCATAGTTAATAAAATTATCAAAGATGATGATGAATAGTGATTTCAAGAACCTAACTTTGATTTCTTCATTAAGGCTATACAAGGACTAATCAAGGCTTATTAAGGCTTTTAAATACTCCAAGGAAGGTATATCTCTTAAGAACCCTAGATTTTACTTTAAGTTTTATGCATGTTCTTGGTGGTTTTAGCTTAGATATGATTATGATGTTATATTAAGCATGTAAGCATGACTATGTAGTTGATCTAGTTGATTTAAGAGATATGATGATGAAGTGAGATGTTCTTGGACTTGCTAAGATGAATATTATGTGTACAAGATGTATGGTATGCCGGGTGTGGTTTGGTTGTGATGTTATAAATTTAGAAACATTCGATTTATAGCCATCGTAATGCCAAAATTTCGTTAAACCCTTAAAATTCGAGCATAACAATAGATATAAAGGTCTGATCTTGATCAATATATGACCTAGCCTTGTAGATCTCGAGTCATAGATCGTTTTGGTGCGAGAATCGAAGCAAACGGACTTACGGTTTAGGAGTTATGGTCAAAATCGTAAAAGTGGCTCGAAATAATAAATACAAGTTCGTAACTGAAATTTAACCCCCTTAATATTACTAATTCAGTGGCGAATCTTAGTAATTAAATATTATAGACCATAAGGGAGGTGTGGGAGAAAACCTCATGTCAAACGAATTGTTTTTTGATTTTATATAAATGTACAAATCGAGGTTAAGTGCAATTGAACCCCTTTAGGGTATACTTGGTTATAACTTAGAAAACGGACGATAAATCTCGAGGTATAATCTTTGTTAGTAAACGACCGACCTTAGAACTTATACGACAAGTACCTACCAAGTGTAAGTGTAATGACATACCTTGATAATGAGCAAGTGCCGGATCACAACGGTATTAATAAGAGTTAACTTGAAAACGTGTTTTAGCTTAAGTAAAGTATGTACTTAGCTTTTCAAAGTGGAAGGTGATTAACCTTGAAACTGTTGTTGTGATAATATATATGATTGATTGTTGTTATACATATGCCATAGCATGCATGCCTGCTTTCAAATTATATTGTGATACTTGTTCCATGATTTGATGTTGGCTTATAAGTTAGATACGAGATATACTAGTTATAAGCCGGATATTGCTAAGACCCTTAGTGAAGGGCATATAATCTCATTCTTCTAATATAGACCGGGAGTCAGTATTTCTTGATATATTATGATTATTTTCTGAGGAAAATATTTAAGTAATTATTTTTCCATTACTTATTTATTGAATATTGTTTGAATGTTCATTCGAGATTATTTATTTAATGAATATTATTTTGAATATTCATTTGAGGTTATTGATTTAGATGAATATTATTTTGGAATATTCAGTTGAGTTTATTTATTTAATGAATATTATTTCGAATATTCATTTGAGCTTTATTTCTGTAAGGTATATTATTCTGAAAACCCATTTAAGATCTTACTTATTTATTGAATATTATTTAGAATATTCATTCGAGGATTTATTTATTTAATGAATATTTTTTTTATACTTATTGAGGGTTATTTATGAGAAATATTTTATATTAAGAATATTCTGAAAACATTTATGATGTAATAAATATTCCTTGAATATTTATTTAAATCTTTTAACTAGTTTTAAAAATAATTCACCTTATTCAAAAATTATCCTTGACCATCAAATACTATGTAAATTATTTCTGAGTCTTATTATTATTATTTTTATCAAGGAAGGTTCTTAAAAACTCCATTCTTCATTCGAATCTATCTTCCAAATTATGAGGGAACCTTACTTGAGAGCTGTTATTTATTTGATTGACTTCCCGGTCATAAATCTTTTAAAACTATTCTTTTCACTCGCAATGTGGTTGCTATTTATCAAGACGAGTCTCTTGGTTACTTCCACATCGTTCGAGGGGTAAGATTGTTGGAACAAGTCGATATCCATTAACAAGCAACAGCTTGGGAAATATTGGTGAATTTTCCTTTCCAACTAGATACGACTACTTTGTGGAGTCCTATCAACAAGTATTACACTTGGGGAAAGAGGGACGAGCTTTACGTTACAGAGTCATGGATTTATTCGAACTAGGAGTATTTGTATAATGTGTAAGAGGATGTGGGACAGTCCATCATTGAAACTGGTATAAGAGGCTGTGGGACAGTCCACCCTGGAAATAGGGTCCGAGTGGTGCCGGCCCCGACTAAGCCCAAAGATGGCTAGGGAGATCCGCTGTATGGTGGTGTCCATATGTTCTTCCTTCTAGATGTAGAGAAACAAATTTTGAGATGCACGACCTGCGACTGATCATCGCAAGGTGGTGTCATCCAGCGCGACATACTCCAGCATTGGTTCATCATCCAAATCTATTTGTTTTCTGTAACATGAAGTATCATTCGTGTTGACAGGGTTTGAAAACTGTTCATAAATAAAAGTACTCGAAAATACCTCGTAACTTCATCCTTTACATTATATTGGCACTATGTTCGTTAATGCATGACATATGGTTTTCAAAGATATTTTTGAATCGTTATATATTATTGTTCAGTTTTATTCTATTGTAGGTGGGCTATTGCTCACCCTTGCTTTATTTATTATATCACAACAACAGCTAGGTGATAGCCCGCGTAAGGCGCACTCGGCGCAAGCAGGTGACTCCAGTCGTAGGACTACCCGCTGATATTGTTGCTGCCATTGCTGAGGTAGAGTGGCAGCTTTTATTTTCAGCCTTAATTATATTTTTAATTAATGTTAATCAACGGCAAGAAACCTTTAAACTTATGTTGTAATCATTTTGGGTTGTAATAATTATATTCGTGGATCCTATTAGTAGAGACTTATTTCAATTTCATCTCTGGGACTATAACTCATTGTGTGTGATATGGTATTATTGCAGGGTCATAGCATGTTATTTATTTATTTTGTACTCAAGTGCAAGTACTGTTTATGGAATATGAGACCGTAACGACCAGGTCCCCGACCCCGGATCCGGGGCTGTTACATTAGACATAAGTTATCTGAGAGTTTATGTGCTTTCCTTGACTCTTTGTCCACTGGTTCCATATATTCCTACAGTGCATTTAATGCATAGCATTAATTACATTTTCCAACAGCAGCCAAATTTTTACTTTAAGAATTAAATTGTTTTCTAAAATCATTTATTTGGTTTGTCTTGCATATATTATTGATTAGTGCATTAAATGTTCACTGCATGCTTACATGCTTTGCCACTGTTCATATGTCATGTTTTGGAGCTCAATAAAAATCTTGCATTTTTAAATTGCACACACTGTTACATAGCATGGCTTTTCCAGTGATTAAACTCATGCCTCTCCACCCTCTTGCCCCATAAATTGAAATCCTTAACCAGTGTTTGCTTCACACCTTCCATCACATAAACACAAAGCCACACTTATTCTTTCATGGATAAATTTCCAAACAAAAGGCCATATACCAAACCAGATTTCTCTAACCACATTCAAATCAACAAGCCTTCTAAACCTAGCTTCAAGAAAACTAAAGGCAGCAACCACACACCCCCACAATTCATAAACCACACAACTACTACCAAATACTCTTTCCTTAAACACAACATGCAGTCTGGCTTTCTCATTAACCTTGAGAGGCTCAATGAGGTCAAAACCTTGCTCTTGCATTCTAAGTGGGAACATATGTGCATCTTTAGGAATAGAAAGGTCTACACTAGCATGGTTGGTGAGTTTTATTGCAATATGGGTATTGGTAAAGGTGTCAATGATACTCTCTACATTACTTCTATGGTGGGTGGTAAACCCATACTACTTGATCACTTCTTGATCAGTAGGGCTCTTCAAGTTGACCCCCAGGTGGTCTCCTTGCCTAGGATTGACATTTCTAAAGAGTTTGCTTTTGGTATTGAGGAGTATCACTTGTTTATCTCTACTTTATGTGGTATTGCTGTCCCTGAGGGTAGATTCATGACTGATGAGGGAATTTCTAGTGACCATTTCCTGCCTCAGTTTCAAATCATTGCCATGGTCATTAGGGCTAACATTCTGCCCAAAATGACACCTGATAAGATGTTTAACTTTGTTGAGCTTAAACTGATTTACTTGTTGTTCACTAGAAGGATCTACTTCTCTTTGCCTTATGTGATACTTGTTAACATGGTGCATGCTTCTAAAACTGGCTACATGCCATATGGGTTGCTCTTGACTGCTATATTTGAGTTTATGGGATTTGACATGACTAGATCCAGTTACTATGTTAGAGGAATCTGAGCCTGTCCAAGATATACCTATTGGTCTGCCTAATTCTATCACTAGTCTATCTAGTTTATGAGTTAAAGTTGAGGAGTTGACTGAGGACCTTAAGACTATGAAAATTGAGCTTAAGAGCATGAGTGATAAGAATGAGCAGTTGACTGCTAGAGTTGATTTTCTGATGGCTTCTCTAGATGAGAGTATGGCTAGAATGAATGTGATTGAGCATAGCATTATTCAGTTGGTGCAAGCACAGTATGAGCAAACTTCTACTCCAGCACCTCATAGTGACATTGGAGAGAGGGAAGAAGCCAATGGTACATTCAATGCATGCAATGGACATGTGGAGATAAAGATTGAGAAATGATGCTATTGTTCCACTCCTTAAGCCTGATGGAATATGTCTCTTTTGCAGTTTGCTATTCTTGTTGGTTAATTTATTATCTATGTTGCTTTTGCTTGTTTAGTTCTGTGTTAAGCTTGCTAGTGGGTTCCATTACTGTTTGGTTAATTGGTAATGAGTTTGATGGCCTCAGATGGTGTTTATGGTGGTCTTCATTTTGGTGTCTTTGCTGTGTGCTCCTGATTAAAGTCCCAGTTCCTTGTTCTCTTTAAATTTCAGTTTCATGTTCCTCGGTGCAGTTGATGATCTCTGCAGCTTAGTCACTAGCTGTTGTTTGCTGTTTATTAGTAGTAGCATTGTATTAGAAGGAATTGCAGCAGATGTATGATTCAAATCAGTGATTTTCAAACTTTTGACAGATTGGTATTATACAAAGCTATGTATCTCAGGACTTGTACTGGAATATTTTTAAATTTTATAAATGAAAAGTTCTGCTAAGTAAATTCTCAAAACTGTTATCCTTGTAATATTTTATTGACACAATTGCTGACTATTACTTCGAGAATTTCTACAGGAAAGGACTCAACTGAAATGGAAATAAAATTCGATTTGTGAACTTAAAATAACTTAAATTATTTTGTTCTTCGAATTTGAGCAGCAGCAGTGGAAACACATTCACTTTTAAGTGAAATTAAAACAAACCTTTATAGAAAGTACACTAAATGTGAAATTTCTTAAAGGTCGATTATGAATTTAAGAAAAAGCCGAATAAAGAAATTAAATTTCTTTGGCATATATTCGAATTTAAAGTGTTCAACATGCATCTAAAATCTTGCAACTTGACACTACAAAATTCGACTTCATTTTTTTTGAGCAACAAAGTTGTTTATCTAATATTTCTTTTCAAGAAAACATAGTAAACAATTACAACTGCTCAAATTAAGGGGAAGCTTTACTCTTGCAACAAAGTTCAAAATTTATCACTAAACTGTTCTAAAGAACAAATGTGATATTAAAATTCGAAGTAAAGCATAGTCGTAGGGGAAGTGATTTTCTTATACTTATATTAAAAATAAAGAAAAGTATACTTGACCCTCACAACTGTTTTGTATACAAATTATTTCACTAACTTTCTTCTATAACCCTTTCTTTTTGACATTTTTCAAAAAGAGGAAGAGAGAAGAAATATAAATTGACTTGTCAAAAACAGGATTATTCACAGAATGATGTCAAAACGGTGCATATCTTGAGGGGAAGCTACAATCAGGAAAAATGATGTCAAAATGGTGCATATCTTGAGGGGAAGCTACAATCAGGAAAGTAAGTACTTTTTAAAAAATTTCCTTGCAATGACATCAAGGAAACTCAAGTATATTTCTAAATCTCAAATTCTGTGCTTATCTGTTTATGTGCCTAGGATAGAGAGTTCACATAGGCACACTTTTAATTTCTCAATAATTTTGAATAAATATCACAAAGGGGAAGATTGAAAGATATCTTGCTGTTTTAGGGTTTTGATATTTATTATATTATTAAGAAATTAATAATAGGTCATATAGTACCTCCCACTAGGAGACAAGGTCTTATTTGGTGACAAGTCAAACCTTGGTCAAGAAATATATTTTATTGTTTGACTTAGCTAAAATATTTCAAATATCATCTTATGGTATTTTCTAATATTTTAGATGTGGCATTTAGGAGGCAAACTTTTATATTTGGTCTCGATCGTTTTAAACGTTATCGTTTTAATATCTTTCGAACCGACGACTTACACCAACGGATATTTCATGACTTACATATTTTGAAAATCTTTTATAAATATAAAAAATGATTTATCATGATATATTGCCTTCTATTGTAAGACCAATCTTGTATTTAAAATATTACTTTCTCCCGGTGCCCCTAACGGCTATATCTATTCGGAGAATATTAGTTTAAATACGTTAGTACTTCTCCCTATGCTTTGGAACGTTATATTCCTCGGAGAATACTATGATATGACTTTTAATAGTCAAAAGGTAGTATTTGGTTTATCAGTGATGACCAAAACTTTATCATTTGTCGGCTACGCGAAAGCGGTAACGGGTAACCGATGAATAATAAACGGAGCGTACATGACTTTTCAAGGCCAAGATTGACTTGAATTTTTGTAGGACTTCTTTACATGGTCTATAATAGGTCTAGGAAGGTCTAGGATTTTTTCCAAAATTTTACAAAAATATTTTTCCGGAAGTCGTGTTTTTAGCCAGTGGTGACTATTCATTATTTTGGTTCGATTATTTTTATTCGACTTGTGCTATCTCAAAAATTATGATCCTTTGGGGAATGGCTTAAACAATATTTAGGAAGCTCCAGTAATACTTTTGGAATATTCTGAGAATATTTTTCTGGGTGACTTATTACGATATAAGTGATTTTTCGTATGAATTTATTCGTCGATCAAATCAACTTATTTTTGAAAACTGTTTTGAACGTGTTCTTAAATATATTGAAGGATGTCTCTCCCAAATTTTCATAATTTATTAATGATTTTTCATTAGGATTATTAATTAGCAAGTTTAGGCTTCTAGAATGTGCATTTGGGTTGAAATTAGCTTGAAATTCACATGTAATGCAAATGCAACTTTATTCATTGTTTATTAGAAGTCAACTTTTCTGGGGTTTATGAGGATAAGGATGAGAATATATTTTATTTGTTTATTATTACTTTATTAGAGCCATTGGATGGCTAACAAATGGCAAAATGTGAGCCATTGGATCAAACCCAAAATCCTAATCTTTGCCAATAAATTAGAGCCACTTCTCACCATTTTCCTCAAGCAAATCAAGCAAGTGCTGCAAATATTTCTCTAGAAATTCTAGTTCTTAAGGTGCTCTTTCTATTTCTTATGAATTTCTAGTTATAAGCTTGTTTTTCTTTCAATGTCTTCATCTTTTCAAGCTTATGATATTGCTTCACTTCTTCTTCATCTTCTTGCTTCTCAATCCCGCCGAGGGCGAGGTTATGTTCCACTCTATGATTCTATAGTCCGCCTTTATGGCCGATTGAATTAAGGGTGATAGTTCATATCTAAACTCGAGAAAATGGTTAAAACACCCCCGCTAGAAGCAAAAAGATGAAGACTTGCTCGGTTTCTTCTTTAACTACTTTGATTTTGGCTAGCTTTGAATTTGGTCATAGTCCACTCTATGGTTCATATATCCGCTATGTAATAACCCTAATTTGTGTACTATTGTAAAAGGACCCGGATGAATAGTAATCCTGGTGTGTAAGAAAAACAAATTCCACCCACTTATGAGTAATGGAAAAATTGAGGTTTTGATTTCATATTAAGATTATATACATGGAATGAGTGTATACAAAAGCCGTCAGAATTCGAAAAATCCTACTTCGTTAATAACTTACGTTCTTCGAGAAACCACTAAATACGAAAGCAATGACAAGGCCAAGGAAATATTAAAAATGGACACTATATATTACAAAGTATGCTAAAATGAGGATTTAAGGAATGAAAGCCACTTGAAGAGAATTTTACTACTAAGAAAATTTTAGGAATTAATTTAGTATTGCATGGAAAATTATGGAATAAAATTGGAAAATGATCAAGATACCAAGGTACATGCAAAATCCATGCAAACACATGCAAGGTGGTTGGCCAAGCTACTAAGTCAAAAGAGAAGCTAACTAGTAGTTGGTGGATAGTTAGAAACTAACTATTTAGTTAGCAACCAAGTACCATAAACCATGGATCACCACACACATAAAGCCTACTTAGGCTTGAAAAATCTTGACCAACTAGCATAGCCTTTTTCAAAACCCACCATATATCATATTATTGCCTAGATATTACAAGAAACCAAGCAAAAAGCTCTCCCCCCCCCCCCCCCTTGAAAATACCATTCGGCCGACTAGAAAAGAAGGAGGAAAAGGAAAACAAATTCCATGGCTTCCACTCACTCTTAAATCCCCAAATTAATTCCCAAGCTTTCTCAAGGTATTATTAAGGTATGATTAAAATCCCATGATTTTTAATGAAGTGTAGCTAGGTGAGAAAAATTCTCAAAGTTCCTTGATGAATAGTAACTCATGGTGGGATTTCGCTTAGATCTTGTAGATTAAAGATTATAAAGGTTAACCAAGGCTATCTTGTGGTGTGTTAAGCTTTTTCAAGATCACTCAAGCTTCAAGAAGGTAAGAACATCTCACTTAAGCTTTAGGTTCTTTATTTTTTAAGAGTTTATGATATTGATTTTAAACATGAGATGATTAAGTAGTTATTTGTGGTGAAAGAGTTGTATTTTTGTGAAGATCTTGGATGGTGATAAAATAATGATACCACTGATTTTTGAGACCTTTTATGATGTTAAAATGATATTGGGGTTGTATGGTTGTCTTGGATGTGTATTTGGAATGTACAAAAATTGGTAAGATTCGATTTATAGATGTTATAATGCCGAAATTTTGTTAGACCATTTGTGCAAATTCACCTGAGTTATTTAAGTGTTGTTTTTGGACAAAATTGCTTGGAAACTTGTAGATCTGACCTTGTAGAGTATTTGAGAATTTGAATCGCATTAAAAGGATTTACGGATTAAGAGTTATGCTCGTTTTAGAAAAACCGGTTAAAACGAACGAATCGCGTCAAACAACTGTCTTTGCAGTGATAAACGGACCCCTTAAAATTTGAGAAGAATTATGAACATTTTAGTGTAGATAGTAATTACAGTAGATAAGACGGCCCAAAAAGAATCAAGTCAAAATATTGAATTTTCGATTTTACAAAAATTATTGAGTCGAAACTGCGCAAGTAAAATTCACAGCAGAGAAGAGCCTTCTTTAGAGCTTTGGTTGAGGACCTTGTAAATGGTCATAAGTTATGAAAATTTGATGGTTGTCTCTTGGTGCAGTAAGGGAGACATGAGAAAAAAAAAATCATAAAAAGGTTTATTTTTTGATTTTATAAAAATGTTCGAATCAAAAATGTGCGAACGAAAAACACCTTTAGGGGACGAACGTTAAGAAAACTTAACACCGAATAAAACCAAATGAACTGAAACTCGATTCGAATAAAATTGGTAACTTTATTTTGGTCAAGGAACGACACCAAAGTATATAGGTTCAACATGGACAATAAGAGCTCTCTAAGGGAATTAGATACGTTATATGAACATCGGTTAAATAATTCGTTTACAAAGCTAACCCTAGCGTTTCCTTGCTCATTATAGATCATCACCCTAGGACTCGAGATTTCACTTCCCCGACTCTGTCAGGCAAGTTTTCTAAAACCGAGTTTAAGTATTTTTAAATATTGTTGTTGTTGCGATATGAAATCATGAACAGTTTTACATATTATGCGAGCAAAGTTTACAAATGCATGTATGGTTTTTCCCTAAGTACTTGTGATACTAAATTAAGTTTATGTGCATATATATATATATACTCCAATGACATATATGTATATATATATATGGTTATATTCAAGACTCGGGTATAGCGTAAGTACTTTCGGATATGAATCGGGAGTCCGAGTATTTTTTGTAAAAACCCGGTAATCCCGGAGACCAATATTTTCACTGATCGAAAAGATTTCGATGATTTTAAAATTTAAGAATATCGGAATTAATTATTTTTGAATTGTTTAATAAATATTATTTGAATAATTATTAATTAAATGAATATTAATTTCAATATTCATTTAAGGTTGATTTATTTATGTATTTTATTATTTAATAATTATTTATAAATTATTAAATATTATTTAAGAAAATTATTTAAATGTTCTAAAAATTATTTAAAAATTATTTATGGCCTTTAAATATTTTCTGGCTTTCATAAAAATATTTAAAAATAGCAGGGGTTCTCAAATATTTTTATAATTATAAATACTTCGTAAATACCACCCCAATGGCTTGCGAACTTATAAAAACTTGGGAACCAAAAGTTTTGAGAGCGATTAAAAATGTTTTCTCCCTTCGCTACAAACTAAAGCGTAATCAGTACAATAGCTCTGCCTTACCAGGAGGGTCAGGTTTTAAAAATCCTTAAAAAAACTTCAAATAACTCCCAAGTAAAGTTTGAAAAAAATTCCCTGAGTAAAGAAAATCAATTGACGAAGATCAACTAGTGAGATGAACTTACTTCCTTATTTTCTTCCGGAAGTAAAGATCTTAAAAGGTTTCAAGGCTGCTTTAAAACGACTCTAGGGACTGGAGGGTGTTTCGGTGTAAGGGTCTTGCGGTAGGCAGGTCCATCCGGTTATACATATGTGTAAGGGCCTTCCAGGCAGGCAAGTCCATCATAAGACCCGAATGAGGTCAGGGCCATGACCTCCATAGTAGGTTCGTCTCCCGTCTACTAGTAGCAAAGTTTTGTATGATACAATGGCTGATCACCTTGTATCGGGTGGTACTCCGGAATAGTCCTATTCTTCCAATTGGAATTGTGCTGCTACACTGTACTGGGTGCCCAGGTGCTCCAGTACCGATAGTGTTGTCAGTGTTGAACTCTTCAAGAAAAGGATTTTGAAACCCGAATGCTCTTGTTCTAAAATGACTCAGGAATTGCTAATGCTATTAAAAGCTGAACTTATATTACACTACTCAGTTTTCAATCAAGAGAAAAGTATTTTTGCGGTACTGTTATTATATTGCTGAGCAATCATGCTCACACTTGTTTTTTCTATATATATAACAAACAACAACAGGTAAGCATGGCTCGGACACATCAGACCCCCAGAAAGCGCGTGGAAAACGCGCAGCAGTTCCGTAGACTGTTCGGTCCCCGTCTACCTCAGGTGAGAGGACTTAGTATGATAAGTTATCAACTCAGATTGGTTAGATTTGTGTACAAGCATGACTTGTGTAAGCTTTTAAAGGCCAGAAAAGTATCTCACATTTACCATCACCTCAGGTAGCAACTTTTGTGCATTTTAAACCCTTTCTGGATTAAAACATTTGGGTCTGTAATAAATTTATATTTTGGATTGAATCTGGTACTCTAAGTAATGTTTCGCTTTCGCTCTGAGCTTATAACCTGTGATGGATATTATTGATATAGAGGTCGTTGCCAAAGGAAAAGATTAGCATTTAGATAGAATGTTGAATAATTGGGAATGGTAATCATAAAATTGGAATCTGGATTGGCGTAACAACCTGGATCATTGATCCCCGATCTAGGGGTGTTACACGCTAGATTGGCTTGGTTGAACAAAGAGTGATAGGCTATAGTTAATCTCACTAAAAGTGAATGTTAGTGCCAAAAACAAAGAAGTTGTGCTAGATGTCTCCTTGAACTATTTGGTCACTCTTGTGGTTTGTTATAGTCCATTCTATGGTTCAAGAATCCGTCACCTTGGCTTGGTTGAACAAAGAGTGATAGGCTATAATTTATCTCCTGTTTTATGTGCTTAAAGACCAAATAAATCAAGTAGTGAACTTAGCTTTAAAAACCCATCTTGTGCAAATTTTTTGATTCGATTTTGGGGCTGTTTTACTTGCCTCTAATCCTAGGTTTGTGCCATCTTTGAATGTCCTTAAGTTGGTAAAATATTAGCCCTTGTTATGGCGAATTTTTACTACATATTTTTGAAGGCTTTAAAGATGTTAAACAGTATTCACTTGGAAAACTTTCGGCCATAATAGCATTTCTTAATGCTCGGTTTTGTGGTGTTTTTATACACTTTAAACAAGCTCTAAGAGTGTTTTAGGGGCTGCCTTGTTTTGTTAAAAGATTGGATTGGTTTGAGCAATTTTTATCATGGTTTTAATGATTATTTCCAAGTGATATACATGGTTATAAAACAAATTAAAATTGACCAACCTTAATTGTTTATATTCTTGCCTTTTATAGTTTGTTTCTTGCACTTATATACTTGCACTTAATTCTCTTTATCTTGTTAGTATATAAATTGTGCTTATAAGGAAGCTTGGCTTGTATTTACACTTTGTAGTATTTTGTATAAGACTTACTAGTTCTTCCTTGACATGAACGATCTTTTTCTTACATTTGCACTTCTATAGTGGCTTGTGTAGAAAGATCCAAGTTTATTTAAACTAAGCTTCATCTTTCACCTTAGTGGAAAGTTTAGATAAATTTACAAAGCCTACTTAGTTTTTGAATGTTTTCCGAAAAGAGCACTAATCATTGTGTTAACTATTTTTGTTATCTTGCTATCGGAACGAACTAAGTATTCATATGGTTTATTCGAAAGTTTAAACCTTTGATTCGGCTTTGAATATATTCCGGGGGAATATATTGTACTTCATTTAAGTACACCAAGATTGCAAGTTATATTTAATCCTTTTTGATTATATGCTTCAATATAACTTGTTAATCTTACTTCGTTTAAATTGCTAGTTATATTTGCTCTCTCATGTTTATATGCTTGAATATAACTTGGTAATTTAATTGTGCTATATATATATATTGCTTCCACTCTTGCTCTTGTTAATTTTTTCGGAAGTCGTGTTTTTAGCTAGTGGTTACTATTCATTATTTTGGTTCGATTATTTTTAGTCGACTTGTGCTATCTCAAAAATTATGAAACTTTGGGGAATGGCTTAAAAAATATTTAGGAAGCTCCAGTAATACTTTCGGAATATTCTGAGAATATTTTTCTCGGTGACTTATTACGATATAAGTGATTTTTCGTACGAATTTATTCATCGATCAAATCAACTTATTTTCAAAAACTTTTTTGAATGTGTTCCTAAATATATTCAAGGATGTCTCTCCCAAATTTCCATAATTTATTAATGATTTTTCATTAGAGTTATTAATTAGCAAGTTTAAGCTTCTAGAATGTGCATTTGGGTTAAAATTAGCTTGAAATTCACATGTAATGCAAATGCAACTTTATTCATTATTTATTAGAAGTCAACTTTGCTGGGGTTTAAGAGGATAAGGATGAGAAGATATTTTATTTGTTTATTATTACTTTATTAGAGCCATTGGATGGCTAACAAATGGCAAAATGTGAGCCATTGGATCAAACCCAAAACCCTAATCTTTGCCTATAAATTAGAGCCACTTCTCACCATTTTCCTCAAGCAAATCAAGAAAGGAGGTGGTGCAAATATTTCTCTAGAAATTCTAGTTCTTAAGGTGCTCTTTCTATTTCTTATGAATTTCTAGTTATAAGCTCAGTGGCGGACCCAGAAATTTTTCCGAGTGGGTTCCTTATATAAATATTAATGAAAAAGACAATGATTAAAAAGTACGAAATTTATATAAATAAGAAATATTTTTACATTCTAAAGTTGTTCCCTACGCGTTTTCATCTTTTGAAAACGATCTATTACAACATCATTAGTAACATTGGCAAGTGCTTCTTTTTCAATAGCCGCTATAAGACAATCACTTAAAAATACATCACCAATTCGGTTGCGTAAATCCGACTTCACAAATTTCATGGTAGAAAAACACCTATCCACTGTTGCAGTTGCAACTGGAAAAACCAATGCAAGCTTTAGCAATCGATAGAGTAAAGGATAAGAAAGATGCTTCCTTGTTTGGACCAGCACCCTAGAAAGATCACTAATACCATTTAAATGAGCAAATCTTTCATCTTCTTTCACATTATCAATATAGATGACAAGTTCATGTTCCAAGGCCATCCTTTTCATTGCACTAAAATCATTGGGATAAAATTCAATTAACCTCTTTTCTTGTATTTTATTCCAACCACTAAAACCTTCTAATATAAATGCGCGCATCACCCCCTCCTTGTCTACTAACATGATCATTAAATAAATAGAAAGACAAACAAAAGAGTCCATCGGCTTTTATACTATACTCTAACCAATCAAAATCTCCATACCATTTAGGATTAAAGCGTCTCGGTTTATCTCCTATCATCCTTGTTGGATATTCATACCCTTCGGGTCTACATGGCCCTTAAGTAAGTAAGTCCTTCTTATTTCATCTCTTTGGTTCGGATGATAATCTAAAATTCTTTTTCTATCACGGGGATCCGAAGGAAGGTCTTTCAAATCAATTATTTTAGGCATCGAAGGAATGGAACTAGATCGAGATACATTGATATTTTCTCTTGAGGAATCATTGAGAATGGGATCAACACTATTATTGTGAGATTGAGATGGTTCCGATGTTGAAGGTGTTTTCCTTTAAAAATATCGTTCCATTTCGTAAATAAGCATAGAAATTAACATATAATTAATTAATAAAACTATTCATCACATAAGCATCAAACAATTAAATAATTACAAATTGAACAAACAAAAAAAATAAAAGAGAAATACTTACAAAGTTGTAAAGATTGAATGAGGATTGAGAGACAGAGGGAGGCTAGGAGTTTGGAGGCGGGGCCTGTATCCTGAACTAAGCAGTGATCGAGGGTCGAGAGCGATTAGATTTGAGAAATTGAAATCTACTTTTTTTCCCTATCCGAGAAGAGGTAGTGAGTAAAGGGTTTTATTTTTTGTTAAATAGTGAGTAAAGGTGTTATTTAGATGAGAAGCACAGATGTGAGATGTGTAACTGATTATGTTAGCTTTTTAGGTCATCACGTTCTGTTCTTTTTTTATTAAATATTTTGGGCTTTTATTTGTATTAGGCCCGTTGCTTTTTTTAAAGCTTCATTGGGCTTTTCATGAATGCAAATACACTGCTGGGCTAAATATACTTGTGGGTTCCTATCTATTTTTTTGTGGGTTCCTAGATGAAATTATATATATATATATATATATATATATATATATATATATATATATATATATATTGGTTTTAGCCCAGGACCCAGTGGGTTCCTTGGCACCAATTAAGAAAGCTGTAGGTTCGCCTCTGTATAAGCTTGTTTTTCTTTCAATGTCTTCATCTTCTTCAAGCTTATGATATTGCTTCACTTCTTCTTCATCTTCTTGCTTCTCAAGCCCGCCGAGAGCGAGGTTATGTTCCACTCTATGATTCTATAGTCCGCCTTTATGGCCGGTTGCATTAAGGGTGATAGTTCATAGCTAAACTCGAGAAAACAGTTAAAACACCCCGCTAGAAGCAAAAAGATGAAGACTTGCTCGGTTTCTTCTTTAACTCCTTTGATTTTGGCTAGGTTTGAGTTTGGTTATAGTCCACTCTTTGGTTCATATATCCGCTAGATTGGCTTGGTTGAACAAAGAGTGATAGGCTATAGTTAATCTCACTAAAAGTGAATGTTAGTGCCAAAAACAAAGAAGTTGTGCTAGATGTCTCCTTGAACTATTTGGTCACTCTTGTGGTTTGTTATAGTCCATTCTATGGTTCAAGAATTCACCACCTTGGCTTGGTTGAACAAAGAGTGATAGGCTATAATTCATCTCATGTTTTATGTGCTTAAATACCAAATAAATCAAGTAGTGCACTTAGCCATAAAAACCCATCTTGTACACATTTTTAGATTCGATTTTGGGGTTATTTTACTTGCATCTATCCTAGGTTTGTGCCATCTTTGAATGTCCTTAAGTTGGTAAAATATTAGCCCTTGTTATGGTGAATTTTTACTACATATTTTTGAAGGCTTTAAAGATGTTAAACAAGAGTATTCACTTGGAAAACTTTCGGCCATAGTAGCATTTCTTAAGGCTCAGTTTTGTGGTGTTTTTATACACTTTAAACAAGCTCTAAGAGTGTTTTAGGGGCTGCCTTGTTTTGATAAAAGGTTGGCTTGGTTTGAGCAATTTTTATCATGGTTTTAATGATTATTTCCAAGTGATATACATGGGTACGTATAAAACAAACTAAAATTGACCAACCTTAATTATTTATATTCTTGTCTTTTATAGTTTGTTTCTTGCACTTATATACTTGCACTTAATTGTCTTTATCTTGTTAGTATATAAATTGTGCTTATAAGGAAGCTTGGCTTGTATTTACGCTTTGTAGTGTTTTGTATAAGACTTATAGTTCTTCCTAGACATGAACGATCTTTTTCTTACATTTGCACTTCTATAGTGGCTTGTGTAGAAAGATCCAAGTTTATCTAAACTAAGCTTCATCTTTCACCTTAGTGGAAAGTTTAGATAAATTTACAAAGCCTACTTAGTTCTTGAATGTTTTCCGAAAAGAGCACTAATCATTGAGTTAACTGTTTTTGTTATCTTGCTATCGGAACGAACTAAGTATTCATATGGTTTATTCGAAAGTTTAAACCTTAGATTCGGCTTTGAATATATTTCGGGCGAATATATTGTACTTCATTTAAGTACACCAAGATTGCTAGTTATATTTAATCCTTTTTTATTATATGCTTTAATATAACTTGTTAATCTTACTTCGTTTAAATTGCTAGTTATATTTGCTCTCTCATGTTTATATGCTTGAATATAACTTAATAATTTAATTGTGCTATATATATATATATATATATATATATATATATATATATATATATATTGCTTCCGCTCTTGCTCTTGTTAATTTTATTCATGATATGTATATGCACACATTCGGCACACACTTACACATATATATTTACTCACAAGTTTATATATATTTATGCTCTCTTGATTATAATGTGCCTTATATAATATATATTGTTTTATATATTATATTCACTTGCTACACTTGTTATATGCATGCAATATTGTGTTATTCTTAATATAACATGTGTAGTTGTTCTAGCTCGTATATTGTTAATAGGTTGGACTTGTTAATGGTATACTTGCTCCCTTGGATTAATGCATATGTTTATATGTTATATCCACTTATCTACTCTTGTTATAACATGCTTAATTGATTTATCAATTGTGTAACTCGTTGTAGACTTAACACATGTATGTTCCTAATAGGTTGGACTTGTTAGTGATGTACTTGCTCACTCAAATTAATATTTGTGTAATATTAGTTCAAATCTTTCTTTTCTTGTAAAAGGGTATTTTGTAGATACTGTATATTAACTCTTGCAGTGAGGTGAAGTGAAGTGAGGTGATCCTTGTTCTAAGACCCAAGTCTTAGGCACGCCGACGGGGGGTGTCTTCGCACCATGAGGAAAAGGAAAGACCCAAGACCTAAGATCCAAGACCGGCAAAGGTTAGTAGTACAAAGACTACACAAGGGGATATCTCGGCTTTGAAGAGGTAGCGGCACTACGCCATAAACGCTCATATGCAATGCCACGTTTACTGTTGCTTTATGCCAAAAAAGCGTTGAATTAGACCAAATGTAATACCAGGGGGCATTGCATCTGCGGCCGTTGCATTAGACACATAATGCAACGCTTTTTTGGCATCTATAGCAACGCAGTAAGCATTGCATTATCCATGTATTGCAAAACCATAGCAAGTAAATGCAACACCAAAAAGCGTTGCATTTGACATTAGCTAGAGTCCCAATCCCACGTCACTAAGTGGGGCCCACTAGCATGACACGTCAGCAGTTGGTCCAGCTGGCATGCCACGTCGATAATGGTCCAACTGGCATGCCACGTCAGTAGTGGGGCCCACTAGCATGCCATGTTTGCAGTGGGGCCGACGTGCCATGTCAACAAGGGGACCCATGTGCCATGTCAGCAATGGGTCCCACATGCCACGTCAACAATGAGACCCACGCGCCACATCATCAGTAGGGCCCACGTGCCATGTCAGTAGTAGGGCCCACAACTATGTAATGCAACGCTCTGATTAGCTTTTAAAAACACTAGTATCTTATCAAAGGCAACACTAGCATGTTCTTGAAATGCAACACTAAAATATCAAATGCAACGCAATAATGCAATACCATTTTCTTGAAATGAAACAGTAAAGAAGGCAAATGCAACTCTATAATAACAAATTTTTCAATATTCTACATCCCATCCAAACCGTACAATAAATGCATCAAAATCATACTAATACCTAGCTAATAAATACATTACAAATTCTTCAAATGTACCAAAGTGTTAACACCAAGCACATACAATCAAATCTTTAATTTAAAAGTAAAAAATGACAAGTTTACATATTAGGAGCAATTACATAATGATATTGCAAAAATTTGGTGCCGCCTTGAGTTTTACATTAATTCAAATTACCACCAGCAACAATTGCATTTTCCTCGTCAATTTTTCCGACAGCTACCATCTCCCGAACCTTCATCTACAAGAAATGGCTAAATCAATATTTGAAATCATTCATTAATTTAAATTATCTCTGATTGGTAAAATATACTTATTTAGTTTTCAGTTCATTCGTATTTTTAATCTTAAGAACTTTTAACTTGGAATCTTAAGAATTTAAAAATCTAAAGGCTGAAACAGAAAAATTAAAATAAAAGTCAGAAATCTTAATAATGTAAGGTTGACCAATAAGAAGTCGTGGATTGTTAGATTCAATTGGAACTGTGCGATAAGTAACTTACTAGTAAAAGCAATATGAGTTGGTTATAAGGGATACTATAACTCACATTATTCATCTTCCAAACCATCAAAGAACTTCAGGAGCAGAAATTTAAAACATAGGAGCAAAGCTTTATTAGATCAGGACCAAAAAAAAATGCTGTGAAATTAATGAAAATTCTGAAAGAGGCAACAATATACACATACCCGAGAAAGCTCCATTGTAGTTGGCTGAGTAGCAAGAAATGCTAAATCATCCAATGGAGGAGAAGGCAGCCAATGCTCTTCATCAACAACAGTGGATGGGTTCAAAGATTCCCGGGTAGCGCCTTCAGGGGGACCTAAAATATTTCATGAAACTTATCAGAATTCATACACATTACCAATCAAAAAAGCTAATAACATAAATAATTCATTGAGAAGACGTTTGGAAAAACTACCTGCTGCAACAGTTGCTATGGTTGTGGCTTTGGCATCCACCCACTCATCCACCATAACCTTCCAACCCCTGTGTATCATGTAATTAGTTGATAAGAATGATAAAAGCACTTATTGAAGTAAATCCACTGCTAAGAGAATGACTTTAGTAACATGCATTAACAGAAAATAAATTCTAAAAGATTTCTATGCGAGGAAGATTTTTATAAGAGCATTGTCAGATTGTTCTTCTTCTTTAAGAGATTGTGTATCACTGTAAGTATGATTTCGGGGATATAAAATAAACGTGACTAACAGATATAGTATCACTGTAATTAAGCAGGGAACTAGCAAATATGACCGCCGCATAATCTCAATGACATCAAGCTAAAGATGTTATCCTACACTACAAATATAGTATCACAAATACAATTATACACAAGCGATAAGATATGCATACTCAATGAGTGTCCAGGCTAGTTGTCGGATGCCCTTTGAGCCATGCTTTTGGAGAAAATTAACAGTTTTCCCAATCTCAGTGGCCTGAACAACAGTTATTCAGTAAGCCATGTTCGATAACGACAAGGGACACATCTAACAAGTTACAATTAAAGCATTTGGCATAACAATAATCAATAGCAAGCAACAAAAGAAATTCTCATACCTTCAGAGTTTCCACAGACATAACCATCAATTCAAGCTGCCTTAACAAGTTAAGCAACGAAGAATTTGGCTGTTACAACAAAAAACATTCATCAAAAACCTAATTGAACCAACCTACAGACACAATTCAACTCAAAATCAATCAAATTAAAAACAAGCATTCTAATATCATTCATCATCATTGAAATCATCCAAAGCAATCTAAATAAAGCTACAAAACAAGCATAAAAATCTCGAAAACGGATAAAACAGGAGAATTATATATTTTACAGTCAAAGAAAAGCAAAAAACCTCATCTTCACACTTCTCCAAGATCTCCTAAATCCTCATAACCTCCCCATGAATCTGAGCCTCCTTTTCAATGTCATTTGTTAAAGCCTCTGCATCATCATAACTAAAATAACTAGCCATCTGATTAAAGTAACTGTACTGCTAAGAAAAATATACAAATGAACATTTAAAATCCCACAAGCTCTCAGCCACCATATAAACTTACTCTTCACGTCCTACCACAACAATATCATAGGCGACTTCTGGACTGCGTGTGTGTGTGTGTGTGTGTGTGAGAGAGAGAGAGAGAGAGAGAGAGAGAGAGAGAGAGAGAGAGAGAGAGAGAGAGAGAGAGAGAGAGAGAGAGAGAGAGAGTACGGACTGAATTATTCGAGATGATAGACGGAGTTGTAACTCTTCAAATCTCAAAATCGTCCTACAAATCCCTAGAAACCAAGAAGCAAATTAGATTGAGAGATTGGGAGAAATCGAACCCAACACTATCAAATTGAAACCTAATTGAGCCCGTGTATCATTATCAGAATACAATCGACGGAGGCTTCTTCACACTTCAAACCCCACTCTCAAACTTGATTTATAACCCCTAATTTTGGCTCTCAAACTCAATTGTTCAAAATTGAGGCTGAAGATCGGAGGTTCTTGGAATTGGGTAAGATGAAGTCTGGTTTCAAGAGAGATGTGGAGAGAGAAGAAGAGGTCGCCATTGTTGAGTTGAGAGAGAGGGGGTGTTAAGTGTTTAGAGGGGAAGTAGCGTATATTGGGTAAAGTAGAGGGAAGAGGCACTCAAAATTTTTCATTTTAGGGGAAATTAGTCGCTCAAAATTTTCACCAAAATTTTACTTGGATTGATTTTCACCAAAACGAATGTGTACTTTAACCGGTTTGATCACTATAAAACCAAACCAAATACATCTAGGATTTTTTTTTAAATTACCACATTACTAAAATAGTTAGATCTTGATATCCGTATGTTTGGAACGTTGAAAAAATAATTTTAAAAAATAGATTCATCATTCGGAACAAGACTAGTTAAAACGAATGTCTACTTTGACCGGTTTGACCATGATAAAACCAAACCAAATACATCTAGGAATTTTTTTTAAAATTACCACATAACTAAAATAGTTAGATCTTGATATCCGTACGTTTGGAACGTCGAAAAAATAATTTAAAAAAATAGATTCATCATTCGGACAAGACTAGTTAAAAGGAAGGTCTACTTTGACCAGTTTGACCACTGTTCAACCAAACCAAATACATCTAGGAATATTTTTAAAAAATTACCACATCACTAAAATCATTAGATCTTGACATAAGTATGTTTGGCACGTCGAAAAAATAATTTAAAAAAATAGATTCATCATTCGGGACAAGACTAGTTAAAATGAATGTCTACTTTGACCGGTTTGACCATTATAAAACCAAACCAAACACATCTAGGAATTTTTTTTGAAATTACCACATCACTAAAATAGTTAGATCTTGACATCCGTACATTTGGAGTGCCAAAAAAATAATTTAAAAAAATTGATTCATCATTCGGAAAAGACTAGTTAAAAGGAAGGTCTACTTTGACTAGTTTGACCGTTGTAAAACCAAACCAAATATGTCTAAGAAATTTTTTAAAAATTACCACATCACTAAAATGGTTAGATCTTGACATACGTACATTTGGAACGTCGAAAAAGTAATTTAAAAAAAAAAAGATTCATCATTCGGGACAAGACTAGTTAAAACGAATGTCTACTTTGACCGATTTGACCATTATAAAACCAAACCAAATACATCTAGGAATTTTTTTTTAAAATTACCACATGACTAAAATAGTTAGATCTTGAGATCCGTACATTTAGAACGTCGAAAAAATAATTAAAAAAAAATAGATTCATCATTCGGACAAGACTAGTTAAAAGGAAGGTCTACTTCGACCGGTTTGACCATTGTAAAACCAAACCAAATACATCTAGGAATTTTTTAAAAAATTACCACTTCACTAAAATCATTAGATCTTGACATACATACGACTGGAACGTCGAAAAAATAATTTAAAAAAATAGGTTCGTCATTCGGGACAAGACTAGTTAAAAGGAATGTCTACTTTGACTGGTTTGACCATTATAAAACCAAACCAAACACATCTAGGAAATTTTTTTATATATTACCACATCACTAAAATCGCTAGATCTTGACATCCGTACGTTTGGAACGTCAAAAAATAATTTTAAAAAATTTAGTCATCATTCGGGACAAGACAAGTTAAAAGAAATGTCTACTTTGACCGGTTTGACCGTTACAAAACCATACCAAATACATCTAAGAATTTTTTTTAAAAATTACAACTTCACTAAAATCGTTAGATCTTGACATACGTATGATTGGAATGTCGAAAAAATAATTTAAAAAAATAGATTCATCATTCGGGACAAGACTAGTTAAAAGGAATGTCTACTTTGACCGGTTTGACTATTATAAAACCAAACCAAACACATCTAGGAAATTTTTTTAAATATTACCACATCACTAAAATCGCTAGATCTTGATGTCCGTACGTTTGGAACGTCGAAGAAATAATTTTAAAAAATAGATTCATCATTCGGGACAAGACTAGTTAAAAGGAAGGTCTACTTTGACCGATTTGACCATTACAAAATCAAACCAAACACATCTAGAAATTTTTTATAAAAAAATTACCACATCACTAAAATCTTTAGATCTTGACATCCATATGTTTGGAACGTCGAAAAAATAATTTAAAAAAATAGATTCATTATTCGGGAAGAGAAGTAGTTAAAGCAACACTTTAAAAGCAAATGCAACACTATTCTTACCTAATGCAACGCTTCTGACACGTTAGCAAATGCCACATCAGCACAGGTGGGTCCCACTTCTGCCACGTCAACAATTGTGGGTCCCATACCTGCCACATCAGCATTGGTGGGCCTCCTATCACGTCACCCTTGTCGGTCCCACACTACCACGTCAACACAGTTGGGTCCCACACCTGCCACGTCATCATTTATTAAAATTAAAAAAGTAGTTAAAGCAACAATTTAAACAGTAAATGCAACACTATTCTTACCTAATGCAACACTTCTGACACGTTAGCAAATGCCACGTCAGCACAGGCGGGTCCCACTTCTACCACATCAGCAATTGTGGGGCCCATACTTGCCACTCCAGCAAATGCCACGTCTGCATAGGTGGGTCACACTTCTGCCACGTCAGGAATTATGGGCCCCACACTTGCCACGTCAGCACTTGTTGGCCCCCACCTGCCACGTCACACTCGTGGGTCCCACATGCCAGGTCAACACAGATGGGCCCTACATCTGCCACGTCATCATTTGTGGGCTCCACATCTGCCATGTCAGCATTTGTGGGCCTCTTTCCATGTCACCTAGTGGGCCCCACACTGCCACGTCAGCACAGTTGGGTCCCACACCTGCCACGTCATCATTTATTAAAATTAAAAAAATATCTAATGCAACACCAGCAGTTAGTGTTGCATTATATGAAACACCGTGGATAATATGCAACACTAAATTATATCTAATGCAACACCAGTTCAGCTCTGTTGCAAAAGAGCCAAAATTTCATATCTAACGAAACATTTTCAGTGAAACACTTTCTAAAAGCATTGCATATGAACATTTATGGCGTAGTGCGGGGAGTTATCGTCTAAGATAGGTCGTGTAGGGTTTGTACATTAATTTGAAGAGGTAATAGCGAGTTACGCTCCAAGATAATTATTGTATGGTTGCTACTTTATTTTGAGGGGGTAACGGGTAATTACGGTCCAAGACAGATATTGTAGTGGTTCTACTTGTATTTTGAGAAGGTAACGAGGAGTTACGCTTCAAGATAGATATTAGTAGGTTTGTAAAGGCTTCTCCGCGTAAGTTAAGGAGTGTGTTTTTAGTGGAGTAACTCTCGAGATCGGGGAGGGTCTCGGAGACTAGATGTAGGGGTATATATATTTATTATAGATATATATATCGCGAACCAGGTGAAAAATCGATCGTGTGGTATTGCTTGCTCTTTCTCTTTACTTATGCACTTATAACTTGTTATATTGTGGTAAAACATTTTCAAAAAGAGAAAAACCCGTTTTTGGTAAAGTTTCTCGTGGCAAGTCATCTTGAACTTTTGAATCCGCTCTTCGGGAAGTCTGTATCATTCTTCTCGGATTGTTAAAATCGATGTCTAGAACTGAGGGGTATTAAGCAACCTACGGATTCTCCTTCGGAACTGGTCGGTTGATCTCGAAATATTTTAGATCAGAAGTTTTTGTGAAATTTTCCAAGGCGAAGAATTTTTAAAGGCAATTTATTTTTAAAATTGGTAATAAGCTATTCAACCCCCCCCCCTTCTAGCTTATTTATACGTCATATCGGACCTAACAGACTTTTTAGTTTACATGTTAAAAAAATATAATATTTTTATGCTAGATCCATCGTTTTGCATCTATTTATTTTATGATATAACGGTTCTTATTTATTTTGTTGTATTGAAGACCAGACTACCGACTACCAAATTTTTCGACAAAATCACTCTTACACTTATTATTTAAATTATATTTCTTTGTTAGTAGAACTATCTTCAAATAATAAGGAGAGTATTTTGATAATCAAAACGAAATATAAGTAAATTTCATAAATCGAACAGAATTTTTAACGTAAAAAATCGTCAGTTTCTTCTCTCTTTTGTTTCTGCGTAGTTTTAATTGGAAAATAATTGTTAATTCATCACTAAATTTAAGGTTATTTTGTTAATTTCATGTGGGCTGTAAAATCGTCCAAATCAAATTTTAAGAATTTAAAATAGAGCACAAATATTTTATTTAACATGTAAAATCTTATATATATATATATATATATGAGCTAAGTTCTATGGAGACCACAAAATTTTAGCGGAGACCGGAAAACCTTACAAAAACTTATTCATTGAAAATCATGTTCTATGACAATCACTATTTTATTTATGTCATTAAAAATCTTGAAAATCGTGTATGTTCTGCAAACAAAATATTGTAGAACGTATTGTTCTCTCAAACATGTTTTGCTTGTAGATCATAAATGATTTTTAAGATTTTGAATGAAATAATAATGTTCAATGAAGATTATTTGCAAATATATATGTTTTGCAATGTTTTGAGTGTATAATGTATATGGTCTCCACTCAAATGTTCGTTTCCATAGAACTTAACTCTATATATAGCAATTTTTTAACAATAATTTAATATGTAACTTAATAACATATAAATATTAAAAAAATAATACAGTAATTACAATAATATTATTTTTTTAATATAATAATATTATTATATAATATTTTTGCTCCTTTTTTCAATATTTACAATTATATTATTTTTTTAAATAATTGAACGGATTATAAGCTAATTATATTATAATATAAATATAGATATTATATTATTCTTTTTACTTCACATATTGCAAAAATGTATATTAAGGAAGAGAGTAGGGAGCCTGAGATATATCTCAGGTAAGTTCCCTAAGATAGTATAATTTTATATATAAATATGGATGGACATTTTTGTAAATTCAAGATTTGTTTAAAATTTTATTAATTAGCCATGCGGGCCCAATAAATTTTAAAGGGAATCTCATGAAAGTTACTTGAGATTAATCTCAGGGTACTTTTTCTCATTCTTTATTATAATACCTGAGTCTACTACACATTAGTTAACCAATCAGAATCGAGGAATTATTTTAGGACCAATCAGAGACGACCCCTAAATTTTAGTCCAATCACCTAACTAACCATGGTTAGTTAACAATTCTTATTTAAATATAGTAGTTACTTGATTTAACATATCCATATATTACATATATTTTAATGTTGAAAAAACAATTATAATAAATTAATTTAAAATTAAAATCAATCAAAATTATACAAAAATATAATATTTAGCGATTTTTGCAATTTAAATATTTCACTATTTTGATTTACAATTAATCACAATTACATCATTATATATTACGGATAAATTTTCATAAATATATATAATAGCCAATCAATATTTATTATTGAAATTAAATTAATCATATCATTCTCATCCTAATTTACTTATCTTGGTTACTTAATAATTTTTTTGAAATACAAAATTTATTTTATTTAGTACATGCATAAATTAAATATTTTAAATGTGATAAAATATCTATTAACTTATCAATCTTTTAATTTAAAGACAATCAAAATTATACTATTATATATTACGAGCTAATTTTCATAAATATCAACTACAATCATACTATAATATTTAGTTATATATTACCGATTAATTTTCATAATACTTTTAATTAATTAATCATAATTTTTGATTTAAATCAATTACAATTATATCATTATATACTCACACATCTATTATTGGCACCCGTCTCTTTGGATATAGCCATGTTCTAAAATTGTGTATTTATTAATTAATTTTAATATAAATATATTATTTTGACAATAAAAATTATATTATTATATATTACGAGCTAATTTTCATAAGTATCAACTACAATCATACTATAATATGTAATCATATATTACGGATTAATTTTCATAAATTCTTTTAATTAATTAATCAAAAATTTTAATTTAAATCAAGTACAATTTTAACATTATATACTGATACATCTATTACTTGCACCCGTCTCTTTGGATAGAGCCATGTTCAACAATTGTGTATTTATTAAATAATTTTAATATAAAAATATTACTTTAATACCTAAGACTATTTTATCTATATTATATAATATAATATTTTAATATCTCAAACTCTCAATCTACAATCATAAGGTGCAATCAAATTTATTTAAATTTACTATTATTGAATTAATAGTTTTAAAATTTGAAAAGTATTTGCCACACTATTTTAAATATACATTCAAAATTTAAATTATATTTTTAAATTTAATCAGTTATAAAGAAAACCTAACAATTAAAATATTCAGATGTATTTTGAACTAATTATATTTAATATTTTACTTATCGATTTTTTATAGTTATGCAATAATTAATTAAACAAACAAATTGACCTAACAATACATTTGAATTATTCAAAATACTAAATATACTCTCAAATAGTATTGGACATTATTTGGTGTATAAATTATCACATCATAGAGTCAATGAAAATACTGTTAATGAATATTTTCGTAGCAAATTGGTCAACTCAGCGCAACAATTCTTATAAATCACTATTTTTTTGATAGATACTTAATTTATCAATAAATGGACATACGAAATCTACAAAAATAGTAAAAATAATTTAATTTTCCTATAAATCGCTATTTTTTATAGGTAATTAATTCATCAAAAAAAGTTTTTACAACATCTACAAAAATAATCAAGATTAGACAAATACATATTAAAATAGATCATATCAAGGTTTTTTTCATCCAAATTACAATCGTTGATCAGATCTTAAATCGTGTACATAACTCGCTTATATCACTAAAATATATAGTTTTTTGGCGACATAATCAACAATTTATTGTAATCGTGAGGAAAATATATATCTGATATATCAGAACGTATTCGAACAACCAATCATAGCTACGATTCTATACCATCCAAATGAATGAACCAATATAACAAAATCCTGAGATCTAAGATTCTGGATGCCAAAAAAAACCTACTCTTTCAAAAAGAAAAAACAAAACCCAATATATGGGTAGATAAAATCCACTAACGGGGTACTAGACTCTCAGTAAAGAGATATATTTATTGAAAAATAAAGTAAACTTAAGGAAAAAATAGAAATTATCATTCACAAGAACAAAGTACAAAATCCAATACGTTAGTAGATAAAACCGACCAACGGGGTACTAGACTCTTGATAAAGAGAGATTTTTATTGAAAAAATTAAGCAAAATCAAGAAAAACAATAAAAGGGGGGGCTTATCATCGAGCAAATTGATGTCATCCCCTAAACTTTAGTTTAGTATTTTTTGGGAGAGGAGGAGAGAGAGGAACTGCTACAACCTTCGTTATAAAAATCACTATTATTGATAACTAGATAGGTCAATACGTGAAATTATATATTGTTATAATAAAATATACCCTTTTTAATGTTGTATTCTTGAATTAAATTAATAGTATTCCATTACCATATCATAATCTAATAACAGACATATTGAATTCGCTTGGTTGGTTGATAATTTTTATTTTTAATGTCAATAGAACTTTAAATATAGGTAAAAAAATTAATAACTAGGTAGATAGATTCTAAACAAACAAAGATATTTATTAGTTTTGTTTTGTCTAAACAAAACTAATGTATCAGGTATCCCTATTGGATTGGGTTTCAGATCGGATATCGGTTTGGTACAACTGAAATCCAAATCCAAATCGAACTATTTCGGGTTTTGGATCGGGTACCATTAGATCGAATTAATTTGCCACCCCTATTTATAAATAAAAGAAAACTAATATTTAATATATAATATTCTAATAAAAAAATAAAAAAAATCAACCTTCAAACTTCCAAAGTGAATATACACATTTTAGATTGTCATTAAAAACAAGTTGAGGGCAATCACCATAAACTCTAACAGTCATATCTTACTCTAAGAACGGGATATATTGGATATGTTTGGCTGATTGAAATGTTTATTTTTCTATAGTAAATCAATTTACTAATAAAAGAACATACAATTTGTAAAAATGATATTGAACAAACACATATGAAACTAGATTAGGAGAAAGTTTCCTTTGTCATAACTATGTTCGTTTAATGGATCTTACACAGTAGATATCCTTTCTCACATTGCTTAAACATTCAACCTTTTTTTGAGAGACACATAATGATTTATAACAATCGTGAGAAATAAGTGTTTATGAATTTCCGATATGTATTCGAAAAATTGATCGCTATCCATATAAATTTTTGTATTGAAAGGCATATGATATAGCCTATTTGGAGTTCGAGGATTTAACTCAACTTAAATTAGACTGTAATAATTAAATAATATTAACTGTCTCAGGAATCTCACAAAGTATTATATGTCAGAAGAAAGAAGAAAGCCAATCTATAGTTTTGATGTTTTACACTGGAAGAAGATTCAATTAGCTGATCATGCCTCAGTATAGCATTGAAGCAAGTGGATTCATTTATAGTGACATAGATTATTGTGGAGACAGCATCATTACAGAAGAAGTCAAAAGTGTTGAGTAAAGAAAAGAACCTGAGCTTAGAGTCAAGATTAAAGAACATTGATTTTGGTTAGTCGTTCATGAACCAGACCGTGCATGGAGCGTCAGCATAAAGTCAGTGATAATTCTTTATCATTTTCAGTGGTTCAAAAAGTTGATTTAATTATCTAGTGATTTAAATTAAATCTCCTTTAATTGATATAAATCAGTTTAGTTTATTTAATTAATGAATTAATTCTAGAAGACTTAATTCATTTATTAAATTAATTATTGTATCAATTAAATCTGAATTAATTAATTAATCATTAGATAATTGATATGTTCTAAAAGATTTAAGGGAAAGATTCAACAAGGCTGCACAGTTTAAGTCATACTGACAGAAGTTGAGTCCAAGTCATGCCAAGGAAATGAAGTTAAGTCATGCTGAACAAGTCTTGATATCTATATGACTTAGATTAAGTCATACGACCGAAGGATCTAAATGGTAAGACATGGCAGTCTTTAAGTCTTACCGAACAGAGACAGTGACACAAGTCATTCCGAGTAGAATATGACTTATTGTTAAGTCATACCGAGTCTATAAGTTTTGGAGCATCTTCACTATGACTTAGTAAGTCATACCGACAGCCCGTTGTTAAGTCTTGTAGAGCTTCTAAGTCATACCGACATTAAATGATTAAGTCATGGAGGAGGTTAGGTCATACCGAGAGATTAAATATCAACAGATTGCAGCTTTTGTTCACTTGGTTATAAATACAGAAAAAGAGAAAGAAGACATTTACACGAGACACAGACAGAAGATATTAAAGACGAACAAAACATTACATCTCTCTCATCTTTAAAGCTCAACCAAGAACAATTAAATTGCTATAAATTCTTAAGTTCTTTGTTTCAAAAATTGTATCCGTTAGAACTTAATTATTTGTGATTCTCTTGCTACTAGCGAAATAAGTGTCCTAGTTCTTATCTCGATTTTTATTAACTAAATTAGAAAAGTTCATGTCGAATTTTGTAATTAGTTTTTATTAACGTGGTAACACTCTGTACTGATTTTGTAACAACCATCAAGTTTAATATATCGTTATATTTAACTTGAATTTGTTTCAATTAATTCCGCACAAATTTCTCTAAATTAACTTTAAATCTTTCGGACAAATTTCGCTAAAAAGGTATAGATTGTATTCAACCCTCCCTTCTACAATCTTAACAGACCTAACAATTGGTATCAGAGCCGTTTGATTGACATACAAATCAAGATCCTATCCTTACTCAATTAAAAATCAAGCTCAAATTTTTAACTCACTTTAAAATTCATCATGACTTCTAAATCCATTGTTAAGATACCTATCTTTGACAAATATAATTATGATATGTGGAAAAATAAAATGGAGTTGTTTCTAGATGTTACAAATTCCAATTATTTGGGTGTGTTGAAAAAAGGACCTAAAATTCCTATGGTCTATGAAGCAGAAGTTGTTGTTAATAATGTGATTGTAACTCCTGGTAGAGCCTATGAAAAGGACCCTGCTTTGTATACCCCTGATGACAAGGAGGATGCTGGACTGGATAAGAACTTAAGACTCATCCTAATAGATTCCCTGGATGTTGTGATGTATAGCCATGTGATGAATTGTAAAACTGCTCAACACATGTGGGAAACTATTGAGACCATTAATGAAGGAACGGATGAAGTCAGAGAGAACAGACTTGAGATCCTAACCTCTGAATATGAACAATTTAGATCTGGCCCTAATGAAGGCATTCAAGAAGTGTTGAAAAGGTATAACAAAATAATCAACAACTTGCAAATCCATGGTAAGCACTATACACAGAAGGAGATCAATCGGAAGTTCTTACTGTCTATGCCTACTCACCTGGAACATAGAATCACTGCCATTAGAGAATCCAGAGATCTGAATGAAACCTCTCTTGAAAGACTCTTTGGTGTTCTGAAAACCTATGAACATGAACAAGCTCAACAGAAAGAAATTTATGGTAAAGGTAGAGTTGCAAATACATCTACAGCTTTAGTGGTTGAGTCTCCAAAGGAAGTGGAAGCCAAGGTTGTTCGACCTTGCAGCTCAGATAAGGAGTAGACTGAAGTGGAACATGGTCAGACACCAGCTACTCAGGATGGAAGTGAGTTTTACTCATTAGAAGAATTGGATCAATTGGAGGATGAATCCATGGCACTAATGGTGAGGCAATTTGGTAACTTTAGATTCAGAAGAAATCCAAAGTTCAAGTTCAAGTCTAATAACAGATTCCAGAGAGAAGGTTCTTCATCCTCCAGTAGCAGAGGTGGCTATAAAACTGGGACTGTTGATAGAAGCAAAATTTGTTGTTATAATTGCATTGAACTTGGACATTTTGCACTGAGTGTCTGAAACCCAAACAAGCCCAGAGGAGAGATTTTGCTCTTATAAAGAAAAAGCCTGTAAAAGCCTATGTTGCTGCTGGTAAAAGCTGGGATGACACAGATAGTGAAGATGAAGAATATGGAAATCTTGCTATGGTGGCAAATGCTGATTCATCTACTATTTCTAATTCTCAGGTAAGATTTACTTACTCTGACTTGGTTCATCAATTAAGTGATTCCTTGGTTAATGCACAGAATGAAATTGCTAGATTAGTTCTGTTAAACACTAATCTTGAAAATGAAGTGTTAGAGCTGAAAAAGGTGCATGTTAATCAAGAACAACAACAAGAGCAAATGACACTACTTATTAAAAGGGATAAGTCTTTAGTGGAAGTGGTGTCCAAACAACTTACTAGGATTGCTGAACTTGAAACACAAGTTAGGGATTGCTTTAACTCGTGTAAAGTTTCTAAAGAGCTCTTCAATAGACAAGCTGTAGAACAAACTATAGGAATAGGGTTTGGCTACAACGAGGCTGTTGGATCCTTAGGCATAAATACTCCTAACCTTGTTAGTGCTAAAGAAAGGGGTATACCACATGTGCTCAAGAATGTTAAAGAACCTCTATTCAGAAAGTCTATTGTTGAACCACCAAATATGCTTTCTATTGTAATCCAGGAAGAGATGAGAAATGAGGACAGTGCTAATGGCATAGTCCTTGATAATGTTAAATCTGTTAAGGATCCAGTTAAGGTTGTTGAGTCAACTAGTTCATCTAAAACTGGATCAAGTGGTAACAAGTTGATAAAGAACAATAACATGCCTATCATTGATTCTTCTCATAAAGCATGTGGTGTTGTCAATTGTATGTCTTGTGCTTTTAATGTGATGTCTGCCTACTTTAATGGTAATCAAGCATGTGCTGGTAAGACTGCTCCTCGACAACATATGAATAAGAACAAAAATGTTAGATCAAAGACTGCTAGTCCTCCTCAAGTCAGGAGAGAGACATTTGTACCAAAGCCTAAATAAACCTTTGTTAAGGCTGTTTACAAGGTCAAATGTCCAGTCAATGAAACAAATGTTATTGCTGCTAAAGAAACATGGATACCCAAGATAAAATAAAAGAATATCAAATCTGTTAATAGGGTTAAAAGTTTATTGCTTAATGATGAAATTGGTGTTAAGGTTAAAAATGTTGTTTTGCCTGACAAAGGCCAATTCTTTAAGTATTCTGGACCCAATCAAATTGTTAGTGTAGGTGCCCTAGAGGCAATACATTGTTTCTTTTAATAAACCCTTATGTCATTTGATTATTCATTAAACGTATTTATTATGACTTTAATTACTGCGATATATTTGTTAGCATAATAAATGTCCTTAGAATCATGATACACATTGTGTAGTTTAAGTACATGACTTGAACTTGAGATTATATAATATATCATATTCTTAAAGGTCCCTAGTCGAGTATTATTATTACAGGGCAATAATAATACGTAAATAGACTGGTATGTTGTTTGACAGATAACCACATCTCATTGGTTATAAGTATGGAGATACTAAAGTAAAAAACATAGGTACATGTAGGGGTACATGGTACTGGACAGACCCACAGTGAGATTCTTCATGTTTAATAAAGTCATAAGAAAGACTCACAGTGATAATGGTGTAATGGTCCTTTGACTTGAGTCATTATATTTCTATATGAGGATTAATATACTTTGACTACATTAAAAGTTACCTTTGACCGGGTGATGATAAAAGTGGACATCGGGTATATCATGAGTAGTATGAGAAATATGAATGATAGATAAAGGATTTAACCCTCCTAGAATTAGGAGAGATATTATTGGCCTCTTGATTGAGTGAGACTATAAAATGCATGGCCGTGCTCAAATAATGATTTGTTTTAATAGTCTACTCATGGATCAAGTAAACCCGGATTAAATGTTGAAGAGGATGACTAAACACATGCCTCGAGTTTAATCTATAATATTTGGTTAAAGGGATTATATTACACAGAAACATTAATCACAAAAGGTTTAAATTGAATCACCGATTATTATTATTACTTGGGTAGCAATGATGTATTACTAGATGCCGCTCATTGTTTATAATTTTATTAGATATTAAAATTATTGCCAACGTAATAATAACCTATAGGGTCACACACTTAGAACGTCTTAAAAGGAGTTTTAGTTTAAATTAAGAAATTAAATTAAATCATTATTAAATTGAGAATTGGCTATTTAATTAATTGGACTGGTCCTAATTAATTATCTAAGCAAATTCGAATTTAATAAAGTAAGAACAGAATTGGATTTAAGGAAGTCCAATAATAAAATCAGAATAAAAATAGAATTGGGTTTAAGGAAGCCCAATTCGGTTTTTTGATTTTAGCCCATTATTTCTCTCGTATAAATACATAATGATGTATTACTTTAGGGTTAAGAGTCATTAAATCGTTTTTGACAAAACCTTAGCAGCTCCATCTTCGAGAGGCTAGAGAGAGAGAGAGGCTGTTCTTCGCGGGCTAGTACCTGGCTCCTCGGATCGTTGGACGGTCGGACGTTCGTGTGGATTAACTTAGAGACACGGATCTTGATGCAAGGACTGTGTGTGGTGATTACAAGCAAGGATCTCCGTTGAGTTCGTGAAACAAGATCTTAATAGGTATGATTCGTTATCTCCATAATCTGCCCGGAATTATACATGGATCCTGGTTTGGGTTTCGAAAATTTTATTTTATTTACGTTTATCCGCTGCGTTTTATGCCTCGGAACCCAACAATGGCATCAGAGCTACGTGTATAAGGGGTTGATTTGGTTACGTGTTAACTGTATATGATGCGAGTATGCATGCCATGTTTATGTTCTTATATATGCTGTTTATAATATGTTATGATGCATATATATGGTTCTGTTATGATTTAAGATGATTGAGATGATCATATGATTATATAATCTATATATATACTGATATATATATATGATTAATGTTTGTTCTTGATATGGGGATTGTATACGATACGATTTCTGTATACGCTGTGCAAATCTGGTGAAATCTGTCCAGTGTCCGATTTTCGCAAATGATATGTGTTTTCTGACTGGAAACGAGCGTCTGAACAAAACTGATAGCATAGCTATGACCGACTCGTCTGTAAGGCGTTTGACGCCGTTTATTGCATGAAAAAGACGATTTATTGTTTTCAGAATTTGATTCTGATTTTCTGATTCTTTCGGTATATGATTTCTTTGATTGGATCATCTGAAATATGATATGGTATAACATGATTATATAATATGACATATTATTTAATTGTTACTTGAGCATGGTGATGGTTATGGCCTTAAGACCCTTAGATTAATGGTTTTGGTTTTATAAATACGACTTGCATGTCGTTTTCTTCATTCTTGTAATTGTTGAACCTCGAATGTAACTCGAGTTTTATCATGTAAGTACCTTAGTGTAGATTGTATTCAATTATTCAATGTAATGTAATTGAAGATTGAAGGATGGTCCAAGAGAAGGAGCAACCAAGAAGACAAGAAGAATGAAGACATGTAATTTGTATTTATGTTTATTCCACCATAGATTGACCTTGATCCTTTCATTAGCTTGAGAGGATCATATAGGATAAAGGCCATAACCAATCACGTTTACATACTGCACTTACTTTACATATGATGTATGAATGTATGTGTAGGATACATAGAGATGCATGCTTTAATTAGATTAATCATGTATGAATGAATGTATTAGATACATCACCCATGTCATGCCTGCTTAAACAAGATAAAATCTGCAACGATTCAAGATTTTAAAATTAACAAACGATCATGAGATTCTTGTGTTTATAAAATATGGATTTTAAAACATGGAATTAAATATGGATTTTTGATATCTAAAATTGGGATTTTCTGTCAAAAGCTGATAAGCGTATTCGTAAGGTTAATGGGTATTAAGTGTGACCATTGGGATCCTCCATCTACGTGGGAAATTAACAATCTAAGATGTCAATTTGAAGTATTTTGTTCAAGGAAAATTGAGGATCTCTTTATGATGTGATCATGATCGTCATAAATTCTTTAAACCCCTTAACAAAATATTAAGTTTTAATCAGATGCTTTCCAATGAATGAACACTCATCGAATCCTAGATCGACAAGGGGAATGACTGTCAGTGGCAGGGGACTCCTGTCTATCGTGGAGAGATGCGACGAATATAAACGGTTATATTCGGCCGTTGTATCATTGGGTCTAACTTAACTGAGTCGTCATAATGAGGTGGAAATAAACGGTTATATTCAACTATTATGAACTTAGAAGCATAGAGTTTGGTTAAAAATCTATTAGATAGATAAGATCAATCGTTGTTCACCAAACTATCCAAGAATTTTATATGATATAATTGACAATTGTTGTCTACCTAAATAATCATGTTTTAAGGACTACCAGTGGTTGACTTAGGACATGACGAAATATGGATCTTGGCTCACTAGAAAGATTTATGGGATATGCTTTCCGAATTAATAGTAAGGGCTATTAATTTGATAAAAATAGTGGGAGATATATTATGAATATATCATAATCATTTGAACATAATTTATAACCAAGACAATCTAATGTTTATTTTGTGCATTTATCATTGTAGATACTAATGGCAAACAACACAAACACACTATCCGTACAATCAGTCCTTGAAAAGGACAAACTGACAGGAGGAAACAACTTCCTAGACTGGCAGAGGAATTTGAGGATTGTCCTCAGGCAGGAGCGCAAGCTTCATGTCATTGATATCCCTCCGCCAGGTCCCCTTCCTAAGAACGCTACTGTTGAGGAACGAGCGGCCCGCACAAGGGATGAGAATGATGCAAATGATGTTGCATGTCTCATGTTGGCAACTATGAGTGCTGAGCTTCAAAGACAGCATGTGCATATGGATGCATATACTATCAATGAGCACTTGCAAAGCATGTTTGCAAGCCAAACTCGTCAAGAAAGGTTCAACACAAGTAAGTCACTCTTTAATTGCAAACAAGGGGCAAGTGAACCAGTTGGCCCACATGTTTTGAAGATGATTGGTTACATTGAGTACCTTGCTACTTTGGGTTTCCCGATTGGTCCGGAAACTGGTATTGACCTAATCATGAATTCTTTGAACATCAAATTTACTCAGTTTGTTGTGAACTACAATATGAATGAATTTGACAAAACACCTACTGAATTGTTGGCTATGTTGAGGACATATGAAACCAACATGAAGACAGCTGAACCTGCTCCCATACTGATGGTGGGCAATAAAGGCAAGGCCAAGGGGAAAGGCAAGTAGAAGGGTAAGAAGAAGATTGGATCTGATTCTACACCCAAGCCAAAGTCAGGTCCCAAACAGGCTTTAAAGCCTAAAGGTGGTGTTGCTAAGGGTGAATGTCACTACTGTAAGAAAACTGGTCACTGGAAGAGAAACTGTCCTGTTTATTTGGAGGATCTGAAGAAAATGAAGGGTGTTCAGATTTCTGGATCAGGTATTTATGTTATAGAAGTCAATTTGTCTATTTCTACATCTTGGGTATTGGATACCGGATGTCCTTCTCACATTTGTATAAATGTGGAGGAACTGCAGAGAAGTAGGACTTTGGCTAAGGGAGAAGTGGACCTACGAGTTGGCAATGGAGCAAAAGTTGCTGCTTTAGCTGTAGGTACTTATTATTTATCTTTACCCTATGGGCTTGTTCTAGAACTAGAAGACTGTTTTTACGTGCCTGCGATTCGCAGAAACATTATTTCTGTTTCTTATTTGGACAAGAAAGGTTTTTCGTTTACAATAAAGAACAACAGTTGCTCTTTTGCTTTGAATGATTTAACCTATGGTGTTGCGCGTTTGTTTAATGGTTTATATGTTCTTGATTTAGATAATCCTGTCTATAATATAGAAAACAAACGACTTAAAGTCAATGACTCAAATCAAACATACCTCTGGCATTGTCGTCTAGGCCATATAAATGAGAAACGCATATCCAAATTACATAAGGATGGATACTTGGATAAGTTTGATTTTGAATCATACAAAGAATGCGAATCTTGTTTGCTTGGTAAGATGACTAAAGCCCCTTTCACTGGTAAGGGTCAAAGGGCCACTGAACGTCTGGAGCTAATACATAGTGATGTATGTGGCCCAATGCGTGTGATGGCTAGAGGAGGGTACTACTACTTTATAACATTTACTGATGATTTCGATAGATATGGATATGTATATCTTATGAAGAATAAATTCGATTCTTTTGAAAAATTCAAAGAATACAAGGCTGAAGTAGAGAAGCAAATTGGCGGAGGTGTAAGTATTAAGATCTTACGATCCGATCGTGGGGGTAAATATTTAAGCACCGATTTTAAAGAGTATTTAAAAGAGTGTGGTATTGTATCACAACTTACTCCGCCAGGTACACCTCAATGGAATGGAGTTTCAGAGAGGAGAAATCGCACCTTGTTGGACATGGTGCGATCGATGATGAGTCATGCAGATCTTCCAATAAGTTTTTGGGGTTATGCTCTAGAAACAGCGGCTTTCACACTTAACCGTGTTCCTACTAAGAAGGTTCAAAAGACTCCATGTGAATATGGAAGGAGAAATGGTCAGGCATGAACTTTATGAAAGTTTGGGGATGCAAGGCGTTTGTGAAACGTCAAGTATCTGAAAAGCTTGGACCTAAATCCGAAGAGTGCAATTTTGTGGGATACCCTAATGAAACAAAGGCGTATTATTTTTATAGTCCTTCTGAGCAGAAAGTGTTTATTGCTCGAGATGCTGTCTTCATGGAAAGAGATTTTATTTCCAAAAGAAACAGTGGGAGAACTATAGATCTCGATGAAGATTGAGAACCACAAAATAGCATTGAACCTGAAGTGGAACAAGAGCAGGATAATGATAATGCTCAACAAACACAGGTTGTTCGTAGAACTGGTAGAATTCGCAATGAGCCAGAGAGATATGGATTTCTCTTGACTCAATGTACGTGGTGATTTGATGCTTATAGATGAAGATGAGCCTCTCACATACCAAGATGCTACGAACAGTCCAGACTCTAAGAGATGGCTTGAAGCCATGAAATCCGAGATGGATTCCATGTACGAAAACCAAGTATGGACTATGGTTCATCCACCTGAAGGGGTAAAACCCGTAGGGTGCAAATGGGTTTTCAAGAAGAAAACTGACATGGATGGAAATGTTCAGACCTATAAAGCAAGGCTGGTTGCAAAAGGTTTCAAACAAATTCATGGTATTGACTATGATGAAACTTTCTCACCAGTGGCTATGGTCAAGTCCATAAGGATTTTGCTTGCCATTGCAGCATTCCATGATTATGAAATCTGGAAAATGGTTGTCAAAATAGCCTTTCTTAATGGAAGCCTTGAAGAGGATGTGTACATGACACAACCTGAAGGTTTTGTCGATCCAAGGAATGTTGGCAAGATATGTAAATTACGTCGATCCATTTATGGATTGAAGCAAGCCACTAGAAGATGGAATATTCATTTTGATGAAATAGTCAAAGAGTATGGCTTTGTTCAAAATGAAGATGAACCGTGTGTTTACAAGAAGGTTAGTGGGAGCCATGTGGCATCATAGTACTATATGTTGATGATATACTACTAATGAGGAATGACATACCTTCTCTAAAGGCTGTTAAGACTTGGTTAGGAAGCAACTTCTCCATGAAAGACTTAGGAGAGGCAACCTACATTCTAGGAATGAGGATCTATAGAGATAGATCTAGAAGGATGATCGGTCTAAGTCAGAGCACATACATTGATAAGGTTTTGCATCGTTTTGGTATGCAAAATGCAAAAAGGGGATATGACCCCGTGTCTCAAAGGATAACGATCTCTAATGACCAGTGTCCGAAATCATTGGATGAGAAGGACCACATGAGTAAGGTTCCATATTCCTCAGCAATTGGATCTATCATGTATGCAATGGTATGTACTCGCCCAGATGTTTCGTATGCTTTGAGCATGACGAGTAGATACCAGTCTAATCCAGGTGAAGGTCACTGGACGACAGTCAAGAATGTTCTAAAGTACCTGAACAGGACTAAAGATTCATTCTTGGTGTATGAAGGAGAGGAGAAACTGGTTGTAAAAGGTTACACAGATGCAAGTTTCCAAACAGACAGGGATGATACTGTATCACAGTCTGGTTTTGTGTTTTGTCTAAACGGAGGTAACATACACATATGTAAAGTGCACACAAATGATAACATTGCAGACCTACTGACCAAAGGCTTGTCGCAGTAGAAGCACGATGGTCACACTAGTTCCATGGGTATTAGATACATGGGTGATTGGCTCTAGTGCAAGTGGGAGATTGTTAGTGTAGGTGCCCTAGAGGCAATACATTGTTTCTTTTAATAAACCCTTATGTCATTTGATTATTCATTAAACGTATTTATTATGACTTTAATTACTGCGATATATTTGTTAGCATAATAAATGTCCTTAGAATCATGATACACATTGTGTAGTTTAAGTACATGACTTGAACTTGAGATTATATAATATATCATATTCTTAAAGGTCCCTAGTCGAGTATTATTATTACATGGCAATAATAATACGTAAATAGACTGGTATGTTGTTTGACAGATAACCACATCTCATTGGTTATAAGTATGGAGATACTAAAGTCAAAAACATAGGTACATGTAGGGGTACATGGTACTGGACAGACCCACAGTGAGATTCTTCATGTTTAATAAAGTCATAAGAAAGACTCACAGTGATAATGGTGTAATGGTCCTTTGACTTGAGTCATTATATTTCTATATGAGGATTAATATACTTTGACTACATTAAAAGTTACCTTTGACCGGGTGATGATAAAAGTGGACATCGGGTATATCATGAGTAGTATGAGAAATATGAATGATAGATAAAGGATTTAACCCTCCTAGAATTAGAAGAGATATTATTGGCCTCTTGATTGAGTGAGACTATAAAATGCATGTCCGTGCTCAAATAATGATTTGTTTTAATAGTCTACTCATGGATCAAGTAAACCCGGATTAAATGTTGAAGAGGATGACTAAACACATGCCTCGAGTTTAATCTATAATATTTGGTTAAAGGGATTATATTACACAGAAACATTAATCACAAAAGGTTTAAATTGAATCACCGATTATTATTATTACTTGGGTAGCAATGATGTATTACTAGATACCGCTCATTGTTTATAATTTTATTAGATATTAAAATTATTGCCAACGTAATAATAACCTATAGGGTCACACACTTAGAACGTCTTAAAAGGAGTTTTAGTTTAAATTAAGAATTTAAATTAAATCATTATTAAATTGAGAATTGGCTATTTAATTAATTGGACTGGTCCTAATTAATTATCTAAGCAAATTCGAATTTAATAAAGTAAGAACAGAATTGGATTTAAGGAAGTCCAATAATAAAATCAGAATAGAAATAGAATTGGGTTTAAGGAAGCCCAATTCGGTTTTTTGATTTTAGCCCATTATTTCTCTCGTATAAATACATAATGATGTATTACTTTAGGGTTAAGAGTCATTAAATCATTTTTGACAAAACCTTAGCAGCTCCATCTTCGAGAGGCTAGAGAGAGAGAGAGGCTGTTCTTCGCGGGCTAGTACCTGGCTCCTCGGATCGTTGGATGGTCGGACGTTCGTGTGGATTACCTTAGAGACACGGATCTTGACGCAAGGACTGTGTGTGGTGATTACAAGCAAGGATCTCCGTTGAGTTCGTGAAACAAGATCTTAATAGGTATGATTCGTTATCTCCATAATCTGCCCGAAATTATACATGGATCCTGGTTTGGGTTTCGAAAATTTTATTTTATTTACGTTTATCCGCTGCGTTTTATGCCTCGGAACCCAACACAAATTTTGGTTCCGAAGAAGGTTTAATCCATTTGTCATTGCAGGGTGTTAAGCAGGTTGATCGTGTAACCTGGATCTTGGACAGTGGATGTTCAAGGCATATGACTGTAGATAGAACCATTCTGATAAATGTGGTGGAGAAAGCTGGCCCAGTAGTTACCTTTGGAGATAACAACAAAGGTAGAACTGATGGATATGGCAGACTTGAAGCAGGAAATGTTATCATTGATGAAGTATCTTTTGTAAAAGGACTGGAGCATAATTTGCTCAGTGTCAGTCAATTCTGTGATAAGGGATTTGAAGTCCACTTTAACAAGAAGAATTGCCTGGTCACACACAAAAGATATGAACAACCATCTCTTCTGGGAGTTAGAAAAGGAAACTTGTACGTGGCCAATATGAACACTGGAAGCTCTGAAGAAATCAACTGTTTCTACTCTAAAGCATCTACTAATAAAAGTTGGCTATGGCACAAGAAACTTTCTCACCTAAACTTCAAAATAATGAATTCTCTAGTTAGGAGAGAAATGGTGAGAGGGTTGCCTCCAATGGAATTCACCCAGGAAGGATTATGTGATGCCTGTCAAAAAGGTAAGTTAAAAAGGGCAACTCACAGGAGCACTGACATATCTTCAATAACTGAACCTTTACAACTACTACATATGGATCTGTTTGGTCCAGTAAATGTGATGTCAATGTCAAAGAAAAGATATGCTCTTGTGATTGTTGATGACTTTTCAAAGTACACATGGGTCCTATTTCTAAATTACAAAGATGAGACTCCACAACTAGTGATTGATCACATCAAGCTGATTGAGCTGGACTCAAAGCATCAAGTGAGAGCTATAAGATCAGATATGGAACTGAATTCAAGAATGCAATTCTAAATGATTTCTGCACTGAAAGGGTTATAACCAGACAGTACACAGCTCCAAGAACTCCTCAGCAAAATGGGGTAGTGAAAAGAAAGAATAGAACCTTGATTGAAGCTGCACGTACTATGTTAAGTGAATCAAGGCTTCCATTATACTTTTGGGATGAAGTTGTCAACACTGCATGTTATACCCAGAATCGAACTCTCATCAATAAAGACTTGATGAAGACCCCCTATGAAGCATTAACTGAAAAGAAACCAACACTCAAATACTTTCATGTATTTGGAGCTAAATGTTTTGTGCTAAAAGAAGGAGATGATCAAGGTGGAAAGTTTGAGGCCAAAGCACATGAAGCAATTTTTATTGGTTACACAAGAAGAGCCTATAGGGTGTATGTGATTGATCAGCAGAAAATGCTTGAAAGTGTCAATGTAACATTTGATGACACTAAACTTCCTAGTATCCAAACTGAAGATCCATCTGAAAAGCTATCTTTTGATGACATGACAGATTCAGATGGTGACAATCCTCTTGATGTTGTTGCTGATGATAATGACATCAATGATGATGATGATGATCAGGGTAATGGTGGTGGAAAAAATAATAATATTGGAGATACACCTGACACTCCTGAACATTCATCTAGTCAACCTGGCAACAACTCAGGGGGAGATAATGGAGGATCAACTAGTCATACTCATCATTACAATGAAGATCAAGGTGAATCATCAAGATCTAATCTTCCCAGACAGACTGTCTGGAATAGAGCTCATCCCTTTGAGCTAATCATTGGCGATCCAGATGTTGGTGTGAAAACTAGAAGAGCTTTTCAGAATCAATGTAATTATTCAGGGTTTCTGTCTGAAATGGAACCTAAGAAAACTGAGGAAGCTCTTTCTGATCCTGATTGGGTGATTGCTATGCAAGATGAACTCAATCAATTCAAACAACAAGAAGTATGGAAGCTGGTGCCCAGACCCAAGGACAAGAAAGTGGTTGATACTAGGTAGGTACTCAGAAACAAATTAGATGAAGATGGCACAGTGATGAGAAATAAAGCAAGACTGGTAGCAAAGGGTTATTCACAAGCTGAAGGCATCGATTATGATGAGACCTATGCTCCGGTGGCAAGACTTGAGGCTATCAGAATATTCTTGGTATTCGCAGCATTCTCAAACTTTAAAGTTTATCAAATGGATGTCAAGAGTGCTTTTCTGAATGGTAAGCTTGATGAAGAGGTATATGTAGAACACCCCTGGCTTTAAAGATCCAGAATTTTTGGACCATGTCTACTTTTTCTTCAAGGCAATTTATGGTCTTAAGCAAGCTCCAAGGAAATGGTATGACACTCTCTCTGAATTCTTACTTGAAAATGGTTATGTTAGAGGTGTCATAGACAAAACTCTCTTCACAAAGAAACATAAGAATGATAAAATACTAGTCCAAGTCTATGTGGACGATATAATATTTGGGTCTACTAATGATCTTCTGTGCAAGAAATTTGCCAAGCTAATGTAGGGTAAATTTGAAATGAGTATGATGGGTGAGCTGAAGTTCTTTCTTGGGTTACAAGTAAGTCAAAGAACAGATGGAATATTTATCTGTCAATCCAAGTATGTCAGAGAGCTCCTCAAGAAATATCAAATGGAGGACTCATCTTCAGCAAGGACTCCATCATCTACAGCTGTCAAGTTTGGGGCATGTGAAAATTATGCCAAGGTAGATGTCACAAGCTACAGAGGTATGATAGGTTCATTACTTTACCTTACTACAAGTAGACCTGATATTATGTATGCTACATTCTTGTGTGCAAGGTTCCAAGCGGATCCTAGAGATGTGCATCTCATTGCTGTTAAACGAATTTTGAGATATCTTAATGGTACACCTAACTTAGGTATTTGGTACCATAAAGAATCTGGTTTTAACCTTGTTGGATATACAGATTTAGATTATGCAGGAAGTGTTGTAGATACAAAAAGCACCTCTGGGAGTTGTCAATTCCTAGGTGGCAGGTTCGTTTCCTGGTACAGCAAGAAGCAACAAACAGTTTCCAACTCAACAGCTGAAGCTGAATACATAGCTGCTGGAAGCTGTTGTGCTCAGATCTTGTGGATTAGGAATCAGCTACGTGACTATGGCTTTGTATTTGACAATATTCCAATCTTGTGTGACAATACAAGTGCCATAGCAATCTCCAACAATCCTGTGCAGCATACGAGGACCAAGCACATCGACATCAGGTATCATTTTATCCGAGAGCGTCATGAATGGTACCGTGGTGTTATATTTTGTACCCACGGAAGAACAAACAGCAGTTGTTTTTACTAAGTCTCTTGACGAATCCACGTTCACCAGAATTGTTGGTGAATTAGGTATGTTAAATAGTCCTAGTAATTAAACTAGTTAGTATCTGAGGTTTGCTCTTTAATAATTTATAAGTGATTATTTTGTTATCAATTATTATTAAAATCACTTGTATAATTATTTTATCAACTTACCTCCTTGCTTGTTAATTCTCAATCATTGTCATTGTCCTCTTAATACATCCCTACTTACTTCTTCTAATTTTAGAATAATTAATTTTCTCTAAAAATATTTTTCTCAAATTACAAGTTATAATTTGTGAGAAACTTATTTTTCTTGAAAATGTCATTATTTTAAAGTCACTTTTGAATATTTGTGATGATTTAATAAGTCATATTTTCTCTTTAAATAATTTTCTATTAGAAAGTTATTTTATTAGGAAATATATAGATTTATTATTTTACCATAAATATTTATGTAAATAGGTAATATTTTATTTAGTGTTTTATAGTGTTTGTCCTTTTGGTATTAATGTTTATTTTCCGTTTAAGGGACTACCTATAATCGTATTAGTATTTCTGATTATTCTTATTAGTAGTGTAATTTATTTTATTTTTCTTAAGAGTAATCAGCGTGTAAATTTAAATTGTTTGAAAATTCCAGTCTGAACATAGTTCTGTATTAAATCTCTATTAATTCGGTTATGACTTAAATTAGGCCAGGACCACATTATGACTCATGGTCATTCTTTTCGTTTTTTTGGTCGATATGACTTAAATAAATTATACCGAGTTTAAGGCATAATGGACTTAAGTCATATTGGCTAGAACTGAGGAGATTTAGTCATATTGTGTTATTTAGTATAACTTTATTATTTTTAGGTCATATTGAGACTTAAGTTAAGTCTAATTTAGAATTAAGTCTTAATATGAATTAAGTCATACCGAGTTTTTATGTGTTTCAGTTTAGGTCATATCGAGCAGTTCTATATATATATTAAGTCATAGCCACGTTTTAGTATATATATTAGTTTTGTCTGTTTAAGTCATTTTCAGTGTTTTAGTCTTTTGTTCAACTCTCGTGTTAAGTCACCGAGTACTTTGTTACATATACATACGATACACACAATTCTTAGTCGAATTGCTGCCGAATGTTTCCCAGAAATCATGTTGAACTAAGAACACCCATCGATTCCTTGACTTAATATTTGTATATCGACGATTCAAACTCACGATTTGGTCTAGTTTTTTATAATCTTGTTTTTCGAAACTCAAATACACAATCTGAAATTCCAGGAGTTTGGTTTTGATTTTTCAAAAACTAAAAATACCTGAGTATTCGTGTGTGTATCAAGATCATTTGCTGAATTTTTCAGAATTTTTGAACAACTTTGATATGTTTCGAATTTTTAATTAATTATTAATTCGAAATAATTCATTTTATTTAATTATGTTGTTAAAATCTGAAATTTTCAAAGTGTTAAAATTTAATTAAAATGGCTGGTAATATCAATGATCGTTTTGAGCTTGTCAAGCATAATTTGGTTGGATATTTTGATCCCGAGAGGTGTTCACTTGAACGTTTTAGACCGTGGATTCGATTTATGAATGATCATTCACTTGTTAGCACTGCATTAAGATTAGATGCTCCTCTGAAACTTGAACCTTTGCGACAAATGTGTACCACTACAGTTATCTCAAATGATAACCGATCATTTGCTTTCTGTGTTGGAACAAACCGGTACACAGTGGATGAATCTGTCATTAATACTGTTCTGAACTTTCCAAGTGACAATTTTCAAGATCTTCCGTCCAATCAGGAGTTGATTAATTTTTTCACTTGAATTAATTATCAACATGAGATAGACCTTTATATTCTGAATAAAAAACATCTTGTTCAAGAATGGGACTATCTGTTTGATACACTATCAAAGGTGTTTGCCAATACTACAAAAAGCAATTTCAGTGTAATACCTTCCTTTTTACAACATATTGGATTTGCAGTTGCTCATAATCGAAGAATCAACATTGGCAGACTTCTTTGTGTTCCCATGGTTAGGAGGATCATCAATGCTAAAAAGAACTTTGATAAGGATGAAAAAGTTTCATGCTATTACCCTAGATTCTTAACCTTGATTTTTAATCACTTAGTTCCAATTGAATATCATGCTCCATTCCTGAATTGTCGATCCAAGGTATCTGGTAAACCAACAACCAGATTATTCATAGGGTACGGTGCTGAGGTTAAGTTTCCAAATGTACAAGTGGTTGTTACACATTACATGTCCAATTACATCCAACTACCTATCATTTAGAATGCAATAGTGCCAATTCCTGAGAAACCAGTACTAGCACTTGAACAAGCAGCACTAGTTGTTGAACCTGCACTTGATATTGAACAACAAGTTCCTGAGCCACTTGAACCAGTACCTGAACAAGCAGCTCCTGCTCTTGAGCAAGCTGTCCCTGAACAAGCAATTCAATCTCAAGTGGTTCAACCCAATCCAGCTGGGGCCTCTACAACATCTACTGACCAGGTATTGCATTTTAAACCATTAACTACTTCTCTTTTGCAATATTCTTCTGAAACCCAAGTGGTTGTTAGGACTGACCAAGGGATTGTAGCACCACAATCTCTAACCCAGGTCATAAAGCCAAACAAAAAGTAAAAAACAGGCAAATTTTATCAAACCAAGAAGAAATTGTCACTTAAAAGACTTGAAAGAAGTAGTGATGAAGTGAGTGAACCCACAGCTCTGCCTCTAATAAAGAAGAGTAGAAATGAACCTGAGGCAACTGTAAGCCCATCCATTTCCTACCAAAAGGACTTAGACATTGAAATGACCGATAAACAGTTACTAATTTCATCCTCTCAATAGGATGAAGTTATTGAAGTTCGCCATAGGGCCGTGGCACCTTGTACAGAGTCAAGCACACCCCTATTACTCACAATGGGGGAAAACAAAACTTTAGAATCTGATGTTGCTAGGAACACTGAGCAAGAAGAGCACATAGGGTTGGAAACAGTGCCTGCCATAGTTACGGCAGAGGAGCCTTCACAGGCTTACGAGGGAAATCTTGATTCTGAGCCACTTATAATAGAATCATCATCTCCCCTCTCAGGTGGAAAATACCTGGATCCCTCAAGGAAGTTTCCACTCGCAGTTTCAACTGGAGAAAGTGGAAGGCAACTTGGTCTTTCTGTCACTGAAGTAATTCAGACATCAAATCCTAATGAGATGATAGAAATGACTAAGGATAGGGAATTGCGAACTCCCATTGCACCACCACTGACCTCCCAAGAGGAGGCTAGGGTGATTTTATTTGTAGGTACACCTTCTGGAGCTAAGAAAATTGTGAGGAGTGATGTGAGGACCACCTCTAAACTGAGTGAAACACATGCACGTCAGATGAGTGAAACTCAGAGTGACATTCAGGTGAGTGCACACACTGACACATACACTTATTCATTGCAAGAAAAGATTAAAGCTCTAGAAAAGGAACTTGAGGAAACTAAAGCGAAGCAAGATTACTTCGAGAACAAGTGGATGAACGGTCTTCTTCATCTACCTCTGTCAATAGTCAGCTTGTGGGAATAAAGAATGACATAGACATCATGAAGACTGCTTTCAATACCAAGATCAGCACTCTTAAACTCTCTCAAGAAAAGATACTCTCTGATTCTTCGAACATCACAGTTAGTCAAGATAGATTTATCACTTCTATTGCAGACAAAGTTGAAGATCTTCAGACTGAGGTACGTCAGAATCAATCGTCCACTGAACATCGTCTTGATCGGATTGAAAGACAAAATGCACGTCAAGCTAAGGGGCTGAAACATTTGTTTAATTTAATTAGTAAGACTCACACACCTACAGAAGAAGAGAAGGAATTCTTTGGAGATGAAGGTGGAAATGGTGATGAGCGAGACCCTGAAGCTGGTGCATCTAATCCATCTGTAGAGGATTTCTCAACTAAGGGGGACAAATCAAGAGGGGGTGCTAGTGGAGCTACTGGAGACAAGTCAAATGGGAGAGCTACTGAAGATAAAACTAAGAAGAATGGTCAAGGTACACAAGGGAGAGATAAGGGGAAGAAGAAAGCAGATGCAGATTGTCAGAAAGCAACTGAAGACACTGAAGGTTACTACTACACAGGTGAACCAGATGATATGGATATGTTTACTGATTTGGAGTTCCCTGATGTTGGTGAAGTAATAACAGAACCAGATCTGAGTCAATGGGAATATGAAGAACCAGTGGATCCTGAATATGAAGATGAACAAATACGACTGGATTTTGAAGCTGAAGCATTAATTGATAAGCAAGAAGCAGAACTGAAATTGAAAGATGTAAGGCTTCAGAAGACATTAGATCTGATTGCACATAGGGAAAGACTTCAGAAAGCAGAAGCAGAAGCAAAGCAACGGGAACATGCCCTCAAGGTTGAAGCAAGGAAGGTATACATCAGGTATAAGAATGGTGAAGTATGGGAACGTGTGATGTGCTAAAAATAATAGAAATGATTGCAAGTGCACAATCTCGTTTTAGTAATTTTAGATTCGATCCACAGAGACTATTTTATTTTCGTAATCCTTAATTTTCAATTTAATCGAACTAGAACAATTTTTGGATTTTATGAAATTTGAATTTTTTACTATTTAATTACAAAAACGAAAATTTAAACTAATTCTTAAAATTTAAAATAATTATTCTATTTCAAAATTAATTAACAAAAACTATATTATTCTAAAAATTCGAATCACATCTAAATCTTTTTCTAAAACCCTTTTTTTATTGAATTAAAATTTTATTTACAGAAAAATTTTGGAAAATTTTGACATGATTTGTTTGTAAATAGACTAGCCAAAACAAACCAACAAAGAAATTTAGTGAATTAAACTCGGACAACACGGTAAGTCTAACTCAGAACATAACAAAACGAGTCAACTCAGCGGATCGCAGAAAACTCACAACAATTTGGAACTCGCAACAAAACTTAGCAAAACAAAACAAAACAAAGCAGCAAAAACATGAAACATGAACTTATAACTCAGTGCAAAACCTCAACATAACAAAATAACATGGAACTCGATCACTACACTACTAAGACGCGCGAACAAAACAGGGACACAACCTAGAATTCAGCAGTAATAAGACGAACAAATAGCAGCAAAAACTCAGAAACTCGCCAGAACTTGGAAAATGAAAACAAAACAAAGCTACAAACGTACGAGAATCAACAAAAAAAATTAGCTAGTTCATTATCAGCTAGTTAATGCACACAATTGCGGAAATGCAACACATAAACGCAGAGAAACAACGAAAAAAGCGTAAGGTGAAAGAAGGAGAAAAACAAAGGATTAAAGAAAAGGGGGAAAAGAAAGAAGAGAAATATGAGGCTGGGGATATGGGTTTTGATCGACTAAAGGCTGTTTGAGTAGAAGAGAAAACCGGGAGGAGTTGGAGAAGGGAAGGGGGTGAATTGATCGAAGAGAAACGAGAAAGGATGTGAGAAAATCGAAGGAAGGTGTTAAAATAGAAACAGAGGAGATGGGTTTGATCAAATAAAACAGGGGAAGGTTAGGATTTTGTGGGTGTGAATAAAAATACGAACTGAAAATGAGAAATAAAACTGATAAATTATTATTTTTTTTATAAGTTAAAAAATTAAAGTAAAGGAATTGATTACGAAATTAAAGTTACACTAAAACGATGATTTGAAATTAAAATGGCCCACAATAAAATTGAGATTTTTAAAGGGGGTTAATTACGATTATTAACTAAAAACAAATAAATAAAAATCGTTACTTTCAACCCATAGTGGTTAGCATTTCGCTACTTTGTCCACTAAACGGATTTACGAAAATAACGAAAGCTATGTAACAAAAACGAAAGAACAAGACGAGAAATTAAAGGAAACGGAATTTTTGCATTAAAAAAAAAGTGTTTACAAGATTTGAAACTAAAAAAAAGTAAGAAATTAAAGCTACCCTAAAATCTATGTTGATAAATACAAGGGGGTGAGGGGGTATTTATAGGATAGGAATTAGGGTAAAAGGGGGGTGTTGGGTAAATCCCCACCATACATTTGTGGTGTGTGGTGGTGAAATTCTAGCCATCTATTTTTTTCCTTCCCCTTTAAGCTTTGATGAGTGAATCTTGGCCATACACTTATTTAGTGTGTTGGGATGATCTCCACCTTCCACATGTCTTCAAAGATTCCTTTTCCATCAAGCTCCTAATTCTTTTTCCTTTTTTCATTTAAGGCCTTTTTCTTCCTCTTTTTCCCTTCCTTGCTCTTTATTTCTTTATTTTGCCATTTCTTTATTTATTCACGAATTTCCTGAAATGCGACAAAATAAATTATTAAAATATGAGTTCAAGCAATAAATAGGTAATAAAAATATGCAAAAATATACACTGATCAAATGCCCCCATACCTATCTTTTTCTCGTCCTCGAGTAAAACAAAAACAAAAAGAAAATCTAAATAAAAAGTCCTATACTCCTTTTCGTAGGTGTGACGGTTGCATTTGGCATATGCAACAAGCCCTTTAAACCCCTAGGCAGCCCTAGTGGACGAGTGAGGTCTCGTGAGGGCCTATAGTGAATGTACCCACAAAATCCATCTAGTTCGCATAAAAGATTACATGGAAATGCAACACCACACATACATGTCCTCTCATGATACATCAACTTAAGAATCAAAATGAAGTTGCAAAGTCTTGGTGTGGAAAGTGCAAGGATTCACATAGTCTATTTAAAAAGCATGCACGAGTGATTACAAGTTCATGTCAAGTGCAAAATTTTTTGGAAACCATGCTAAGTCTAAAAGAGCACACCTTAGAGTCAAAACTTGAGATCTCATATGCAAAAAAAACAAGCAATACCTCACATTTCACTCACAAAAGAACATTCACTCAAGAACAAGGGTAAGTGTATCACTCAATTCCAACAAAATCAAAAGCATGCTTGACATTTGGTATCATTCTAACTTAAACACAACATACGTCAATGATGACAGTCAAAATGTCTTTATTTGGGTTGTAATGGGGCTAGGGACAGGGTATGTCAAGTAAGGCCAAAACAAGGTGAAGTGTCAAAAGCTAGTAGTCACCATGAAAAACATGCACAACACCAAACTTCCTCCCCACACAATTATTATTATTATTATTATTATTATTATTATTATTATTATTATTATTATTATTATTATTATTATTATTATTATTATTATTTACTTTTAACAAAAAGACTTGACTAGTCGAATGAAGGAGAATTACAAAAAACATAAGTATGCTTTCATATATAAATATTTTTTTTTGTTTTATTTTTTTTGTTTTATTTTTTTTATGAGAGCTAAGATAAATATAAGCAACCATAATCCTCCTTTAGATTTAACTTGAAAATCGACTAACAAGGTAACCAACAAAACATATATTTCCTCAAAAGTTATGAACAAAAGTAAACCCATTTCACACACTTTATTACTCCCTCAAGTTCCTACTAGCCTTTGACAAATTGGGATCAAGTATACGTAAGGCTGTACAACAAAAAGGTCTTAGGCGAGTAATGTGGTATGTCACCGAAAGAATTTGATTAAGCTCAAACGGGTAACTAATTTATCACATAAGAATGGTGTGGATATTTTGGAAATATGGGTTATTCCTAAATGCCTTTATCACCTTATCATCAATCAATGTCATGTGTTTCAAGAAAGAACTCAAACAAGTGCTAGCAATGCAAATGATAAGTGAACACTCAAGCAAAAGAATATAAATGCAAAAGATGTGCATATAGGCTCAAAACTCACTTGGTGTGGTAGAACATAATCAATCTCAAGTAAAGGTATCCTCAATGCACCTACTTGTACTCAAAGCATAAAAACCAAATCATCTTACACCTAATCATGACCTTCTAATTTCTTTCACAAATCAAATAAGTCTACTAGTTTCACCTTGATAGTGTAAGTGTGTGGACAAGAACTTAGCAAATCACTTCTCAATCAAAAACTAAAGGATCACAAGATTATCATAGCATGTAAGGGTGCATCAAGCAACTAGCAATCAATTAACAAGACTAGAATAAGATTAGAACTCTTTTTGTGATTTTTTTATTTCTTAATTTTTTTGGATTTACTAATTTTTATATTTACACTAAAAACCCTCCCCATACCTAGATCATGCAATGTCCTCAATGTATGCAAATGCAAGAGAAATGAGAAAGGAGAAAGGTGAGGAAATACCTGATAAAGGATGACGGAGACTGAAAACTTCTAAAAAAAATTACGAAAGAAAACAACTCACACACGCACACAATTCCTCCCCCATACCTAACTTTCACAAGGGGAGGCAAAGGAATAAAACCGAATTAGCCGATGCCGGTGGGAAAATTGGGGTGCAACTTTGAGAAAATATCAAGAAATTTTTGAAAATTTTTATTAGCAAAGATTTTCTCAAGCAACATAGGATCATTCAACCTTATTGAACAAGTGTCACTAATGTTCTCCCTAAACCAACTTAAGGCTTCTTTATTTTGTTTAAGCAAATTAGAGACAATGAAAGTTTGGTCATGGGTGGAATCACTAGGAATGACATAAGATAAGGATCCATCTTTTCCTAAGGGCTGTTGATCAAACTCGGGAAGATACAAAGTTGAATCAAATGTAGGAGGTGTTCCCACAGGACTCTTAAAAATGGTACTAGGTTTGACATGGTCATTATCAGATTTAGCTTCCTGTTAGGTCCCGAAGTATCGTAGAAGGGGGGTTGAATACGATACTACCAAAATATTTCGATTTTCAAGATTTTTGCGGATAACAATTTTTCGGATCTTGAAATCAAAATAACGAAACACAATTTCAGGAATATATCTTTGTTGATAATAAACCCGAAGGGGTGTTACAACTTCTAATCCAATGGATTAGCTTCAAAACCAGAACACTCCTAAGGATAGTTTAGGCACGAGGACCTTCTACCCGACACTTCCTGAAAGCGGGCTAAGCTGGCTTTCCTACTAGATGGACTGTCTAGCAGCTTACACAGAGAAGATATAAGAGAGAGAAGAGTGAGTTGGGTGTTGAGGTGTATTTTGAAATGAAATACAACAGGCCTATTTATAGGTTATAAAAAATCACTATGCAGCTAATATACGTAACTGATGACGATCGTTTTTATCAGTTTGGCTGCTGTCTGCTTCTTTTTCTCATCCCAGCCGAATTCCAATTTCAAAAGCATTCTTCTTTTCAAAAGCTTCAACTTGATGGTCCCACCTGATTTTTGTTTTTCACCCACTTGCTTTTACTTTTCATATGAATAGTAATTTCAGTTACTATTCATATTAATAGTAATTTTAGTTACTATTCATATGAATAGTAATTTTGGATACTATTCATATGAATAGTAATTTTAGTTACTATTCATTTTCCTCTTAATTTGACATCCCTAAATATTCAGCTTCTAACTAACTAGAGGATATCAATACTTCTCTAAAATCAATCATCCCTCTTAACTGTTTTTCTGAGTTAGATACTTCGATTCTTTTTGTGAAGTATTGACGCCTAGTGCAACTGGTCTGGTTCACAGACGACTAACATTCACTCGTGGTCTTCATATCATGTCTTTAAGAACACTGCTAAGAATTTTGCAATAAAAACTTTATCACTGGAATCTAGTGGCCCTTCAACTGAATCATCTGTACATCTTATTTTGTCACTAAGGCTTGATCATGTTAATGAACTTCTTTCAACGACTTGATCCTTGTTGATGCATGTTCTTCAAATTTCACGATCTCTGTATAGAGTTAATATTATTTATCTTTTATCCTAGTTGAGTTATATATGTCTCTATTACATATTACATTACATTATTGTAATAACCCTAACTTTAGTAATGCTACAGTGATCACATGAATAGTAAAAATTTGAGGATTTAGGGAAATGGTATGTAGGTACACTATAATTGAAACAGAAAATGAGTAAACAGAAACCATATTCGTGTTGAACTAAGAAAATAAGTGACTCGAAATGACGATAGATTTCAGAAATTCCTGAATACGGATTTTTGAGGATTTTGAGTTCGAGCGAGCTTCTATTTAATTGGATATTAAGGAGCATAGAAATATTAAAGGATTTATATTTTGAGGAATTAGTGAAATTAGGTTAAACCAAGGCGAGAGCAAGTCAAGGAAATGTCAAGGGAATTTGGATTGTTAAACGATTTCAAAACCACTGGGATAACAAAGTATATTCGAAACGAATCGCGATTAGACGAGTATGGAAACAAAACAACCAAGATTAGTAATATAACAAGGATACATACCACATTATCATTTAACAAAATTAGTAGCATTTTACTTAGAAAATACAAGAAAAGGATTAAAGGATCATCCAAGTGACATAAGCAATGACATCACATTCCACTAACACTTATTTAAGGGTAAATTAGTCATTAACCATGGGATTTATCCACAAAACTCTAGAATTCTCAAGATATTAAGACAAGATGAGATAAGATTGAAAAAAACACAAAAATCTCTTCCCTTCCTTGTTCCTTTCCATTCGGCCAAAGTAGAAAAAAAAAGAGAAAATGGAAACTTGAAACCCTAGCTCCAAGCCACTAAAACTCAAGGGAAAATTCAAGGAGCTTGCTTGGGTATAGATTAAGGTATGCTATGAATCCTAGCTTCTAAATCCATTCCATCTTTGAGATATAAAATCATGAAGGTGATGATGAATAGTGATGAATAGTAACTTATATGGATTTTATGTTTTGTTTTGAAAGATTAAGGTGTGTTAAGGTTGTTTAAAGGTGTACTAAGGACTACAAGCATATATTAAGAGTTTTAAAGCTTCAAAGAAGGTATAATCTCTTCACCCCTCTTGAGTTTTATGATGAATATTAATGGTATTAGTGGTTAAGTGGTTATAAGTGATGAAATCATAATTATATATGTGTTTAAAAGTGTTTTTATGGTATATGAAAGGAGTATGTGCTTGTAACCATGGTTGGTAAGATGACCACATGGTGTAGGTGATGGTGTATAAGGTGGATGATGGATTTGGAGGAGTTGAATTTTGGAAAGTATGAAAATATAGCCGTTATAATGCCCGATTTTCGTTAAACCAAATAGATACCCTGATTTTGGTCCCCATATTCGTACGGTAGGTTTTTGTCCAGAGCACCCACTGATCATGAGAGGGTAGAGCTTGGTTCATAGATCGTTTTGATATAAAGTACGTTAAAATCTGATGAACGGTTTAGGAGAAAAGTCAGTTTTAGTGAAAGACGTTCGAGAACCGAGAAAACGTAGTTGTACCAACTTCGAGGCTATAACTACCATACTTAGACATTTTTAAAAATTATGAAACTTTGGGATGTTATAATAGGGTGATCAAAGAACCCTTACCAACTGACCTTGTGTCAAATTGTGGAATTTATGAATTATGAGGATTTTTACAGTCGAGAGTGGTTGTTAAGGAAAGAATGTAAATCGTTAAGAACTTTAATCGGGAATAAGAATGGTTAAGTCCTCAAGACCTTTTGAGATAGTAATGGGATATTATAAGGGTGTTATTATATGAGCGTAGGTGGTTAAGTGGAATATGTTCTGATAATGATCCTTTTTGTGTTTATAGAGACTTCGGGAGAGCCACGAGCTATACTTCCGACTTACAGAGATCGAGGCAAGATCCTTCTATCCCTACTTTAAAAATTATTTATCTTCGGAATAAAAATGATATCATGGAATATATATATATATATATGTGATGTTATTGTTGCTATGTTGCAAAGAATATATTTCCTTGATTTTGGGAAATTAAAGAGAGATGGATATGATTTATGAAATATGGATATAGAGATGATTACGAATGGAGCGGATATGCTCTATGGTAAAAGAGATATGAAAGGGAATGGTATCAGTTGTTATCTAGGGTTATATGGTTTATAATACTATATTAAAAATATTCTTTTTGGGTATCAGTGGTTTAATAAATATTATTTGATTATTATTTACTACTTTTAAAATAGACGGAATATTTTATGAATATAAAAGTATATTTGATTTCTTGAATATGAAAGAGATGTCTGGATCATAATCAAAGCATTATGTTATATATATATATATATATATATATATATTATAAAAGTAATGTGCGAGAATGGAAATGATATGAGTGAATGATATGTGGAAATGAAAGCGAGAAAATGGAAATGTGGAATGATATTTTATAAATGGAATAATGATTTGACAAAAAGGGGGATTGCAACAGACTTGCGTAAATGGCTGTGTCAGGGCTGTGTGCGACACCGTCCAGCATTTATTATTTTTATTACGGCACGAAGATGCCAAGGGAGGATGTTAGCAGGTGGCCTTCCTCCAGGGATGATCTTCATTCCTTCTACCGGTAGTAAAAAGAGAGCAGGTACGATTAGGCGACTGATCATCGTCCTAACGTATCAGGCGACAGCAGATATCCCCAATGTTTTTGAAAAGAAAGTGTTGACAATGGTTTTCAGATTTCTATACTGAAAACAGAATAATGATATGAGATGATGGGATTATGGTTACAGATGAAGAGAAACTGATATTATATTATTTTAGATTTCCTTCTTATAATAGTAAGTGGATGATGTATTATTAAATAAGAGCTTTATTCTTCCTTAAGGATTATAATTTATTTCTGCTTATATATGCATATATATGTATACCTGTTCACATTTTAAATTCTAGTTTACAATATTATCTTGCTGAGCTATTATAGCTCACTCTTGCCACTTATGTATATAGCAGCTAGGTCCCATGCCGATTCTACGCACTACACCCCGCAAGAGGGTAAGGGAAAGGCAACCTTTTGAGCGAGTGCTGGCGACCATCCCCGAGGTAGTGAAAAGCGAAAGGTGCTTAGTAGACTTATGTAAATTAAGTGTGTAAGTTTGTAATAAACTTTTTGTTGTTGAAATGCTTCCTGTAGAAGTATTATTCAACAATGTACTTAGTAAGGTTCTGGGTTTGTAATAACTGTTTAACTCTAAACTTTTAATAATTGTGGAAGTTGTTCTATGAGCATATGACTGGTGTGTGTGTGTGTATTAGTGTGGGGTCAATTGCATAAGTATTAAGTTTTATAAAAAAAAAAGACTCAAGAGATATGGATATTGATCGGAAATTGGACCGTGATGACCTGGATCCTTGACCCCGGATCTAGGGGTGTCACAATTATGCTTTACAATCTCCCCCTATTTGATTGTTAGGGTTTAACAAGCAAATTCCTAGAGGATAACTCAACTGATACAACAAAATAAAATACAAAGATAAATAATATTAAAGTGCATTCTGGATCATATATATACATTTTTCAGATTTCTAAAATTAACCAAGTGCAAGTTAATTGTTCCTCTAGATTGAACATATCTTCAAGTTTGCCTTGCTTTCTTTCCACATAGCACTAATACTCCCATTAGCTTTTCCTTTCCCAAAATAAAGTTAATTCCGTGTCATAACCTTTTCTTTTCCCTTACGCCTAGAAGATTTTTCTTGATCATCCAACTTCTCCCCCTCAGTTGGGTTATCCTCCAGAGTAGTAGGATGTGGAGTTGGTAAATTAGACGAAGATGGCTTTACCAAGGAGTTGATTGCATCATTTAACTGGGTTGCCATGGTATTCAATTGAACCTGGAATACATCATGTTGAATAAGTTGCAAATTTTTGAATTCTGCAATGGACTTACAGATATTTGACAACTCTTTCTCCATTGTTTGGACCCGTGTAAGGAGTCTGTTGTATTCCTTTCTGGTTACAGGTACATGTGGTTGAGTAGGTTACTCACTCGTACATTCTGCAGGTGTTTCACTCAACACTCTATATTCACTCAGTTTAGTGGTTTGGGTTACACTTACATGTTCTGTTCGTGTTTCCCTATACTCTCCTCCAGAGCTTCCACCGATATATGTACTTGTAAATGAAATCATCCTAGCCCCTTTTTCAGAGGTCATAGATGGTGCAATGAAAGTTCGTGAGGTTCCATCCTCGCGTGAAGCGAGTTGCCGACCACTGGTAAAGAGTGGAAAATCTCGAAAGAGATCCAGAGATTTTCCCACTGGGAGGTTAAACTTGAATCGATTAAATGGCACAAAACCCAAGTTTCCCTCGTATGTCTGTGAAGACACTTGATTCATAAAAGAACCACCTACCGATGGATCTTTCCGTAAAATGGAAGATTCACCAGCAGTTATTGAGGTAGGTAATTCCACCTCGGATGCCTAAGAAGGCATTTGATCTTTAGAAAGATCATCAACCACTCTTATGTTCCGTGAAATGGAACTCAAGATAGTTGCTCCCGTCAATTCAACCTCATTTACATTTTCACTCATTGGATAAGGAAGAATTGTTTCACTAACAGTTGCCGTTACCTCAGGTTCATTGGGTTTACGCCGTTTAGAATGAGGTAGAGCGGTAGATGTAACTAACTCCTTTTGTGGTGCTGCTGAGGCACTATCTCCCTCAAAAGTGTTGATGGATGGTCGTTTAAGTGACAATTAAGGTGTAAGAGTTTGTTGTGTTTGTGTTTTTGCATTTGCATTTGTAGAATGGGCTCTTCGACCTGTGTTAGAGTCGGTGGGATTTCCTGCTCTTGGTCGGGTAAGATGGCCACTAGGGGCTGTAGAAACTGTATTTACTGTGACACAATAGGGAATACAGAGGTTGGAATAGCAGGGATTGAAATATTACCTTGTCGTATACCTGCTCTAACTGGTCTTGGTAACAACGGAAGTGGGACAGTCTTTAGATATTCAGTTAGGACTTTAGGCACATCCGTATAGTTCTTTTTGCTTATGTAATTAATTACATTCATCTTCATGTAAGAAAATTCCACCTTTCGACCATTTTCCAAGTGTACCCTGTCTTCATCATTCAAAAAATCATTTAATATTAGCTGTAGAAACCTTGGATATAGACATTTGACATTTTGAGTCCGAACATCTCTTCTTCCCAAGTGTTTCATCTTTAAAATGATTTGACCAAACACTATTTTTCCAAAATTAATCCTCAAATTATTGGCGACCGCATACCCTAATTTTTGAATAAATTCAGGTATTCGATCTTGATTTGTTCTATCTGAGGAAAAAACATGGTTAAGAGTGTGAAAGAAGAAATTCCAGTACTGGGTTAGAAACGTTCTAGAAAGATTACCAGTATTGAAATTGCCATCTTGGTACCTTATAAAACGAAAGAACATTTCAATCTATTCAGGTTTAGGATCAGAAATAAGATTTTCCATAGGAAAATGAAGAATTCGATTAACATCTCGTTCAGTGACCCTAATCGACCTACCAAACAGTTGATATGTGATTGCACACCCGTCCTGTCCAGAAGTGTTAACCGCACTGCAATATAGTTCACGCAATGCATCATGGTTAAGCTGCACTGGTGTAACTAAAGCATAACGAATTAATGAATGTTCATTCAGAAAGTGTGTCTAAGCCCGAAATTGCTCATCCAGAATGGTTTCGATTTGCTGAATGGAAATAGGATTAACTTTAGCAATTAAAAAGCTTCCCTGCAATGCCATTTTCAAAACTTTGAGGAAATTCAAAAACAAGGGTTAGTTTTTATAAAGGATGATGTATAAAGCAAGAATATGAAATCCGATCTAAAAACCACCAGCTAGATTTGAGAGATCTTTCCGATCAAAGCTCGAAATATTCAGCAATCGTGTGTATATGCTCTGTATATCTGAAAAACGATGATGTTAAACACAAACAAAATCTCATCATTTATAAGGTTTCAAGGTTTAGTGGGTTAGGTGTGATAGTGACAGGTTATGTTGAAAAAATAACACCGTTCAATAATTTCTCACCTAACAACCTAATTAGCCGAAAAACATCTTATCACTGAAACCTGTCAGCCGAAAAACATCTTATCACCGAAACCTATCAACCTATACACATATACAAATATTTAATACTTCTAATTATTATGGATTTAAAAATAATCATGCAGTAAATCAAGAATTAATCCACAATAATCAGATAAACTCACAATTAAATAGACATAAAATTAACAAAATATCATTAATTGATATATGTCAATAAAATATTTATTTAATTATGCTACAATGATATCTCCAGAATAATCATGCAGATAAGCAAATAAAACAAACAAAATTCAGAGAATGAAATTCACTGGCTGCAAGCAAATTGAACAAACATTTTAAAAGATCATGTGAAATTTAACATACCAAGCTCACTTACCAACCTTGAAATGGTTGCTTCATCCAAAGCTTTAGTAAAAATGTCTGCCAACTATTTTTCACTAGGAACAAAATGCAGTTCCACTGTGGCTTTCATCACATGCTCCTTGATGAAATGGTATCTGATGTCTATGTGCTTGGTTTTAGAATGCTACACTGGATTCTGTGATATTGCAATTGCACTAGTGTTATCACAGAAAATTGGGATCTTCTCAAATTTAACTCCATAGTCAAGTAGTTGATTTCTCATCCATAGAATCTGTGAACAACAACTCCCAGCTGCTATGTATTCAGCCTCTGTAGTTGAGGTAGATACTGAGTTCTGCTTCTTACTGAACCATGAGACCAGCTTGTTTCACAAGAATTGACAGGTTCCTGTGGTACTTTTTCTATCCATTTTGCAACCTGCATAATCTGCATCTGAGTAACCAATTAGATCAAAACCAGAATCTCTAGGGTACCAAATGCCAAGGTTTGGTGTTCCCTTGAGATATCTGAAAATCCTTCTAATAGCTACTAAGTGAGATTCCCTAGGATCAGCTTGAAATCTAGCACATAAACATGTGGCAAACATAATATCAGGTCTACTAGCTGTTAAGTATAAAAGAGATCCAACCATGCCCCTATAGCTTGTCATGTCCACCTTCTTTTCCTTAGTATTCAGTTCAAGCTTAGTGGCAGTGGCCATGGGTGTTTTTGCAGAAGAGCAATCTGCTAAATCAAACCTTTTTAAAAGATCATAAATGTATTTTGTTTGACTTACAAAAATTCCTTCATTCACTTGTTTAACTTGTAAACCAAGAAAATAAGTTAATTCACCCATCATACTCATTTCATATCTACTTTGCATGAGTTTGGCAAACCTCTTGCAAAGTTTCTCATCTGTAGACCAAAATATTATATCATCTACATAAATTTGGACAAGTATCATTGTAATAACCCTAACTTTAGAAATGCTACAGTGATCAATGAATAGTAAAATTTGAGGATTTAGGGAAATGGTATGTAGGTACTCTATAATTGAAACAGAAAATGAGTAAACAGAAACCATATTAGTGTTGTACTAAGAAAATAAGTGACTTGAAATGACGGTAGATTTCAGAAATTCCTGAATATGGATTTCTTAGAATTTTGATTTCGAATAAGCTTCTATTGGATATTAAGGAGCATGGAGATATTAAAGGAATTATATATTGAGGAATTAGTGCATTAGGGTAAACTAAGGGATTATTAAGTTAAGGAAATATCAAAGGAATTTGGATTGTTAAATGATTTCAGAACCACTAGGATAATGAGGTATATTCAAACCGAATCACAATTAGACGAGTATGGAAACCAAACAACCAAGATTTATAAATTAACAAGGATACCTACCATATTATTAATTACCAAGAGAATTAGCATAATACTTAGAAAAATCAAGAAAAGAGATTAAGAGATCATCAATGACATCATTAGGTGATGTCACTTTCCACTAACCCATATTTAAGGGGTAAATTAGTCATTAACCAAGGTAAATATCCACATGACACCACAAGACTCTAGAATTTACAAGATTAATCAAGATTAAATCAAAGATCAAGAAAAAAAAAAAAAATCTCTCCCCTTCCATCATTTTCATTCCATTCGGCCTTCAAAGAAAAAAAAGAGAAAAATAGAAATCAAAACTCAAGTTCTAGCCAACAAGAAATCAAGAGATAATTAATGGAGGATCTTGGAGGATAGATTAAGACATACACAAAGTTTCATAGCCATCAAGCATCATTTGATAAGGTAATAAAATCATGGAAGTTGATGGTGAATAGTAGTGAATAGTAACTTTAAGAAACTAACTTTGTTTTCTATGGTTTCTTTAGTTGATCCAAGCTAGTATAAGGTTGTATCAAGGTGTATTAAGGACTACAAGCATATATTAAGAGTGTTAAAGCTTCAAAGAAGGTATAAAATTCTCACCCCTATTGAGTTTATGATGAATATTGGTTGTGTTAGTGGTTAAGTTGTTATAAGTGCTGAAATCATGATCGTATATGTGTTTAAAAGTGTTTTTATTGAATATGAAAGGAGTATGTGCTTGTAACCATGGTTGATAAGATGACTACATGGTGTAGGTGATAGTGTATAAGGTGGATGATGGATTTGGAGGAGTAATATCTTGGAAAGTATGAAAATATAGCCGTTATAATGCCCGATTTTTGTTAAACCAAAAAGATGCCCTGTTTTTGGCACCCATATTCGTACGGTAGGTTTCTGCCCAGAGCACCCACTGATCATGAGAGGGTAGAGCTTGGTTCATAGATCGTTTTGATATAAAGTACGTTAAAATCTGATGAACGGTTTAGGAGAAAAGTAAGTTTTAGTGAAAGACGTTCGATAACCAAGAAAACGTAATTGTATCAACTTTGAGGCTATAATTACCATACTTAAACATTTTTAAAAGTTATAAAATTTTGGGATATTGTAGTAGGGTGGTCAGAGGACCATTACCAGTTGACCTTGCATTAAAATTCGGAATTGATATTTTCTGAGAATTTTTACAGTCGAGTGTGGTTATTAAGGGAAATGGTGGAATACACTAAAACTTTGATCGAGTTTAAAAGTGATTAAGTTCTTGGAACTTTTGGTGCGTAAAAGCTATGTCAAACATATATTATGTGTTAAGGGTGTTATTGTATAAAGATTAGGTGATTAAGTAGGATATATACTAACGGTGAACCTTTCGTTTCTATAGAGACGGGAGACGAACTCAGGATCATACCTACTCGCTTTAGAGATCCAGGCAAGATTTTTCTATCTCTACTTGGAAAATTATTTACCTTCAAAGAAAGATGATTTCATGGAATATATATGTGATTCTATTGTTACTATATTGTTGAGAATTTACTTCCTGACTTTGGGAATTAAAGAGAGATGGATATGGATATATAGATATGATTATACATAAAGTGAACATGCTTTATGATTAAAAGAATATGAAAGAAAGGTATCAGTTGTTATCTAGGGTTATATGATTTATAATATTATGTTAAAAATATTCTTTTTAAATATTGTGATTTAATAAATATTATTTGATTATTACTTACTATTTCTAAAAAAAGTGGATGGAATATTTTATATATATAAGTGTACTGGATTCCATTAAATACAGAGAAGATGTCTGAGTCATAATCAGAGTATTATGGCATAAGCTTTAAAAGTGATGACATATGTGAATGAAAGTGGAAATGGAAATTGAAAGGAAAAATGTGGAATGGTATTGGTATAAATGGAATACTGTTTTACAAAAAGAGGGGGATTGCAACAGAAAGCGTAAGAGGCTGTGCGTGGCACAGTCCAGCACTCAATATTTATTACGGCCCAAGAGTTGCCGAAGGAGGATGTAGCAGGTAGCCTTCCTCCAGGGTTGATGACCGGATGGGATCATCCCTTCTACTAGTAGTAAACAGAGAGCAGGTACGGTCAGGCGACTGATCATCGTCCTACGTATCTGGCGCTAGCAGATATCCCCAAAACTTAAAAGAAAGAATTGATAATGGTTTCAGATCTGTATTCTGAAAAAAAAATGGCATGAAATGATGGAATTGTTTTGATAGTAAGAAGAGAAACTGATTTTATATTATTTTTATATAATTGTTGTATAAAGAGGGAAATGGAAATATTGTATTGAGAGATGATGTGCAGATGATATTATCTTGAAATATTATGCTGAGGTGATATAATGGTTTTTAATTATTTTAGAAGAAAAACTGATATTATATTAGAAGAGAAGCTGATCTTAGAATGCTATATATTTCTTTTAGTATAAAAATATTTGGAAGGAGTAGTTATCAAATCAAAATAAATTCTTTTTATAATAATTATGATTTGTCTTCTGTTTATTATACAGATATATTTATGTTTCTTTTGAAGCTAGTTTTTAAACTTATCTTGCTGAGCTATTATAGCTCACTCTTGCTATTTATTTATACAACAGCTAGGTCGCATGCCGATACTTGCACTACACCCCGCAAGAGGGTAAGGGAAAGGCGACCTTTTGAGAGAACGTTGGGACCTATTCCTGAGGTAGCATATAGACAGACGGGTCCTGGTAGACTTATGTACATTAAGTGTGTAAGCGCATGTAATAAACTTTTGGTTGTTGAAATGCTTCCTGTAGAAGTATTATTCAACAATGTACTTAGGAAAATTCTGGGTTTGTAATAACTGTTTAACTCTAAACTTTTAATATTGTGGATGTTGTTCTCTGAGCATATGACTGGTGTGTGTTAATTATATTAATGTGTGGGGTCTATTGTGTGAGTTTTATTATGCATTTATATTCCAGCTGTCAAGAGTAGAATTTTAATGAATGGAAATTGGACCGTGATGACCTGGATCCATGACCCCGGATCTAGGGTGGTCACAGATGGTATCAGAGCTAAGAGTCATAAAGTTCAGGAACAAAAGTGATAATAATAAATGTATCAGTAATAATTTAAAAGTTTGAACTCCCATCGAGTTCTGGGTGGTATATCGCATGTAGCATTTATTTTAAGCAGTGATTATAATTTTATAGATTATTACTAATAGAATTTTATGTTTTATTATAGGGAGCAGAGATGGGTTAGGCGAGTCGGGAACCCCGGTGGCTAGGACTATCAGAGCAGGATATTGTAGACTTACAGCTAGCAGGCGTAGAGGTTCCAGAGTATGCTGTCGATGACCTCAGGGAGAGACGCCGTGCGAGTGCCAGAGAGAGATATGAGCAGAGCCTGAGAGAGGAGGCAGAGGAGAGCAGACAGAGAGACGCTATGGCTATGGTACCATACACCAGTAGACCCCTTGTAGGATCTGATGAGGCAGGTCCTTCCTGAGTGAGGTCGGAGATTCCAGAGGAAGAGATGCCATTGCGTAAGAGGTCTAGGTTATCGGTTATAGCTGAGGAGCAGATTGAGTGGAGGGACATTCACATGATTCCCACTCCTGTCCTACCTGCCCCAGTGCCATCACCAGTTCCATCTCCTCTACCGAGCCCTGATCCTTTAGAGGACCCAGCAGAGTAGTTCACCCCACCGGGACACTTTATCTTTTTAGGGCATGAGTTGGAGGAGGACCCATCTGAGGATGCGGAGATAGAGTCCATCCCTCCCTCCCCACCAGCATTTGCACCTCCACCACCTCCACCTGTAGAGGCACCTCCCCCAGCTGCTATACCCCCTCAGGCAGGTGATCCACTTCCAGCTATTCTATTGTCAGAGTACTTTGTCTTACAGGGACAGCTAGAGGAGTCCCGTAGGATGATAGATACTCTTTTACAGAGATCGGACAGAGGGAGGGGAGGTACTATTCCCGATGGTTTATCTTTGGGATTAGTTAGTATTGAGCTGCGAGCACTCGGTGATATTAGGAGGTTGTTGGCAGATAGAGGGGACCCAGCATGGAGAGCTCAGATAGTAGACACGGTCACCTCTATGGTAGTGCAAATCAGGGATGTTGTCAGAGCGGCGTTACCGTGAGTCGGGGTAGTAGTTTTGGTCACTAATCAGACTAGTCATCTCATTGATGTCATTTTGGGGATTAGTTTAGTTGTTCACTGTCTTAATCCCAGTCTGATTAGAGGACGGCTAGTAGTACTTTTGTTATAGCATATTAGTATGTACGGTTATGTTTTGGGGTTTCGAACCTTGTACTCTATGATGTATAATATTAGTAGTAAAAGACATTGTACCAAAGTTGTAAAATATTTATGTAAATTAATGAAGTTTGTGCATTCTGTCTAAATTTTTTACTGCATTTTAATAATAGATGTTGAGATTCAAAAATATTGATGTATATAAGGTGATTGACTTAATGAAAAGGTTATCGTGCTAAAGGCGATACACTTACTTGCTAAAGTTAAAATATAACTAGATGCAAACCGCGTGAAGATAAGAATATTGTGATGTATAAATGAGTTAACTAACGATATAATTGTGTATATAGAAATGATGTACATTGTACCCTAAATTCGGGTAATTAATGGAGAATATTGTTATATACAGAATCATGCCGCCTAAGCATAATAGTAGAGCGAATGCAAGGGAAAATGAGAGAGATGAAGGAAGTCAGAATAGGCAGGATGGAAATGCTCATAATGAACGAGATCATGAGGAAGAAGAAGAGGAATCAACTGGCCAACAAGGAAATCCGGGAGGCAATCCCTTTAACCAATTCATGGAACTATTAAGGCAGAATTTAGCTAATCCACATAATCCCCAACAACCACCTGTTCTCCCCAATCAGGCAGCTGACTCCTTTCGTGCCTTTATGTCATTAAAACCCCCAGAATTTGAGGGAACTGCTAACCCAGTAGTAGCCAGAACCTGGTTAAAAGAGATGGAAAAAGCTTTTGAGATATTGAGGATAGAGGAGGATCAGAAAACAATCTTTGCAGCCTATCTCTTAAAGGGGGAGGCAAATTATTGGTGGGAAGCTAAGAAGAATCTAGAGGGTGCGGGAGTGATAACCTGGGAGCGTTTCACTAGGGTGTTCCTAGACAAATATTCCCCTAGGTACTTGGAAAACCAGATGGAAATAAAATTTTTGGAGTTAAAGCAGGATAACCTAACAGTGGCAGAATATGAAACGAAGTTTACTGAATTGTCTAGGTTTGTTCCAGAATTTGTGCGTACTGAAGAATAGCGAGCGAAAAGGTTTCAACAAGGATTGAAACCATGGCTACGGACGAGAGTGGCACCATTTGAGTTAACTGATTATGCTGCAGTAGTTCAAAAAGCATCTATTATAGAAGCCGAGAGTGAACAGACTCAAATAGGTCGAGAGAATAAAAAAAGGAAGTTTGAGGGTCAGAAAGGAGGTGCAAGTGAAGGAAGTTACTTTAGCAAGGTCGGTAAAGGACAAAAATTTCAGGTTGTGGGAAAGTCAGGAATTAATAGGGCTGTTAGTGAGACTGTAAATCAAGGTGGTAAATCCTCGGGAACATTTCAGTCTAATCAATCCCGACCACCACTACCAGATTGTAACACGTATGGTAGAAAGCATACGGGAGTGTGTAGAATGTTGGGCATAACTTGCTTTAAGTGCGGACAAAAAGGACACTATTATAACCAGTGCCCATCAACTGACCAGAGTGATATCAAGTGTTATCAATGTGGGAAACTAGGACACATAGCTCGAGATTGTCGTTCTAGTGGGTCATCTGCGACAGGACAAAGTATTGCTGCTTCAAATAGACCTACTGCCAGGGTGTACAATATGACTTTAGGAGAAATGTTGAAAAAGCCGGATACAGATGCTGGTAAAATATTTTTCTTCTATTATTTAACCTTGTAAGTGTAAATGTTTGGTTAGGGATCGACTAAGTCAATGAATGGTATAGGCAGGTTGAAAATCTAGATAAGGAAAATCAGTATCTATTAGGGGTAAGAGAGCCCTATAGAAAGGAGATTAAGAGTATGAGAGAAAGTGTGAAAATATATTTTTCAAGGATAAAGGAAAAGTACATTCTTGTTTAGGTACGAACAGGAAATATATATTATAGGTAATATTTTCTTACAATTGTTTTAAAGAATATTAGTAGAGCTTATTTTCTGGAAAATTTTACAGAGATAAGATATAGGAATATTGAGGTGTTAATATTTATGTCATGATAGAGATCCAAATATAGACAAACCATAGTGAGATACACTACCATTCAGAAAAAGGCCATTGTGGTGGCGGATACCCTTAGTCAAAAGAGGAAGGAGAGACGAGATAATATGGAATGACTGAAAACAGGAGGGAATTTGCAAGAAAAAGATAGTGAAAGTACTACTATTGTTAAGTTACATGGCATGTTGATGAATGAAAGAAAGTTTATGTTGGTGTATTTCTGCGCAAACAAGATAGAGATATTATGAAAGGAAAAGGATAGAGGAAGTAGTGTGGAAGTTAGAAGGTGTGAATGAAAAAGGTACCTATGGACATTTCCAATGTGATTCCGGGACGGAATCCTTTTAAAGGGGAAGACTGTAATAACCCTAACTTTAGAAATGCTACAGTGATCACGTGAATATTAAAATTTGAGGATTTAGGGAAATGGTATGTAGGTACACTATAATTGAAACAGAAAATGAGTAAACAGAAACCATATTAGTGTTGTACTAAGAAAATAAGTGAATTGAAATGACGGTAGATTTCAGAAATTCCTGAATATGGATTTCTGAGAATTTTGATTTCGAATAATCTTCTATTGGATATTTAGGAGCATGGAGATATTAAAGGAATTATATATTGAGGAATTAGTGCATTAGGGTAAACTAAGGGATTATTAAGTTAAGGAAATATTAAAGGAATATGGATTGTTAAATGATTTCAGAACCACTAGGATAATGAGGTATATTCGAACCGAATCACAATTAGACAAGTATGGAAACCAAACAACCAAGATTTATAAATTAACAAGGATACCTACCATATTATTAATTACCAAGAGAATTAGCATAATACTTAGAAAAATCAAGAAAAGAGATTAAGAGATCATCAATGACATCATTAGGTGATGTCACTTTCCACTAACCCATATTTAAGGGGTAAATTAGTCATTAACCAAGGTAAATATCCACATGACACCACAATACTCTAGAATTTACAAGATTAATCAAGATTAGATCAAAGATCAAGAAAGAAAAAAAAAAAGAAAATCTCTCCCCTTCCATCATCTTCATTCCATTCGGCCTTCAAAGAAAAAAAAAAAGAAAAATAGAAATCAAAACTCAAGTTCTAGCCAACAAGAAATTAAGAGATAATTAATGGAGGATCTTGGAGGATAGATTAAGACATACACAAAGTTTCATAGCCATCAAGCATCATTTGATAAGGTAATAAAATCATGGAAGTTGATGGTGAATAGTAGTGAATAGTAACTTTAAGAAACTAACTTTGTTTTCTATGGTTTCTTTAGTTGATCCAAGCTAGTATAAGGTTGTATCAAGGTGTATTAAGGACTACAAGCATATATTAAGAGTGTTAAAGCTTCAAAGAAGGTATAACATTCTCACCCCTCTTGAGTTTATGATGAATATTGGTTGTGTTAGGGGTTAAGTTGTTATAAGTGATGAAATCATAATCATATATATGTTTAAAAGTGTTTTTATTGAATATGAAAGGATTATGTGCTTGTAACCATGTTTGTAAGATGACCACATGGTGTAGGTGATGTGATGGTGTATAAGGTGGATGATGGATTTGGAGGAGTAATATCTTGGAAAGTATGAAAATATAGCCGTTATAATGCCCGATTTTTGTTAAACCAAAAAGATGCCCTGTTTTTGGCACCCATATTCGTACGGTAGGTTTCTGTCCAGAGCACCTACTGATCATGAGAGGGTAGAGCTTGGTTCATTGATCGTTTTGATATAAAGTACGTTAAAATCTGATGAACGGTTTAGGAGAAAAGTCAGTTTTAGTGAAAGACGTTCGAGAACCGAGAAAACGTAATTGTATCAACTTTGAGGCTATAATTACCATACTTAAACATTTTTAAAAGTTATAAAATTTTTGGATATTTTAGTAGGGTTGTCAGAGGACCATTACCAGTTGATCTTGCATTAAAATTCGGATTTGATATTTTCTGAGAATTTTTACAGTCGAGTGTGGTTATTAAGGGAAATGGTGGAATACACTAAAACTTCGATCGAGTTTAAAAGTGATTAAGTTCTTGGAACTTTTGGTGCGTAAAAGCTATGTCAAACATATATTATGTGTTAAGGGTGTTATTGTATAAAGATTAGGTGATTAAGTAGGATATATACTAACGGTGAACCTTTCGTTTCTATAGAGACGGGAGACGAACTCAGGATCATACCTACTCGCTTTAGAGATCCAGGCAAGATTTTTCTATCTCTACTTGGAAAATTATTTACCTTCAAAGAAAGATGATTTCATGGAATATATATGTGATTCTATTGTTACTATATTGTTGAGAATTTACTTCCTGACTTTGGGAATTAAAGAGAGATGGATATGGATATACAGATATGATTATACATAAAGTGAACATGCTTTATGATTAAAAGAATATGAAAGAATGGTATCAGTTGTTATTTAGGGTTATATGATTTATAATATTATGTTAAAAATATTCTTTTTAAATATTGTGATTTAACTAATATTATTTGATTATTATTTACTATTTCTAAGAAAAAAAGGGGATGGAATATTATATATATATATATATATATATATAAGTGTACTGGATTCCATTAAATACAGAGAAGATGTCTGAGTCATAATCAGAGTATTATGGCATAATCTTTAAAAGTGATGACATATGTGAATGAAAGTGGAAATGGAAATTGAAAGGAAAAATGTGGAATGGTATTGGTATAAATGGAATACTATTTTACAAAAAGAGGGGGATTGCAACAGAAAGCGTAAGAGGCTGTGTGCGGCACAGTCCAGCACTCAATATTTATTACGGACCAAGAGTTGCCGAAGGAGGATGTAGCAGGTAGCCTTCCTCCAGGGTTGATGACCGGATGGGATCATCCCTTCTACTAGTAGTAAACAGAGAGCAGGTACAGTCAGGCGACTGATCATCGTCCTACGTATCTGGCGCTAGCAGATATCCCCAAAACTTAAAAGAAAGAATTGATAATGGTTTCAGATCTGTATTCTGAAAAAAAATGGTATGAAATGATGGAATTGTTTTGATAGTAAGAAGAGAAACTGATTTTATATTATTTTTATATAATTGTTGTATAAAGAGGGAAATGGAAATATTGTATTGAGAGATGATGTGCAGATGATATTATCTTGAAATATTATGCTGAGGTGATATAATGGTTTTTAATTATTTTAGAAGAAAAACTGATATTATATTATTTTAGAAGAAAAACCGATATTATATTAGAAGAGAAGCTGATCTTAGAATGCTATATATTTCTTTTAGTATAAAAATATTTGGAAGGAGTAGTTATCAAATCAAAATAAATTCTTGTTATAATAATTATGATTTGTCTTCTGTTTATTATACATATATATTTATGTTTCTTTTGAAGCTAGTTTTTAAACTTATCTTGCTGAGCTATTATAGCTCACTCTTGCTATTTATTTATACAACAGCTAGGTCGCATGCCGATACTTCGCACTACACCCCGCAAGAGGGTAAGAGAAAGGCGACCTTTTGAGAGAACGCTGGCACCTATTCCTGAGGTAGCATATAGACAGACGGGTCCTGGTAGACATATGTACATTAAGTGTGTAAGCTCATGTAATAAACTTTTGGTTGTTGAAATGCTTCCTGTAGAAGTATTATTCACCAATGTACTTAGGAAAATTCTGGTTTGTAATAACTGTTTAACTCTACACTTTTAATATTGTGGATGTTGTTCTCTGAGCATATGACTGGTGTGTGTTAATTATATTAATGTGTGGGGTCTATTGTGTGAGTTTTATTATGCATTTATATTCCAGCTGTCAAGAGTAGAATTTTAATGAATGGAAATTGGACCGTGATGACCTGGATCCATGACCCCGGATCTAGGGGCGTCACAATCATAGAGCCATTGACATTTCTATAAAAGAGAGTTTTATAAATAGTACCTCGAATGAAGTGATTCTCTATAAGGAATTGTGAGAGTGTGTCATACCAGGCTCTAGGTGCTTGCTTCAGGCCATAGAGTGTTTTGAGTAGAAAGAACACATATTCTGGAAAGTCTGGATCTTCAAAACCAGGCGGTTGACTAACATACACCTCCTCCTCCAGAATACCATTCAGAAATGCACTCTTGACATCCATTTGATAGACTTTGAAATTGGCATGTGCTGTATAGGCCAGGAAGATCCTTATTGCTTCTAACCTTGCCACTGGAGCAAAGGTTTCTTCAAAATCAATTCCTTCCTCTTGACAGTATCCTTTAGCAACTAATCTAGCTTTATTCCTTGTGACTATGCCATTCTCATCCATCTTGTTCTTGAATACCCACTTAGTGCCAATCACTAATTTATCTTTAGGTTTGGGTACAAGTTTTCATACTTCATTTCTTTCAAACTGGTTTAACTCTTCTTGCATTGCTAAAACCCAGTCTGGATCCAGAAGAGCATGTTCAACTCTCTTTGGTTCCTCTTTGGATAGAAAACTGCTATATAAGCATTCTTTTTCTTTGTGGTTTCCTCTTTGGTTTAGCTCTTCTGGTTTGGACCTTTGCATTAGGATCTCCAATGATAAGCTCAAATGGATGATCCCTGGTCCATTTTCTTTGTGGTGGTAAGTTTGACCTTGATGAAGTGTCTTCATTTTCTCTGTGTTGATCATTATGGCTTGTTGTTGAGTTTTGATTGTGAGAAACTCCCCCTGAGTGTATGGCCCTCGAGATTGATGGAGTTCTTGCATATTCATCAACAGATGCTTATCTTTGATTTTCAACTGATGGTGTAAGTTGCTCTTCAACAGGTGGTTCATTATGCACTTCAACTGATGATCCTTGTCTGTTTCTCACACCATTTGATCTCCATTCTTCATCATCATCTTCACTTTCTTCACCACTTCTCTCATTCTCAAATGAGAGAGACTCATGAAAACCTTCATCTACTAGACCAGATATTTTCTTGTCATCAAAGACAACATGTATGGACTCCATTACAATGTTTAGTCTTAGGTTGTAGACTCTGTAGGATTTTCCAGCTGAGTATCCAACAAAGATAGCTTCATATGCCTTTGAATCAAATTTTCCAAGATGCTCACCATGATTTTTCAGTACAAAGCATTTGCATCCAAAGACATGCAGAAAGTTGATTGTTGGTTTCTTGCCTTTGAAAAGTTGATAAGGTGTCATGCCTTTTGCTTGATTGAGCAAAGAAATATTCTGAGTGTAGCATGGAGTGTTTATAGCTTCTGCACAGAAGTATGTTGGTAGCTTAGTGTAACACCCCATTGGTAGCTTAGTGTAACACCCCAAGATCCGGGGTCAGGGATCTAGGGTAGCACTACACCATAAAAGGCCTACGGCAACACCAAAAAAATGTTGTCGTAGGCCCGAAATATGTTGCCTTAAGCCTAAAAAACCCCAAAGGCAACATTTTGCTTGTGTTGCTATTTTGGCCGTTGCCTTTGGGGTCAAAGGCAACATTCTACTCCTCTAAGGCAACATCAGTTTTCTGTTGGCGTAGACTAGCTATGGCAACAATATATCAGTTTTTAGCAACATTATATTATGTTGCCTTTGGCTTAAATATTTTGCAAAAAGTTAGGACCCATCAGTGGGGCCGACTGTGGGGTCTACTGTGGGGACCATTGTGAGGCCCACTATGGGGCCCACTACGGGGACTGCCCACTATAGGGACCACTGTGGGGCCCACTGTGGGGCCCACTTTTATGACAACACAAATTTTGGCTATAGCAACATTTGATAGCAACATTTCTTAACATTATTTTTACTTTTTGCCAACATTTTATAGCCTCAATGGCAACACTTTTCTATTTTAAACAAAAAATCAGTAATATGAAAATATTCATTCCCTTAATAACCAAATCAACACAACATACATTAATTACCATCATAACAATCCATACAGATTCAATACAATCTCAACCAACAACCAAAATTCAGAGCAAAAGGCATAAAAGCCAGTGCCACAAGTACATAAAACTACAATCACTACAATCTTAATTACTAAGTACATAAGTCTAACATAATAGCAAAAGACGTTGTATAACATAACATATGGCAAAACATCACCATCAAAGAGCTCTGGTTTCTTCTCTGAAGACAGTTGTACTTCAACTTCCTCAATAGCACCACCAGTATTATACATGTCCAGCAAACCTATTGCAGCGAAGGAAATGCTTGGTTGATTTCCTGAAACAAAGACATCAATTACTGAGTCTGCGTTCACTTGGGAAATAGATGGTAAGTAACATATATGAATGACACTTATTCAATTGCACCACATGACAAGCTGAAGAATAAAATGTAAGTAAATAGACATGTAGTTATACATAACAAAAAATCGCAGTGACTTCTTTAGACATGTAGTTGTACATGAAGTCTGTTGCTAGAGAAACCTGCATAAAAAAATTAAATAGATATAAACAGCGATACTGATATTCATAGATTAAATTTATAAAGACTGACAACATACCTTTTCATATAGTTTCTGAGCTATTCAGAGCAATCTGCACATAATAGAAGACACAGTGAATAAATAATAGTAATGATATCTTAAATGACTGTCCATTGCAGCCTACAATTTTACAGAGCCTACAAAAGATGGATCCATGAGTTACTCATACATAAAGCAATACTTGAGTAGTTACAGAGCTGTTTCCATCTACAATGCAACTTACGTGGTAAATTATTGCATTATAAATTCTTATTGGATAGGATATGATGATGTGGATGCTTATGCGAAAGATTTGGGACTTCTTGGTTATAATGTTTGGCCTCACTAGTATTAGAGTTTTGTGTTAGCTTATACAAATGCCTTTGCAAACAGCTTACTTCAATTATAAATATATGTGGAACAATTAAAAAACCAGGAAGTTATGGACACTAAATTGTTTGAATGAAAAAATTTCCAAAGCTACTTGGAACTAAAGCATTTTCCATATTTAATCACTCATTTACCTTAACAGCTGGGTTGGAAGACAAACATGAAAAGAGAAAAAGGTGGATGCGGATTGTTTGGCCTGCAGCAGCTGTAATTGCCTTTGTACTGGGCACCGTGATACTCCTGAGAAGAAGAGTAAACATATTAAAAGGTAGACTAATCTACATTTATTTGGAGAAATTGAATAATCAAGAAAATAAAGAAAAAATTGTATTACTGAACTGTGAAACCATAAAAGAAAATACTGAAACAAATCACTCTTAAATGTATAACGAATGAAAAACCTAAACTTCTGTCTTATGGCTCAATAAACCAGCTTTTACATAGAGGAAGGTCATCGTCTCCTAATCCTCAAGTATTCAATTTTGCTGTAATAAAGGAAGCAACAAACAACTTTTCAATGAACAACAGGCTTGGAGAGGGTGGACACGGACCTGTTTACAAGGTAATTCTTTTAAATTCTGAACACTTATAAGCAATGGCCATGATTACCAAAACATATGCCTTTCCGCACACACATAAAACAATAGTAAGAAACAAACTAAGATATACCTCTACTTACTAAACCTGCTTACAATCTCTTTAGGGAATACTGCGAAATGGACAGGAAATAGCAGTAAAAAGACGCTCCCTAAATTCCAAACAGGGAGTTGAGGAGTTTGAGAATAAGGTTACACTTACAGCAAAACCATACCACGGTTATGCTTGGACACTAGTTACCAACTTGTTAGTAGGTATTCCTCTCTTAATCCACGGAGAGCCAATTGAATTGTGTGCGGGATTAACTAGTGTCCAAGCAAAACCGTGGTATGGTGAGACCTAGATAACAGTAAGGATGTTTAATAGGATAACATAATTTCCTCACTTTCTAACTGATACATCTGTTATGTGAGAAGTGAAATTACAATTTAATTTTCAGTTTGGGACTTACTTTCAATTATACCTAGATGTACAAACATAGTCTATAATGCATAAAATAGTTCCTTACTCAAATAGTTCCTTTTTTCAAAGATATTTTACTATAGTGGTCAAAGGAACCTGGTGTCTAAATTCTTAAGACAGTACAATATATCTGGTGACTATCACCGCCATATTAATTATAGTATGACCACATATAGAACCAATCTCCCTTCTTTTTGTGATAAGTAGCATGTAGTATGATACAAAAAACTTGATAAATCCTAACAAGAAGCAAAGTAGCAACCATAACAACTTATACCATAAGTTAATTTCAGATAGAAATGACATATCACAATTAATGAGACATACCAATGACACCATAACAGGTGGTGACATATTTAAGCCCTCCTGTGGACATGTTACCCTCATGTATTCTTCGCAATAGATCAGAGCATTCCCTTTCTGTATATGTGGTAGGATCTTCACAAACATTGAGCTCCAATGGCTCCATCCTGTCAATCTTTAACACTCTCCAGTATGTTCTACTTTTGTTCCTTCCAACCATATAAAAATTCTGTAGTAAAACATTGGAAAGTAATTTAATAGGATGTGGGACACATGGAAAACAGAAAAATCACCTCTGCTAGGAACATACACAATCTCTCTCCCCGTACTAAAATTAACACTAGGATTATACCTCCTTAACAAATCCGAACCATTCATCCCCGAACTAAAATTCAAAACAACAGGTAAGATAAAAATGCACACATACAATTAAAACAAGTCCAAATCTAGTTCCTTCTTTCCACCCTTGCCTTTTCAATAACTGCATAAAGAAACAACAGTTCAGATAAATATACACACATACATATATCAATCGATCAAAAAAAAGAGTACCTGAAAACCAATATTAGAGGAAGCGATTGATGCCGAACCCGAATCTACATCAAACCCTAACCCGATTCTGTTATTTGACATCATCTTCACCTCACAACCCGATTGAAGATCCAAACCCGACTCCGTATCTTCAATTCAGTAAGAAAAAACAACAACTCGGTTTCAATATCATCCCTGAGACATCAAAAATACAAATTGAAAGTAATCCTAAATTAAACAAACATATGTATGTATAGATAATATGTATATATGTATAGAAAATAGTCCTAAACTGAAAAAGTCGTAAATTAAAAAAGCATATTAATAGAAGAAAATTGAAGAGTGTATATTATATGTATGTATGGATAATAGTAGATAGAAGAGTGTGTCCTTGCTAGAGTCGGAGAAAAAGAGAGAGACGAGGAGAGAAAGAGAGAGTGAAAAAATGAAAAGATGAAGTCGAATGAAAAAGGAAAGGAGAGGCGGTCAGTCTGAAAATCTCAAATAAGGCGGTATTTTTGCCGCTTCCAACTTCTCCCAAATTTTCATCTTTTTTGTCTTTTATAAGATTTGAAAAAATAATTTAATCTTTCATTAAATATTTAATTCTTTTATATAATCTAAAATATTGTATTTAAATATTTTTAATGATATACGAAAATAATTTTATTTTAATGATATATTAAAATATATTTAGAAAAAAAATCATTTGAAAATTTTTATTTAATAATATTTAATGAACAAAAAAATATAATTAAAAATATAATTATTCACCTTCAAATGTTTTAATATTTTTGATAAAATAATCACTTTTATTGGAATATTCTAGATTTTTATAGATGTTAATCATGTTCGATTTTTTTTAATGATATGTTAAAATATATTTAGAAAAAAAATTAATTTAAAATTTTTGTTTAATAATATTTAATTGACATAAAATTAAAATTATTCATCTTAAATTATTTTTATATTTTTAATGAAATATTCTTGATTTTTATAAAAATTTCTTGATTATTTTTGTCCAAATAAATTAATTTTATGTGAAAAAAGGTAAAAAAAATTATTTTTAGTAGAAAGTGTAAAATTTTGTTCATTACAAAATTATGGCAACACATTTTCATACCTACAGCAACATGCCAACACTTTTGTTCTATAGTAACATAATTTTGCTACCTGAGGCAACATAAAAATGACAATGTTGTGTTAGCCAAAAACATCATGGCAAAGGCAACATATTTGATGGCAACACATGCTCCAAATGTTGTGGTAGGCCTTTTATGGTGTAGTGTAGTCACGATCCATTTACTCCTTGTCTTACCTGTATTACTTGCAATGTACACAATTCAACTGCTTGCGACCCCACAATATATATCTCACACACACACACAGGTTAGAGTCTCAGAAACGACACAATACAACAACTGCGGAATAAATAATTTTTATTACAATACCCAAATGTCTTTTGAATCTGTCACTGATACAACTTCTAAATAATATTACATTACCAACTAGCCTTCTGATGTTCACAATCCTCTAATACCATTCATATCTGTATATAGGATGAATACCAAAAGCTGCCGCCTGATTTGTCTGGTCCGTACTACTCTCGGGATCACTGCTAGAAACTGTTTATGGAAATGCCTTGCGAGGTGTGTGCCGTCCCATTGGCATCCTGCTTCGCTACTATATAATATATATAAAACAATAGCAAGAGTGAGCGATGGCTCAGCAAGGTAATGAAAGTATGGCATAATTCTGCCTTTAATTTAAACCTCAAAATATATAGCGGGTATAAGACAATAATTGTCCAAAATATCTTGATACTGAAATTATTCCCTTAACGGGATATATTCAAAATCATTACTATCATAGTACTTCAAATATCATTATCATAATATCTTTGCAATCTTTTATTATTCATACCATGAACAAAGTTCTAGTATTATATAAAAGATGAAGTTACAAGGTAACTCAAAATAGATATATATATATATATATATATATATATATTCCGTAGAAATATCTGCTATGCAAAAGTATAAGACAGATATCCACATATAACAAAAAGGGATATCGTAAAACAAATATTGCAATGACAGTTTGGAACACTTTTCAAACCCCTGCCAACCTGAAAGAAGTCTCTTCGATACGTGTTGCGGGAGATACCCGTCATCCTGAAAGAAGTCTCTTCGATACGTGTTGCAGGAAATATCCAAATTTGGATGATGAACTAATACTGGAGTATTGTCGCGCCAGACGACACCACCTTACGATGATCAGTCGCAGGTCGTGCATCTCAAGATTTGTTTCTCTACATGTAGAAGGAAGAACATATGGACACCACCATACACCGGATCTCCCTAGCCAACGGTTGGGCATAGTTGGGACCGGCGCCACTCGGACCCTATTTCAAGGATGGACTGTCCCACAGCCTCTTACACCAATTTTAATGATGGACTGTCCCACAGCCTCTTACACAAATACTCCTAGTTCGAGTAAATCCATGACTCTGAAACGTAAAGTTCGTCCCCCTTTCCCCAAGTATAATACTTGTTGATAGGACTCCACAAAGTAGTCATATCTAGTTGGAAAAGAAAATTCACCAATATTTCCCGAGCTATTGCTCGTTAATGGATATCGACTTGTTCCAACAATCTTACTCCTCGAATGATGAGGAAGTAATAAGGAGAATCTTTTTGATGAATAGCAACCAAGTTGCGAGTGAAAAGAATAGTTTCAAAAGATTATGACCGGGCAGTCAAACAAAATAAATAACAGTTCTCAAGTAAGGTTTCCTTATATTTTGAAAGTTTTGAGCGAGCATTTAAATCCTCCTATGAGATAGATTTAAATGGAAAATAAAGTTTTGGGAACCTCTCCTTGATAAAAATAATCATAATACAACTCAGAAATATTTTACATAATCTGAAAGTCAAAGATAATTTTGAATAAGAGAAATCATCTTTAAAACTAGTTAAAAGTAGTAAATAAATATTCAAATGATATTTATTAAATCATAAATAATTAAAGAATATTTATAGACAAAAAAAATATTGCTCATAGATAATCCTCGAATGAATATATAAAAATATTCACTAAATAAATAAATCCTTGATTCAATACTCAAAATAATGTTCATTAAATAATCAAAACCCCAAATGAATATTCAAAAATGATAGTCGTCTAATAAATAAAACCTCAAATGAATATTCATTTAATAATTAAAACCTTAAATGTATATTCAAAATAATATTCATTTAATAAAATAATAATTGAATAATAATTATTCAATATTCTCATCAGAAAATAATCCCAAGAAATACAAAAATATCGACTCCCGGTCTATCATAAAGAATATGGAACATATGCCCTACACTAAGGGTCTTTGTAAAACCTGGCTTATAACTAATATCTCGTATCTAACTTATAAGCCAATAATCAAATCATTGCTCAAGTACCACAATATATACTCTCGAAAACCGTTATGCTTTCCACTAGCATATATATCAGAAATAATATTCAAATAGTATTTCCCGATTGAGATAATACTTCAAATAACATTCCTCGAAAGATATAGTAAGCAAATATCATTCCTCGAACGTCATCATATTTAAATAACAGTCCTCGAATGCTTTCCAAGAAGTAAATACTTTATGGAAATATCATTAATGTTTATAAATAACATTCCCCAAAATAAATAATAATATGCCGTTGGAATCTCTCCGGGTTTCCACAACTATCACTATATCTCAAAATACTGACTCCCGGTTTAGAGTCGAAAACAATGGATATGCTCTTATCTCTAGAGCTACAAGGTATACCGGTTCATAATTACTTAACTCAGAAGATCATATATAAACTAAAGGTCAAATTCTATTTCAACAGGAAATAAGATATATCACCAAACTGTACAATTTTATACATGGCAAAAGCAGTTTTATAATCAATACTTCAAAGTATAGATTTAGAAAACTTGCCTGATGCTCGAGAAGTGATAGGGGTTCGCGACAATGTCATTCCATCTAGACAAAGTCAAATGAAAAAAAAAACATACTGTTAATCCCCTCGATAATCCACTTATAACTCAATGCTTAAACACATAGGCGAAACACAACCAAAGCACAATTTGCTCATACTAGACCCACACTAAGTCCATGTTAGTCGACAATTACTTGAGTCATAAGTTTGGTTCGAAATCAATAATCGAATTCAATTTATACTAAACCATTTACAACATTGGTTTCTAAGTCGTGTTCTTAGTGGTTTTCACTTGCGCAACCTCTGCTATTTTATTTTTATAAAATCGTAAAATAATCCTTTAGACTCGAAACCACTTTTCATACTTTCCTAACTGACCTTAGTATTTATCCTCAAAATATCACATTCAAATTCCATTTTTAAGGGTCTCAAACTTAACCTCAAAGTTGATACATTTCTGCGACATAATCTCTCGAACCACTTTTACGAAAACTAGCATAATTCTTAAACTGTAAACTCGTTTAACTCGATTCTTTTGGTAAAACAAACTAGACAACCATATCTTTGTAACCATAGGAAGTGGTGAGTCTCAAAATGGTCCTATGATCTCGGGCCTTAATTATTTTAGGGATTAACGAAATTTCGCCATTACGACGGCTATAACTCGAACGTTTCAATTTTGTCACAACACAACCAAGCCACACCGGGCATATCATACATCCATATCTCAACCAAACACTCTTACATGACCTCTAAGGTCAGTGGTGTGGCTACATTCCAACACCAACCATTTTTCATATTTTACAAAGTTAAATAACCACTAAAACACTTAAACATGATCTCTTAAGCATATAACATCAAAACAATCATCAAAACTCATATGAACTCAAAGGGTGGGTTAGGGTTTTACCTTCCTTGACACTCTAGGAACACTAGCAGAGCTTGTCACACCTTCGTATGGTCTTGGATAGTTTCAACAAAGCCTAAAAGCTATGAACAAAACATGAAACAATCTTAAAACACTATTCATCATCACTTTTGTAAAAATCATAGAAAATCGAAAAATAAGAGTTTGGCTCTAAAATTTTTACCACATCTTGTTCTCTTCATAAGATTTCTTTTGAGTCCTAGATCATCCAATTTGAAGCTTCCTAGCTAGGGTTTTGAACCTGGTTTTCCTGCTGGACCGAAACTGTGAAGGAATAGGCAGGTTCGGTTCTTCAACTTGAGGAAGCGATTTTACTAGGCTACACTCCTTTGTTGGCTATGAAATTTTGAACGTGTGTTCTCCATACAATTAGGAGGTTATGGTTAAAATTTGGTGATTTTAGAATGGGTAGAAGTGGAGATATGAATTTTTCTTTGAGTTGTGTTCTTGTTTGGCAGATTGGAGAGCCTTGTGTTTATCTTGCTTTATCTCTTGAATAATGATGTATATCCCTTGTTTCTATCCCTTTACATCAGATCCTTATCCTTTACTTAAGTGTGTTTGAAGTCCACCAATCCTAGGGTGCCATGTGTAATGCTTAAAACAAGTTGATCCATTAATAATTGCATGGTAGTCCTTGGTTTCTAGCACTTTGCATCCAAGTCCTTCCTTCCTATTCTTATTTGCACCAAGGGGCTTCCTTCTCTTGCACACTAATATCACTTAATTTCAGCTCCTAACTTGGGTTGGGCCGAATTTGGGCCTTTGCTATTGCTCTAGGCCTTTTTGTTTGGGCCTCGTTCAAAGTTCTCTAGTCGTTTGATTCATCGTATGATTTCTGTGATCGTTTCTGTGGTTTCTTTTCTGTAATTCTCTTGGATATATATTATCATCTCCCAAATCATATATTAGTGATAGGGTGGTTCTAATCCTCAAGTAAATATTAAATCCAATATCCTTGGTATATTCTCTTTATCTCAGAAATTGCTCTTCCGGTTTCACAAGTGTTCTCGAACTCGTTTGCATTCTCTTCGCTCTAGGATTATATTCTCAATCCTCCTTCCTTCTCATAATATGTCCTTCCTTGGACTTCCAATATATAATATTCTTAATCCATGATTCGTTTGCTTGATCGCTTAATCTCGTTATAAAGTCTCGGCAGTTTCTAGAACGTTCGTTTCAGTGTTTCGGTAGTTTTCGTTCTGAATTCTCAAATCAAATATAATAAAATTCCAAAATATTGAATCCTAAATTCCTCAAATTTAATATCTCATTTCTTGATAATACTAATATATCATTCACTGCCCGGTCAAATATCATACCAAAATAGAAATTGGAATTTCTGAATTCCGATCGTCTTTACATACACTTATTTACTCCGTAGATCACTAATATGACTTCGAAATATCCATACCATGTCCCGTACATAGGTTGACACGAAAAGTTTCATAGTCTACAAAATCACTATTCATCCATGAAAAACACTATCCACACATGAAAACACTATTCACTGATGCACTTGATCGTAATAAAAAAGTTTTAATTCTATCAAAAATTCGGGTTATTACAGTCTCCCCTCCTTAAAAGGATTCCGTCCCGGAATCAGTTTAGGAATAGCTGGGGGTACTTTTCTCCCATTGCACTTTATAATTCCTAGGTGGATTCTTTATGTAACACCCCCAGATCCGGGGTCAGGGATCGGGTCGTTACGGTCTCATAACTCATACATAATACTTGACTTGAATCCAAAATCAATAAGTAGCATGCTGTGACCCCACAATAATATCCACTCTCACACACACACACAGAGTTATAGTCCCAGAGATGAAATTGAAATAAGTCTTATGTAAAGGGGTTTATGAATAAAAGTTATTACAAGCCAAAAGGATAACATCATAAGTTTAAAAGTTTTGCCGTTGATTACATTAATTATACATATAGTTAAATAGGAAACAAAAGTTGTCTATCTATGCTACCTCAGCAATGGCGGCTAGCATCTCAGCGGAGAGTTCGGTGGGTCGGGTAACCCGATTGCGCCGAGTGCGCCTGACGTGAGCCATCTGTCCTAGCTGTTGTTGTGACATAATAAATAAGCAAGGGTGAGCAATAGCCCACCAACAACAATATAACTGAACAGTGATGACATATATATATGTACAGCAGTTCAAACATCTTTGTAACCATATGCCATAATAATGCCAGTATAAGGTAAATGATGAAGTTCAAAACTTATATATTCCAATTATGAATACTTTTCCAATACTGCCAACAATAATAATGTTGTGGAAAATAAATGAATCTGAATGATGAACTAATGCAAGAGTATTCACCGCGCCCAATGTTCCAATCCTTACGATGATCAGTCGCAGATTGTACAGCTCAATTTAGATTTACTACCGGTAGAAGGAAGAGCTGACGGATTTACTTGTCTACCGCCCTGTTAGATCTCCCCGGCCAACGGTTGGGCCAATGGGATGGACCGGCGCTACTCGGCCTCTTACACAACTCCAAGTTCGAAAAGAAGATCATGATTATAAATGCAAAGTTCGTCCCCCTTTCCCCAAGTATAGTACTTGTTGATAAGACTCCACAAAGTAGTCGTATCTAGTTGGAAAGGAAAATTCAACATTTTATCTCCCAAGCTATTGCTTGTTAGAGGATACCATCTTGTTCCGATAATCTTACCCCTCGAATGATGAGAGGGTGCACAGATGCAATAGATAGCATTTCTAGTTGCGAGTGAAAAGAATACTTTTCGAAAGATTTATGACCGGGAAGTCATCAAGATAAATAACATTTTTCAAGTAAGGTGCTCTTATTATTTGGAAGATAGATTCGAAGGAAGAATGACATTTTGAGAACCTTTCTTGATATAATATTAATAATAATCCGACTTCGAAGAAATTTTATAATTATCGAAGGTCAATGATAATATATGAAGTCATTTCAGAGTATTAGATAAATATTCGGAGAATATTTATTGTATCAGAAATAATTACAGAAGGCTTATGACTACGAGCGAATATTTAAATCGGAGTATTTCTTAGAATACTTCTCGAATAAATAAGGAGGAAATATTTTTTTTTGAATAATTAAATAATTAAATGAATATTCAAAATAATATTCGTTCAAATAATAATACTTGAAAGTAATCTTGAAATAATATTCGATAAATAAATAGAACATCAGATAAATATTTAAAATAATATTCATTAAGTAAATAGGAACTTAAATGAATATTCACAAAGTAATATTCATTTAATGAATAATATTCTAAATGAATATCAAAAGAATATTCATTCAGTAATCCAAGCTTTAAAAAAATATTCGAAATAATATTCGATAAATGAATCGACTTTGAATGAATATTTAAAAATAATATTCATTGAATAAATAACGTTCAAATAATTATTTGAAGTAATGATCGTTAATTAAATAATCTCGGACGAATATTTATAGTGATATTCGTCAACCAAATAATGGAAATTATTTGCTTAAATATTTCCCTCGAAAGTAATTACGATGTATCAAGAAGTACTGACTCCCGGTCTATATTCAACGAATACGATATATATATGCCCTTCTCTGAGGGACTTATCAACAACCGGCTTATAACAGATTATTCGATATCTTGCTTATAAGCCAACAACAATTCAAGGAACAGGTATCACAATATATTTTGAAAGTAGGCATGCATGCTATGGCATATGTAACACAAAATCAAATCATATATATATATATATATATATATATATATATATATATATATTCAAAACAACAGCCTTTAAAAATGATTTAGAACTTGCCTGGTAATCGAGCACGAGTAGGGGTAGTGGTAGTGTGTCCCGGGTCAGCTCGGCGATCTATAAATAATCAAAGTATTCGAGGTTAATCGCTTAACACTTTTAAAAAGGTTAAGTATCAACTTAAGTCGAAACATGTTTTCGAATTATCTCGTTATACCCCTGTTTGGTGTAACTCTTTTTATTACCGATACGATACGACATTTGTTCGTCATTAAGACATGTCACCAAACTCACACCTAGTGTATACTTAAGTCGTATAAGTTCTAAATTCAATCGATTACGAACCAAGATTATACCTCGAGTTTTATCGCTCGTTTTCTAAGTTATAACCAAAGTTATACTTTTAAGGGGTTCGTTCGCGTTTAACCTTGATTCAAACATTTTTATAAAATCGAAAAATGATCCAATTCACATGAGGTTTTCTCTCACACCTTCCTTTCTACCTCTATTATTTAATTACCAAGATTCGCCACTGAATTACGTATTTTACGAGGGTTCAATTTTAGTTACGAATTCTCGTTTACGGTTTCGAACTACTTTTAGTATACCGGCCATAACTCCTAAACCGTAAGTCGAAACACTTCGATTCTTTCGCCAAAATGTTTTATGTTCAGAAACCTTTGAGTATAGTTCATAAGTTTGTCAAGAACAGAAAGTTATGGTCACTGTCTTGATCGGATTCTTAAGGTTAATGAAAATCGGGCATTACGACGGCTATATATCGAACGTTCTAAAAATCATAACAATTCAACCAAGCCACACCGGGCATCCAAACAACTTATACACATAATAATCATCTCAACAAGTCTAGAAGCTACTGATCTTAGCATCAATATCATCATGCTTCTTAAATCCCTAAATTATTAACTAAGCATGCTTATAACATGAACATAATCATAACTAAGCTAGATCCATCAAGAGCATGCTTAAAACTCAAAGTAGATCTAGGGTTTTCAAGTCTTATACCTTCCTTGGAGTATGTACTAGCCTCACAAAGCTTGGTAGGGTCCTTGGATAGCATTAAGTTAGCTAGGATCAACCATGAAAACAAGAAAAACAAAGATTAGTTCTTGAAAACACTATTCATCATCATCTTTGATGATTTATTTGAAAATGGAAGAAGATGAATTTGAAGCTGAAATTTCTAGGGGATCTAAGCTATGATATAAAGTACTCACCACAAATATTTCAAGATCAAATGATGGTTGGAAGCCTTACTTCTAGCACATTGGCCGAAAGTTTCAAGAAAGAAAGGAAAATGGAGAGTTCTTTGTGTTTGCTTGGTTGTTTTATGATAATAATGCATAAAGTGATCTTTTGCTAGATAATATCTCATCTTGGTGTGTTTGTGGAGTGTGATGTCATGGATGAGGCATTTGGCAAGACATGTGTTATGTTTTGAATGGTTATAAGCTAACTTAGTGTTTGCTTTTGCTAAGTACTAGTTTCCTTACTAAGTATCCTAGTTACTTGAGTCCACTTGGTTGCTAGATCTTTTCTAGTGGCTTATGCATGACTCTTGCTTCTTTTGCTTGTTTCTTTTGTCCGGTTATTGCTCATTTCGATTGATCGTTCGTAGGAATATTTCACGGATTTCTAATTAGGGTTTACCGGGAATCTTCTTAATATTAATACTATCATTCTCCATCTTTCTTACTAACTTTCGAATTTATATTCCTTAAATCCCTTCGTTAAATTCTTAAGTCTATCGGTGTCCAGGGAACTCTCGAAGAAAATAAAAGTGCGGTTTTTCAGAATCCGACAACTTTTACATACACTTATTTTCCCCCTGGATCACTAATACGAACTCGGAAATCCGTTCTGAATACTTCTATATAGTGTCGTCTCATAATATTCTTACTTCAACCAAAAACACTATTCATTCTTTATTCTTTACTTATTCTATTAGGGTTGTACAATTGTAACACCCCCAGATCTGGGGTCCGGGATCCGGTCGTTACGGTCTCCAATTCTGTCCACAATACTTGAACTTACCTCAACATAACATAAAATAATTTTCATCTTTATGACCCAACACAACAATATAAAACACACCCGTTATAGTCCCAGAGATGAAATCAGAGTAACAATTAAATTTTATTAAACACATTATGAGTTCTTACAACCCAAAAGAGTTACAATATGAATACATACTCTTTGCCATCCATTTACATAAGTCATACTAGTCCATATATTTGGTACTGAAAGAATGAATCTATCCTACCAATAGCTTTCTCTTCGGCTCTTGTAGTCTCATCGTCCTCACCAGCATCGAGTGCGCCTTATGCGAATCATCTGGTCTAGCTGTTGTTGTGATATAATAATAAAGCAAGGGTGAGCAATAGCCCACCAATAATAATATTTAACTGAACGATAATATATAATAGTTCAAAAGTATTTTTCAAACCATATGCCATGCATTTACGGAAATGATGCCCGAATAACATGAACGATGAAGTTACGAGGTAACTCAAAATGCATATATAGGTGGGAATATCTGCTATGTCAAAGATAAGCCAGATAGTATCATTTATCATATAAAGAGGAACTTGCAAGGAAAATATTGCAATCCCAGTTTTTAACATTTTTCGAAGTCCTACAACCTGAAAGAAGTCTCTTCAATACGTGTTGCGGAAGACACCGTCAACCTGAAAGAAGTCTCTTCGATATGTGTTGCAGGGAATTCCCAATTTGGGAGATGAACCAATACTGGAGTTATCACGCGCCAGCTGTCCCACTCCCTGATGATCAGTCGGGGATGGTACAGCCCAATATAGTTTACTACTGGTAGAAGGAAGAACTGACGGCTCCACTTGTCGATGGCCTTTAATAGTAACTCCCTGGCCAATGGTTAGGCCTTGTGATGGACCACGTGACTCGGCCTCTTACACACGACTCCTAGTTCGAATAAATCCACAGCATTGAAACGTAGAGTTTGTCCTCCCTTCCCCAAGTGAAATACTTGTTGATAAGACTCCACAAAGTAGTCGTATCTAGTTGGAAAGGAAAATTCACCAACATTTCCCAAGCTTTTGCTTGTTAATGGATTTCAACTTGTTCCAACAATCTTACCCCTCGAATGATGAGAAGGTGCACACAGACTTAATGAGTCCATAGCAACCAAGTTGCGAGTGAAAAAGGTAAATTATGACCGGGAAGTCAACAAGATAAATAACCTTTCTCAAGTAAGGTTCCCTCATAATTTAAGAGATAGATTCGAGTGAAGAATGGAATCTTGAGGACCTTTCTTAATATACTATTAATCGTAGGACTTCGAAATATTTTACATAATATTTGGAGGTGAAAGATAATCTCCAAATAATATAAATCATTTTAAAAAGAATTTAAAAGAATTAAATAAATATTCCAAGAATATTTATTAACTCAATAATAATTACGGAATATTATTAAATCATAATATTGCTCGTAAGTAATCCTCGAATGAATATATAGAATTATTTACTAAATAAATCACTCCTTAAATGAACGTTCAAAATAATATTCATTAATAATTAGACTCCAATAAGTATTTAAAATAATATTCAATAAATGAGTCAAACTTTAAATGAATATTTGAAAATAATATTCATTTAATAAATAATCTTCTAAATGAATATCCAAATAATATTCATTTAGTAATCTAAACCTTAAAGGAATAATCGAAATAATATTCCTTAAGTAAATAGAATTTCCAATGAATATTTTAAAATAATATTCATCAAGTACATAGACCTTAAATGAATATTCGAAAGTAATATTCATTTAATAAATAACATTCTATTGAATATCAAAATAATATTCATTTAATAATCAACTCTAAATGAATATTCGAAACTAACATTCATTTAATATCTCTCAACTGAGATAATACTCAAATAACATTCCTCGAAATATTTCCAAGTAATTGATACTTTATGGAAATATAAATAATGTTTAATAATAACATTCCTCAAGATAAATAATAATCTGCCGTTGGAATCCCTCCGGGTTTCCACGACTATCTATATATCTCAAAATACCGACTCCCGGTCTATATTTAAAAATGAATATCATATGCCCTTCGCTAAGGGTCTTATCAAAACAATCTGGCTTATAACTGATAATTCGTATCTAGTCTATAAGCCAATATCAATTCAGGGAACAAGTATCATAATATAATTTGACAACAGGCATGCATGCTATGGCATATGTAAAATGGCAATCGCATATATATATTATCACAACAACAGGTTCAAAGTTTTGAACACTTGCCTGGTAATCGGGTGTGGGTGGAGATAGCGTGTCCTAGGTCTGCTCGATGATCTATAAATAATCAGAACATTCGAGATTAACCACTTAACACGTTTTAAAAGTCTAAGTATAACTTCACTTAAATCGAAACACGTTTTCGAATTATCTCGTTATACACCTTTTTGTGTAACTCTTTTTATTACTGATACGATCCGACATTTGTTCGTTATTACAACATGTCATCGTACCCACACTCGGTATATACTTAAGTCGTATAAGTTCTAAAGTCGATCGATTACGAACCGAGATTATACTTCGAGTTTTATCGTTCGTTTTCTAAGTGTTTTACCAAAGTTATAACCAAGCGGGTTTTTAGGGGTTCGTTCGCGTTTAACTTCGATTCCAACATTTTTATAAAATCGGAAAATGATCCGTTTGATATGTGATACCTTCCTTATGACCCCTAGTATTTATTTACCAAGATTCGCCACTGAGTAACATGCTTTACGAGGGTTCAATTGAAGTTACGAACTTTAATTACGGTTCCGAACCAATTTTAGTAATTTGACCATAACTCCTAAACCGTAAGTCGGAATGTTTCGATTCTCATGCCAAAACGATCTATGGCTCGAGATCTACAAGGACATGTCATATAATCAACCAGGTCCGGAACTAATACCAACTGTTATGAACTGATTCTTAAGGTCTAACGAAAATCGGGCATTACGACGGCTATAAATCAATCGTTTCAAAATTGTTTTCAACACAACCAAGCCACACCGGGCATCCATACATCTTATACACATGCTATTCATCTCAACAAGTCCAGAAATATTACACTTCACCATCGTGTGCATCATTTTACTTAAATCACTAAACCACTAACTAATCATGCTTATAACATCACCATAATCATAACTAAGTTAAAATCCATCAAGAACAAGCATAATCTCAAAGTAAGGGTTAGGGTTTCATGAGTTCCATACCTTCCTTGGTGTGTGTAAGACCTTACTAAGTCTTGAATAATCCTTGTACAAACTTAACCAAGCTTAGATCATCCAAGAAATCAAGAAAACAAAGTTACTTTCTTGAAAGTTACTATTCACCCTAAACTTGTAAAAATCATAGAAAATCGAAAAATAAGAGTTTGGCTCTCAAATGTTTACCACATCTTGGCCTCATCATAAGCTTTGTTTTGAGTCCTAGTTCATCAAATTTGAAGCTTCCTAGCTAGGGTTTTGAGCCCCCTTTTCCGCTGGACAGAAACTGTCAGGACAGGGCAGTTTGGTTTCTTCAACTTGGGGAGGAGATTTGACTAGGCTATACTCATTAGATTGCCATGAAATTTTGAGCGAATATTGTCCATGGAGTGGAGAGGCTGTGGTCAAAATTTGGTAATTTTATCATGGATAGAAATGGAGATATGAATTTTCTTCTTTGAAGTGTTCTTGCTGGGCAGTTTGAGAGAATGAGAGGAATGGAGTTTGTTTTGCTTGCTTTGATCTCATCCTTGTCCAAAATGCATTATTGATGATAATATCTAGCATAAAGCTACTTTATTAAAGTGCTTTGCTCATCTATGATGCAATCCAAGGGACAAGTGTTGTGATTTTGTGGTGGAAAGGTGTCATGCAAGCTAACTAAGTGATTTGGTTTCTAAAGATGCTAGTTACTTTGTAACTACTTAGTTACTTGATCTTATCTACTTGCACATGCATGTATCTTGGCTCTCTGCTTGTCTCTTTGTCCGGTTATTACTTAATTTGATTGATCGTTCGGAGGAATAACTCATTCGTTTCTAGTTAGGGTTTTACCGTAAACCGTCTTAATATTTATACTATCATCCTCCATTCTCTTTAATAATTCTTGAACCTATTTTCCTTAAATCCCTTCAATAATTCCTTAAGTCTTTCAGTGTCCAGGGAAATCTCGGGGAAAATGAAAGTGCTGTTTTTTCAGAATCCGACAGCTTTTACAAACATTCTTTTTCCCCCTGGATCACTAATACGAACTCAGAATTTCGTTCCGGGTACTTCTATATAGCGTCGTCTAATAATATTCCTACGTCCACCAAAATCACTATTCACCACTTATTCTTTACTTATTCTTTTAGGGTTATATAGATGTCCCGGTTCTCTTTCGATCGTTCCTTAACCCTTTTACGGAACCAATGGACTGATAACAGATCTCGATTTGGATGACACAAGAATAACCTTCCCCCTTGGAATGATCAAATCTTAATTTCCTAGGAGATAGATAATTCTTATCTAGATTGTCAACCAATAGCATTCTTCATGACATATAAGTATTTGAATCCATATCTATTCCATAATAAAAGTTTTAATTCCTACAAAAAATCGGGGTTCTTACAGTCTCCCCTCCTTAAAAGGATTCCGTCCCGGAATCAGGTAGGAAACAAGAGTCGTTCGTCTGTCGTTTCACCTTTCAGCTTCCCGGTCGATTCTTAATCGTTCTACCCTTTCTCAGCACATCTACTGGTGCTACAATACGTACTTTATCATTTTTCCACCAACTTTGCTAATTTTCGTACAACACATTATCCGGTTTATGCTCTTACTCAGTCCTATCCTATTATCCTTATTGATATCCGCAGTGGCTTTGGTATCACTATCATGCTGCGAATTCGAAGATAACGTCGCTCGCACTGTGCATTTCATGATCGCTTTAATCTTCGCAATCTCGATCAATATAGAGAAGTGGAAAGATTTATTGAGAGATCACTATGATCAATTGAACATTTGTTATATTGCATAGTTAGTACAGAAGGGGGCCAGCCTTTAGTACTTGACAAGCAATTAAACAAGTTATGGTATTCCACTTAGACTTCTATCACATAGACAGATAGTCACGTAGCAGTACCTCCCCTCCTTAAAGGGTTGTTCTTCTCAATTCATAAAGAAGATGGATAAAAGAGAAGAAAAGAAAAGAATTCTAAAGGATTATAGAAAGTTTTCATGATTGTAAAATATCTTCTCAATTCATAAAGAAGATGGATAAAAGAGAAGAAAAGAAAAGAATTCTAAAGGATTATAGAAAGTTTTCATGATTGTAAAATATCATACTCAGAATTTACCTCTGAACTATAGAGGTTCATTAAGGAAGAAATTAATCATAATTATATCCAATACTATTTGATCGTAACCTCACGTGTCAACATATCTTGCTGCTTTGTCCACTATTCTCTGGACCTGTACTCTGGTTCAACCTTAGCAGCACTTACTTTTGGAAAATCTTTAAACCTCTCAGGCTAAATCTTAGTTTCTCGCTTGACACCATTGTTACTGACATTCCATGTCACGCTACTAGCTTTTTCAAATCTATAATATTAACACTATCAGGTTGTCATCCCGAGAATTCATCAGAAAACCCTTTTATTACTCCATTCATAACATTCCTTGCTTCATATTCCATAGTTGCTTTCCCAGTCTTTTCTTTATCAATTACATCCTTCTTATCATCTTATTCTTATTTACTTCTGTTATTTACTTTCACCTTCATCTCTTTATTGAGATATCATTTGCACTTGGTACCTCCTTATTGGTATACCGTTACATTTACTCTATAATCATCACATTATTCCAATTTAAATTCTCCGAAATGAATCTGGCCGATCCCTTTAACTTAGATTCAATATAATCTACTTCTGTCAACTTGTTTCTCATCACTTATTCTTTTCTACCCGTGATTTTCCACAGGTTGTCTTTTGTAAGTCAGACCAGGTCGTACATCTACCTGCTCGCACTCTTATCATCTGTTGAGCATCTGCGTTTTACTGGTATAGCTTTTCCACATGAAACACGTTACTACCATGCTATAAGCTTTGGGGGTAAAACTAGCTCGAATGCCACCTTCCGAACACTTTTAAACTCTCAGGTGGCCTAATAAGTCTCGGGCTCAACTGCCCTTCTCTTTATGTCTCCTTAATTCTTTCTACGGGAATACATTTAGCATCATGAATCATCAACCTCATATTCTCTATCTTGTTTGCGCAGAAGTACACTAACACAAACTTGCTTGTCATTCATCAACATGCCATTTAACTTATCAATAACAGCACTTTCTTTATCTTTACGTTGTCATCTACTTTCTTAGAAGAATCACCATCGCTTGTTGTTTACGTAGTGCGTTAATAGCTAACCATACGGGTTTTAATCCTTTAGGGAGACAAAGTAATCACTATTCCTTATCCATAAGGAACACTTCCTGAACTTGATGTAGATATTACATGAAGTTGATAAAATTGCAGAAAAGTTTTAAGCATCGCAGCTATGTCAGGTTGATGAAACTATCACTCATGAAGCTTCCATAAAAGAATGGAAACTTAATGGTTTACTTCATCAATTTTTTGTATCATGGGCCTGGTTTGCCTCAAAACGGGACCTTCTAAGGTACGTAATATGCTTAAGACTCCATCAGGAATCGAATCTTTACTTAAACTATTATTACCTTCGATTCTTGCACAATCATCAAAAGGAATGTAAATTCCTCCACTCCGATATGACCTTCAAGGTCTTTCCAAATATCATTTTGTTTCTTCGGTATGAACATTTGTAATTATTCCTTTATACTTAGACTGTCGGCCACCTCATTGGCCTTTCCTGATAATAATAATTCCTTGTAATCCTTGTTTTCTGGATACATTCCAATTCAAATTTTTCTACCTCATTCCCATCATTGTTGGGTGAAAGCATTCTCCCTTAAGCTCTGCTGGAGGAGAAAAATATATCTATCAGTCTTTTTCCATAAGTCATTGCTTCCACCTACCCGTGGGAACTTTATCAAAGTTACCCTCAATCATACCTAGGATATTTGTTCTCTTAGTTCTTTCCTGTTCTAGGATAATCTCAACCTTCTTTGGTTCCATCCATACCTCATCATGGTTTCATACATGCCTCATCTGGCATTATTGTTATTGGGTCTTACATTTTCTACCAAACTTCTATTTTGAAACTCAGTATATTAACTTTTTCCTTGTAAGGTTCCTTAGGTCGTCCTCATCATTCCTCCTGTATTTTCTAGGTACAGGGTATAGCAAAACGTCATTGATCAATACTCTAATAATTCTATCTATGTTCTTCCCAGAACTCTTTTTAATAATCCTTAAAGGTCATTGTTACCTTAGAAAATCCAACTCATATCATCAAAATTCACAATGTCTTTATTAAGGTTAAGGCCACCCCTTGTGCATTCCCCAGGGTTTGTCTTAGTTTATGGATATCCTATCCTTAATTCAACTGCCAAGGAATTCTTGCATCCTATAATTGGCAGTCAAATCATGTATCCCTAATAAGGGCCTCTTTTCAATTATTCTCATTTGATAATCGATCGGTAGGTTAATGCTAACCTCTTCTTTCAGATAGTTGTCAGCCTATTTGACCTTCCAAAAGACAACGTATGTCTATCTGCTCTCTTACGGAACTTGGTAATGGTAGCAAGGATGTTTCGGAAGATATTGGTCGAGTTCAACGTGAATCTCTTAGTACTTATCGTTCTTCTCAAAGGTACTTACCTTAGGCAAAATTTCTACAGCATACTGATCAATCTCTGACCATTTCTATACTCTCTTCATAAACCTTCATTGTTTACTTTCCTCCGTCATAATATATTCATGGTATTCATAATACCCTAACATCATACATCTCAAGTTACTATACTTCTATTTTTACTCGTAATCTTGGACAATCATATACACATGAATCACTTTAGTACGGGTGACCCCATTCAAAAAAAAGTCTAGTAAATTCCCAATCAAAACATGGGTTGCAAAGGGTTCAGTAGAAGATTCCTACGATCTCATTAATGTTTCCTTTATATCAGAAGCCCTTGCAGTCGGTGCTTACTTAGAAGCAACCCTGCTTGTCCTTTCATTACTGGTCTAGTCACTTGATAATCCTTTGTAACTTGGCCTCAACTGGCCATACTAAAATAAAAATATATGATTTTAGGGGTTGGCTAATTAGCATTACTTTTCTAGCAATTACCGGCATAGTGCCTTCTTCTTTGATACCTTTCTACCTTTCCAAAACTTTACTTCATATAAGTCTTAATCGACTACTCGGCTCCGTCTCCGGTCACCTTTCCTCTACTTTTATCTTTTTAACTATTCTTATCAATCCCACGTGCCACACAAGCTTACCATTTCTGGCATAACAGCCTTTTCATTTAAGTCAATCCCGGAATTTCTCAGTCCGGCTGGTTTCCTACTTACATTCCTGTTTCCGTCCAATCTCACTTCATCATTTTATCTCTACCACCGATTGTAATACTCAGGGTCCGTCTACTAACCCATATGACGGAAACCTTACCCAATGCATAGGGTTCGCTCCATTTATATTCTCTTCAATGATGTTCTCTGATAATCAGAAAGACAAGGTTTGCCAAAAATTCGTTGAAGTTCTTTCCAGAATCAGGGAATTTTTGGTCAATCTATCCACCTACTGGTAACATTAAGGAGACCAGTTTAGAAACCTGAAGAATAATTCTATGAACCCCCAAGAAGGTAGAACTATAAGCAGTCATAATTAACGAAATAATCGTCATCAGGTTGGAAGTTTAACCACTGGAGAGGAACCAATTATATACATCCCTTAGAAGGGAATCAACAGTTTCAAACTGAAACCTGTCACAACTTCTTGATACTATACGTCCTGATATTCAATATTACCAAATGTCAGTCTACCTAACCACTAGTCTCAGAAGGAACGTTACCGTCGGAGTTGGTTGTTCCACAAAATTGGCACTAGTAAGGCCATCCGAACCTGGTGAACCGTGCTGTCCGAATGCATCCGCAAATACTTTATTGTGCTGTGCAAGCACACATCCTAATCCTTTATGCGAAGCGTCGTTGGAAGCACAAAGTCTCCCTTTTTCCATTAAACAATGCCAACTCTTGGTCATTACCAATTTCATCTTTTAGCTCCAGGAGGATTTTCTCACATTTTTTTTTCTTCAACTGCTGATCGTATTACTTGATCCATTATAATTTCGCGTCGGAGTAAACTTAAGGTAACTACTATAATCCATTCAAAGAAAGAATTTAATATTCCTCTAAATCACATGCATCTAACATTTCTGGTTCATCATTTAACTGTGTTGAAATAACTCTATGCTCAGTCTCTTACAGCAGTCTCATTACGAGTTCATCTTGACTCACTGGTCTTATCTTTCGGTAGGTTCTGAGACCATTGTCTTGCTTGCTACTTCCTTATATAACTTTATCCAATCATGCTGTCACTTCCCAATGTCTTTACTTTCTAACTTATTCATTCATAAAATGAACATTTCCCTGAATAAAACCACCTCATTACCCTCAATTTGGTTCCATAAATTATAACCTATGACATCTGTCTTCTCATGGCGAATTATTACTGACAATATTCATACTAATTCATTTATCAAATGATATGGCACTTACTGCCTCCTTCTCAACTATTCTTGGGGACTCTGCCCCTCGTCCTATATCGATGTCTTTGATAATCATGCATTATTCTAACTCTTTTCTCACTGATCTGAAGGTCTCTAAGGATTCTCACGTATCCCCATATGAGTTCTCAAGTAATCCTTTCAATCCGTCTTACTTGCTGGTACTACATCTGGTAGTCCGGCTAAGAATTCAATATGCATCTTCAGATCTCTTAATAATATCTCAGTTTTTTATGCTCACTTTTCTGAGCACTATACCTTAATCATCACATCCTTTCTGGCTGCAGCCCTCATTCCTCAAGGGTAAGCTCCTTATCCTAACAGGATTTTCCTTATCTGCTAGAACCTCTTCCGGGTCTCCAGTAGGGTACTCTATCGAATTTACCCGCTGATTTTCAGCATATAATAAAGCATCATCATGCTACTGCTCGTATGCCTCAAGGTCTGTCGCCTTACTCGTCGATACGATATCGAGCTAAGTTACTATCATGATACCTAAGAGTTCCCATAAGGGTTTTATATGTCAGCACTACATTATGTAGTCCAACTATGAACTTGGCAAGAGTTCTTATTATCTTAGTGAATTTATTGCTTTAACGTCGCCTCATCTCTTGGGTTTATAACGTACGCTCTGATACCATTTCTGTAACACCCCCAGATCCGGGGTCCGGGATCCGGTCGTTACGGTCTCCAATTCTATCCACAATACTTGAACTTACCTCAACATAACATAAAATAATTTACATCTTTATGACCCAACACAACAATATAAAACACACCCGTTATAGTCCCAGTGATGAAATCAGAGTAAAAATCAAATTTTATTAAACACATTATGAGTTCTTACAACCCAAAAGAGTTACAATATGAATGCATACTCTTTGCCATCCATTTACATAAGTCATATTAGTCCATATATTTGGTACTGAAAGAATGAATCTATCCTACCAATAGCTTTCTCTTCGGCTCTGGTAGTCTCATCGTCCTCACCAGCATCGAGTGCGCCTTGTGCGAATCATCTGGTCTAGCTGTTGTTGTGATATAATAATAAAGCAAGGGTGAGCAATAGCCCACCAACAATAATATTTAACTGAACGATAATATATAACAGTTCAAAAGTATTTTTCAAACCATATGCCATGCATTTACGGAAATGATGCCCGAATAACATGAACGATGAAGTTACGAGGTAACTCAAAATGCATATATAGGTGGGAATATCTGCTATGTCAAAGATAAGCCAGATAGTATCATTTATCATATAAAGAGGAACTTGCAAGGAAAATATTGCAATCCCAGTTATTAACATTTTTCGAAGTCCTACAACCTGAAAGAAGTCTCTTCGATACGTGTTGCGGAAGACACCGTCAACCTGAAAGAAGTCTCTTCGATACGTGTTGCAGGGAATTCCCAATTTGGGAGATGAACCAATACTGGAGTTATCACGCGCCAGCTGTCCCACTCCCTGATGATTAGTCGGGGATGGTACAGACCAATATAGTTTACCACCGGTAGAAGGAAGAACTGACAGCACCACTTGTCGATGGCCTTTAATAGTAACTCCCTGGCCAATGGTTAGGCCTTGTGGTGGACCGCGTGACTCGGCCTCTTACACACAACTCCTAGTTCGAATAAATCCACAGCATTGAAACGTAGAGTTTGTCCTCCCTTCCCCAAGTGAAATACTTGTTGATAAGACTCCACAAAGTAGTCGTATCTAGTTGGAAAGGAAAATTCACCAACATTTCCCAAGCTTTTGCTTGTTAATGGATATCAACTTGTTCCAACAATCTTACCCCTCGAATGATGAGAAGGTACACACAGACTTAATGAGTCCATAGCAACCAAGTTGCGAGTGAAAAGGGTAAATTATGACCGGGAAGTCAACAAGATAAATAACCTTTCTCAAGTAAGGTTCCCTTATAATTTAAGAGATAGATTCGAGTGAAGAATGGAATCTTGAGGACCTTTCTTAATATACTATTAATCGTAGGACTCCGAAATATTTTACATAATATTTGGAGGTGAAAGACAATCTCCAAATAATATAAATCATTTTAAAAAGAATTTAAAAGAATTAAATAAATATTCCAAGAATATTTATTAACTCAAAATAATTACGGAATATTATTAAATCATAATATTGCTCGTAAGTAATCCTCGAATGAATATATAGAATAATTTACTAAATAAATCACTCCTTAAATGAACGTTCAAAATAATATTCATTAATAATTAGACACCAATAAGTATTTAAAATAATATTCAATAAATGAGTCAAACTTTAAATGAATATTTGAAAATAATATTCATTTAATAAATAATCTTCTAAATGAATATCCAAATAATATTCATTTAGTAATCAAAACCTTAAAGGAATAATCGAAATAATATTCCTTAAGTAAATAGAATTTCCAATGAATATTTTAAAATAATATTCATCAAGTACATAGACCTTAAATGAATAATATTCGAAAGTAATATTCATTTAATAAATAACATTCTAATGAATATCAAAATAATATTCATTTAATAATCAACCCTAAATGAATATTCGAAACTAACATTCATTTAATATCTCTCGACTGAGATAATACTCGAATAACATTCCTCGAAATATTTCCAAGTAATTGATACTTTATGGAAATATAAATAATGTTTAATAGTAACATTCCTCAAGATAAATAATAATCTGCCGTTGGAATCCCTCCGGGTTTCCACGACTATCTATATATCTCAAAATACCGACTCCCGGTCTATATTTAAGAATGAATATCATATGCCCTTCGCTAAGGGTCTTATCAAAACAATCCGGCTTATAACTGATAATTCGTATCTAGTCTATAAGCCAATATCAATTCAGGGAACAGGTAACATAATATAATTTGACAATAGGCATGCATGCTATGGCATATGTAAAATGGCAATCGCATATATATATTATCACAACAACAGGTTCAAAGTTTTGAACACTTGCCTGGTAATCGGGTGTGGGTGGAGATAGCGTGTCCTGGGTCTGCTCGATGATCTATAAACAATCAGAACATTCGAGATTAACCACTTAACACGTTTTAAAAGTCTAAGTATAACTTCACTTAAATCGAAACACGTTTTCGAATTATCTCGTTATACACCTTTTAGTGTAACTCTTTTTATTACTGATACGATCCGACATTTGTTCGTTATTACGACATGTCATCGTACCCACACTCGGTATATACTTAAGTCGTATAAGTTCTAAAGTCGATCGATTACGAACCGAGATTATACTTCGAGTTTTATCGTTCGTTTTCTAAGTATTTTACCAAAGTTATAACCAAGCGGGTTTTTAGGGGTTCGTTCGCGTTTAACTTCGATTCCAACATTTTTATAAAATCGGAAAACGATCCGTTTGATATGTGATACCTTCCTTATGACCCCTAGTATTTATTTACCAAGATTCGCCACTGAGTAACATGCTTTACGAGGGTTCAATTGAAGTTACGAACTTTTACTTACGGTTCCGAACCAATTTTAGTAATTTGACGATAACTCCTAAACCGTAAGTCGGAATGTTTTGATTCTCATGCCAAAACGATCTATGGCTCGAGATCTACAAGGACATGTCATATAATCAACCAGGTCAGGAACTAATACCAACTATTATGAACTGATTCTTAAGGTCTAACGAAAATCGGGCATTACCGGAAACCGTCTTAATATTTATACTATCATCCTCCATTCTCTTTAATAATTCTTGAACCTATTTTCCTTAAATCCCTTCAATAATTCCTTAAGTCTTTAAGTGTCCAGGGAAATCTCGGGGAAAATAAAAGTGCTATTTTTCAGAATCCGACAGCTTTTACATACACTCTTTTTCCCCCTGGATCACTAATACAACTCAGAATTTCGTTCCGGGTACTTCTATATAGCGTCATCTAATAATATTCCTACGTCCACCACTTATTCTTTACTTATTCTTTTAGGGTTATATAGATGTCCCGGTTCTCTTTCGATCGTTCCTTAATGTAAGAACCCAAATTTTGGGTAGAATTAAAACTTTTATTTATTTAATGATGTAAGAATGAATAGTGGCTACGGATACAATGTAATAGTTGATGTTTTAAAAGAATGAATGGAATTCGACTTTATTATTTCTATGTCTTGAAGAATGCTAAAGGGTGACAACATAGGTAAGAATAATCTATCTCCTAAGGGAATAAGATATGGCAATTCCAAGCAGGAGAATATTCTCATGTCATCCAGATAGATAGCGATTAATCCAGTGGTTCCGTAAAAAGGTTAAGGAACGATCGAAAGAGAATACGGACAATTGTACAACCCTAGAGGAATAAGTAAAGAATAAGGATGAATAGTGATTTTGGTGTAATTGAGAATATTATTAGACGACGCTATATAGAAGTATTCGGAACGAATTTCCGAGTTCGTATTAGTGATCCAGGGGGAAAATAAGTGTATGTAAAAGCTGTCGGATTCTGAAAAACCACACTTTTATTTTCTCCGAGAGTTCCCTGGACACTGATAGCCTTAAGTATTTAACGAATGGATTTAAGGAATATAAATTGGAAACTTAGAATGAAAGATGGAGAATGATAGTATTAATATTAAGAGGATTCCCGGTAAACCCTAATTAGAAATCCGTGAAATATTCCTACGAACGATCAATCGAAACGGGCAATAACCGGACACAGAATCAAGCAGAGGAAGCAAGATACATGCATGTACAAATGATAAATATCTAGTAACTAGTATGGTTAGAGATTAACTAATACTTAGCAAATCAAACTACTAGTTGCATGTAAACCATCAAAATCTTAACACATGTCCCTCCATTTTCATCATCCTATACATCATCACTTTATTAAAGTGACTTTTGGATGAGAGACTATCTAAGCCTCATCTTAATAATTCACTTTATCAAATAACCAAGCAAAGAAACAAGGCAAAAACTCTCTCCCCCTTGCATTTCTTCCATTCGACTAAACAAAGAAATTCCAAAACCAAAGTCCATCTTCCACTCCTTGTTTGCTCTTGTAATTTTTAAGGTGAGTCCTATAATTCAAGAAACTAATCTCCTAGGAATTTCAAGCTCAAATTCATTGGTTTCCATTTTCAAATAAATCATTCAAGAGGAGCATGAATAGTGTTCTTCTTGAACTAACTTTGTTTTCTTGATTTTTCATGGTTGATCTAGCAAGCTTAATCACTCCTAAGGACCATACAAGGCTTAGTAAGGCTATATCACTCTCTAAGGAAGGTATAAATCTCTTGAAACCCTAACCCTTGTTTGAGATTTAAGCATGTTTATGATAGATATAGCTTAGTTATGGGTATGTTAAGGTTAAAGCATGATTATAAGCATGATTATGTATGGATCTTGGATAAATGTTAAAAATAGTTAGATGAACAGAAAGGCATTGCTTGGCCTCAGTTCATGTATATAAATCATGTATATGTTGTTTGGAGTGGATACCATGTTTATGGGAAGATTTGAAATTGGTAGATATTCGATTTATAGCCGTCGTAATGCAGAAATTTTGTTAACCTTAGGAAAAACAACTTGGACAGTAGATGTAACTCACTGCCTAGCTTTGAAATCTGCCATGATAGGATAGATAATGTTCCAAGCTTCGTTTTGGTATAAGGAACGTGTGAAACGGACTTACGGTTTAGGAGTTACGGCCGGTTTACTAAAAGTATTTCGAAACCGTAACCGAGAATTCGTAACTGAAATTGAACCCTCGTAAAATATGTAAAGTCATGACGAATCTTGGTAAATAAATACTGGAGGTAAAAAGGAAGGTGTGAAAGAAAGCCGTATGTCAAAAGGATCGTTTTTCGATTTATTAAAAATATTTAAGTCGAGGTTAAACGCGAACGAACCCCTAAAAGACGACTCTATTATAACTTCGGTAAAACACTTAGAAAACGGGCGATAAAACTCGGAGTATAATATTGGTTCGTAACGATCGACCTTAGAACTTGTATGACTTAAGTATGTCCCAAGTGTAAGTATAGTGACATGTCATATTAACGAACGAATGTCGGGTCGGATCAATGATAAAAGGAATCCACAAAAAGGGGTATAACGAGATAACTCGAGAACGTGTTTCGATTTAAGTATAACTTAACTTTTAAAATGTTAAGTGATTAATCCCGAATGCATTGGCTATTTATAGACCACCAAGCTGATCCGGGACCCGCTACCACTACCCCTTACCGTACTCGACTACCAGGCAAGTTTCAATTCCCTTCTTTTAGGCTGCTGTTGTGATTGAATATATATATATATATATATGTTTTCTGTTATACATATGCCATAGCATGCATGCCTACTTTCAAGTTATATCGTTATGCTTGTTCCCTGATTGTTTATTGGCTTATAAATTAGATAGCTAACGTATCAATTATAAGCCGGTTATTGTAAGACCCTCATAGAAGGGCGTATCCATCTTATTCATCAAATATAGACCGGGAGTCAATATTTCTTGACATATCGAGATTACCTCGAAAGAAAATATCTAAGTAAATATTTTCCATTATTCGGGCGACGAATATTATTTGAATATTCGTTCGAGATTATTTATTTAACGATCCCTACTTCAAATAATTATTTGAACGTAACTATTCGACGAATAATATTTTTTAATATTTATTCAGGGTCGAATTATTTATCGATTATTATTTCGAATATTCTTCTAAAGGTTGGACTACTAAATGAATATTATTTGGATATTCATTTAGAATATTATTCATTAAATGAATATTACTTTTGAATATTCATTTAAGATAGTAATTACCTGATGAATATTATTTTAATGTTCATCTGAAGCTTGATTTATTTATCGAGTCTTATCTCGAATATTCCTTTAAAGCTTGGATTACTAAATGAATATTACTTGATATTCATTTAGAATATTATTCATTAAATGAATATTACTTTTTCAATAAACATTTAAATTCCTAATTAATTATGAATATTATTTTGAATATTCATCCAGGGTTCTATTTAATCATCGAATATTATTTTAAATATTTTAAATATTCCTTTCAGGTCTTATTAATTAATGAATATTATTTTGAATATTCATTTGAATATTTAATTATGCAATAAATATTCTCTCGATATTTCTTCAAGGATTATTTGAGAAATACTCTGATTAAAGATATTCTTTCATATTCCTAAATATTCTGTAAAATATTTTAATTCAATAAATATTCTCTGAATATTTATTCCATACTTAGAATAACCTCGATAAGGTTTATCTTCTTCGATTATTAAAGAAAATATTTCGGAGTCATATTATTATTAATCATATATCAAGAAAGGTTCTCAGACATCATTCTTCTTTGAGTCTATCTCCCTAATAATAAGGGAACCTTACTTGGAAAATGTTAATTATCTTGTCGACTTCCCGGTCATAAAGTATTCTCTTCACTCTCAACTCGGGTGCTATTGACTTATTAAGTCGTTGTTTACCTTCTCATCTTTCGAGGGGTAAGATTGTTGGAACAAGTTGAGATTCGTTACCAAGCAGTAGCTTGGAAGTTATTGGTGAATTTTCCTTTCCAACTAGATACGACTACTTTGTGGAGTCTTATCAACAAGTATTATACTTGGGGAAAGGAGGACGAACGTTACATTCAGAATCATGAATTCTATTTGAACTAGGAGTCGTGTAAGAGGCCGAGTAGCGCCGGTCCATCCCCTTTGGCCCAACCGTTGGCCGGGGAGAGCTAGTAAGGCGGTAGACAAGTAAAGCCGTCAGTTCTTCCTTCTACCGGTAGTAAATCTAATTTGAGCTGTACGATCTCGACTGATCATCAAGATTGGAACAGCGGGCGCGGTGAACACTCCATCATTGGTTCATCATCCAAACTTACTTATTTCCTGCAACATGATTACTGTTGGCAGAGCTGGAAAAGTGTTCATAACTGGAATTGCAATCTTTTTATGCAAGTTCCTCTTTTTAATGACAATGAGAATATCTCGCTTACTTTTGATGTAGCAGATATTTCTACAAACAAATACTTTGAGTTACCTAGTAACTTCATCGTTTATATTATACTGGCAATAACTTCATTAATGCATGGCATATGATTTCAAAGGATATTTTGAACTGCTGTATATATGTATCACTGTTCAGTTATATTATTGTTGGTGGGCTTTCGCTCACCCTTGCCTTGTTTATATTATGTCACAACAACAGCTAGGACAGATGGCCCGCGTCAAGCGCACTCGACGCAAGCAGGTTACCGCCGTTCGAGGACTACCCGCTGATGTCCTTGCTGCCATTGCTGAGGTAGCATAGATAGGCAGCTTTTGTTTAACAGTCTACTTATATGTAACATTAACGTTAATCAACGGCAAAACCTTTAAACATATCATTTGGCTTGTAATAACTTTTATTCGTAAACTCTGATATTATGGACTTATTTCAATTTCATCTCTGGGACTATAACTGTTGTGTGTGTGAGTGGATATTATTGTGGGGTCACAGCATGTGATTTATTTATTGTGGACTCAAGTCAAGTATTATGAATGGATGTAACACCGTAACCACCAGATCCCTAACCCCGGATCTGGGGGTGTTACACTTAACCCTTTTACGAAACCACTTGACTGATAACAGATCTCGATTTGGATGACATAAGAATAACCTTTCCCCTTGGAATGATCAAATCTTAATTTCCTAGGAGATAGATAATTCTTATCTAGATTGTCAACCAATAGCATTCTTCATGACATATAAGTATTTGAATCCATATCCATTCCATAATAAAAGTTTTAATTCCTACCAAAAATTGGGGTTCTTACAACAATTGTCCTTGTTCTCTTTCGATCATTCCTTAACCTTTTTACGGAACCACTGGATTAATCGTTATCGATCTGGATGACATGAGAATATTCTCCTGCTTGGAATTGCCATATCTTATTCCCCTAGGAGATAGATTATTCTTACCTAAGTTGTCAACCATTTGCATTCTTTAAGACATATAAATATTTAAATCGAATTCCATTCATTCATTCAGAAGATCAACTATTACACCGTAGCCGTAACCACTATTTATTCTTACATCATTATATAATAAAAAGTTTTAATTTTACCCAAAATCTGGGTTCTTACAGTCTCCCCTCCTTAAAAGGATTCCATCCCGGAATCAGTTTGAAAACAAATGGGGGTACTTCTCTTGTATTGTGCTTTCGAGCTCCCAGGTTGATTCTTCTACATTGTGGTTCTGCCACAAAACTTTGATTAGCTGAATGACCTTGTTTCGGAGCACTTGTTCTTTCCGGTCTATGATTTCCACCGGTTGCTCTACATAGGTCAAGTCTGGTTGCATGTCCACTTGCTCATACTCTACAATGTGCTTGGCATCCGGATTATACTTCCTCAGCATCGAAACATGGAACACATTATGCACCTGCTGTAGATTCGGGGGCAATGCCAGTTCATAAGCTAGTTTCCCAATCCGTCTCAAGACCTCAAATGGTCCAATGTATCTGGGACTCAGCTTTCCTTTCTTTCCAAATCTCATTAAACCTTTCCAAGGTGACACCTTTAAGAACACTAGGTCTCCTACTTCGTATTCCTTGCCTTTCCGAGCTAAGTCGGCATATTTCTTTTATCGATCCTGGGCTGCTACTAACCGTCCTCCGATTAGATCTACTGCATCTTTGGTTCATTGGACCACTTCGGGCCCGAGCATCTTTCGCTCCCCGACTTCATCCCAATAGAAGGGAGATCGACATTTCCTTCCATAAATGGCCTCATAAGTTGGCATTCCTATACTTGAATGGAAACTGTTATTGTAGGAAAACTCAATCAATGGCAAGTGATCATCCCAATTTCCTTTGAAGTCTATAGCGCAGACTCTCAATATATCCTCTAGCGTTTGGATGGTCCTTTCACTTTGCCCATCTGTCTGGGGGTGGTAGGCTGTGCTCATGTTCATCCGGGTCCCTACACATTCTTGAAAACTTCTCCAAAACCTGGAGTTAAATCTAGGATCTCGATTCGATACTATTGCGACTGGGACTCCATGTCGCGCTACTATCTCTTTTAAGTAGATATCCACTAGTCTGTCGACCGTGTACCTTTCATTGATCGGGAGAAAGTGAGCTGACTTCTTCAGTCGATCTACAATTACCCATATGGCGTCATGATTAGCCTTGGTCCTTGGTAAACCTACTACGAAATCCATGGCTATGTGTTCCCATTTCCATTCTGGAATCTAAAAGGGGTGTAGAAGTCCGCTGGGCCTCTGGTGCTCTGCTTTCACTCGCTGGCAGGTCAAGCATCTGCATACCCACTCTGCTACGTCCTTTTTCATATTGGGCCACCAGTAATACTCCTTCAAATCCCTATACATTTTGGTGCTACCGGGGTGCACCGAGTATCTTGAGTTGTGTGCCTCGAATAAAATCTCATCCTTGAGTTCCTGAACATTTGGGATCCATATTCTGTACGTATACCTCATGATCCCTTCCTTGTCTCTTTCACACTTAATTTCTTCCCCGGTCATTATCTCTTCCGTGGAGTTCTTTTCTTCCTCCATTATCCGTTCTTGACACAGTCTAATCTTTTCTAATAATGGAGGTTGGATTCTAATTTCCATCAACTTTTCTTGGCCCCCTTCGGGTAACTTAATCTTAATTTCCAACTTCTCAAAATCTTTCACTAACTCTTCCTCTGAAGTTATCATCTTGAGCTTCTCTTTCCTACTAAGGGCATCAGCCACCACATTGGCTTTGCCCGGGTGATAATGAATCTCACAATCGTAATCCTTGATTAACTCTAGCCATCTCCTCTGGCGCATGTTAAGCTCTTTCTGAGTGAAAATGTACTTGAGGCTCTTATGGTCAGTGTAAATCTCGCACTTTTCCCCATACAAGTAGTGTCTCCAAATCTTTAAAGCGAAGACTATGGTTGCTAGTTCTAGATCATGCGTGGGATACCTGACCTCATAATCCTTCAATTGCCTAGACGCATATGCTATTACCTTACCGTGCTGCATAAGCACGCATCCCAATCCTTTATGCGAAGCATCACTGTAAATCACGAAATCTCCTTTTCCATCAGGTAATGCCAACACTGGGCTGTCACCAACCTAATCTTTAACTCTTGGAAACTCTTCTCGCATTTTTCAGTCCATTCAAATTTCTCAGTTTTACGGGTAAGTCGAGTTAATGGAGCGGCAATTTTCGCAAAATCTTGGACAAATCTTCTGTAATATCCGGCTAGTCCGATGAAACTCCTTACCTCAGTTGGAGTAGTTGGTCATTCCCAATTTGAAACTGCTTCTATCTTGGAGGGGTCAACCAGCACTTCTTCTCTATTGACCACGTGCCCTAAGAATTGCACTTCATTTTTCCAGAACTCACACTTTGAGAATTTGGCATATAACTGCTCCTCCCTAAGTATTTCCAAAGTTATCCTCAAATATTCAGTGTGTTCTGCCTCTGTCTTTGAGTAGATGAGAATATCATCAATGAAGACTATCACTAATTTGTCCAAATATTCTTTGAACACTCTATTCATTAAGTCCATGAAAGCTGCTGGGGCGTTGGTCAATCCAAACAACATCACCAAGAACTCATAATGTCCATATCTAGTACGGAATTCAATCTTCGGGATATCTTCTTGCTCATTATAATCCTGATCTTGTTCTTCATTATATTCATGGTTTTCCTCATGTTGGTTATGACTCTCTTGGTCAGTAGATTCACGGGGGTTTGCCCTAGTGCCCATTCGTCTTGGAGGCATTTTACTGAAAATTTGGACAATTATACATTAGGTTCACTTAACTGTTTTAAAGGATTTTTCCTTGCATAATTCGTTACATGATTGGATTTAGGATCCCACAGTTTTATATCTCATGGCAACTTAATCAAAAGCAGTACATATGCTAATAAACTCGTGATTGCATCCCAACAAAATTGAAATAAATGAAAGGGAAACAAATATATACCAGGTACAAAAAGGTACAACATCTGCATTACAACGATAGTTTAAAGTACAACCATCCTAACAACAACAACAAGTCAAAAGTGAAATATGCTATCTATCTGTCTAGTCTACAAAAAGGGAAAATAAGTACAATGAAACCATCCCTACAAAAGCCGGCACTACTACGTTCGTACATGACTAGGCAACTAGACTACTGCATCACTACATCTGAAATCAGCCGCCACGACGAAACATCATCCGAACCCTCCCCATGGCGATGCGGAAAATCTCCTCGGCATCTGCTCTGGCTACCATACCATGCCCATCAGTAGGCAACTGCCGCACCCTCACCCGAGCCCTCAGCTCGATGCGGGTCACAGACCTATACCCAACCCGATCACTGATAGTCCTCCGGCCCTGTAACCTCATCTGGGTGGCTCTCTCCGCTGTTAGCTCCCTCCTAGACTCTACCAATCTGGCATCCGCCACTGACAACTCTCTATAAAGCCCGTTCACAATCAAGTTGTGAACACATACTGGGACTCCCCCTATCGGGACATGAGGTGGGGTGGATGGCTCAGCCGGGGCTGCAGTCTCTATCTGTTGGGGCTCTGGGGTAGGCTCCTCAAACTCATCGGAAAATGGGCTCACAGGTAGTGGTGGTGGGGTAGGGGTTCTCTAAATAGAGAGGGGTGGCACTAGTAGTCCAGAACTCCTTACAGCATCATCCACGGGCTCATCCTCATCTATAGCCTGTCCAACAACAGCAGCCATGACCTGCTCAGTGGTCATATCAGTGTCCTCCTCCATGGTCCTAATCTCAGATACAACCCAAAAATCCTCATCCTCAGCAACTAACTCAGCGTCCTGCCCTGTCTGGACCCCCTCCGGGTCCTCTTCCCCCTCAATCTCAATAACATCAGTATCAGCATCAACCTGGACCTCCTCAGGGTCCTCCTCCTCAGACTCAATAGCATCAGTATCAGCATCAACCTGGACCTCCTCAGGGTCCTCCTCCTCAGACTCAGTATCCTCATCAGGCAAGTGCTCATAATACGGGTCCCTGCTCCGGAACATGTCCTCATCATGCTGTCTCGCAGCTACCTCCTGGGCAGACAAGTCACTCGCCTACACAAGACGAACTATGTTACTATCATGATACTTAAAAAGTTCCCATAAGGGTTTTAGGTGAACCTGGCAAGGGTTCTTATTATATTAGTGAATTTATTATTATATAACGTCGTATCATCTCTTGGGATATATAACTCTCGCTCTGATACCATCTCTGTAACACCCCCAGATCCGGGGTCAGGGATCGGGTCGTTACGGTCTCATAACTCATACACAATACTTGACTTGAGTCCAAAATCAATAAGTAGCATGCTGTGACCCCACAATAATATCCACTCACACACACACACACACAGTTATAGTCCCAGAGATGAAATTGAAATAAGTCTTACGTAAAGGGGTTTACGAATAAAAGTTATTACAAGCCAAAAGGATAACATTATAAGTTTAAAAGTTTTGCCGTTGATTACATTAATTATACATATAGTTAAACAGGAAACAAAAGCTGTCTATCTATGCTACCTCAGCAATGGCGGCTAGCATCTCAGCGGGGAGTCCGGTGGGTCGGGTAACCCGCTTGCGCCGAGTGCGCCTGACGCGAGCCATCTGTCCTAGCTGTTGTTGTGACATAATAAATAAGCAAGGGTGAGCAATAGCCCACCAATAACAATATAACTGAACAGTGATGACATATATATATATATATATATATATATATATATATATATATATATATATATATATATATATATATATATATATATATATATATATATATATGTACAGCAGTTCAAACATCTTTGTAACCATATGCCATAATAATGCCAGTATAAGGTAAATGATGAAGTTCAAAACTTATATATTCCAATTATGAATACTTTTCCAATACTGCCAACAATAATAATGTTGTGGAAAATAAATGAATCTGAATGATGAACTAATGCTGGAGTATTCACCGCGCCCACTGTTCCAATCCTTACGATGATCAGTCGGAGATTGTACAGCTCAATTTAGATTTACTACCGGTAGAAGGAAGAGCTGACGGATTTACTTGTCTACCGTCCTGTTAGATCTCCCCGGCCAACGATTGGGCCAATGGGATGGACCGCGGTACTCGGCCTCTTACACGACTCCAAGTTCGAAAAGATGATCATGATTCTGAACGCAAAGTTCGTCCCCCTTTCCCCAAGTATAATACTTGTTGATAAGACTCCACAAAATAGTCGTATCTAGTTGGAAAGGAAAATTCAACATTTTATCTCCCAAGCTGTTGCTTGTTAGAGGATACCATCTTGTTCCGATAATCTTACCCCTCGAATGATGAGAGGGTACACAGATGCAATAGATAGCATTTCTAGTTGCGAGTGAAAAGAATACTTTTCGAAAGATTTATGACCGGGAAGTCATCAAGATAAATAACATTTTTCAAGTAAGGTTCTCTTATTATTTGGAAGATAGATTCGAAGGAAGAACGACATTTTGAGAACCTTTCTTGATATAATATTAATAATAATCCGACTTCGAAGAAATTTTATAATTATCGAAGGTCAATGATAATATATGAAGTCATTTCAGAGTATTAGATAAATATTCGGAGAATATTTATTGTATCAGAAATAATTACAGAAGGCTTATGACTACGAGCGAATATTTAAATCGAAGTATTTCTTAGAATACTTCTCGAATAAATAAGGAGGAAATATTTTTTTTGAATAATTAAATATTTAAATGAATATTCAAAATAATATTCGTTCAAGTAATAATACTTGAAAGGAATCTTGAAATAATATTCGATAAATAAATAGAACATCAGATGAATATTTAAAATAATATTCATTAAGTAAATAGGAACTTAAATGAATATTCACAAAGTAATATTCATTTAATGAATAATATTCTAAATGAATATCAAAAGAATATTCATTCAGTAATCCAAGCTTTAAAAGAATATTCGAAATAATATTCGATAAATGAATCGACTTTGAATGAATATTCAAAAATAATATTCATTGAATAAATAACGTTCAAATAATTATTTGAAGTAATGATCGTTAATTAAATAATCTCGGATGAATATTCATAGTGATATTCGTCAACCAAATAATGGAAATTATTTGCTTAAATATTTCCCTCGAAATTTGTAAGGTCCCGTAAGAGGGCTATATTAAGCTAGAAGGGGGGTTGAATAGCTTAATTACCAATTTAAAAATTATTATGGCATTTTAAAATAATTTTCCCTTTTTAAAACTTTTACCCAGTCGTTATGCAGTTTATAAGTGCAGAAAATAAAAGACAAGGAAAGAAAATACCACACAGGAGATTTTATCCTGGTTCGCGATGGCGCAACCCCTAATGGATTCGCTCACCCCTACTCCAGTCCCCGAGCTCCTCTCCGGACTCGAGATTTTCCCTTAAAAATATCTTGCTTCTTTAGTAGGCGGAGAAGCCTTTACAACCCTATAAATATTGGTCTTGGTACGTATCTCCAAGATACTACCTCACAATAAATATAAAAACCCACAATACTCGTCTTGGGTCGTAACTCCCCGTTACACCCTCAAAGTCGTTGTGAAAACCTACACAACTTATCTAAGACAGCAACTCCCCGCTACTTCTTCAAAGTTGATGTAGAACCCTTGGTGTAGTCTTTGAGTTCCTCGCTTTTGCCGGTCTTAGATCTTAGATGAAAGGTCTTGGGTCTTTCCTCTTCTTCACGGTGCAAAGGTCACTAACTCCCCGCTAGTGCCTAGGACTTGGGTCTTAGAACGAGAATCACCTCACTTCAACTTCACCTCACTGCAAAACTTAGAAAACAATATCTACGAAACAAACCGTAATATAGAAAGGTTTTGGACTAATATGTCCTAGGGCGACTATAATATTCTTACACAAATATTAAATAAAAATAAGTTCAATAAGCTTTGTTTGCTTATGACTTTATGTGTATTCTTTATTCAATATGACTTGTAGATCGAAGAATACTTTTAATACAATACTCCGTTTAAAAAGGATTTAAATATATCTTGGAGTTTGTAAATAATGATTATGTCCTTTAAGCTCGTAGGCATATAAGGTTTATAATCGTATACTTTGGTTCGACTTTTTGTAAATGTCGAAGTATACCTACAATTACTTCTTTATTGAAAATACGTCTATTTTCGAAGTAATGTATAAATCAAGTCCTTGTAAAAACTTTATAGCTTAAGGATCTTTGATAAACAACTTCTCGTTCGATATAGTCAACTTTAGACTATTCGTATATATTTAAACGAGAGTGTTACAATATTACTTTAACAATTTGCACTTTAATATAATTTGGCCAAATAAACACCACACACAAATATAACACACACACATACAGAAAAGTAACTCGCTTATCTATAGGATAAAACGAGGGTCGCTATTATGCGTTAAATTAGTGCGAAAAGTAAAATCACTCACAAGTGTGAGGACGAGAAGAAAAAGTACGGAAAGTAAAATCACTCACAAGTGTGAGGACGAGAAGAAAAAATACGGAAAGTAAAATCACTCACAAGTGTGAGGACGAGAATAAAAAGTGAGGAAAATATATAAAAGGCTTTCGCCACGCTATTACGCGTTAAAGATAAACACACACGTACGAGTAATTAAACACACCACACAACAATAAAATATTAATGGCCAAAGTAAGTGCGTTAAAGTTTTAATTAAGGCTTTTAGATTTTTTTCCCCCGGAACACTAGAGGTGATAGAAGGGAATCAAATCAAGCTCAATGTAATAATTTGACCGTCGTCAAATATAACCTCTTTTTGAGGTATAATAATATTTCGAATCGTTGTTCGAATTTTAATCCTTATACGGATTTTTATGGTCTCGGTTTGAGATCCGATATAAGAGCTTAATAAAGAAGAAGAGATGAAGGTATAGAGCTCTTATATGTATACAAAAATATGGTCGGTTAAGACTCGGATATGAAGCTAAATTATTACCACTTTTGGATATCGCCGGAAAAGTTCGCTGGAAAAATTCGCCGGAGGTTTGGCCGGATTTTGGCTTATGGTCGAACTTTGGGCAGCCCTTCGGGAGGCCGGATAATAGTGGTAGAGGAGCTTGCTTGGTGGGAGAGAGTTGGTTGAAGGAACTAAGCTTTTTGGAACAAAAACCTTGTATATATTTAAGTATATATAAGAAAGAGAAGGTTTTTGAGATGAAGTGGGTGTAGAGAGTGTTTGGATATATTGAGAGAGCTCACACTTCAAAAATCCCAGCAATTATTTGGCTCTTTAGCTTGAAGAAAATGGTTGGGGGAAGGGGTTTATTTATAGGAGGAGTTGGGTGGAAGGAAGGGTGAGGATTGAAAGTAAAAGGAGTGGTTGAGATTGAAAGCACTTGGATTGATGAGGTGGAAAGTGGTTTTGTGTTTCTTTGGAGTGGTATTGTGTTTCTTTGCAAGTGGGAGTGGTATTCTACACAAATATCCCAGCTGTGTTTTGAGCTCTAATTAATTGTATCGGACTCGTATCAATTAACGAATAAATACGTAACATATTTCGTTAATTAAATACCCGAATAATACGAAAATTCCCAATAAATAATTCTAAAATTATGGAGCACTTAGGAATATCATAAAATGAAATTCTGGAAGTTTTGGTCAAAAATGGTCAATGTTGACTTAGTCAAACGTGGTCAACTGTGGACCCACTGCCACGATTTTCGTGCCCGGACCAAAATTCTCAAAAAATTATGAAACTTTTACCATGCATATAAAATAACATTTAAGTGACCCATGTCAAGTTTCAAGTCATTCTAGCAAGTGGAAGTATTTTATTTGGATTTAATACGAATAAATAAGGTTTCGGTTTCGAATAAAATACGATTGGTCTTTTTATGAGATAGATGCATCTTTTGACCAATGTTTTGACTAGAATAAATACTTAGAATATATTTCCTAATATATAAAATATATTTAGAGTGTAGAAAATAATTTTGAGTATTTAAAATAATTTTCTCCGAAAAATAGAATAAATTGAAGAAGCGGGAGAAAAATTACTTTAATATTTCTAGCATGAGATAAAAATGAGTATTAATATTCTACCACTGAATATTAATATTCTTGAGGATAAAAATATTTTGAGTGCGAAGGCGGAATATTTTTGAATAAAAACTGATCGTTTAAATATAGCACGGGTTCTCTAAAAAATATTGATCCTCAAATATTCTTTGTTCGAGCCTTTCGCCTTATAAATTTTTGCAACGAAGATCTAAAAAATATCAAATCTCAATATTTCTTTTTCGATCTTATTGCCTTGGTGTAGAGATATATTCCATAAAAATATAATTTGATTTTTCGCAATAATGGAATATCTCTTATAATTGAAAATAGATATTGCTAGAATTAACTTTTGACTTTTGACGGAATCAATTAAATTAAATGGCCTAGTGGAGAGGATAACTAAGTGTAATTAAATTTTATGTTTAAATCATACAAATACCAAAATAAATAATATATCGAAGATATCCTTTCAATCTTCCCCTTTTTGGTATTTGCCAAACAAAACATAAAATTTAAAAATTTACCCGTGTGTGCTTCCCCTTAGTGTATGCATGAGTTTGAAAAATATTTTTAGACTCGATTCGAAGCACTCGGTAAATCCCACTACTGATTCCTGCAAAACAACTTATGAGATAGATAAATATCTTTAGACATATAGGAAATTTTGAAAATTTTAAATTGGGGGTCTAATTTTCTCTTCCCCTTTTTGTTTTGTATATTACCAAAAGTTTATAATTTTCTCTTCCCCTTATATCTTCCTCGTAAGCTTTTGTATAATTTTTTTTTTGATGTATTTATCAAAAATTTGTGCTTCCCCTTAAATATGATTCGTTTTGAATCAAACTTATTTTCACTTTCCTTATTTCTTCCCTTTTTCCTTTTTGTAACAGTATAACTTGGTGTAATACCGATTAATTTTCTCTTCTCCTTTTATAATTTTGATGTTCTATCAAAAAAAATTTTGCTTCCCCTTGAAAGATTACAGAATTTCTTTCTCTTCCCCCTTTTGTCTTTTAATCGTTCATTTACTTACGAAAATTTCTTTTTATTTTAGTAAATGAATCGTAAAAACTTTTTCTTTTGGTGTAGTACCAAAGAGTTTTGTTTTTGTTTTTTTTTCATTTTTATTTGATGTAATATCAAATATTTATGATTTTCAATCGTTTTTGTCGATCTGTGTTGCTCTTAGTTTGGCAATCATGATTCGTACAAATAGCATTTTAATCACCTGTTTTCTTAGTAATCGATAATGTAATAACAGTTTCATTCATATATTTTCACTTGGTACGATTCTATCTATAACGTTGTTCTAATGAACATTTAGTAGAAGAATTTTTGATAAATATTCAGTCCATAAATGATACAATTATAACGCAAGTTACTCAGAATTAAAAGTACAAGAATAATCGTGAATGTCGTCTGAATAGTCTTTCTGGATATACAAATAAGAATTATTTCACATAGTCTCAAATCATTCAGTTTCATACGTACATAAATCTTTTCGTATGCAAACTGAATGTTCAAATGAAACGGTTTGAAGGCTGATCAATAAGTCAGTTCTTCATATACAAGCTGCAAGTTCATAATACTAAGAACTCTGATAAGATAATCAATTGTAAATGCACAGTTTTCTTACCATTATAACCATTTGCTAAAGTTATCTAGTCTTGAGAGTATAATAATTCATTGATAAGCAGTTTTAATAGATTTTTCTGAGTACTATTTTCCTTTACTAAATAGCAATAACAAATGTTAATTCATATCAATCTCCAGGAATACTTTATTACTTTCGCATACTATAAAACTCAAGTTCTATTGTCCCAACAAGAATGCAACATTGAAATCTAGATAACTCACTTAGATTTTTCATTGTAGACAAAGTATCTGAGATTCTCACATATTGTAGCACATTTGTAACTTGCACAATATTCATTATTGATGGATCAAGTTTAGACAGTTCATAGTACTAGATAAGATCAGATTTGTATAGAGAGATGCCATACAACCAAACTAAAGGATAAAATGAACTTGTGTAATTATCCAATAATTCACAGGGAGATCACAATAGGTAAAGAGGTCATATTTGTGGCCATGTATCTAAGATAATACATTATTGCAGGCATTCAACATAGAATAACAAATATAATTCCACTTTCTTATGTATTTCTTATCTATTCTGAGCTAATTCGTGTTTAGTGAATGGCATGTCAGATTTGCAGTGATAATTAGCCAAAAGTTAAGGACATATATAACTAAAACAAGTGCAGTAAGCAAACTTTAGTCAATGCAATTTGTATATACATCAAAAGAGTTCCAATTTAATCAGTGTGGTTCACTGACTTATAGAGAACTTGATTGCATTGGTCTTATTCCAAGCAGAAAGCAACATCATAGAACAACAAAAGTCATAGCAAATCAAGTACCACAGGCTGATAATTCTCAGTAAGAGATAATCAAAACAGTCTTTTAAGCACAAGTATCAGCAATCAGTAGCACAAAAACATGCAAGCAAAGGATCAGTTCACAACAGGATCAGAAGCAACACCACCCAGGTCTTCACCTAAATTAGGTAAAGAGGCATAAACCTCTTCCATATCATCACTGGTACCAACAGAAACCAACTCACCCACTAACTTCTCTTCAATTTTCTTAACAGATTCATCAACAACCATAGGCTCACCCATCTTACCCTTATTTTTATGGAACATTCCCTCAAGGTTTTCAACTCTCATTTGAAGTTCACTGTTTGACTCTTTAAGAACACCAACTTCTATGCTAAGTTTATTAAACTCTTCCCTAAGAATGGCATAAGCATCAGTTTTGGGAGCAAGAGAAGGAATAACAACCTTATTAGGATGACTAGTTTGACAGTTTTTGAGAGAGAGTTTAGGTTGGACTAAACTATCAATAGCACAATAGTCAATTTAGTTTAAGTACATCCTAGACATGTGTATGTAGTGATTTTCAAAGACAGAGGTTAAAAGCAAACCATAAGGCATGTAGTCCATATTAAAAGCATTTACCATGTTGAGCACTTTGACATAATTGAGATTAAAGTCAATGGAGTTTGACACAATTTTAAACATCACTTTGAGGTCAACAAAGTCAAAGAATTTGTCATGTTTTGGCTTAGGTAGAATATTTGACCTTAAGATTATAGCAAGCTGTTGAAACTTAGGCAAGAAATGTCTAAAGTTTATAGCAAATTCCCTAACACAGAACCCCTGAGGCACATCCTCTTCACAAAACAGGCCAAGAAACAACTCAAATTCATTTTGGTTAAAGACAAATTTTTCAAATATATTGACACAAGGCAACTCTGATGGTTTGTTTCCTAACCTTAGAGACTTATTAAGAACATTGTGATCCACATAAACATTCTTACCATTCACAAATGAACTTAAGTAGAAGATTCCATCAGTTCTTTGTTGCACTTCCATATTAGCATAAAATTCAGCAATGAGATGAGTGTAGTAGTTTTGACCTCTATAAAACACATAATTTTCCCATCTATTAGAAGTGAGTAATCTATGAATGTCTCCATTAGGTGGAACAAACACCATCATTCCAGGTTGGTTATTTTTGAGCATTCTATTGTGTTTGCCAGTGTTTGACAGCCTCACTAGAGTGGGGTTTGGAGTTTTGATGTTTGTTCTAGGCATATGAGAGTTGACAGATTTCTCAGAACTAGGCATAGCTTGAAACATAGGGTTAGGGTTAGGATGTCTAAAAATAGGCAGTTTGTTTCCATGAGAGAAATAGGCAAACTCATTTAAGTGAGAAGGTTCTTGTTTGATTTTCTTGTGGTAGTGTTCTTTGGAACTGTCTGGATGGCAATATGGGGTGAAGGGAGCATATAGGTTATGGTTAAAATCTTTTCTATTCATGGTAGGGAATAGAGAAAGAAGTTGAAGATTTTTGGCTTTTGGGTTGGGTTTCAATGGTGTAAATTCCATAAATGGAGACTAAGTGTAGGTGTGTCTGATATGTATGCATGAACATATGTATATATAGGCAAATAAGTATAGATAAGGATCACTCAAGCATGCACAAGTTTTTATAACATATATCAACACAGATGCTGTCATGCAGGTTGGTGAGGCACATAGTACACTTAATAAATGAATTGCAGGGCATGCATAGACAAGTTTCATGCTTAACAGATTGCATGCAGCTGTAAAACATGAATTTTGAGATATGTGTATGCCTATATACCATTTAAATATCTATTTTTGCATGAGTTCTCAAGACCAAATCTGGATATGCACACAGATAAGTGACAACTTCAGAGTAAGAGTGTGCAATTCATGATGCAGCAAGGTACACTACAACAGTGATTCAATTTAATGAAAAAAAATGGATAAAGGTGTTTATCAGATTTTGTCAGGCATGTGTATCAATGCAACTCACAATATGCTCACAGAATATTACATATAGTGTATATTATATGAAGTGCATGAGAAGAGCATGATGTTTTTGACAATTCAAAGTATGCACAAAAGAGGACAAATGGCTGATTCTACAAAAAGGTTAGTCCTAAAGACAAAACTTGTATCCTTTAAAGTCCACTGTGGTCACTTCTCATTTAATGCCAAGCTATAACTTTTAGTACTATAAGAATATATTAATGACACCAGGCAATATATAAACCAAATGATTGATTGATAGAAACTCTGCACACCAGACAAACAGACTATCTTGCATTTAAGGAGGACAGACCATGTATTGACTAAGTCTTACAAGATAAACATGCATGTATTGCAAAATAGGGCACATATACCACTTTACAGACCACAATATTAGATTAAACAATTAATAAGAATGCAATATATGAATCCTATTGCTTCTAAGTGGCCGTTTCACCCCAGTGTCCAGATACTGGGCCTCTCTAATGGATTCCCAGCCAAGTCTTTGGGTGAGGGCTAGTGTGTGAGAGTGAATATAACTAAATGAATGCAATGTTGTAATGCTGGTTCACATAGTTAGAACAGTAGACTTACTTTAACCAACTCAATCCACATTGCAATGCCTCTGGTAAGCTAACAGAGCTTTATCACTCATAAGTTCTCATGACAATTCATTTATCAAGTCAGGCACATGTAGATAGGATAGGTATAGTATCACATCTTACATCTTATGCTAACAATTAATCACACAGTAACATTACCACTTGAACAAATAAACATCTCATTGATCATCACATCAATTTCTAATTAGCTTAATAATTATATTTTAACTCAGGATATAGTGTCAAGCAACACAATTTGGACAGAGTGTCAACAAATAAGTATATTAATATACTACAGACTCAATTTCTTTTTCAGATAGGCAATTTTGATCTTTTAACAGAAACAGAGGCAAGATATACATATTAGGTTATTACATGTGTGCTAACTCACCAAGTTATCAAACAATACAATGTATCTTTTTAGTTTTAAGCTTCTAGAACAATATGTTAACCCAGTTGACCAAGTCATTCATCAAGCTAACACAGACTGGACTCAAGGCCTCAATACTTATCCAATACAGTCATGTTAAAACACATAAACACGTTAATTTATCAAATAACATATTTTAATAATTTTATTATTTTACTCATATCACATATGTTCGAATCAAATCATGATACAGTGTTTTTCAAACATGAGATACAATAGATCTTTCAATTTATCAGGTAACATATCAACGTGTCTAAAAGGCACAAAGAGTCACTCAGTTTTGACATGCGTTCAAGTATACAGATAATCACGAAGAATCACATAGATACACAAGTATTTAAGCTTCGTAACTAAGAGTATTACCTTATCCCAAGGCCTCGTCGTCTTCTTGGGACTTACCAATCCATAACTCGGTTGAGTTCCGAGTTGATCCACTGAGTTATCCTTCGAGTTAGTCGATTTAGGGCTTCAATCACTTCGGTTTAAGGCTTCTTATACCGGATCTATCTTTAATTAGACTCGGTCTTCATCAAATCTGCAAAAGAAACTCAATCAATCGAATTAGGGTTTTGATAAATTTGAATCTATATATTGTGTATATAACTGTTCGATTCTGAGTTATAAATCGAAATCAATAACGATGATAACGATTTAAAGTTCAAAATCAGTTCTATGTAACCTAACCCATTTCTGAAATGAACGATTTGAAATGTCTGATATTCAAATCGATACAAGAGTGATGTGTAGTGTATAAGGAAGTGTTTAATCGATGTTTCATCGGAAAAAGAATCGAAGAAATCATCGGAAAATCAAAGATCGACAGCTAGGGTTCGAGAGAGAAACGCGAGAGAAAATGAACACAAGCGGCTGAATGCACACACACTGAGTGAATAGTACTGTAAGTGGAGTATATATATTTTACACAATAGACGGCTAGGATTGATCCAGCCATTATAATCAACGGATCAGATTGTGTAGGGTTAGGGTTTGACCTTAATAAATTGGTCAAATAAACCAAATAAACAGAAAAATATTTGATTTTTATTGTATAAAATAATTTTGACATATAATATATATAAAAATGATTTTATAGTTTAAAAATATTATTTGTATATAAAATTAATTTTGTAAACCCAAATAATATTTAATATGTATAAATATTGTAAGAGATTCTAATATTTAATTCGTTTAAATATTTGAGATAAAATATCATATATTGAGTATCTCAAAAATATTTTCGAATCGAAGTTCGATAAATATTTATGCGAATAGTTTTATCTTTTCTTGGGAGAATAATTGAGTCCTCGATAAAACCCGATCGATAAAGGTTCATATGTTATCATTATCGATGAATCTGAGTTTTAAGGATTTCTTAATTATCTGAAAAGATATCTTTTTCGTGAGATGACTACAATTATTGATAAATATTCTCACGATATTTTTTGAACCATTATTTTGGAATTTCCAAAATCCAATCGGAGTTTAGTGAATCGTTCGGAATTCAATGGTTTCGTGAATATGTCAGCGAGATTATACTCAGTTTCGATATGAGTCATTTTTATATCACCTTTATTGACATGATCACGTAAAAAGTGATGTCTCACATCTATATGCTTAGACCTTGAATGTAACACGGGATTTTTGCTAAGATTGATAGCACTCGTGTTATCGCATAAGATTGAGATCACATCAAATTTAGTATTATAGTCGGCCAATGTTTGCTTCATCCACAGGATTTGAGCACAACATTTTGCAGCCGCTATATACTCAGCTTCTGTTGTGGAAATTGATACCGAATTTTGTTTCTTAGAAAACCAAGAAACTAAGCATCCACCCAGAAATTGACATGTACCGCTTGTACTTTTTCTATCGACTAAATGCCCGGCGTAGTCCGAATCAGAAAAACATACTAAGTCAAATGGTACTCGTTTCGGATACCAAAGACCTACGTCAGTGGTTCCTTTTAGATATCTCAATATCCTTTTTACTGCGGATAAATGAGAATCTTTTGGTGCTACTTGAAATCTAGCACACTTACCGACACTATATTGAATATCGGGACGACTTGCGGTAATGTATAGCAAGCTACCAATCATGCCTCGATATTTCTTAGTGTCAACGGGTATTCCGTTGGGATCTTCTGTTAATTTATCAGAAGTCGACATGGGAGTAGAGATGGGTTTTGAATTTTCCATTTCAAATTTCTTTAGCATTTCTTTATAATATTTCGATTGTGAAATATGTATGCCTTCATCAGTTTGCTTAATTTGCAAACCTAGAAAGAAATTTAATTCACCCATCATACTCATTTCGAATTCTTTGCTCATATTATGAGAGAATTCTTTACATAGTGCATCATTGGTTGACCCAAAGATGATGTCATCTACGTATATTTGTACAAGCAAGATATCATCTTTTTCTTGTCTTGTAAATAAGGTTTTATCGGCCGTTCCCATTTTAAAATTGTTTTCTAATAGGAACTTGCTCAACCTTTCATACCAAGCTCTTGGGGCTTGTTTTAAGCCGTGTAAAGCTTTGTATAATTTGTATACATACTCCGGATGCGTGGCATCTTCAAAACCGGGAGGTTGTTTAACATAAACTTCTTCTTCTAATATCCCGTTTAAGAAGGCCGATTTGACATCCATTTGGTATACCTTGAAATCTTTATGACACGCGTAAGCTAATAGCATTCGAATTGATTCGATGCATGCTACAGGTGCATAAGTTTCATCAAAGTCTATCCCTTCCATTTGGGTATAGCCTTGAGCGACTAATCTCGCTTTATTTCTAACAACCGTTCCATTTTCATCTAACTTGTTTCTAAATACCCATTTGGTTCCAATTATGGAAGTATCTTTGGGTTTTGGAACAAGTTCCCAAACTTTGCTACGAGTAAATTGTAGTAATTCATCTTGCATAGCCGAGATCCAATCTTCGTCTAGTAAAGCTTCTTTAGCGGTCTTAGGTTCTATTTGTGATAGAAAACTAAGATGAATCACAATGTTTTGTACTTGTGACCGCGTTTGAACTCCTTTATTTAAGTCTCCAAGAACATTATCTAGTGGATGACTTCTAATAATAGGAATTTCTTTTGGAAGTTCTACTTCCGTTTCGGCTAATTCTAATGGATTTCTAGGGATGGGAGTTCCAAGATCCATATTTTCGAATTGTCGAATAATATTTTCTACATCGTCTTGTTCAACATTATCGTTTTCAACAAGATCTTTGTACTTTGATGGTGGTTTTCTTTCATCAAATGCAACATTCATTGATTCTTCCACCACAAGTGTTTTAAGATTGAATACTCGATAGGCTTTGCTATTTGTAGAGTATCCGAGAAATATACCTTCACTTGATTTAGGATCAAATTTGGTAAGATAGTCTTTCGAGTTTAATATGAAGCATTTGCATCCGAATACTCGAAAGTGACTTAGTTTCGGTGTTTTGCCAAAATAAAGCTCGTAAGGAGTCTTTTGAGATATTGGTCGTAGCAAAACCTGATTAAGAATATGGCAAGAAGTAGACATCGCTTCGGCCCAAAAATATTTAGGTCGACGATATTCATTAAGCATAGTGCTTGCCATTTCTTGTAGTGTTCGATTTTTCCTTTCTACAACTCCATTTGATTGAGGAGTGTATGGAGCGGAAAAGTTGTGTGTGATTCCATTTTCATCATAAAAGTTCGTAAAACTGGAATTCTCAAATTCTTTACCATGATCCGTTCGTATATAGACTATGGTACTATTTTGTTGATTTTGAATCTTTTTGCATAGAGAAGAGAAAGATTCAAAAGCATCACTTTTAGATTTGAGAAATTCCGTCCACGTGAATCGTGAATAATCATCAACGATTACTAACGTGTATGAACAGCCTCCGAGACTTTGTATTGGAACCGGACCAATAAGATCCATGTGTAAAAGCTCGAGAGGTCTAGAGGTTGATACCATGAACTTAGCTTTGTGAGATGCTCGAATTTGTTTTCCAATTTCGCAAGCTTCACAAGTATGATCTTTTTGATAATTCAATTTTGGTATACCTCGTATATGATCTTTAGTTGATATATTTTTAATCAACTTCATGTTTGCATGTCCTAATCTTCAATGCCAAAACCAAGGGTCATCGTTTGTTGTGATTAGGCATACATTCTCATTCTTGCTCATGTCACATGTGTAGACATTTTTATTTCGAGGGCAAGTGAGAATTAATTTCCAATCTTTATCTAAAATACAACAATGAGTAGTAAAGAATATTACCTTGTAATCATTGTCGCAAAGTTGACTTATTGAGAGAAGATTGTATTTTAGTCCCGTGACTAGTTGTACATTTGAAATCTTGAAGTGACTATTTCCGATGTCTCCGATGCCGACAATGATACCTTTACTACTATCTCCAAATGTGACACTTCCCGCAATGACCTTTTTAATGTTGTTTAATAATGACTCGTTACCCGTCATATGTCTCGAACAACCACTATCAGGGTACCACATGTCTTGTTTCACGGCAAGACAAACCTACAAAATAAATCAATTAAACTTATAGGTACCCTTTCTTCTTGAGGGTCCTGGGGTTAGTACATCATAATCAACATTAGCATGATAATATCTAGGCATTGGATAATCATTGTTAGGCATGTATAGATTTCTAGAAGCATAATGTCTAGCATGATATGTAGGTCTAGTATGATCATAAAATCCATAGTTAGTACTATGTCCGTTGTATCTATTATTTGCAAAGTAGGGAGCATTTTGAGGATAGATATTACGATTAGGGACATATTGATTTCTAGATGCATATCTTCTAGCATTGTTATGATACATTGTGTTTCCATTTTGAAACACTCTAGGTTGTTGAAACCTTTGTTGCCTTTGACCATTATGAGCAACTCTATTAAATGGTACTTGTCTTTTAACCGTCTCATGTGGGTTAGATCCTTTACGAATCCAAATATGCTTCCCCTTAATCTCACCACTCTTGTATTTGCAATATAGGACCGAATGTCCATCTTTGTTGCAATAAGTACATTTTAAAGTTTGTGGTTGAGGGGGAGCTACTATAGGTTGTACTCTTGGTTGAACGTCTCGAACAGGGGGAGCGTTCCTATCATATCCCAAACCTTCACGGTTACGGGGTACTTGAGTGTGTACCATTCTATTCAACATCTCATTGCCTTTTGTAAATTGTTGAACAACCGTTTCAAGGTTTTCTTTTTCTCTTTCTAAGGCATCAATCTTGTTGTTAAAGAATCTTGCTTGATCCATAACTTGAGATATGAGTTTAAAATTTTCTTCCTTCACTCTTTGAGTTTCTTCTTGGAGTTTCTCTTCTTTTTTAACTCAAAGATTTGTGAAAGCTCATTCTCTTTTTCAAGATTGTTTTCATGAGATTGAGATGTTACACTATTTCGAACAATCGATTCATTTTGAATCTTTAAGTTCAAAAGATCAACATTAAGTGTACTAATGTTGTCGTTGAGTTGTAACTTCTCATTTTCCAACTCTTCAACTTGAAGTACTAGAGCCACATTTTCTACTTCATGGTTGAGAGCATTTTCCTTTAATTGATTGACCTCACTTTTTAAGTGATGATTTTGGTCATTCAAGGACATGATTTCATTTTCATTTTGGATTTTTAAATCCATCATTCGAGTGAACTCTTTACTTTGCTTATGATGCATTTCTTCGAGTTTCATTTTCTCGGCCCATAATAGATGAAGCCTTTTATCAACGTCTTTATATTTGTTGTTGATACCTCCTACAAGCTCAATTAAATCATATTTACTCATATCAACTAGATTCAAGTTAGATTCATCTAATTGCAATTTATTTAAGATGTAGTTGAGATTAGAACTTACCTCTTGATGAGAAGTGGAGGCTTCCGTTGAAGTGGCTTCATCCCCGATAGCCATTAAGCACAAGTTGTCAATTTCTTCGCTAGCTTCCGGAGCTTCTTCATCCTCACTTAGATCCCAACCATTTTCCGCCACGAGAATTCTTCCTTTAACAAGCTTTGGACATTCTCTTTTGAAGTGACCCGGTTGCTTACACTCGAAACACACTTCTTGTGTTTCCTCCGGAGTTTGTTCTTTATATTTTGGAGGAGTGTAAGGAGGATTATTATTGTTGTTGGCATTATTATAGGCATTTGTATTTTGAGTGCCTTTGCCTCTGTTATAGCTCGTTGTTGGAATATTACTCTTATAGTTAGGACTATAATTTTGAGAGTAATTAGGTCTTCCTTTAGAGTTAAAAACTCTTTGTTGATTGTTTGATTTAAGGAAGCCTTTTCTGTATCTTTGAGCCTTGCTTTGTAGCACACGACGAAGTTGTCTCGTTAGTAAAGCAATTTTGCTTTCATCGAGATCTTGGAGTTCTTCGTTTAACTCCTCGTCGTTTTCATTTTCATCGATTAATATAGCTTTTAACGCCATATTTTTCTTTTTGTCTTCCACTTTAGGAATGACCTTATCCGGAATATTATCTTCTTCGTATGCACGAAGATTCCCGAATAAACTATCAATTTCATAATCATTGAGATTATGCATTTCTTTTATGGTAGTAACTTTAACCTTCCAACTAGGAGGTAAAGACTTAAGAACTCTTCGGTTCTTCTCATTTTGAGAATAATTCTTTCCGAGTTGATATAATTCATCGATTATACGAGTAAATCTTGTTTCTATATCGATGATATTTTCTCCTTCTTGGAGTTTAAAGTTCTCGTATTCGTGGATTAAAGTATCCATTCGAGAATCTTTTATATCAATGGTTCCTTCGTAGGTAACCACTAATTTGTTCCACATTTCTTGTGCGGACTTACAATTGTTTACTCTTTTATATTCTTTTTCTGCAAGTGCACTTGTGAGAACCATTTCCGCTTTTGCGGCTACATTCATCATATTTTCCTCGGGAAGAATGTATTCACTAACCTTCTTTTCAACAATGACACCGTCAATTGTTTCGGTAGGAATGACAACTCCGTCTTCTATGGCCATCCACACTTTGACTCCTTGAGATCTAGCATAGATGCGAAATCTCGTTTTCCACGTTGCAAAGTTGGTGCCATCAAATAGAGGAGGGCGAGAGCTAGATAGGCCTTCACCGCAACCAATGGTATTTAGATACGCCATGTATGATCACTTTTTGTTGTGCCTGTAAATCTGCAAATCACTCAACAAACACGTTAAAAAGTACAGCTCTGATACCAACTGTAAGGTCCCGTAAGAGGGCTATATTAAGCTATAAGGGGGGTTGAATAGCTTAATTACCAATTTAAAAATTATTATGGCGTTTTAAAATAATTTTCCCTTTTTAAAACTTTTACCGAGTCGTTATGCAGTTTATAAGTGCAGAAAATAAAAGACAAGGAAAGAAAATACCATACAGGAGATTTTATCCTGGTTCGCGATGGAGCAACCCCTAATGGATTCGCTCACCCCTACTCCAGTCCCCGAGCTCCTCTCCGGACTCGAGATTTTCCCTTAAAAATATCTCGCTCCTTTAGTAGGCGGAGAAGCCTTTACAACCCTATAAATATTGGTCTTGGTACGTATCTCCAAGATACTACCTCACAATAAATATAAAAACCCACAAGACTCGTCTTGGGTCATAACTCCCCGTTACACCCTCAAAGTCGTTGTGAAAACCTACACAACTTATCTTAGACAACAACTCCCCGCTACTTCTTCAAAGTTGATGTAGAACCCTTGGTGTAGTCTTTGAGTTCCTCGCTTTTGCCGGTCTTGGATCTTAGATGAAAGGTCTTGGGTCTTTCCTCTTCTTCACGGTGCAAAGGTCACTAACTCCCCGCTAGTGCCTAGGACTTGGGTCTTAGAACGAGAATCACCTCACTTCAACTTCACCTCACTGCAAAACTTAGAAAACAATATCTACGAAACAAACCGTAATATAGAGAGGTTTTGGACTAATATGACCTAGGGTGACTATAATATTCTTACACAAATATTAAATAAAAATAAGTTCAATAAGCTTTGTTTGCTTATGACTTTATGTGTATTCTTTATTCGATATGACTTGTAGATCGAAGAATACTTTCAATACAATACTCCGTTTAAAAAGGATTTAAATATATCTTGGAGTTTGTAAATATTGATTATGTCCTTTAAGCTCGTAGGCTTATAAGGTTTATAATCGTATACATTGGTTCGACTTTTTGTAAATGTCGAAGTATACTTACAATTACTTCTTTATTGAAAATACGTCTATTTTCGAAGTAATGTATAAATCAAGTCCTTGTAAAAACTTTATAGCTTAAGGATCTTTGATAAACAACTTCTCGTTCGATATAGTCAACTTTAGACTATTCGTATATATTTAAACGAGAGTGTTACAATATTACTTTAACAATTTGCACTTTCATATAATTTGGCCAAATATACACCACAAACAAATATAACACACACATACAGAAAAGTAACTCGCTTATCTATAGGATAAAATGAGGGCCGCTATTATGCGTTAAATTAGTGCGAAAAGTAAAATCGCTCACAAGTGTGAGGACGAGAAGAAAAAGTACGGAAAGTAAAATCACTCACAAGTGCGAGGACGAGAAGAAAAAGTGCGGAAAGTAAAATCACTCATAAGTGTGAGGACGAGAATAAAAATTGCGGAAAATATATAAAAGGCTTTCGCCACGCTATTACGCGTTAAAGATAAACACACACGTACGAGTAATTAAACACACCAGACAACAATAAAATATTAATGGCCAAAGTAAGTGCGTTAAAGTTTTAATTAAGGCTTTTAGATTGTTTTCCCCCGGAACACTAGAGGTGATAGAAGGGAATCAAATCAAGCTCGATGTAATAATTTGACCGTCGTCAAATATAACCTCTTTTTGAGGTATAATAATATTTCGAATCGTTGTTCGAATTTTAATCCTTATACGGATTTTTATGGTCTCGGTTCGAGATCCGATATAAGAGCTTAATAAAGAAGAAGAGATGAAGGTATAGAGCTCTTATATGTATACAAAAATATGGTCGGTTAAGACTCGGATTTGAAGCTAAATTATTACCACTTTTAGATATCGCCGAAAAAATTCGCCGGAGGTTCGGCCGGATTTTGGCTTATGGTCAAACTTTGGGCAGCCCTTCGAGAGGCCGGATAGTAGTGGTAGAGGAGCTTTCTTGGTGGGAGAGAGCTTGGTTGAAGGAACTAAGCTTTTTGGAACAAAAACCTTGTATATATTTAAGTATATATAAGAAAGAGAAGGTTTTTGAGATGAAGTGGGTGTAGAGAGTGTTTGGATATATTGAGAGAGCTCACACTTCAAAAATCCCAGCATTATTTGGCTCTTTAGCTTGAAGAAAATGGTTGGGGGAAGGGGTTTATTTATAGGAGGAGTTGGGTGGAAGGAAGGGTGAGGATTGAAAGTAAAAGGAGTGGTTGAGATTGAAAGCACTTGGATTGATGAGGTGGAAAGTGGTTTTGTGTTTCTTTGGAGTGGTATTGTGTTTCTTTGCAAGTGGGAGTGGTATTCTACACAAATATCCCAGCTGTGTTTTGAGCTCTAATTAATTGTATCGGACTCGTATCAATTAACGAATAAATACGTAACATATTTCGTTAATTAAATACCCGAATAATACGAAAATTCCCAATAAATAATTCTAAAATTATGGAGCACTTAGGAATATCATAAAATGAAATTCTGGAAGTTTTGGTCAAAAATGGTCAATGTTGACTTAGTCAAACGTGGTCAACTGTGGACCCACTGCCTCGATTTTTGTGCCCGGACCAAAATTCTCAGAAAATTATGAAACTTTTACCATGCATATAAAATAACATTTAAGTGACCCATGTCAAGTTTAAATTCATTCTAGAAAGTGGAAGTATTTTATTTGGATTTAATACGAATAAATAAGGTTTCGGTTTCGAATAAAATACGATTGGTCTTTTTATGAGATAGATGCATCTTTTGACCAATGTTTTGACTAGAATAAATACTTAGAATATATTTCCTAATATATAAAATATATTTAGGGTGTAGTAAATAATTTTGAGTATTTAAAATAATTTTCTCCGAAAAATAGAATAAATTGAAGAAGCGGGAGAAAAATTACTTTAAATATTTCTAGCATGAGATAAAAATGAGTATTAATATTTTACCACTGAATATTAATATTCTTGAGGATAAAAATATTTTGAGTGCGAAGGCGGAATATTTTTGAATAAAAACTGATCGTTTAAATATAGCACGGGTTCTCTAAAAAATATTTGATCCTCAAATATTCTTTGTTCGAGCCTGTCGCCTTATAAATTTTTGCAACGAAGATCTAAAAAAATCAAATCTTAATATTTCTTTTTCGATCTTATTGCCTTGGTATAGAGATATATTCCATAAAAATATAATTTGATTTTTCGCAATAATGGAATATCTCTTATAATTGAAAATAGATATTGCTAGAATTAACTTTTGACGGAATCAATTAAATTAAATGGCCTAGTGGAGAGGATAACTAATTGTAATTAAATTTTATGTTTAAATCATACAAATACCAAAATAAATAATATATCGAAGATATCCTTTCAAAAGTAATTACGATGTATCAAGAAGTACTGACTCCCGGTCTATATTCAACGAATACGATATATATATATGCCCTTCTCTAAGGGACTTATCAACAACTGGCTTATAACTGATTATTCGATATCTAGATTATAAGCCAACAACAATTCAAGGAACAGGTATCACAATATATTTTGAAAGTAGGCATGCATGCTATGGCATATGTAACACAAAATCAAATCATATATATATATATATATATATATATATATATATATATTCACAACAACAACCTTTAAAAAGGATTTAGAACTTGCCTGGTAATCAAGTACGAGTAGGGGTAGTGGTAGTGTGTCCCGGGTCAGCTCGGCGATCTATAAATAACTAGAGTATTCGAGGTTAATCGCTTAACAATTTTAAAAAGGTTAAGTATCAACTTAAGTCGAAAAATGTTTTCGAATTATCTCGTTATACCCTTGTTTGGTGTAACTCTTTTTATTACCGATACGATCCGACATTTGTTTGTCATTAAGACATGTCATCATACTCACACCTAGTGTATACTTAAGTCGTATAAGTTCTAAATTCGATCGATTACGAACCAAGATTATACCTCGAGTTTTATCGCTCATTTTCTAAGTTATAACCAAAGTTATACTTTTAAGGGGTTCGCTCGCGTTTAACCTTGATTCAAACATTTTTATAAAATCGAAAAATGATCCAATTTACATGAGGTTTCCTCTCACACCTTCCTTTTTACCTCTATTATTTAATTACCAAGATTCGCCACTGACTTACATATTTGACGAGGGTACAATTTCAGTTACGAATTCTCGTTTACGGTTTCGAACTACTTTTAGTATACCGGCCATAACTCCTAAACCGTAAGTCGAAACGCTTCGATTCTTTCGCCAAAATGTTTTATGTTCAAAAACCTTTGAGTATAGTTCATAAGTTTATCAAGAACAGAAAGTTATGGTCACTGCCTTGAGCGGATTCTTAAGGTTAATGAAAATCGGGCATTACGACGGCTATATATCGAACTTTCTAAAAATCATAACAATTCAACCAAGCCACACCGGGCATCCAAACAACTTATACACATAATAATCATCTCAACAAGTCCAGAAGCTACTGATCTTAGAATCAAAATAATCATGCTTCTTAAATCCCTAAATCATTAACTAAGCATGCTTATAACATGAACATAATCATAACTAAGCTAGATCCATCAAGAACATGCTTAAAACTCAAAGTAGATCTAGGGTTTTCAAGTATTATACCTTCCTTGGAGTATGTACTAGGCTCACAAAGCTTGGTATGGTCCTTGGATAGCCTTAAGTTAGCTAGGATCAACCATGAAAACAAGAAAAACAAAGATTAGTTCTTGAAAACACTATTCATCATCATCTTTGATGATTTATTTGAAAATGGAAGAAGATGAATTTGAAGCTGAAATTTCTAAGGGATCTAAGCTATGATATGAAGTACTCACCATAAATATTTCAAGATCAAATGATGGTTGTAAGCCTTACTTCTAGCACCTTGGCCGAAAGTTTCAAGAAAGAAAGGAAAATGGAGAGTTCTTTGTGTTTGCTTGGTTGTTTTATGATAATAATGCATAAAGTGGTCTTTTGCTAGATAATATCTCATCTTTGTGTGTTAGTGGAGTGTGATGTCATGGATGAGGCATTTGGCAAGACATGTGTTATGTTTTGAATGGTTATAAGCTAACTTAGTGTTTGCTTTTGCTAAGTACTAGTTTCCTTACTAAGTATCCTAGTTACTTGAGTCCACTTGGTTGCTAGATCTTTTCTAGTGGCTTATGCATGACTCTTGCTTCCTCTGCTTGTTTCTTTTGTCCGGTTATTGTTCGTTTTGATTGATCGTTCGTAGGAATATTTCACGGATCTCTAATTAGGGTTTACCGGGAATCTTCTTAATATTAATACTATCATTCTCCATCTTTCTTACTAACTTTCGAATTTATATTCCTTAAATCCCTTCGTTAAATTCTTAAGTCTATCAGTGTCCAGGGAACTCTCGAAGAAAATAAAAGTGCGGTTTTTCATAATCCGACAGCTTTTACATACACTTATTTTCCCCCTGGATCACTAATACGAACTCGGAAATCCGTTCCGAATACTTCTGTATAGTGTCGTCTCATAATATTCTTACTTCCACCAAAAACACTATTCATTCTTTATTCTTTACTTATTCTCTTAGGGTTGTACAATTGTCCTTGTTCTCTTTCGATCGTTCCTTAACCTTTTTACGGAACCACTGGATTAATCGTTATCGATCTGGATGACATGAGAATATTCTCCTGCTTGGAATTGCCATATCTTATTCCCCTAGGAGATAGATTATTCTTACCTAAGTTGTCAACCATTTGCATTCTTTAAGACATATAAATATTTAAATCGAATTCCAGTCATTCATTCAGAAGATCAATTATTACACCGTAGCCGTAACCACTATTTATTCTTACATCATTATATAATAAAAAGTTTTAATTTTACCCAAAATCTGGGTTCTTACACTTTACTCCTTGATTTTCCACCAATCTCTTATTAGCTTGACAACCTTGTCTCTTAGCACTTGCTCCTTTTTATCCATGATTTCCACATGTTGTTCTTCGTAAGATAGATCAGGTTGTACATCTACCTGCTCGCACTCTATCACATGTCGGTATCTGCGTTATACTTCCTGACACGTCTTGGAATTTCGAGTGGCCCAATGAATCTCGGGCTCAACTTCCCCTTCTCTCCAAATCTCATTAATTCTTTTCACAGGGATACTTTTAGCATCACGAATCCCCAACCTCATATTCTCTATCTTGTTTGCGCAGAAGTACATCAACATAAACTTTCTTGTCATTCATCAATATGCCATTTAGCTTATCAATAGCAGCACTATCTCTATCCTTGCGGGCTTGGTCCGCATACTTTCTCTATCTGTCCTAGGCTGTTGCTAGCCACTTACTGGCAAGATCTTTTGTCTGGTTTGTGTAAAATCTTATCTTTTTAATTCCCGAACATTCGGTATCCATCTTTTTCTCATTTTGACTAAGGGTATCAGCCACCACAATGGCCTTCCCTAGATGGTAATGTATCTCATAGTCATAATCCTTTGTCAATCCTAGTCATTTTCTTTATCTCATGTTACCTACTATCAACCCCCGCTGTTCCAGTCCTTTCTTTAATCATTTTACAGAAAGCCAGCCTACCTCCTATATTCAGTCATTCTTTATTACCTAACCTCTCCTCTCTCTCTCTGAAAGAAAGGCGAGTCTCTTGGGGGATTGGTTTGCGGGGAATGTTGTCTGGCCTGTCGCATGTTCAACTCTTTCTGGGTGGATATCGTTATATCTCCAATTCTTGCGATCAATATAGATCTCGCACTTTTCCCTCACATATAAGATGTCACGATATACTTAGGGCAAAAACTATCGTGGATAACTCAAATCCAATTCATTAAATTCCATAAAAGTTGCGGGTGCATTAGTCACCCAAATGATATCTCTAAAATTCGTAGTGTTTATACTTATTACGAAACACAGTCTTGGGTATATCCTCGGATTTAATCTTCAACTGGTGATATCCAGTTCTTAAATAAGTTTGGACCAAAATACACAGCATCCTTCATCTGATCAATCAGTCATCTACACAGGTACCTATTCTCAATGTTGAACTCATTCAATTCTCGAGGTTCGATGCATAATCTCGTGCTAACGTCTTTCTCTCTAACACAACACCGGGCTCTCCATGGTGCTACACTAGGTTTTATCATACTCTTGGCCATCAATTCTTGTAACTGAGTTGCTAATTCTTTTCATTCCCACTGGGGCTAACAGGAGATGCAGCACTATACACTGAATACTCAATATTCATTCTCGTGTCATCCAAATCGATATCTGGTAGCTAATTAAAACCTTGTACAGTCTCCCAAAACCGATGTAATTTCCTTTATACTAGTGTCTCCTTTCTCGGCGTCAACCATAAGAGTTGATTAAGCCTCATATCTCTGGCATAATAATTTCTTAGTCTTAACTATTTTCATGAATTTCTGAATCTGACTCCGTCCCTTAATTAGTACTCTTTTTTTTACAATCAATTGGCTCCATTGGGTACCAACCAATCCACCCATATTATAATATCAAATTTCCCCCAACTTGAAAGGAATCAAATCTATTTAACGGTGTCGACCTCATATTTCTAGTTCACAACCTGGATGTGGTAATTTCACGGGAAAATTTCTCGATTGACCCTCTTTACTTGCAATCACCCTCTTAGGGTCCAACCTTAAGGTCTAATTATCGTGCAAATCTTGAGGTGCAAGGTACTTACCAGTTCTGGAATAAAATTTAATACCAACTGGGTTTAAGTAGGAGGGTATCTGCTATTTGAAAGCCCGGGTAGTGGGCTGCCTGCTGGAGGTAGTTTTATTACCAATTGGTATAGCTGGTCTATTAGATGGACATTCCTTAGCCTTATGTCCAAGCTTTTCATAATCGATACCTTTTTGCACTAATGTAGCATAATCTGTTAACTCCAACATCGCCACGCGATTCTGGATCCATTGATTCATCCCTAATTGAACCTACGGCTCCTTTCACATCTGTAATTACAAACTCCGGACAAACCTTGACAACTCAGAAATGTGGCCTCATACTCTGCCACTGTCATGCTTCCTTGCTTAACTTTAGAAACTTTATTTCCATCCGGGTCTCCATATATTTCTGGAAAACATTTCCCTAAAATAATCAGCTGAATCTCTCCAAAGTCACGACAGTGGTTCACCTCTCCTTTCAGGTAGTAGGTGGCGAACCCCTTTTTCTGATTCCCTGTAATACTCAGTATCTCAAATGATTTCTCCATCTCTTTAAGCCAAGCTCTGGCCTCCATTGGCTCAGTGGTTTCATGAAATTCTGGGGGTTTCTACCTGACTCCGTTATCATTGGAGTTTCACGATACGTCGTTATTCCTTTCACATATATCGCTTGACCAACTTTCCACTCATCATAATGTCTTTGAGAGATAAAATAAACTAATTCATTGATATGTCACCGATATTCTGTTCATCTTAGGGATCCGTTTTTGTCATAGGCGATTTCATTGCGAATCTAATTCCTATCAGCGAATTTTGACTTATTCGACCTGGTTGGCCTCCCCATTGGGATTCAATAAAGATAACAAGAGTCATGGAGCATTGAAAAGATAGCTTCCATATCAAGGAAAACGTCACACTTTGGTGATCATAAGGCTATGAGTTTTAAGGTAACCTTATTTGAGATTAGAGAATTTACTGAGAGATCAATATGATCATAAGAACTCAATGTTGCGTGTCTCAATTAAGACATTACTAAAGGTAATTAGCCTTCTTGTATTTCACAACTCAAAAGTGACGGTGTCCCGTCAAACTTCTATAACACAGACAGATAGTCCTCGTGGCCCCTATAAATATAGGGTTGTTCGTCTCAGTGGAAGTTGAGAAGTATGAAAGCAATTCAAAGTCAAATTATTAATTATCATCTTTCGACAATTAATTCTCGAATGGACACCTTGGATAAAAATTGAACAGATTCCAAGGTGCAATTTACAAGAAAAGGATAGCCAGAAAGATACTGGTATTCACCAAGCAAGTGGTGAGATATCACCATAGAGTCATTCATTATTTGAAGAAAGTGAAAGCTTGAATAACATCATTTGGCAGGGCTTCGAAAATCTTAAAGTAGGCATCGTGACAGCCTTTTGCACAATTGAAAGTGAATATGGTTTAACACAAGTGTTATAAAACAACTTCGAAGAAGGAGTATATCTTTTATCGAAGTTTTCTCTAAGAAGATGCCAAAATAGATTACAGATTGGGGAGGTTTTGCCAAGGTCTCTACGGATGCCCTTTATGTCAGCTCCTCTGACGGGTAATCATTCGATTCTAAAGCTTTTTCTTCTCCATACACACCCTAAGGTGCTCGATACTTACGACATTGCCGACTCATAATAGTCGCTAAGGATTCAGCCATCGACATTTGCAATCGCAGAGAGTTCTACTCGACTAGGCGCAAGCATCTCAAGCAAGCGTACCATTTTATAAGAAGACTTTGATACCGGTGTCACCCATAGTAACGATGAATTCCACTTGCCGTATGGGCGGTACTCTGGAAGATCGTTAGAAACTACATGCTTAAACCCAATTACCATTATAACCGTCTTCGTACCAAACATTCCTTTTTCTCGTATCAATCTCGTATGCCACATAAGCTTAACACTTTTGGCATAATAGCCTTTTCATTTAAGTCAATCCCGGAATTTCTCAGTCTGTCTTGGTCCTTGAGTATATTTCGCCTTTACCGTCCAATCTCAACTTCATCATTTTATCTCTACAATCAATTGTAGCAATCAGGGTCTGTCCACCAACCCATATAGTGGCTATCTTACCCAATCCACAGGGTTCGCTCTAGTCTCCACTCTCTTCAGTGACATTCTCTGATAATCAGAAAGACTAGGTTTGTCAAAATTTGCTGAATTTCTTTCCAAAATCAGGGAAATTGAGAAGTAACTAAGTACCCTTAATCGTACGTGAAAATCTGAACATCTTGGTTCTTAGGTATGCCGCTTCCTTATGGGCAACTATAATCGACTATGAGTAACAGGTTTTGTTCAAGCCAAATCAATCCACTGATACTGGCTATACTGCCTCTACCTCTTCTGCTTTGGAGACTCTACTCCATTTTCTTTGTCATATCTCTTGATGAATCATAAACGATCCTAAACTCTCGTCTCATCACTTATTTGTCCTCTAAAGATTCGTCCGGTCTTATTATAAGACCTCAAGTAACATACCACTTTTTTTTTCTTTTTTTTTTATCAATCGGTACGTTCTCTACAAGATTCTCTCCTTGACCCACCATGGGGTCCTCCTCTAGATCCACCTTTATCATGTCTCCGTCCATCTCAAGGAGCGCATCATCAAATGCCTACTCGAAGGCCTCGGGGTCCGGTATCTCAGAACCCCATCCATCTATAACTCATATGAATCGAGGTTACTAACCATGAAGTCCTAAGTATGGTTTCCCAGAAGAAGTCCCCTCTCGGGCTTCATCTCAAACAGTCAGGGTCATGTCCTCTAACCCGACTACGAACTTAATTTGAACTTTAGTTATTGTCATCATTCTTAAGGGTATTGTAAGACTCGATCTCCTATCGTTTCTGAGGACTGTAACCTGATGCTCTGATACCATTTCTGTAACACCCCAAGATTCGGGGTCAGGGATCTAGGGTAGTCATGATCCATTTACTCCTTGCCTTACATGTATTACGACCCCACAATATATATCTCACACACACACAGGTTAGAGTCTCAGAAACGACACAATATAACAACTGCGGAATAAATAATTTTTATTACAATACCCAAATGTCTTTTGAATCTGTCACTAATACAACTTCTAAATAATATTACATTACCAACTAGCCTTCTGATGCTCACAATCCTCTAATACCATTCATATCTGTATATAGGATGAATACCAAAAGCTGCCGCCTGATTCGTCTGGTTTGTACTACTCTCGGGATCACTGCTAGAAACTGTTTATGGAAACGCCTTGCGAGGTATGTGCCGTCCCATTGGCATCCTGCTTCGCTGCTATATAATATATATAAAATAATAGCAAGAGTGAGTGATAGCTCAGCAAGGTAATGGAAGTATGGCATAATTCTGCCTTTAATTTAAACCTCAAAAAATATAGCGGGTATAAGACAATAATTGTCCAAAATATCTTGATACTGAAATTATTCCCTTAACGGGATATATTCAAAATCATTACTATCATAGTACTTCAAATATCATTATCATAATATCTTTGCAATCTTTTATTATTCATACCATGAACAAAGTTCTAGTATGATATAAAAGATGAAGTTACAAGGTAACTCAAAATATATATATTCCGTAGAAATATCTGCTATGCAAAAGTATAAGCCAGATATCCACATATAACAAAAAGGGATATCGCAAAACAGATATTGCAATGACAGTTTGGAACACTTTTCAAACCCCTGCCAACCTGAAAGAAGTCTCCTCAATACGTGTTTCGGGAGATACCCGTCAACCTGAAAGAAGTCTCTTCGATACGTGTTGCAGGAAATATCCAAATTTGGATGATGAACTAATACTGGAGTATTGTCGCGCTAGACGACACCACCTTACGATGATCAGTCGCAGGTCGTGCATCTCAAGATTTGTTTCTCTACATGTAGAAGGAAGAACATATGGACACCACCATACGCCGGATCTCCCTAGCCAACGGTTGGGCATAGTTGGGACCGGCGCCACTCGGACCCTATTTCAAGGATGGACTGTCCCACAGCCTCTTACACCAATTTTAATGATGGACTGTCCCACAGCCTCTTACACAAATACTCCTATTTCGAGTAAATCCAGGACTCTGAAATGTAAAGTTCGTCCCCCTTTCACCAAGTATAATACTTGTTGATAGGACTCCACAAAGTAGTCGTATCTAGTTGGAAAGGAAAATTCACCAATATTTACCCGAGCTATTGCTCGTTAATGGATATCGACTTGTTCCAACAATCTTACTCCTCGAATGATGAGGAAGTAATAAGGAGAATCTTTTTAATGAATAGCAACCAAGTTGCGAGTGAAAAGAATAGTTTCAAAAGATTTATGAACGGGCAGTCAAACAAAATAAATAACAGTTCTAAAGTAAGGTTTCCTTATATTTTGAAAGTTTTGAACGAGCATTTAAATCCTCCTATGAGATAGATTTAAATGGAAAATAAAGTTTTGGGAACCTCTCCTTGATAAAAATAATCATAATAAGACTCAGAAATATTTTACATAATCTGAGGGTCAAAGATAATTTTGAATAAGAGAAATCATCTTTAAAACTAGTTAAAAGTAGTAAATAAATATTCAAATGATATTTATTAAATCATAAATAATTAAAGAATATTTATAGACAAAAAAAATATTGCTCATAGATAATCCTCGAATGAATATATAAAAATATTCACTAAATAAATAAATCTTTGATTGAATACTCAAAATAATGTTCATTAAATAATCAAAACCCCAAATGAATATTCAAAAATAATAGTCGTCTAATAAATAAAACCTCAAATGAATATTCAAAATAATATTCATTTAATAATTAAAACCTTAAATGAATATTCAAAATAATATTCATTTAATAAAATAATAATTGAATAATAATTATTCAATATTCTCATCAGAAAATAATCCCAAGAAATACAGAATATGGAACATATGCCCTACACTAAGGGCCTTTGTAAAAACATGGCTTATAACTAATATCTCATATCTGGCTTATAAGCCAATAATCAAATCATTGCTCAAGTACCACAATATATACTCTCAAAAACCGTTATGCTTTCCACTAGCATATATATCAGAAATAATATTCAAATAGTATTTCCCGACTGAGATAATACTTCAAATAACATTCCTCGAAAGATATAGTAAGCAAATATCATTCCTCGAACGTCATCATATTTAAATAACAGTCCTCGAATGCTTTCCAAGAAGTAAATACTTTATGGCAATATCATTAATGTTTATAAATAACATTCCCCAAAATAAATAATAATATGCCGCTGGAATCCCTCCGGGTTTCCACAACTATCACTATATCTCAAAATACTGACTCTCGGTTTAGAGTCGAAAACAATGGATATGCTCTTATCTCTAGAGCTACAAGGTATACCGGTTCATAATTACTTAACTCAGAAGATCATATATAAACCAAAGGTCAAATTCTATTTCAACAGGAAATAAGATATATCACAAAACTATACAATTTTATACATGGCAAAAGCAGTTTTATAATCAATACTTCAAAGTATAGATTTAGAAAACTCGCCTGATGCTCGAGAAGTGATAGGGGTTCGCGACAATGTCAGTCCATCTAGACAATGTCAAATGAAAAAAAAACATACTGTTAATCCCCTCGATAATCCACTTATAACCCAATGCTTAAACACGTAGGCGAAACACAACCAAAGCACAATTTGCTCATACTAGACCCATACTAAGTCCATGTTAGTCGACAATTACTTGAGTCATAAGTTTGGTTCGAAATCAATAATCGAATTCAAGTTATACTAAACCATTTACAACATTGGTTTCTAAGTTGTGTTCTTAGTGGTTTTCACTTGCGCAACCTCTGCTGTTTTATTTTTATAAAATCGTAAAATAATCATTTGGACTCGAAACTACTTTTCGTACTTTCCTAACTGACCTTAGTATTTATCCTCAAAATATCACATTCAAATTCTATTTTTAAGGGTCTCAAACTTAACCTCAAAGTTGATACATTTCTGCGACATAATCTCTCGAACCACTTTTACGAAAACTAGCATAATTCTTAAACCGTAAACTCGTTTAACTCAATTATTTTGGCAAAACAAACTAGACAACCATATCTTTGTAACCATAGGTAGTGGTGAGTCTCAAAATGGTCCTATGATCTTGGGCCTTAACTATTTTAGGGATTAACGAAATTTCACCATTACGACGGCTATAACTCGAAAGTTTCAATTTTGTCACAACACAACCAAGCCACACCGGGCATATCATATATCCATATCACAACCAAACACTCTTACATGACCTCTAAGGTCAGTGGTGTGGCTACATTCCAACACCAACCATTTTTCATATTTTACGAAGTTAAATAATCACTAAAACACTTAAACATAATCTCTTAAGCATATAACATCAAAACGATCATCAAAACTCATAAGAACTCAAAGGGTGGGTTAGGGTTTTACCTTACTTGACACTCTAGGAACACTAGCAGAGCTTGTCACACCTTCGTATGGTCATGGATAGTTTCAACAAAGCCTAAAAGCTATGAACAAAACATGAAACAATCTTAAAACACTATTCATCATCACTTTTGTAAAAATCATAGAAAATCGAAAAATAAGAGTTTGGCTATAAAATTTTTATCACATCTTGTTCTCTTCATAAGATTTCTTTTGAGTCCTATATCATCCAATTTGAAGCTTCCTAGCTAGGGTTTTGAACCTGTTTTTCCTGCTGGACCGAAACTGTGAAGGATTAGGCAGGTTCGGTTCTTCAACTTGAGGAAGCGATTTTACTAGGCTACACTCCTTTGTTGGCTATGAAATTTTGAAAGTGTGTTCTCCATACAATTAGGAGGTTATTGTTAAAATTTGGTGATTTTAGAATGGGTAGAAGTGGAGATATGAATTTTTCTTTGAGTTTTGTTCTTGTTTGGCAGATTGGAGAGCTTTGTGTTTATCTTGCTTTATCTCTTGAATAATGATGTATATCCCTTGTTTCTATCCCTTTACATCAAATCCTTATCCTTTAATTAAGTGTGTTTGAAGTCCACCAATCCTAGGGTGCCATGTGTAATGCTTAAAACAAGTTGATCCATTAATAATTGCATGGTAGTCCTTGGTTTCTAGCACTTTGCATCCAAGTCCTTCCTTCCTATTCTTATTTGCACCAAGGGGCTTCCTTCTCTTGCACACTAATATCACTTAATATCAGCTCCTAACTTGGGTTGGGCCGAATTTGGGCCTTTGCTATTGCTCTAGGGCTTTTTGTTTGGGCCTCGTTCAAAGTTCTCTAGTCGTTTGATTCATCGTATGATTTCTGTGATCGTCTCTGTGGTTTCTTTTCTGTAATTCTCTTGGATATATATTATCATCTCCCAAATCATATATTAGTGATAGGGTTGTTCTAATCCTAAGTAAATATTAAATCCAATATCCTTGGTATATTCTCTTTATCTCAGAAATTGCTCTCCCGGTTTCACAAGTGTTCTCGAACTCGTTTGCATTCTCTTTGCTCTAGGATTATATTCTCAATCCTCCTTCCTTCTCATAATATGTCCTTCCTTGGACTTCCAATATTTAATATTCTTAATCCATGATTCGTTCGCTTGATCGCTTAATCTCGTTATAAAGTCTCGGCGATTTCTAGAACGTTCGTTTCAGTGTCTCAGTAGTTTTCGTTCTAAATTCTCAAATCAAATATAATAGAATTCCAAAATATTAAATCCTAAATTCCTCAAATTTAATATCTCATTTCTTGATAATACTAATATATAATTCACTGCCCGGTCAAATATCATACCAAAATAGAAATTGGAATTTCTGAATTCCGATCGTCTTTACATACACTTATTTACTCCGTAGATCACTAATATGACTTCGAAATATCCATACCATGTCCCGTACATAGGTTGACACGAAAAGTTTCTTAGTCTACAAAATCACTATTCATCCATGAAAAACACTATTCATGCATGAAAACACTATTCACTGATGCACTTGATCGTAATAAAAAAGTTTTAATTCTACCGAAAATTCGGGTTATTACACTTAGACTCTTCAAGCATTGTTCTTAGAGCTTCAATTAGAGTTCTGTTCTTTCTTTCCACTACACCATTTTGTTGAGGAGTTCTTGGTGCAGATAATTCTTGGATAATTCCTTCTTCTTCACAAAACTCTCTTATTACAGAATTCTTGAACTCAGTTCCATTGTCACTTCTGATTCTCCTTACTTTGAGTAAAGGATTGTTGTTGACTATCTTGATGTGATTTATAATGACTTCACCCGCCTTATCCTTAGAGTGCAGAAAGAATGTCCAAGAGAATTTTGAGAAATCATCAATAATCACAAGACAGTATTTCTTCTTTGAGATTGACAACACATTGACTGGTCCAAAGAGATCCATGTGAAGTAGTTGCAAGGGTTGATCAATTGATGACATTGACTTTGATTTGAAAGAGGCCTTCTTCTGCTTCCCTTTCTGGCATGCATCACACAATCCATCCTTGGAGTAACCCAATTTTGGAATACCTCTAACAAAATCCTTCTTTATCAACTCATTCATTGCTTTAAAACTCAAGTGTGACAATCTTTTGTGCCAAAGCCAACCTTCATCTACACTTGCCTTGCTGAGAAGACATGTAGCCATGTTTGTATTTGTTGAATTGAAGTCAGCAATGTACACATTTTCTCTTCTATCTCCTGTCAACACTACCTTGTTGTCACTTTTCTTAAAAATGACACAAGCTTCAGATGTGAACCAGATATTCTGGCCTTTATCACACAGTTGACTGACACTTAGCAAGTTATGCTTAAGTCCATCAACCAGTGCTACTTCTTCAATGACAACATTCCCTTGTGAAATCAAGCCATATCCTCTAGTATATCCTTTGTTGTTGTCTCCAAAGGTAATGCTAGGGCCAGCTCTCTCCTCAAACTTAGTGAGCAGGGTAGAATCTCCAGCCAAATGCCTAGAATAACCACTGTCCAGATACCAAATATTCTTTCTGTTTCCCTGCACACATCAAAACAAAATCAAGTTGATTTTGGTACTCAAGTTTTCTTGGATCCTGCCTTGTTAGCCAATTTTTTATCCTTCAAATCCCTTTTAACCAAAAGTTTAGATTGAGTTATATCAAATTTGACTTTAGGTTTGGGCCTTTGAGAGGCAGAATTTGATACTTGTTCATATTTGTTATAGTTAATAGCATTGTTAGGCATAGCCTGTGCAAACATGTTATTCATCATCCATGGCATCTGTGGCATATTGAAAGTATTGTAGTATGGATTATGCATGAATGGCATGTTAGCATATTGACTAGATGCATGAGCAGAGGGAGCATACATATTTGGCATAACATTCATAGCAGGCACAAACATAGGTATGTTAGGCATCAAAGGATTTTTCATAGCTTTGCGGTTGGTAGATAAATGATTAATACTTCCACACTTTACACATTCTTTCCTAGGAGCATATTTATCAGGTGTGTAATTGTTGTGTTTGTTAATCCCTACCTTACCATTTCTGTTCTTTTTCTTGTCCTTAACACCTGACTTAACATTTTCTAGCTTGTCCTTCAATTGCTTGTGGGACAAGTTGCCTATGTTTCTTTTCTCAGCTGATTCAGTATTGCTACATTCTCCATTAACAAAGTTCTTGTTGACAGGCCCGTACTTTTTATTCAATTTAGTTAAAGTTGCTTTGCTAACAGGCTTAAGTCTTAAAGAACATTCTTTTTCGACTAAATCACTGTCTGAAGTAACTTCCTTATCAATATTTAACTTAGCTTTTGCTAATTTGCAGAAAGAATCAATTCCTTGAACATTACAAATTTCCTCAGTTACAACTGTTGATCCTTTCCACTTAGCAATCAGATTCTGTTCCTCTACTAACTGTTTCTTTAAAACCTCATCTCTATTTATAGCCTCAATCAATTCATTTTTAGCATCCAAGCAATCTCTTCTCAGAGTTTCAAACTCAATCGACTGTGTTTCTATTAAAGCATTCCTATCACTTAACTTTTCATTAAGGTCTTTAATCCTCTTATTCTCTCTGTTAAGTGATTTGAAGGTAACATGCATGTTATACAATTCAATAGACATTTCATCAATTGTGCTAGCTCATTCAACTTTAGAAAGATCAGTTAAGACTGTAGAGAATACCTGGTTGCTTGCTGAGCTAGCTTCTTCATCAGTTTCGTTTGCCATGAGTGCAAGATTGACAAACTCCTCTTTGCATCTGAGTCACCTCCAGCAGCCCAGTCACTATCTTTTGACGCGAATGCTCTCCCTTGTTGCTTGAGAAGATCAAAATATTTCTTCTTGTAATCAACAGTCTCGAACTGTTTCTTCTCATTCTCAGCTTTAGGCTTTCTGCATTCATTGGCAAAATGGCCAGCAATTCCACAGTTAAAACATTTGAACTTAGACCTTTCAACCATGTCTCTGGATGGCTGAAAACCTTTTCCGAATTGCTTTCCTACTGCTGGATTCCTCTTGAATTTGATCTTCGAGAATCTCCTTAACAAGAATGCTAGATAATCATCCAAGTCATCAGATTCATCTCCACTCAATGCATCAAGTTCTTCAACCAACTTGCTTTTCCCTCTGCTAATTTCAGCTCCACCTTCACAAGTCTTTGAACTTGGTGTGGCTTGAGTGCTCTCCATCTTCTTACTCACTTGGCTTACTGGAATATTGGCCACCAAGGCAATAGATCCACCTTTCTTTTGGATTTTCTCCACTTCCTCATCTTGCTGCATTTCAAGCTCATAGGTCTTCAGGATGCCATACAGTCTCTCAAGTGTAAAATCTTTGTAGTTTTGAGAGTTCTTCAATGAGACTGTCACTAGCTTCCATTCCTTAGGAAGAGATCTCAGAAACTTTAGGTTCGAGTCCTTGGTTTCATATTTTCTCCCATACAACTTTAGACCATTCAGCAACTTTTGAAACCTACTGAATATGTCTGTTAGATTTTCACCAGAGGAGTAGTGAAAATGCTCATATTGTTGTATTAGGAGCTGCATTTTATTTTCTCTGACTTGCTCAGTTCCTTCACAGATTGTTTGAATAGTGTCCCATACTTGCTTGGCAGTGGTGCAGTTTATAACACAATCAAACATATCTTGGTCGATGCCATTGAATAGGATGTTCATAGCCTTCTTATCTTTGTGAATCTCCTCCAAGTCTTCATCTGTGTACTCAGCTTGATTCTTTGGAATAGGCCTTCCAGCAGCTACAGTGCCAGCATCTTGACCAATCCCAGAGTTGGCCTTCATTGGAACATGAGGTCCATTCCCTATGCAATCTACATAGCCTTCATCGATGGCTGAGAGATGAAGGTGCATTTGTACTTTTCAGTGAAAGTAATTATCTTTGTCAAGCATTGGAATCTTTACACCTGTATCCTTCCTTCCCATGGTTTTGATCTTTAGACTTCTTGTATGTTAGAAGCTTGCTCTGATACCAATTGTTAGGTCCCGAAGTATCGTAGAAGGGGGGGTTGAATACGATACTACCAAAATATTTCGATTTTCAAGATTTTTGCGGATAACAATTTTTCGGATCTTGAAATCAAAATAACGAAACAAAATTTCAGAAATATATCTTTATTGATAATAAACCCGAAGGGGTGTTACAACTTCTAATCCAATGGATTAGCTTCAAAACCAGAACACTCCTAAGGATAGTTTAGGCACGAGGACCTTCTACCCGACACTTCCTGAAAGCCGGCTAAGCCGGCTTTCCTACTAGATGGACTGTCTAGCAGCTTACACAGAGAAGATATAAGAGAGAGAAGAGAGAGTTGGGTGTTGAGGTGTATTTTGAAATGAAATACAACATGCCTATTTATAGGTTATAAAAAAATCACTATGCAGCTAATATACGTAACTGATGATGATCGTTTTTATCAGTTTTGCTGCTGTCTGCTTCTTTTTCTCAACCCAGCCGAATTCCAATTTCAAAATCATTCTTCTTTTCAAAAGCTTCAACTTGATGGTCCCACATGATTTTTGTTTTTCACCCACCTGCTTTTACTTTTCATATGAATAGTAATTTCGAATACTATTCATATGAATAGTAATTTCAGTTACTATTCATTTTCCTCTTAATTTGACATCCCTAAATATTCAGCTTCCAACTAACTAGAGGATATCAATACTGCTCTAAACTCAATCATCCCTCTTAACAGTTTTTCTAGGTTAGATACTTCGATTCCTTTTGTGAAGTATTGACGCCTAGTGCAACTGGTCTGGTTCACAGATGACTAACATTCACTCGTGGTCTTCATATCATGTTTTTAAGAACACTGTTAAGAATTGTGCAATAAAAATTTAACACTGGAATCTTTTGGCCCTTCAACTGAATCATCTGTACATCTTATTTTGTCACTGAGGCTTGATCATGTTAATGAATTTCTTTCAGCGACTTAATCCTTGTTGATGTCTGTTCTTCAAATTTCATGATCCCTGTATAGAGTTAATATTATTTATCTTTTATCCTAGTTGAGTTATATATGTCTCTATTACATATTACATTACATTATGCTTTACACTTCCCATTTAGAACAAGTGTGATTCAAGTCTCCTAACAACTCATCGAATGTAGGTGGTTCACCCACGGGAGTTTTAACAACTGCCTCAACATTAACATCCTCGGGTGGTGTCTCCCACTTAGAACAAATGTCGTCTAACTCTCTGAACATCTCTTCCGAGGCCATATCCCTTAACAACTCAATATACTCTTGATTAGACGCAGAGTTGACTTTAAAATCCTCATTGAGAAGAGACTCAATCTCACTATCCTCAAGGTTTGACCAATTAACAATGTCATTAACAAGATTAACCCCTATTGTTTGTTCATCAAGCTCATTGGGTTCTTTTCCGACATTAAAGATGTTAAGGTTAATTGTCATATTACCAAAAGTAAGTTTCATCGAACCATCCCTACAATTAATCAAGGCATTAGATGTAGCAAGAAAAGGTCTTCCTAGAATGATCGAGATTTGGTTCTTAGGATTCGTGACGGGTTGAGTCTCGAGGACAACAAAGTCAACCGGAAAGATGAATTCACCAACCTTAATTAGTACATCCTCAATTATTCCCTTAGGTGTTTTGACAGAACGATCGGCTAATTGAATTGTCATGTTCGTCTTTTGAAGTTCGCTTAAACCTAGGGCTTGATAGACCGAAAATGGAAGAAGATTCACACTCGCTCCTAAGTCAAGTAACGCCTTGTCCACAAAAGTATTGCCTATGACACATGAAATTGTAGGACAACCGGGGTCCTTATATTAAGAATTGAACTAACATGAGAAGTCAAATAGGCTTTCTTAGGGACGTGAGTGGAACGTTTATGAGTACACAAATCTTTTAGACACTTAGCATAAGAGGGAATTTGTTGAATGGCATCTAAAAGAGGAATGTTGATCTCGACTTGCTTGAAAACTTCCAAAATCTTTTGTACTTGAGGCGATTGTTTGTTGGAAAGGAGTCTTTGAGGATAAGGAGCTTTAGGCTTAAAGACTCGTTCACCAGGTTCTTCGGGAATGGATTTCAAAAGTGGAATGACAAGCGAAGACTCGTTAGGTGAAGGTGGTGTTTGAGTCGATGAAGGCTCGCTAGATGATGATGATGATTTGTGAAAAGATTCTGATGACTCGGGAGTGGATTTTGAAGATGAAGGTTCAAGTGGTGAAGGTGTGAAACTAGATGACTCGAGAGGTTCGGGATTTGGAGTATGGTTTGAATGATCAAGTTTAGGGTTTGGTTCAACATTTGACTCTTCTTCGTCTTCAGAATACTCGACTCCTACCTGATTATCAACTTGTTTTCCCGACCTTAAAGAAATGATAGCATTAACATTTTCGGGAGGTCTTTGGTTAAGAGGAAATTTAGGGTTGACCTCAGGTTGACTCGGGAACTTGTTCTTCTCTCACTCACACATGGCGTTGGCTAATTGACTCACTTGAACCTCTAACTTAGATATGGCTTGAGCACTAGTATTTAAAATTTGCCTATCTTGAGTCATGGTTTGCATGAAGGTTTGTTGAGATTGAGCCAAATTAGTTGTCGATTTCAAAAGCGCATCAAGAGTCTTTTCCAAAGAATTAATTCTCTTATCCGACTCATGAAAGCCGGGAGGGTGGGCGGGAGCTTGATTCGGGTTTAGATAAGGAACTTGGTTCGAAGTTGGGTAAGAGTTTTGATTGGGCTTTTGAAAACAAGGAGGTTAAAAAGAAGGTGGCGAAGATTGGTAGTTTTGGCCTTCGTTCCACGAGAAATTCGGGTGATTCTTCCAACCAGGATTGTATTTAGGTGCAAAAGGATCATTCCTAGGGGTTGGTTGAAACACCGCATTGACTTGATCACAACCGAGAAAGTTTGGAAAACCTTTATTATAATTAGAGCACATAGACACTTGTGAGGGGGCGTTACTAGTTTCTAGGTCTTCGATTCTTCTAGTTAGAGTAGCTAATTTGGCATCGGTTGCAATCGAATTTTCAATCGAATGTAAACCCCTAGATGTACTAGACGACTCGTTCGACTTATTAGGCTCCCTAATAGACTCCCACAATATGGTCTTCTCGGCTAATTCTTCGAAAAATGCCCACCCTTCGTCCTCATCCTTTTCCATGAATTTACCTTGGCACATAGACTCTAATAAAGCGGTTTTTGGACTATCTAAGGCCTCGTAAACGATCTTACAAAGTCTCCACTTTTCTATTCCGTGGTGGGGGCATTGTGATAAAAGATTTTTGAAACGATCGAAATATTTCCAAAAAGACTCATTTTCTTCTTGATGAAATTGGTTTATTTCGTTTGTAATTCTCGTAGTCTTATGGTTTGGAAAATATTTCTTAAGAAAAATTACCACAAATCCCTCCCACGTGGAAATAGAATTAACCGGTAGGCTATACGACCATTTTTTAGCATTTTCTTTAAGCGCAAAATTAATGAGTCTAAGCCTAATCGAGTCCTCGGTTAATTGTTGGAGTTTTTGTAAGGCACAAACCTCCTCGAATTCATGGATGAAAAGATACAGGTCCTCACCTTCACTCCCGGTAAATTTGGGTAATATGCTAATATGTTGAGCTTTAATTTCGAAATTATTACCATTTACGGGAGGAAGAGTGATACACGAGGGTTAGGCAGAACGGGTAGGGTAGCAACGGTCCTTAAGAGACATGGCCATGTTTACTATTGGTTCGGAATTATCTAAAGACTCGGAATCAGAAGAGGAAGAAATCTCAAACGATCTCACTAGTCTAGAAGAATTATCCCTAATCCAAATAGTTTGCATAAACCATGAAAGGGAACAAGTAGCAAATAAGTGCGATAAAAGAAACACAAAAAAGAAAGAGTGAAAAATTAAAAGAAAAAAAACTCTAACCCTAGGGTTCCTTAATAGATTAACTAGACCTTGCTCCTAACTGTAAGGTCCACTAAAAACTCGGTAAATCAGAATTTATTCGGACTGATTTGGCCAGGTAGGTGCAAGCATTGCCAAGAGGCTAAACACCAGCCTAGACAGCAAATCTTAATTTTCCAGGTAAGCTTTCGCTTGCCTAGACACCAAAGAGTCGGAATAATTAATGATTACTTCGTTTCTTAGGTACCTTCCTAATTGAGTGCGAAATTCCTAGGGCAAACGTCTAATTAATTTTATTAAAGGCTATGGTATGCAAAATGAAGGATTAAATTGTTTTTGGGCTAAGGAAAGAGTGATGAAATCCCTTCCCTTATCTTTTGAGAGGTTTTGCCCTTAAGATTTATTTACAAAGTGATGCAACAAACAAAGAAGTATAAAAAACTCTAAACATTTATGGATGCTTAACTACGTGCTCTAACTAAAGAAAAGAAAGAATTTAACGTACCTTTTGGTCCTTCAGCGATCACCACATTTATAAGGTACAAAAAATTAAAAACATGAAAATAAAAATCTAAATGATGTGCCCTAAGTGATTAAATGCATGATGCAACAATTATGTAATTACAACTAATTTTTTTTGCATTTTAAAATTTTAATTTTTTTGTGATTTTTTGTGATTTTCTAAATAAAGAAAAAAAACGAAAGAGGAGAGAGATACGGGTTACCCAAGCAAAGCTTCCAAAATTCCGAGAAAATTCTTCCGCTTTAATCCAAGTTTCCCGAATTTTCCTCCAAATTCTTCGAAAAAAATGCAAACAAGAAAAAGGGTGAGAAAAGAGCTAATCCGAAAAGTTAAAAACTAAGGTGCGAAAAATAATTAGTCTCCGGCAGCGGCGCCAAAAACTTAATGTGCTAAAAATAATAGAAATGATTGCAAGTGCACAATCTCGTTTTAGTAATTTTAGATTCGATCAATAGAGAATATTATATTTTTGCAATCCTTAATTTTCAATTTAATCGAACTAGAACAATTTCTGGATTTTAGGAAATTTGAATTTTTTACTATTTAATTACAAAAATGAAAATTTAAACTAATTCTTAAAATTTAAACTAATGATTCTATTTCTAAATTAATTAACAAAAACTATATATTATTCTAAAAATTCGAATCACATCTAAATCTTTTTCGAAAACCCTTTTTTTATTATTGAATTAAAATTTTATTTACAGAAAAATTTTGGAAAATTTTGACATGATTTGTTTGTAAATAGACTAGCCAAAACAAACCAACAAAGAAATTTAGTGAATTAAACTCGGACAACTCGGTAAGTCTAACTCAGAACATAACAAAACGAGTTAACTCAGCGGATCGCAGAAAACTCACAACAATTTGGAACTCGCAACAAAACTTAGCAAAACAAAACAAAACGTAGCAGCAAAAACCTGAAACATGAACTTATAACTCAGTGAAAAACCTCAACATAACAAAATAACATGGAACTCGATCACTACACTACTAAGACGCGCGAACAAAACAGGGACACAACCCAGAATTCAGCAGTAATAAGACGAACAAATAGCAGCAAAAACTCAGAAACTCGCCAGAACTCGGAAAATGAAAACAAAACAAAGCTACAAACGTACGAGAATCAACAAAAAAAATTAAACAACAAAACCTAACTCACAATTTAGACAATCAAAACGAAACCAAACAATAAACAAACCTAGCAAACGCAATTCGAACTTATCGAATAGACAAAACTCAGACTTAAATCAAGGAAATCAGAGGCAAACTATACAAAACGAATTCTACAAAAACTCAGCACAAAACCCGGTTGACTCAGCGATACTACATCTACAACTCAACAAAACTCGCGTGTTACATAATCTGGGTAGGAAAACATGTGAAAAGTTAAACAAAAAAAGTTCTCAAAATTGAAAGAATGGACATTTGAGGCCTCTCATAGTTCATTATCAGCTAGTTAATGCACACAATTGCGGAAATGCAACACATAAACGCAGAGAAACAACGACAACAACATAAGGTGAAAGAAGGAGAAAAACAAAGGATTAAAGAAAAGGGGGAAAAGAAAGAAGAGAAATAGGAGGCTGGGGATATGGGTTTTGATAGACTAAAGGCTGTTTGAGTAGAAGAGAAAATCGGGAGGAGTTGGAGAAGGGAAGGGGGTGAATTGATCGAAGAGAAAGGAGAAAGGATGTGAGAAAATCGAAGGAAGGTGTTAAAATAGAAATAGAGGAGATGGGTTTGATCAAATAAAACAGGGGAAAGTTAGGATTTTGTGGGTGTGAATAAAAATACGAACTGAAAATGATAAATAAAACTGATAATTTTTTTTATAAGTTAAAAAAATGAAAGTAAAGGAATTGATTACGAAATTAAAGTTACACTAAAACGATGATTTGAAATTAAAATGGTCCACAATAAAATTGAGATTTTTAAAAGGGTTTAATTACGATTATTAACTAAAAACAAAAAAATAAAAATCGTTACTTTCCACCCATAGAGGTTAGCATTTCGCTACTTTGTCCACTAAACGGATTTACGAAAATAACGAAAGCTATGTAACAAAACCGAAAGAACAAGACGAGAAATTAAAGGAAACGGATTGCATTAAAATAAAAAGTGTTTACAAGATTTGAAACTAAAAAAAAGCAAGAAATTAAAGCTACCTTAAAATCTATGTTGATAAATACAAGGGGGGTGAGGGGGTATTTATAGGATAGGAATTAGGATAAAAGGGGGGTGTTGGGTAAATCCCCACCATACATTTGTGGTGTGTGGTGGTGAAATCCTAGCCATCTATTTGTTTCTTTCCCCCTTAAGCTTTGATGATTGAATCTTGGACATACGCTTATTTAGTGTGTTGGGATGATCTCCACCTTCCACATGTCTTCAAAGATTCCTTTTCCACCAAGCTCCTAATTCTTTTTCCTTTTTTCATTTAAGTCCTTTTTCTTCTCTTGCTCTTTATTTCTTTATTTTGCCATTTCTTTATTTATTCACGAATTTTCTGAAATGCAACAAAATAAATTATTAAAATAAGAGTTCAAGCAATAAATAGGTAATAAATATATGCAAAAAAATATGCACTTATCAACGTGCTCAAAGAGCAATAGACTCACCTCAAACTTCTGAAAATAATGATCGTCGTCTTGGTAATATCTTTGATAACTTTAAAAAGGCTATTCCAGATCATGAGATGTACATGAGAGCCTTAAAAACAGAAGTTGTCAGGATAGATTCTGCATTTGACCCAAGAAACGATGAGTTGGTAATTATGGTTGATTGTCATAATTTTGGAACACACAGAGTGTCTCTTCAGTTCTTTTATGACAGACCATTGACAGAAATTTGGGTTCTTAGGCCAAAGGTGAGAACATCTTCTGAGTTGATGTATTACTTCACGAGAAATTTAAGGAATTTGCTGAAAGGGCTGGTCCTGAAGTGATAGAAGAGCCTAGTCAAGTAAAATTCCTTATAGGTGAGGTACTTCATACAGTTAACCTTCAGACAGATGAGTTATATACCCATACTGCCAACCACCTAGTATATGTTGAGTATATTCTCAGAAATCATGGATTTACATCTCAAGCAAAAAGGGAAGCTGCAGATCATATTAAATCCTATGCTCAAACCAACATTGCTGATTATGAGAAGTTCAAAGGTGAATTAAGAAAGAAACTTGGAATTCCACTAGTCCTTCCTACAGGGTTATCTTCAAGAAGAGAGCTATTTGTTGATGCTGAATTACATAAGAATCTGCCACTGTTGGATGAACCAGAAGAAGGAGAATTCAGGAGGGAAGACAGTCAGAATTGAAGACCTGCTCTACATGTTATATCTTTAGAGCTAGATAGATCAAGATAGGATAATGTTTAATATGATCAGGCTAGAGGGTCATCTATCTTGTATTTATCTTTATGTTTGAATCTGGAAATTGTTATAAATACCAGAACTTTTTCATTATTTACTTGCTATTAATGTTTTATCATTTACTAGTTTAAGTTGAGTTAGTTGAGTTATCCTCTAGGAATTTGCTTGTTAGTTTATAACAAACAAATAGGGGGAGATTGAAAGGCATATGACATAGCCTATTTGGAGTTCGAGGATTTAACTCAACTTAAATTAGATTGTAATAAGTAAATAATATTAACTTTCTCAAGAATCTCACAAAGTATTATATGTCAGAAGAAAGAAGAAAACCAATCTATAGTTTTGATGCTTTACACTGGAAGAAGATTCAGTTAGCTGATCATGCCTCAGTATAGCATTGAAGCAAGTGGATTCATTTATAGTGACAGAGATTATTGTGGAGACAGCATCAGTACAGAAGAAGTCAAAAGAGTTGAGTAAAGAAAAGAACCTGAGCTTAGAGTCAAGATTAAAGAACATTGATTTTGGTTAGTCGTTCATGAACCAGACCATGCATGGAGCGTCAGCATAAAGTCAGTGATAATTCTTTATCATTTTCAGTGGTTCAAAAAGTTGATTTAATTATCTAGTGATTTAAATTAAATCTCCTTTAATTGATATAAATCAGTTTAGTTTATTTAATTAATGAATTAATTCTAGAAGAATTTATTCATTTATTAAATTAATTATTGTATCAATTAAATCTGAATTAATTAATTAATTATTATATAATTGATATGTTCTAAAAGATTTAAGGGAAAGATTCAACAAGGCTGCACAGTTTAAGTCATACTGACAGAAGTTGAGTCCAAGTCATGCCAAGGAAATGAAGTTAAGTCATGCTGAACAAGTCTTGATATCTATATGACTTAGATTAAGTCATACGACCGAAGGATCTAAATGGTAAGACATGGCAGTCTTTAAGTCTTACCGAACAGAGATAGTGACACAAGTCATTCCGAGCAGAATATGACTTATTGTTAAGTCATACCGAGTCTATAAGTTTTGGAGCATCTACACTATGACTTAGTAAGTCATACCGACAACCAGCTGTTAAGTCTTGTAGAGCTTCTAAGTCATACCGACATTAAATGATTAAGTCATGGAGGAGGTTAGGTCATACCGAGAGATTAAATATCAACAGATGGCAGCTTTTGTTCACTTGGTTATAAATACAGAAAAAGAGACAGAAGACATTTACACGAGACACAGACAGAAGATATTAAAGACGAACAAAATATTACATCTCTCTCATCTTTAAAGCTCAACCAAGAAGAATTAAATTACTATAAATTCTTAAGTTCTTTGTTTCAAAAATTGTATCCGTTAGAACTTAATTATTTGTGATTCTCTTGCTACTATCGAATTAAGTTTCCTAGTTCTTATCTCGATTTTTATTAACTAAATTAGAAAAGTTCATGTCGAATTTTCTAATTAGTTTTTATTAACGTGGTAACACTCAGTACTGATTTTGTAACAACCATCAAGTTTAATATATCGTTATATTTAACTTGAATTTTGTTTCAATTAATTCCGCACAAATTTATCTAAATTAAATTTAAATCTTTCGGACAAATTTCGTTAAAAAGGTATAGATTGTATTCAACCCCCCCTTCTACAATCTTAACAGACCTACCATGTATTGAATTAATATGATAAAAATTCTAGAAACCCACAGTACTGCACATTTAAGTATATCAAATTTCCAAAAGAATAAAACTTAAAACATGGGTAAAAAACTTATAAACTTGGTAGAAAGATTCTGAAAAATGAGAAAAATTAAATGAAAAATAAAATTAAGAAAAAATAATAAAGAGTGATTTAGAACATTTCAACGGGGATGTGAATGTTATGATAATTGTTTGATAATATTAATATTATTGCAATTGGTATTAAATGATGAATAAATAATTCTATACTTAAATTAATTACATTTTCATGAATTTTTTTTCCTATATAATAATTTAAATGAAATGTTTATATTAGTTAATTAATCAATTAATTTTATCTTTCGGTGCGTAGCACGGGTACAACGCTAGTTAAGAAATAAAAAAAGGAGAGAGTTATGTAGTATAGCTCCGCACATTATTCAAAAAGTAAATTTTCTTTACTTTTAAATAATTGTCATATCAATTTATAAATATCCAAAACATAAAATAGTTAAAATAAAATAAAATTATGTACATAAAATATAAATATATATATATAGTGGGTCCGCAGCAAATCACAACTGGGATAATGGACAAATCTACCACAAAAATCGGAACTGCATGACAGGAATACCATCCTTTAGAAACATGGCCATAAATACGAGTGGGTTACGCATTTTGAGAATGCGTAACACCTGTTACGCATTCTCTAAATACGTAACATCATTTTTTTTTTAAAAATAATAACTTATTACGCATTGGCAGGGAGGGTAACAAATTGTATTACGCATTCTCTGGATGCATAATACACATATTAAGCATGCAGGGAATGCGTAATACATATATTTTTTTATAATTAAATTTTATTTTTAATACGGCTTATTCGTTTTTCTGAATATTTTTAAACTCCAAAATGGAAAAGTTGAACCCAAAGGTTAACCGTTGAACCCCTAATGGAATACAGATAAATTTCAAAATTATAAAATTGAATCCGGCGGCCTGATTTTAAACGCTAACGCGTTTAAAAATCAGGATAAATTAGGATTTTGGGTCTAGGGTTTAGGAACAACCCTAAACCCTAATACCGTGTACGGTTTATTCGTCATTCCGAATATTTCTAAAACCCGAAATGGAAAAGTTGAACCCCAAAGATTAACCGTTGAACCTCTAATGGAATACAGATAAATTTAAAAATTATAAAATTGAATCCGGCGGCCTAATTTTTAAATGCTAACGCATTTAAAAATCAGGATAAATTAGGGTTTTGGATCTAGGGTAACGCATTTAAAAATCAGGATAAATTAGGGTTTTGGATCTAGGGTTTAGGGCCCTAAACCCTAAACCCTAAGTCTGTATACGGTTTATTCGTCATTCCGAATATTTCTAAAACCTGAAATGGAAAAGTTGAACCCCAAAAGTTAATTGTTGAACCCGTAAGGGAGTAAAGATAAATTTTAAAATTTTAATTAAAAAATTTAATATTTTTAAACCCTAAATATTGGAACCCGTTGAACCCATTATTATTTTAATATAAAATACCTAAACATTATTATTTTAATAAAATAAAACAACAATACAAAAAAAAAAAATCCAATGGTTAACAACTATCGAGAGAAAATTCATTTTGGTACCCACTGGCCACTACCCGATGGTTATCAATCTATACTATTTTTTTGTTTTTTTGGTACCCCACCTCCCCACTACGTGATGGTTACTTATCTATACTATTATATTTTTATATTACGCATTTCATACATGCGTATAGGATTGGCAATTTTGGACCCGCGACACGAACCCGACACGAACCCAACCCACATGGATCGGGTTCGGGTTTGCATTTTTCGGGTTCGGGTCGGTTTCGGGTTGACCCAAACTTGACCCGAAAAAATCGAGTTGGGTTCGGGTTGGGTTCGAGTAACCCGAAACTGACCCATATATATATATATATATATATATATATAATTATTTTTAATATATATATTTTTAATATATATATATATAATTATTAATATATATAATTATTTTTAATATAAATATATTTTTTAATATATATATATATAATTATTTTTGGGTCGGGTTACCCGAAACCCACCTGAAACCCATTCGTGTCGGGTTCGGGTTGAGCACCTATACCCATTAAATTTTCGGGTCGGGTTCGGGTTGAGCACCTGTACCCGAAACCCACTATTGACCCGACACGAACCCGACCAAAAACCCGAAATTGCCAGCTCTACATGCGTAACAGGGTTTTTTTCTGTATTATGCATCTGCTACATGCGTAATAGGTGGCAGTTTTTGTTTTTTTGTGTTACACATTCGGAAAATGCGTAATGGGCTGGTAGTTTTGATCACCCTTCCTAAAAATCGTTATTTTGGTAAAAAAATTAAAAGATAAAAATGTCATTTTTTCTCACAACTGTTGGATCAAAATCAAATGGTGGGCGTTGGCAGCTTAATCCACTCCACAAACTGGGGATTTAAGGAGTATCAAATATCCATAAAATAATAAATAAAATAATATTTGTTTGTATTTGTACGTAACCAAACAAGGCCTTATCAAAACCTCACCAAATATTTTTTTTGGTTCAAGTTGGAAATTTCAAGGTTATTTCATCATTGGCACACTTCCCAATACTAACCCATTTCTGCTTCTCCATCCCTTGGTACGTTACTTATATAGATACATATGTTTGTATGTATATGTTGTGTGTGTGTTTTTGTACTTCTTGAAAGGAATTGGGTTTCTTTGTATTATCAAGGTACATGCTTTTTTATTTTTTTTTGAATCTTTTTATGTATTTGAGCTGATTTTATATCATGGTTTGCTTACTTTGGTGTTTAAATTTGTTGGGATGTGTTTGATTTTGTTGTTTTTTAAAATAGAAAGGTACTATAAAGATTGGATTTTTATGTTTATGTTGAGTTGACTGTTTATGATGAAATCTGGTTAAGGGTGTAAAGATTGAAACTTTGCAATTTTTGTTGGTCTTGGCTTTTAGATGGAAGAACTGTTAAGTTTTCGAAATGATGGAGTTTGTCGAGATTTATCTACTATTAAGTTTAAGGAATTTTCCACGCTTTTCTGCTATTGTTGATGTGTTTATTGGGTTTATATTTTTTTTATTAGGCTATTCTGTATCCAGATATACTGTTAATGGCAAGTTTTGATTGAAATGGTTATGGAGTATCGCTGAAATTGTTAATGTATCTTTGTGTTTGCTATAGACTGGTGATGTTTTTTATTGGATGGTCTGTGTTTGATTGTGGGAACTTGTATATATAATTTAAAAGCATGGTTAGTTAAGTCACTTAGCTGAAGTATAATAGCTTAGGAAAGCCGTTGTATGTTTGTAATGTATTCCTTTGAGTTGAACCATAGTGCAATGGGATTCTCGAAAAACCAGTGCAGTGTTTGAATTTTCAAGTGAGTTATTTAGTAGTTAAAAATTGTGATATGTAAACATATATGGTTTGGATATATATGAAAATATTTGCGCGGGAAAATGCATGTTTGTTGACCATGTGACTTCACATGTTTTGTTTGCACGTAATTGTCCGAGATGTAAAGGTTTTTTAGGACATGAATTAAATAAAAAAGTTCAAAATATGGCGTAAAAGAACATTAGATGTACACTGTCTCTCGTATATAATTTTAACTCTTTGCTTTCTCTGGACACTTAAATTAGTTATTGGCAGTTTATTTGTATTGAGATAGTAACCTAATATGTATATGCATATATCTGATTGATTAGTAAACATTATAGATGTAGCCAAACTAAGCTTTCATAACCGTGCAACCATAACAGAAAGAAATCATCATGAAGGGCATCGCAATCAATTTTCAATCATCTTAGACAAAAAATTCTACTGCTCTCCTGAAAATTATTGGTTACGTGACAAAGTAAAACCCAGTAAGAAATCATCATGGCATTCTATCATTTTTTTTTACGAACTGAATGAACTGGTTCTTAATTAAGTTATTACAAATCAAATTAGTTTAAATCTCTAATCTGTATGCTGTGCAGTTTCCTTTTTTTTTTTTTCTAGTCGTTTTTTCAAGTGACAACTTTGTAAATGTTTAGTCAGCAATCAGCATTCATGTGAAGTTATCTTTGGTTTTATGTATTTCATTCAGCAACCTAATGTTTACAGTTTCATTCAGGTAAAAGAAAATGAGTACACTAGATGTAGCTCGAGCTGAACTTGCTCTTGCGGTACTGTATTTGAACAAAGCTGAAGCCAGGGACAAGATATGCAGGGCCATACAATATGGTTCGAAATTCGTGAGTAACGGTGAGCCTGGCACAGCCCAAAATGTGGACAAATCAACTAGCTTGGCAAGGAAAGTTTTCCGTCTTTTCAAGGTTGGGTTCAATATCTCTTTAAAAATACGAATGGTTTCTACTCTTGTTCTCTTTTTTTTATTGAAAGAGTTCCCAGAGACGTATGAATGATGAGAAGTGAAAGAAGGTAATAAATCTGTTGTCTGTGAAGTTGAACTTACAATTACGTAAGGTTCTTTTTCTGAGTTGTATATGAATCGCTGCGGTTTGAGTGTAGGGATGGCAGATAAGCCTAAGATTCTTCAGATTGTGATAGTGCAACTCCATTAGTGAGGATACCTTCTTCTATAGTTACTTTTGAATTGTGTTCACTGAATTATCTCTGAAATTTTGATTGAGCACTATTTTAGTTAAGGGCTAAAAGCACATAAAAAAAAATTACATGTTTTTAGAGGATGCAAAATGTAATTTTCTTTATTACTCAATGGTTCTCTTGGTGCTCCTTCTATTACTGGATTTTCATTTATATAATCTGTTTACAGTTTATCAACGATCTTCATGGACTTATTAGTCCTCCAGTTAAAGGAACTCCTCTTCCTCTTATTTTGCTTGGAAAGGTATGAAATGGAATTCACTTTTAGTTCTTTTTGCTAATCTTGTATATTATTTGTATCTAACTCCTTGATGTCCACGCTTCTCTCAGTCCAAAAATGCATTACTATCAACTTTCTTGTTTCTGGACCAAATTGTTTGGCTTGGTAGGAGTGGCATTTACAAGGTACACAAGCTTACCTACAAACTATAGTTTCTAATTAATTTCGTCGAGCCTGTCTACTGATTTTCTGTTCTGTTCTGTCAAATAGAATGCAGAGCGTACACAACTCATTGCTAAGATTTCTCTTTACTGTTGGATGGGCTCATCAGTTTGTACTACCTTGGTTGAGGTTTGTTGCTTTCATATCTCTACATGAATTTCTGGTTATATGTTGGATGTTGGTTGCTTCGTATCTTTAAGGTTGCAAAAGTTATTCAGTGAAATTGCATTGCTACCAACCAGAAAGTTTTGAATCATATTATTGCTGCTTTTGTATTCAGATTGGGGAGATTGGAAGACTTTCAGCATCAATGAAAAAATTAGAGAAGGACAAGGTATGGTCATTCTGGTAGCAGTATCTAGCTCAGTTGTAAAAATGTGTTGATTATCTTCATTTTTGCTTACGTGAATGCAGAATGAAGAATACCGTGCTAAACTGCAGAAGTCCAATGAGAGGTCGCTATCCTTGATCAAAGCAGCCATAGATATAGTAGTGGCAGCTGGACTCTTGCAATTGTCGCCAAAGAAAATCACTCCGCGCGTCACAGGAGCCTTCGGATTTACCAGCTCCCTAATATCTTGTTATCAGGTGCTCCATATAATACTAATTGAGTCATTAATTTGTTTGGCAATTACAAGAAATTGAAGTATTCACGCACACATCTTGTTTCCATCTAAAATCGAATCCTTGACATTAGTTACCAAGGGTGACGGGTACCCATTGGGGTGCAATGCTAGGATAGTAACTGTCTTGTTGTTTATCAAACTGGTACTACAAAATTTTAATAAAAAAATGACAGATTTGAGAAAAAATTGGTATGATCAAAGGGAAAGGGGCAAACATTATAAGCATCTTTTAGCAAAAATAGAAATCGAAAGAACAATGTGCAGGGGTCTCTAAAACCGTACTCTTATTTATGTACTCTATTTTTTTTTTTTTGTGCAGTTGCTTCCTTCAGCACCAAAGTCAAAAACCGTTTAAAGGATCATAGCTCTTCTGCTTAAAGGTGTCAAAGTCAAATTGTAATAATCCAAGCTTTCAAATGATATACATTTGTGTTGGGTTTTTACAGTTTGTAGAAATTATGGATAATTAGTTTTATGTATCAACTTCTGTAACCTCCTCTTCAGCATTTGGATTTTTACATTAGTAATAAATAATACATATGTTGCTTCCCTTGACAACAAATAAAGTAGCTAGCAATCTGTGGGTTTGCAATTATTGCAATTCTCGTATGCTCCATTGTATTTTCATTTTATTGCAGTTCAGCTTGTAAGTTTGCTTGAACCATGATCTGAATTAGTTCTCGTCTGCTCAATTTAGTGGGGAGAGTATAATTTGATTTATGTTTCCTCTAGGTAATGCTTGTGGTTTTATTGATCTTGTTCCATAGTTGCACTCAGGATCGGGTCCGACAATCCAGTTTTAATTAAATTGTTTCTTCTTTTTATTTGTACCTTACACAGTTTCATGTTTTCGTTACTGAACACAAATCTCAACTAGCTGCAACTGTGATATGCAGACCGGACAATACCCAAAGTGTACCTTTTGAAACATTTGTAGGAAGGTTTGTGTGAGTTTGAATAATTTGTGCAACTGCAATATTATTTTATTCTTTTTTTTTTTTGAAAAAAGAAAAAGAAAATATATTTTTCTTTTGGAGCAAGAATATTTTTTTAGATTTTTGGTATAAGAAAATTTAGTTTTACAGAGTATTTTGAGTTTCTTTACAAAACATGTTTCTTTAGATACATTCCAGCTAAAATTTGAGCCCCCATTTTAGCTATGCTAGGTTTTTGCGAACTAAAAAAGAGAGGTTGCAACATTGGCATCGCACGTGAAAATCGGTTGTAAATGTTGCAAACGGGGTTGCAAATGTTGCAATCGTATCTTTGAAAAAGATTTTTGCAATTTGGGTATTTTTGAAAAAAGCCCTTATTTTTTTTTTAAAAAAATAAACTCTAAAACAGTTGATTTTGTATAATCCTTGGCTTTAAAACTTAAAAAAAATATCATGCACATATTTTATTAATCATATAATACTAGCCTATAACCCGTGTTGCATGGACTACCATATATTATTATTATGAATTAATACATAAATTATTTTATTTAATATAAAATTTTAATTTATTTTAATTTATTTTATTTTTAATTTTAAATTTAAATATGATTCGTACTTAATTTCATCACATAAATAAATATCATTAATTTAACGTTATTTTTAAATTTATTTTAAATATCTTAAAAATTCAAAAAAATAAAAATTATTTAGTGTTTTATAACCTAAAATCGTAGAAGAAAGAATCGTAGTAAGAAATGTGTGTAGGTGATGATTTTAATCGGGATATAAATGAAAACATTTATAATTCTATAAAACATGAGTTTTTTATTTTTAATAAATATATATAATTTTACAGATTTTGGGATTTTTTACATGTTATTTTAATAAAAAACACAAAAAACAAATTAAAATGTATTTAATTTTAGTTAAAATTAAAAAAATAATTCGATTATATTTCCATTAGAATTCTCCACCAACACCCAACTTCTATTCAGACTCTTTCGAGAACCAATATCTTTTAAAATTAATATAAACAATTTCAATATAAAAATTTATTAATAAGTAAACAAATTAAAAAAAGGAAAATTAAAAGAAAAATAAATATACTATCTATATGTACTATACTTTTATAAGGAAAATATGGTATAATTGGTTGGTTAGTTAAAATATTTCTAAAAAACTTATTCGCACTTCTAAAAAAACAAATTAAAATATATACTATAATTTACTAAAAAAAAATAAAATACATAATTTACATAAATACATGCTTTATGAGTTATACTTCAACTGAAATTCAACTGCATGCTCTTTCAATTATATTTTTAATGTAATTTTTTTAACTTGTTATTTTTAGAAAGGTGTTACCAATTTTTTTGGAAGGCGTTAACCAATCAATCCGTACAAAACACGGGCTATTATCTATTATTATTATTATTATTATTATTATTATTATTATTATTATTATTATTATTATTATTATTATTATTATTATTATTATTATTATTATTATTATTATTAATTAATATATTAATTAATTGATTTAATAGAAAATTTTAATTTATTTTAATTAATTATATTAATAATTTTAAATTTATATATGTTTCATACTTAATTTCATGACATAAATAAATATCATTTAACGTTAGTTTTAAATTTATTGTTAAATATTTAAAAATTCAATAGATATTTTCAAAATTTATTTATTGTTACATAGAATAATAGAAGAAAGAATCGTAGAAATAATTTTGTGCGGGCGATGATTCTAATCAGGATATAATTGAAAACATTTATAATTTTATAAAACATGTGGTTTTTTATTTTTAAAAAATTACATACTCTCTCCGTTTCATTTATGTTGATGAAACAAATTAAGGATTAAATATGTTAAGTTTTTCTAAATATATAAACAACTAAGAGTAAATTTGACAGTTTTCACTTGATTGTTAGAGTGAAAGCCCTGTATATCACTTTTACATGTGACTGCACCCAAAATATCATTTGGCGGAAAAGCTGCCCAAAATAACCAAAGGACTACGCATTGACGGCATGCGAATAGGACTACGCATTTACACAATGCGTGCACTATGTAAATTCCACTTTTGTAGAGTGAATAGTACATGGGTATACGCATGTTGAACATGCATGGATGAAGATGCGCATGTCCAACATGCGCATGCCAATCACTGTTCATCTCCTTCCCCAGCCACGCCGGACACCATTTTTCGACCAAACTTTGACCACGCCGTTGAAACCTTTTCCGGCATCGAGCACTACTATCCTATATACCAAAACACTCGTCTACTCCCCCTCCAATAGCTGCACTACTTTCACCATCCTCAGTAGTTTCAGGAGCAGCTTTCATTGGTTTAGACCAACCCTCAGTCAACGTCTCCATGTATCTAGGATTTGACGCTTGTATGAACAGTAACGTCTTCATTTTCCACATGCTAAAATTATCACGCTTAAATGAAGGAACCTTAATACTGCTAACTTTTTTAGTACTCATGATTCTAGACGACGAACGCGGATCTAATCTGTATGTCGATCAACTTGCTCTGATACCAATTGTTAGGTCCAGAAGAACGTAGAAGGGGGGGTTGAATACGTTATTTCGAAACATTTGGATTTTGAGATGTGAAAAATAAGGTCAATAACTGAATCGAAATAACACAATCAATTCGGGAAAATATATTTGAATTAATAAAAACCGAGGGGTGTTACAACTTCTAATCCAATGGATTAGCTTCAAAACCAGAACACTCCTAAGGATAGTTTAGGCACGAGGACCTTCTACCCGACACTTCCTGAAAGCGGGCTAAGCCGGCTTTCCTACTAGATGGACTGTCTAGCAGCTTACAAAGAGAAGATATAAGAGAGAGAAGAGAAAGTTGTGTGTTGAGGTGTGTTTTGAAATGAAATACAACAGGCCTATTTATAGGCTGAAGGAGGGCACTATTTCATCTACCATTTACTATTTCAACAACTCCCGTGGGCCCCACTAGCCACTATTTGAATAGTACCACTATTCATCACCTACCACTGTGGGCCCCACCAGCCACTATTTGCACAATACCACTATTTGCACAGTAATCACTATTTACACAGTACCATTATTTGCACAGTACCTGCATAGTAACCACGCATAGTAATCTTGCATAGTAACCGCACATAGTTATACTATTTTTTTAATCTCTTGGGCTTCTCTCTTCTGTTTATTCTGCTGTTTTAATTCATCTCAAAAAATAATCCAAATACCAGATTAATTTAATTATTTTGTTATAAGTAATTAATTAATCTGTTACTTATTTAATTTTCAGGGTAAATTAATTTTTGACAATACCTTGAGATATTATGTTTGTCCTTGATCGTCAATAGGCTTTGGCAATTCTTTCTGTGAATTAATGTGTTGATCCTTCTCGTATGTGCTGACACTTAATGCACTGGTCTGGTTCACAAGTGATTAACACTGATCTTGATCTTCACACCTTAATTACATTCCAATTGATTAGCCTGCAGCAGTATCTTCAAATAATATAAATACATAGAATCTTTTGGCCCTTCAATTGAATCATCTGTACATCTTATTCTGTCACTGAGGCTTGATCATGTTAACGAACTTCTTTCAGCGACTTGATCCTTGTTGATGCCTGTTCTTCAAATTTCACGATCCCTGTATAGAGTTCATATTATTTATCTTTTATCCTAGTTGAGTAATATATGTCCTCTACTACATATTACATTACATTATGCTTTACAATCTCCCCCTATTTGATTGTTAGGGTTTGACAAGCAAATTCCTAGAGGATAACTCAACTGATACAACAATAAAAAAAATAAAGTTCAAAGATAAATAATATTAAAGTGCATTCTGGATCATATATATATATTTTTCAGATTTCTAAAATTAACCAAGTGCAAGACAATTGTTCCTTTAGACTGAACAAATCTTCAAGTTTGCCTTTGCTTTCTTTCCACATATCACTAATACTCCAATTAGCTTTTCCTTTCCCAAAATAAAGTTAATTCCTTGTCAACAACATTTTCCTTGCCCTTACGCCTAGTAGATTTTTCTTGGTCATTCACCTTCTCCCCCTCAGTTGGGTTATCCTCCAGAGTAGTAGGATGTGGAGTTGGTAAATTAGACGAAGATGGATTTACCAAGGAGTTGATTGCATTATTTAACTGGGTTGCCATGGTATTCAATTGAACCTGGAATACATCATGTTGAATAAGTTGCAAATTTTTGATTTCTGCAATGGACTTATGATGTGCTAAAAATAATTAAGACATTTGAATCGCAAGCGCACAATTCGTTTCGTTGTAAAATTTATGATTCGTTCCTCGGAGACTAATATTGTCGCAATCCTTAATTTTTAATTTAATCGAACTAGAACGATTAATTTTTGAGAATTTGGATTTTACAAATTAAAATAAAAAAAAAACTAAATGGAATTTTGAACTAATTAAACTAATTTAAACTAAATTATTCTAGTTTATTCTAAAATTCAAATTAAAACTAGAATTTATTTCTCAAGTTTTTTTATTGAATTAAAAATGCTTTATAGAAATTTCTAAGAAAACTAAGCCAAACAAATATTAACAACCCAAAACTAAGCAGATAAAAAAAACAGACTAAAAACAGACTAAGCAAACTAAGCAAAACAGAACCATCAAAAACTCGAAAAAACAGCAAAAATAATCAGGCCAAACAAACATAGCAACATAGCCCATCGAAACGACAACTCGCAAGCTCGACTACAACTCGAATTTACCACCAGTAGAGTGACTCAATCATAACTCAGCACCAAACGATTCGGCAACCAAACTCGGAATCACAGCAACACACAGACAATCACTAATTAAAACCCAGAATTTGGAGAATTGCAGACAGATAAAATACGAAAACAAAAATCAGAAAGTCGACTGCAGAAAACACTCGACTCTACTCAATCAAAACACGTAACAACCTTGAATTCATCTCAGAAATATAAACTTATAAAACCACTCAAACTCGGAATTACGAACTCACAAAACTAATCAGAAGAAAACTCAGAACTTACAAACACGACCTTATAACAGTGACTCGACTCGGTTAAAACAGAATCCAAACTAAAAACGCAGCGAATCAGACAGACGAAGACAAGGATTCATCGAAGAAAAAGAAAAGAACTAAACAAAAACTCAGTGCAAACAAGAAACACAACTTAGACAGAATTGAACAGAGCTACGCAATACTCAAAACAATAAACCAAATACAATACTCAAAACAAACTACACAGTAACGATTCAACTCAAACAATTTCTTTTTTTTTTCTTCAAACGATTCAACTCAAAATTGGATTTAAAAACGTAGAAATTAAAAGGAAAGGGGAAAGGGCTGGAGGGTTTGATTGATTCGGAAGAAAGAAAAGGAGAAGGGGGAGAGGGAATTTGTGTTTCCAGTGGAGGAGAGGAGTCCTACGTGGTGAAGAAAAAAATGAAGGGGAACTGGGTTCCGTTGAAAACAACACAGGGGAATCGTAAGTTAGTATAGAAGAAGAATTAGGGAAAAAAAAAGGGCTTGGGTCGTAAGTTTGAACAAGAAAGAAAAGAACAGAGTAATTTTTTATTATTTCTGAAATGTAAAAAGCGATCTACTTGAACTAAATCCTCGAATTAACAAAAAAACAAAAGATAAAACTACTTTCTGAAATTATTAAAACTAATATTTTTTGTTTTTTTTTTGAAAAATTAACTACGAAGATAAAGAAATTTAAATACGAAATTTAAAATTACACTAAAACGATGATTTAAAAATAAATGGCCCACAATAAAATGGAGATTTAAAGGGGCTAATTACGATTTAACACAAATATTAAAACTACGAACAAAAATTAAATTTCGTTACTTTCAACCCATAGTGGTTAGCTTTCGCTACTTTGTCCACTACTTGAATTTACGAAAATAACGAAACAAGGCAACAATAACGAAAGAACAAGACAAGAAGTAAAGAAAATAAAAATTGCATTAATTATAATAGGAGTGTTTACAAGATTTGAAACTAAGAAAGGAAAATACAAGAAATTAAAACTACCCTAAAATCTAAGTTACTAAATACAAGGGGGGTGAGGGGGTATTTATAGGATAGGAATTAGGGTTAAGGGGGGTGTTGGGTAAATCCCCACCATACATTTGGGTTGTGTGGTGGTGAAATCCTAGCCATCTATTTGTTTCCTTCCCCCTTAAGCTTTGAAGAGTTGATCTTGGCCATACACTTTTCTAATTTGTTGGGATGATCTCCACCTTCCACTTGTCTTGAAATATTCCTTTTGCTCCAAGCTCCTAATTCTTTTCCTTCTTTCATTTTTGGTCCTTTTTCTTCCTCTTTTTCCCTTCCTTGCACTTTATTCATTTATTTTGCCATTTCTTTATTTATTTACGAATTTCCTGAAATGCAACAAAATAATTTATTAAAATACGAGTTCAAGCAATAAATAGGTAATAAAAATATGCAAAAATATGCACTTATCAAATGCCCCCATATCTATCTTTTGCTCGTCCTCGAGTAAAATAAAAACAAAATGAAAATCTAGATGCAAAGTCCTATACTCCTTTTCGTAGGTGTGACGGTTGCATTTGGCATATGCAACAAGCCCTTTAAACCCCTAGGCAGCCCTAGTGGACGAGTGAGGTCTCGTGAGGGCCTATAGTGAATGTACCCACAAAATCCATCTAGCTTGTATAAAAGATCACATGGCAATGCACACCACACATACATGTCCTCTCATGATACATCAACTTAAGAATCAAAATGAAGTTGCAAAGTCTTGGTGTGGAAAGTGCAAGGATTCACATAGTCTACTTAAAGAACCATGCAAGAGTGATTATAAGTTCATGTCAAGTGCAAAAATTATTGGTAACCATGCTAAGTCTACAAGGGCACACCTCAGAGTCAAAACTTGAGATCTCTTATGCAAAAAACAAATAAGCAATACCTCACCTTTCACTCAAAAAAGAATATTCACTCAAGAACAAGGGTAAGTGTATCACTCAATTCCAACAAAATCAAATGCATGCTTGACACTTGGTATCATCCCAACTTAAATCACAACATACATTAATAATGACAATCAAAAGGTCTTTATTAGGGTTGTAATGGGGCTAGGGATAAGGTATGTCAAGAAAGGCCAAAGTAAGGTGAAGTGTCAAAAGCTAGTAGTAACCATGAATATCATGCACAACACCAAACTTCCTCCCCACACAATTTATTTTTATTTTCAACAAAAAGCCTTGAATAGTCGCAATGAAGGAGGATTACAAAAAACATAAGTATGCTCTCATGTATATATATTCTTTTTTTTTTCATTTATTTATTTTTTCATTTTTTTCTTTATTCTTTTTTTTTTCTTTATTTTTTTTTATGAGAGCTAAGATAAATGTAACAATAATCCTCACTTAGATTTAACTTGAACATCGACTATCAAGGTAACAACAAATATTTCCTCGAAAGTTATGAACAATAGTAAACCCTATTTCATACACCTTATTGCTCCCTCAAGTTCCTACTAGCCTTTGACAAAATGGGATCAAGAATATGTAAGGCTAAACAAGAAAAAGTTCTTAGGCGAGTAATGTGGTGTGTCACCGAATGAAAATGATTAAGCTCAAAGGGTTAACTAATTGATCACATAAGCATGGTGTGGATATTTTGGGAAATATGGGTTATTCCTAAGTGCCTTTATCATTTTATCATCAATTAATGTCATGTATTTCAAGAAGGAACTCAAACAAGTGCTAGCGATGCAAATGACAAGTGGACACTCAAGCAAACGAATATAAATGCAAAAGATGTGCATATATGCTCAAAATCTCACTTGGTGTAGTAAAACATAATCAATCTCAAGTAATGGTATCTTCAATGCACCTACTTGTACTCAAAGCATGAAGACCAAATCATCTTACACCTAATCATGCCCTTCTAATTTCATGCACAATTCAAATAAGTCTACTAGCTTCACCTTGCTAGTGTAAGTGTGTGAACAAGAACTTTAGCAAATCACTTCTCAAACAAAAGCTAATGGATCATAAGATTATCATAGCATGCAAGGGTGCATCAAGCAACTAGCAATCAATTAACAAGACTACAATACGAAAAGAACTCTTTTTGATTTTTTCATTTTTTAACTTTTTTGGATTTTCTGATTTTTATTTTTACACTAAAAATCCCCCCATACCTAAATCATGCATTGTCCTCAATGTATGCAAATGAAAAAGAAAAGAGAAATGAGAAAGGATAAAGAAATGCAAAAGAAATGAAAAAGGAGAAAGTTGAGGAAATACCTGATAAGGGATGACGGAGACTGAAATTTTTTTAAAAAACTATGAAAGAAAAACAACTCACACACGCACACACTCCTCCCCCTTACCTATCTTACACGAGGGGAGGCAAAAGAATAAAACCGAATTAGCCGATGCCGGTAGGAAAATTAGGGTGCAACTTTGAGAAAATATCAAGGAATTTATGAAAATTTTTATGAGCAAAGATTTTCTCAATTAACATAGAATCATTCAACCATAAAGAGCAATTGTCACTAATGTTCTCCCTAAACCAACTTAAGGCTTCTTTATTTTGTTTAAGCAAATTAGAGATAATGAAAGTCTGGTTAGGGTTCGAATCACTAGGAATAACATGAGACAAGGGTTCCTCTTTCCCTAGCGGCTGTTGATCAAATTCGGGAAGATAAAGAGTTAAGGCAAATGCGGGTGGTGTACCCACGAGACTCTTAAGAACGGAAGTGTTAAGAACGGGCTCACTACTAACAACCTCGGGTGGGGTCACCCACTTGGAACAATTGTCATTCAAATCTCCTAATGACTTATCAAATGTAGGTGGTTCACCAATGGGAGTTTTAGCAATAAGAATTGGTTTACAAGAGACCTCCACGGGTTTGGTTTCCCACCTAGAACATATATCGTCTAATTCCCTCATCATTTCTTCCGAGGTCATATCCCTTAACGAATCAACATACTCTCGGTTTGACTCATGGTTGACTTTGAAATCCTCATTGAGAAGAGACTCAATCTCACTATCCGCAAGGTTTGACCAATTAACAATGTCATCAACAAGATTAACCGCTATTGGTTGCTCGTAAAGCTCATTGGGTTCTTTTCCGATATTAAATATGTTAAGGTTAATTGTCATATTACCAAAAGTGAGTTTCATCGAACCATCCCTACAATTAATCAAGGCATTGGATGTAGCAAGAAAAGATCTTCCTAGAATAATCGGGATTTGGTTCTTAGGATTCGTGACAGGTTGGGTCTCGAGGACAACAAAGTCAACCGGAAAGATGAATTCACCAACCTTAATTGGCACATCCTCAATTATTCCCTTAGGCATTTTGACAGAACGATCGGCTAATTGAATTGTCATGTTCGTCTTTTGAAGTTCGCCTAGACCTAGGGCTTGATAGACCGAAAATGAAAGCAAGTTCACACTAGCGCCTATGTCAAGTAACGCCTTGTCCATAAAAGTATTGCCTATGACACATGAAATTGTAGGACAACCTGGGTCCTTATATTTCACTGGAATTTGGTTTGAAAGAATTGAACTAACATGAGAAGTCAAAAAGGCTTTCTTAGGGACATGAGTGGAACGTTTGTGAGAACATAAATCTTTTAGACACTTGGCATAAGAGGGAATTTGTTGAATGACATCTAAAAGATGAATGTTGATCTCAACTTGCTTGAAAACTTCCAAAAAATTTTCTATCTGAGGCGATTGTTTGTTGGGAAGGAGTCTTTGAGGATAAGGAGCTTTAGGCTTAAAGACTCATTCGCTAGACACATCGGGAATGGAATTGGAAAGTGGAACAACAATCGAATATTTTTTAGGTGAAGGTGGTGTTTGAGTCGATGAAGGCTCGCTAGATGATGATGATTTATAAGAAGATTCTGATGACTCGGGAGTGGATTTTGAAGATGAGGGTTCAAGTTGTGAAGGTGTGGGACTAGATGATTCGAAAGTCTCGGGATTAGGAAGATGGTTTGAAGCATTGAGTTTAGGGTTTTGTTCAACATTTGACTCGTCATCTTCGTCGGGGGACTCGACTCCAACTTGATTATCAACTTTGTTTCCCGACCTTAAAGAAATGATGGCATTAGCGTTTTCGTGAGGTCTTTGGTTGAGAGGAAATTTAGGGTTGACCTCAGTTTGACTCGGGAACCTGTTCTTCTCTCGCTCACACATGGCGTTGGCTAATTGACTCACTTGAACCTCTAACTTAGATATGGCTTGAGTACTAGCATTCAAAAGTTGCCTATCTTGAGTCATGGTTTGCTTGAAAGTTTGTTGAGATTGAGCCAAATTAGTTGTTGATTTCAAAAGTGCATCAAGAGTCTTTTCCAAAGAATTAATTCTCTTATCCGACTCATTAAAGCCGGGTGGGTGGGCGGGTACTTGATTTGGATAAGAAGGTTGAGTTGGATAAGGACCGAGATTTTGAGTAGGGTTTGGAAAGGGACCTTGATTTGGAGTCGAGAAAGAATTTTGATTAGGCCTTTGAAAAGATGGAGCATTTTGAAAAGGAGGTTGAAAAGAAGGCGGATTTTGGTAATTTGGCTCTTGGTTCCACGAGAAATTCGGGTGATTCCTCCACCCGGGATTGTAAGTAGGAGCAAACGGGTCATTCCTAGTGGGTGGTTGAGACACCGCATTAACTTGATCAAAAGCGGGATAGTCCAAAAAACCTTGATTAAAATTAGGGCACATAGACACATTTGAGGGGGCCTTACTAGTTTATAGGGCTTCGAGTCTTCTAGTTAGAGTGGCTAATTTGGCATCGGTTGCAATCGAACTCCCGATCGAATGCAAACCCTTAGATGAACTAGACGACTCATTAAACTTGTTAGGTTCCCTAGTAGACTCCCACAACATGGTCTTCTCGGCTAATTCTTCGAAAAATTTCCAACCCTCGTCCTCATCTTTCTCCATGAATTTTCCTTGGCACATAGATTCCAACAACGCGGTTGTTTGTCCATCTAAGGCCTCATAAACGATCTTACAAAGCCTCCATTTTTCTATTCCGTGGTGGGGGCATTGTGATAGAAGATTTTTAAAACGATCAAAATATTTCCAAAAAGACTCGTTTTCCTTTTGATGAAATTGATTTATTTCATTTGTAATTCTCGTAGTCTTATGGTTTGGAAAATATTTTTTTAGAAAAATAACCACAAATCCCTCCCACGTGGAAATAGAATTAACGGGTAGACTATACAACCATTTTTTTGCATTTTCTTTTAAAGCGAAGTTGATAAGTCTTAGCCGAATGGAGTCCTCGGAAAGATGTTGGAGTTTTTGCAAAGCGCAAACCTCCTCAAATTCATGAAGAAAGAGATACGGGTCCTCACCCTCGCTCCCGTTAAATTTAGGTAACATACTGATGTGGTGAGCTTTAATTTCGAAATTATTACCATTAACGGGAGGAAGGGTGATACACGAAGGTTGGGCGGAATGAGTAGGATAGCAACGGTCCCTAAGAGACATGGCCATGTTTACTACGGGTTCGGAATAATCTAAAGACTCAGAAATAGACGAGGAAGAAATCTCAAACGATCTCACTAGTCTAGAAGAATTATCCCTAATCCAAATAGTTCGCATAAACCATGTAAGGAAACACGTAGCAAATAAGTGCGATAAAATAAACACACAAAAAGAAAGGGGTGTAAATTTAAAAGAAAAATTCTAAACCTAGGGTTCCCTAATAAAATAACTAGACCTTGCTCCTAACTGTAAGGGCTACCAAAAACTAGGTAAATCAATAATTATTCGAACCGGCTTGGCCAGGTAGGTGCAAGCATTGCCAAGAGGCTAAACACCAGCCTAGACACCAAAACCTTAATTGGCCAGGTCAGCTTTCGCTTTCATAGACACCAAAAAGTAGGAATAATTAAAGATTACTTCGTTTCTTAAGCACCTTCCTAATTGAGCGCAAAATTCCTAGGGGCAAACGTCTAATTAATTTTATTAAAGGCTAGGTATGCAAAATGAGGGATTAATGGTTTTTGGGCTAAGGAAAGAGTGATGAAATCCCTTCCCTTATCTTGTAGTGGTTTTGCCCTTAAGATTTATTTACAAAATGATGCAACAAACAATGATATATACAAAAATTATAAACAACTATGGATGCTTACTCTACGTGTTCTAATCTAAAGAAAGAAAGAAATTTAACGTCCTTAGGGTCCTCCAGCGATCACCACAATTATAGGTATGAAAAATTTAAAAACAAAAAATAAAATCTAGCATGATGTGCACCTACGTGATGAATGCATGATGCAACAATTATGTATTTACAACTAATTTTTTTTGATTTTTGATTTTTTAATTTTTTTGTGTTTTTCTAAAAATAAAAAGGGCGAAAAGAGTGAGATACGGTTACCAAAGCAAGCTTTCCATAAATTCCAATTTTCCACGCTTCTTGAGAAGAGTTCCGAAATCTCAAACTTTCCTAAAAAAATGAGGCAAAAATAAGGCAAGAAATAAAACTAACCCGAAAAATTAAAAATTAAGGCGCGAAAAATAATTAGTCCCCGGCAGCGGCGCCAAAAACTTGATGTGCTAAAAATAATTAAGACATTTGAATCGCAAGCGCACAATTCGTTTCGTTGTAAAATTTATGATCGTTCCTCGGAGACTAATATTGTCGCAATCCTTAATTTTTAATTTAATCGAACTAGAACGATTAATTTTTGAGAATTTGGATTTTACAAATTAAAATAAAAAAAACTAAATGGAATTTTGAACTAATTAAACTAATTTAAACTAAATTATTCTAGTTTATTCTAAAATTCAAATTAAAACTAGAATTTATTTCCCAAGTTTTTTTTATTGAATTAAAAATGCTTTATAGAAATTTCTAAGAAAACTAAGCCAAACAAATATTAACAACCCAAAACTAAGCAGATAAAAAAAACAGACTAAAAACAGACTAAGCAAACTAAGCAAAACAGAACCATCAAAAACTCGAAAAAATAGCAAAAATAATCAGGCCAAACAAACATAGCAACACAGCCCATTGAAACGACAACTCGCAGGCTCGACTACAACTCGAATTTACCACCAGTAGAGTGACTCAATCATAACTCAGCACCAAACGATTCGGCAACCAAACTCGGAATCACAGCAACACACAGACAATCACTAATTAAAACCCAGAATTTGGAGAATTGCAGACAGATAAAATACGAAAACAAAAATCAGAAAGTCGACTGCAGAAAACACTCGACTCTACTCAATCAAAACACGTAATAACCTTGAATTCATCTCAGAAATATAAACTTATAAAACCACTCAAACTCGGAATTACGAACTCACAAAACTAATCAGAAGAAAACTCAGAACTTACAAACACGACCTCATAACAGTGACTCGACTCGGTTAAAACAGAATCCAAACTAAAAACGCAGCGAATCAGACAGACGAAGACAAGGATTCATCGAAGAAAAAGAAAAGAACTAAACAAAAACTCAGTGCAAACAAGAAACACAACTTAGATAGAATTGAACAGAGCTACGCAATACTCAAAACAATAAACCAAATACAATACTCAAAACAAACTACACAGTAACGATTCAACTCAAACAATTTCTTTTCTTTTTTTTTTCAAACGATTCAACTCAAAATTGGATTTAAAAACGTAGAAATTAAAAGGAAAGGGGAAAGGGCTGGAGGTTTTGATTGATTCGGAAGAAAGAAAAGGAGAAGGGGGAGAGGGAATTTGTGTTTCCAGTGGAGGAGAGGAGTCCTACGTGGTGAAGAAAAAAATGAAGGGGAACTGGGTTCCGTTGAAAACAACACAGGGGAATCGTAATTTAGTATAGAAGAAGAATTAGGGAAAAAAAAGAAAAGGGCTTGGGTCGTAAGTTTGAACAAGAAAGAAAAGAACAAAGTAATTTTTTATTATTTCTGAGATGTAAAAAGCGATCTACTTGAACTAATTCCTCGAATTAAAAAATAAACAAAAGATAAAACTACTTTCTGAAATTATTAAAACTAATATTTTTTGTTTTTTTTTGAAAAATTAACTACGAAGATAAAGAAATTTAAATACGAAATTTAAAATTACACTAAAACGATGATTTAAAAATAAATGGCCCACAATAAAATGGAGATTTAAAGGGGCTAATTACGATTTAGCACAAATATTAAAACTACGAACAAAAATTAAATTTCGTTACTTTCAACCCATAGTGGTTAGCTTTCGCTACTTTGTCCACTACTTGAATTTACGAAAATAACGAAACAAGGCAACAATAACGAAAGAACAAGACAAGAAGTAAAGAAAATAAAAATTGCATTAATTATAATAGGAGTGTTTACAAGATTTGAAACTAAGAAAAGAAAATACAAGAAATTAAAACTACCCTAAAATCTAAGTTACTAAATACAAGGGGGGTGAGGGGGTATTTATAGGATAGGAATTAGGGTTAAGGGGGGTGTTGGGTAAATCCCCACCATACAATTGGGTTGTGTGGTGGTGAAATCCTAGCCATCTATTTGTTTCCTTCCCCCTTAAGCTTTGAAGAGTTGATCTTGGCCATACACTTTTCTAATGTGTTGGGATGATCTCCACCTTCCACTTGTCTTGAAATATTCCTTTTGCTCCAAGCTCCTAATTCTTTTCCTTCTTTCATTTTTGGTCCTTTTTCTTCCTCTTTTTCCCTTCCTTGCACTTTATTCATTTATTTTGCCATTTCTTTATTTATTTACGAATTTCCTGAAATGTAACAAAATAATTTATTAAAATACGAGTTCAAGCAATAAATAGGTAATAAAAATATGCAAAAATATGCACTTATCAACTTACAGATATTTGGCGACTCTTTCTCCATTGTTTGGACCCGTGTAAGGAGTCTGCTGTATTCCTTTGTGGTTATAGGTGCATGTGGTTGAGTAGGTTGCTCACTCGTACGTTCTGCAAGGTGTTTCACTTAACACTCTATATTCACTCGGTTTAGTGGTTTTGGTTACACTTACATGTTCTGTTTATGTTTCCCTCAACTCTCCTCTAGAGCTTCCATTGATATGTGTACTTGCAAATGAAATCATCCTAGCCCCTTTTTCAGAGGTCGCGGATGGTGGAATGAAAGTTCGGGAGCTTCCATCCTTGCGTGAAGCGAGTTGCCGACCACTGGTAAAGAGTGGTAAATCTCGAAAGAGATCCAGAGATTTTCCCTCTGGGAGGTTAAACTTGCATCGATTAAATGGCACAAAACCCAAGTTTCCCTCGATTGTGAAGGGTTTCGAGCATCAAACGCAACGGAAAACAATAATTAAAACAATAAAATCGAAACCCAATCGCAGGATACATGCAAAACAAGACGTTTAATTCGTAGTTATGAACGTTTACCTTAAAACGAAGCTTTAACAAATTGATGACAGATGGAGGTCCAATGCAATCACCACGCAACCCTCTTCGAGATCTACGTTGCCAAAGTAGTCCACACGAACGCTTGATCGTCCAACGATCACCGGAGGCGATACTAGCCGAAGAACCTGCCTCTCTCTCTCTCTAGCCTCCCACACGTTTTAATGAATTGCAAAAGTGTGTTCCTAAACAATACATTATAATGTATTTATAGGGAAGAGAGATTGGGCTAAAATCCTAAATCGTATTGGGCTTCTCCAAACCCATTCTGATTTGGTTTTATTATTAAATTCGAATTCTCTTTAATATTTAATTAAGACCAGCTTAATTAATTAATAACCAACTTCGAATTTAATGATTTAATTTAAATTCATAATTTAAATTAAAACTCCTTTTAAACGTTCTTATTGTGTAACCCTTTAGGTTATTATTACCTTGGCAATAATTTTAATATCCAATAATAAAATTATAAACAATGAGCGGCATCTAGTAATACATCATTGCTACCCAAGTAATAATAATAATTGGTGATCCAATTAAACCTTTCGTGATTAATGTTTCCGTGTAATATAATCCCTTTAACCAAATATTATAAATTAAACTCGAGGCATGTTAATAGTCATCCTCTTCAACGTTTAATCCGGGTTTCCTTGATCAATGAGTAGACTATTAAAACAAATCAATATTTGAGCATGGCCATGCATTTTCATAGTCTCACTCAATCAAGAGGCCAATAATATCTCTCCTAATAATAGGAGGGTTAAATCCTTTATCTATCATTCATATTTTTCATACGACTCATAATATACCTGATGTACACTTTTATCATCACCCCGGTCAAAGGTAACTTTTAATGTAGTCAAAGTATATTAATCCTCTTATAGAAATATAATGATCTCAAGTCTAAGGTTCATTACACCATTATCATTGTGAGTCTTTCTAATGACATTATCAACTTGTAGAATCTCACCGTGGGTTAATCCAGTGCCATGTATAAAATTACATTCACCTATGTTCTTGAATTTAGTATCACTATACCTATGACCAATGAGATGTGGTCATCCGTCAACAAACATACTAATCTTTATGCATTATAATTGTCCCATATTAATAATGCTCGATTATGGATATTTAGGAATATAAACACTATTCATATAATCTCATTTCTAAGTTACATACTTAAAGATATAGAATACATGTTCTATATTCCAAGGACATTTATTACTCTTATATTTATATCGTAGTAAATTAAGACATAATAAATTAATGTAGAATAATCAGTAGAACATGATCATTAAGTAACAAAATAGTCTTTCCTAGAAGTACAACTACATTGTCTCTAGGGCACTAACACTATCAATCTCCCACTTGCACTGGAGCCAATCGCCCATGTATCAAATACCCATGGAACTAGTGTGACCTTCGTGCTTCTGGTGCGACAAAGCCTTAGTCAGTGGGTCCGCAACATTATCATTAGTATGCACTTTACATATATTTATATCTCCTCTCTCGTTGATCTCTCGAAGAAGGTGATATCTCCTAAGTATATGCTTTGCCTTGGAATGGGACCTTGGTTCATTAGCCTGCGCAATTGCCCCATTGTTATCGCAATACAGATCAACTGGATCTGCGATCGATGGAACCACACCAAGTCCTGTAATAAACTTCCAAATCCAAACAGCCTCTTTGGCTGCTTCACTGGCAGCAATATACTTAGCTTTCATTGTAGAATCAGCTACTGTCTCTTGCTATGAACTTTTCAAACTTACAGCACCTTCATTTAGACAAAACATGAATCCAGACTAGGACACAGAATCGTCCCTATCTGTCTGGAAACTAGCATTAGTGTAACATCTTACAACTAGCTTCTCATCTCCTCCATATATCAAGAACGAATCTTTAGTCCGTCTAAGGTACTTAAGAATATTCTTGATAGCTGTCCAGTGACCCTCACCTGGATTAGACTGGAATTTGCTCGTCATGCTCAAAACATACGAGACATCTGGACGAGTACACATCATTGCATACATTATAGAACCAATTGTCGAAGTATATGGTACTTTACTCATATAGTCCTTATCATCTGATGATTTAGGACAGTTTTCCTTTGAGATCACTATCCCATGAGACACTGGGACATATCCCCTCTTTGCCTCTTGCATCCCAAAATGATGCAACACCTTGTCAATGTATGTACTCTGACTTAAGCCGATTAATCTTTTAGATCTATCTCTATAGATCCCGATCCCTAAGATATAGGCAACATCGCCTAAGTCTTTCATCGAGAAATTTTTTCCCAACCAAGTCTTCACAGCATGTAGAGAAGGAATGTCATTCCCTATTAGTAATATGTCATCTACATATAAAACTAGGAATGCCACATGTCTCCTACTAACCTTTTTGTAAACACACGGTTCATCCTCATTTTGTATGAAGCCAAACTCTTTGATTGTTTCATCAAAACGGATGTTCCATCTTTTAGAGGCCTGCTTTAATCCATAAATGGATCGTCGCAACTTACAAACCATTCTAGAAAACCTCAAATCAACAAAACCCTGAGGTTGTGTCATGTACACATCCTCTTCTAAGCTCCCATTTAAGAAAGCGGTCTTGACATCCATTAGCCAGATCTCATAGTCATAATAAGCTGTTATCGCAAGCAAAATCCTGATGGATTTGACCATAGCTACTGGTGAGAAAGTTTCATCATAGTCAGTACCATGAATTTGATTGAAACCTTTAGTCACTAGTCTTGCTTTGTAGGTCTGTAAATTTCCATCCATGTCAGTTTTCTTCTTGAAAACCCAATTGAACTCTATGGGTTTTACCCCATTAGCTGGTTCAACCAAAGTCCATACTTGGTTTTCATACATGGAATCCATCTCAGATTTCATGGCCTCCAGCCATCTCTCAGAATCTGGACTATTCATAGTATCCTTGTAGGTGAGAGGCTCATCATTATCTACAAGCATCACATCGCCACTTTGAGTCAGGAGAAATCCATAATATCTCTCTGGCTCATGGCGAATCCTACTAGATCTACGAACGACCTGTGTTTCTTGAGCAGTATTGTTCTCAACATCTTGAGTCTCATTCTGCTCATGTTCCAACTCTGGTTCAACATTATTTTGTAGTTCTCGATCCTCATCGAGATCTATTGTCCTCCCACTGTTTTTTCTTAGAAATCAGTTCTTTCTCTAGAAACGCAACCGTTCGAGCAACAAACACTTTGTTCTCAAAAGGTTTATAGAAATAATACCCTTTAGTTTCTAATGGGTATCCTACAAAATTACATTTATCTGATTTCGGTCCTAGCTTATCAGAGACCAAGCGTTTCACAAACGCTTCACATCCCCAAACTTTCATAAATGACATGCTATTACATTTATCAGTCCATATCACATATGGTGTCTTTTGAACCGATTTTGAAGGAACTCGGTTTAGTGTTTGTGCAACCGTCTCTAGGGCATAACCCCGGAAACTGATTGGAAGATCCGCATGACTCATCATCGACCGTAACATGTCCAACAAGGTACGATTTCTCCTTTCAGACACCCCATTCCATTGTGGTGTTCCAGGAGGAGTGAGTTGTGATACGATACCACACTCCTTTAGGAAATTATTGAATTCCAAGCTTAAGTGTTCTCCTCCACGATCAGATCGTAGAGTTTTAATACTTTCGTTTAATTGCTTTTCAACTTCAGCCTTATACTCTTTGAATTTTTCAAATGATTCGGATTTGTTCTTCTAAAAAAATACATATATCCGTATTTACTAAAATCATCAGTAAAGGTTATGAAATAATAAAAGCCACCTCTTTCCATCGTACGTATTGGACCACATACATCATTATGTATCAATTCCAATCGTTGGTGGCCCTCTCACCTTGACCGGTAAAAGGAGTTTTAGTCATTTTGCCAATGAGACATGATTCGCAATCTTAGTATGATTCAAAATCAAACTTATCCAAGTATCCATCCCTATGTAATTTTGAAATGCGATTCTCATTTATAAGGCCTAAACGACAGTGCCAGAGGTATGTGTGATTTGAGTCATTTGTCTTTAGACGTTTGTTATTTATATTATAGACAGGAGTATCAAGATCAAGAACATATAAACCATTAAACAAACGTGCAACCCCATAGGTAACATTATTGAATGAAAACGAACAACCATTGTTCTAAATCAAAAACAAAAAACCAATCTTGTCTAAACAAGAAACGGAAATAATGTTTCTGCAAATCGCAGGCACGTAATAACAGTTCTCAAGTTCTAAAATAAGCCCGATGGGCAACGATAAATAATAAGTCCCTACAGCTAAGGCAACAACCTTTGCTCCATTGCCAACACGTAGGTCGACTTCTCCTTTCACCAAAATTCTACTCCTTCGAAGTTCTTGTACATTCATACAAATGTGGGAACCACATCCAGTATCCAATACCCATGACGTAGAAGGAGATAAATTTACTTCTGTAACAAAAATACATGAATCCGAAATCTGAACAGCCTTCAGTTTCTTTAGATCCTCCAAATAATTTTGACAGTTTCTTTTCCAATGACCCGACTTCATGCAATAGTGACAATCACCTTTTGCAACACCTCCTGTAGGCTTCAAAGCCCTTTTAGGAGTTTGTCTTGGATTAGCATTAGATTTGGATCCAATCCTCTTCTTGCCTTTCCATTTCCAATCGAGGAAGTTTGTTCTTGTCATCTTGTCCTTCTCAAGGACTGATCGTACAGAGAAGTTTATTTGAGTTGTTTGTCATTTGAATATCCACAATGTTAAAATGCATAAAATAATTAGTCTACGGTATTATTAATTTATGTTCAAGTGATTATTCATATATATATATTTAGAATATATATCTCCCACTATTTTTATCAAATTAATAGCCCTTACTATTAATTCAGAAAGAATATCCCATAAATCCTTCTAGTGAGGCAAGATCCATATTTCGTCATGTCCTAAGTCAACCACTGGTAGTCCTTAAAACATGATTATTTAGGTAGACAACAGTTGTCAATTATATCATATATAATTCTTGGATAGTTTGGTGAACAACGATTGATCTTCTCTATCTAATAGATTTTCAACCAAACTCTATGCATCTAAGTTCATAATAGTTGAATATAACCGTTTATTTTCACCTTATTATGACGACTCAGTTAAGTTAGACCCAATGATACAACGGCTGAATATAACCGTTTATATTCATCGCATCTCACCACGATAGATAGGAGTCCCCTGCCACTGACAGCCCTTCCCCTTATCGATCTAGGATTCGATGAGTGTTCATTCATTGGAAAGCATCTAATTAAAACTTAATATTTTGTTAAGGGGTTTAGAAAATTTATAACGATCATGATCACATCATAAAGAGATCCTCAATTTTTCCTTGAACCAAATATTTCAAATTGACATCTTAAATTGTTCATTTCCCAGGTAGATGGAGGATCCCAATGGTCACACTTAATACCCATTAACCTTACGAATACGCATATCCGCTTTTGTCAGAAAATCCCAATTTTAGATATCAAAAATCCATATTTTATTCCGTGTTTTAAAAATCCATATTTCATAAACACAAGAATCTCATGATCGTTTGTTAATTTTAAAATCTTGAATCGTTACAGATTTTATCTTGTTTAGCAGGCATGGTATGAGTGTCATATCTAATACATACATGATTAATCTAATTAAACATGCATCTTTATCTCTACACATACATTGTATTGCATACATTCATATATATGTAAAGTGCAAAAATTAAACGTGTTTGGTTATGGCCCATCCTATGTGATCTTTTCAAGCTAATGAAAAGATCAAGGTCAATCTATGGTGGTTAACAAAATACAATTTAAATACATGTCTTCTCCATTGCATCTTCGTGGGGAATCGCCTCCTTGCTTCCTTGTTCTTCTTGTCTTCTTTAATAGTTACATTGAATAATTGAAAAACATGCTACACTAATAAACTTACAAGATGAACTCGAGTTACTTTCGAGATTTATTAATTACAAGGAATAACGACATGCAAGTCGTATTTAGAAACCAAACCATATAATCAAAACCACTATCCTATTGGTCTTAGGGCCATAACCAATCACCATGCTCATATAACAATTAAGAACATGTAACCATATCATATTTCAGATGATCCAATCAAAGAAATCATATAACGCAAAAATCAGAAAATCATAATCAAATTCTGATAATAATAAATCGCCATTTTCAGGCATTAAACGGCGTCAAACGCCTTACAGATGAGTCGATGATAGCTTTGCTATCTGTTTTGTTCAGACGCTCGTTTCAAGTCAGAGAACACATATCATTTGCGAAAATCGGACACTGGACACAGATTTCACCAAATCTTAGCAGCGTATACAGAAATCGTATCGTATACAATCCCCATATCAAGAACAAACATAAATCACATATATATATATATCAATATACACAGATTATATGATCATCATCAACACATCATAACATATCATATCCAATATGATCTAATTTTTCAGAAAATTCGAGATTAAATCACAAAACCATAAATCACTGTTTACAGGAAGTAAACTATATCAAACGGCTTACAGATGCAAACCTGACTTTGTCAGTCTTGCTCAGTGGCCCGATTTTAGTCAGAAAACACATATCGTTTGCGAGAATCGGACACAATATGCAAATTTTAGTTTTCCGGAAATCGTATCGTATACAATCTCCAAAATAAGAACAAGCATGTATCATATACACTTAGCAATTTATACAATCATCCCATGATTATACAATCCACTAATATATCATATGTTCAAAACATATACATACACATCTCGAATAATCACAAAACCATGGCAAATCACATACATGCTTACATACACGAAAATTGTTAAACACATAACCGAATTAAAAGCGATTTGCAAGTAGGTCTGATGCCATTGAAGGGTTTCGAGCATCAAACGCAGCGGAAAACAATAATTAAAACAATAAAATCGAAACCCAATCGCAGGATCCATGCAAAACAAGATGTTTAATTCGTAGTTATGAACGTTTACCTTAAAACGAAGCTTTAACAAATTGATGACATATGGAGGTCCAATGCAATCACCACGCAGCCCTCTTCGAGATCTACGTTGCCAAAGTAGTCCACACAAACGCTTGATCATCCAACGATAACCGGAGCCGGTACTAGCCGAAGAACTTGCCTCTCTCTCTAGCCTCCCACACGTTTTAATGAATTGCAAAAGTGTGTTCCTAAACAATACATCATAATGTATTTATAGGGAAGAGAGATTGGGCTAAAACCCTAAATCTTATTGGGCTTCTCCAAACCCATTCTGATTTGGTTTTATTATTAAATTCGAATTCTCTTTAATAATTAATTAAGACCAGCTTAATTAATTAATAACCAATTTTGAATTTAATGATTTAATTTAAATTCATAATTTAAATTAAAACTCCTTTTAAACGTTCTTGTTGTGTAACCCTTTAGGTTATTATTACCTTGGCAATAATTTTAATATCCAATAATAAAATTATAAACAATGAGCGGCATCTAGTAATACATCATTGCTACCCAAGTAATAATAATAATTGGTGATCCAATTAACCTTTCGTGATTAATGTTTCCGTGTAATATAATCTCTTTAACCAAATATTATAGATTAAACTCGAGGCATGTTAATAGTCATCCTCTTCAACGTTTAATCCGGGTTTCCTTGATCAATGAGTAGACTATTAAAACAAATCAATATTTGAGCATGGCCATGCATTTTCATAGTCTCACTCAATCAAGAGGCCAATAATATCTCTCCTAATAATAGGAGGGTTAAATCCTTTATCTATCATTCATATTTCTCATACGACTCATAATATACCCGATGTACACTTTTATCATCACCCCGGTCAAAAGTAACTTTTAATGTAGTCAAAGTATATTAATCCTCGTATAGAAATATAATGATCTCAAGTCTAAGGTTCATTACACCATTATCATTGTGAGTCTTTCTAATGACATTATCAACTTGTAGAATCTCACCGTGGGTTAATCCAGTGCCATGTATAAAATTACATGCACCTATGTTCTTGACTTTAGTATCACTATACCTATGACCAATGAGATGTGGTCATCCGTCAACAAACATACTAATCTTTATGCATTATAATTGTCCCATATTAATAATGCTCGATTAGGGATATTTAGGAATATAAACACTATTCATATAATCTCATTTTTAAGTTACATACTTAAAGATATAGAATACATGTTCTATATTCCAAGGACATTTATTACTCTTATATTTATATCGCAGTAAATTAAGACATAATAAATTAATGTAGAATAATCAATAGAGCATGATCATTAAGTAACAAAATAGTCTTTCCTAGAAGTACAACTACATTGTCTCTAGGGCACTAAGACTATCAGATTGTCTGTGAAGACACTTGGTTCATAAAAGAACCACCTACCGATGGATCTTTCCGTAAAATGGAAGATTCACCAGCAGTTGTTGAGGTAGGTAATTCCACCTCGGATGCCTGTGGAGGCATTTGATCTTTAGAAAGATCATCAACCACTCTTATGTTCCGTGAAATGGAACTCAAGATAGTTTCTCTCGTCAATTCAACCTCATTTACATTTGCACTCATTGGATAAGAAAGAATTGTTTCACTAACAGTTGCCGTTACCTCAGGTTCATTGGGTTTACTCCGTTTAGAATGAGGTAGAGCGGCTGATGTAACTAACTCCTTATGTAGTGCTGCGGAGGCACTATCTCCCTCAATAATGTGGATGACTAGTCGTTTAAGTGACAATTGAGGTGTAGGAGTTTGTTGTGTTTGTGTTTGCATTTGTAGAATGGGCTCTTCGACCTGTGTTAGAGTCGGTGGGATTTCCTGCTCTTGGTCGGGTAAGATGGCCACTAGGGGCTGTAGAAACTGTATTTCCTGTGACACAACAAGGAATACAGAGGTTGGAATAGCAGGGATTGAAATATTACCTTGTCGTATACCTACTCTCACTGGTCTTGGTAACAACGGAAGTGGGACAGTCTTTAGATATTCAGTTAAGACTGTAGGCACATATGTATAGTTCTTTTTGCTTATGTAATTAAATACATTCGTCTTCATGTAAGAACATTCCTCCTTTCGACCATTTTCCAAGCGTACCCTATCTTCATCATTCAAGAAATCATTTATTATTAGTAGTAGAAACCTTGGATATAGACATTTGATATTTTGAGTCCGAACATCTCTTGTTCCCAAGTGTTTCATCTTTAAAATGATTGACCAAGTACTATTTTTCCAAAATTAATTCTCACATTATTGGCGACCGCATACCCTATTTTTTGAATAAATTCAGGTAGATCTGGAGTTGTTCTATCTGAGGAAAAAACATGGTTAAGAATGTGAAAGAAGAAATTCCAGTACTGGGTTAGAAACGTTCTAGAAAGATTACCAGTATTGAAATTGCCATCTTGGTACCTTATAAAATGAAAGAACATTTCAATCTGTTCAGGTGTAGGATCAGAAACAAGATTTTCTATAGGAAAATGGAGAATTCGATTAACATCTCCTTCAGTGACTCTAATCAACCTACCAAATAGTCGATATGTTATTGCACACCCGTCCTGTCCAGAAGTGTTAACCGCACTGCAATATAGTTCACGCAATGCATCATGGTTAAGCTGCACTTGTGTAACTAAAGCATAGTGAATTAATGAATGTTCATTCAGAAATTGTGTCCAAGCCCGAAATTGCTCATCCAGAATGGTTTCGATTTGCTGAATGGAAATAGGATTAACTTTACCAATTAAAAAGCTTCCCAGCAATGCCATTTTCAAAACTTTTGAGGAAATTCAACAACAAGGGTTAGTTTTTATAAAGAGTGATGCGTATAATACGAATATGAAATCCGCTCTAAAAACCACCAGCTAGATTGTGAGATCTTTCCGGTCAAAGCTTGAAATTTTCAGTAATTGTGTGTATATGCTCTGTATGTATATCTGAAAATGATGATGTTAAACATGAACAAAAACTCATCATTTATTAGGTTTCAAGGACTAGTGGGTTAGGTGTGATAGTGACAGATTATGTTTAAAGTCTAACACCGCTCAATAATATCTCACCTAACAACCTAATTAGCAAAAATATCTTATCAGCCGAAAAACATCTTATCACCGGAACCTATTAGGCTATACACATATTTAATACTTTTAATTATTATGGATTTAAAAATAATCACGCAGTAAATCAAGAATTAATCCACAATAATCAGATAAACTCACAATTAAATAGACATAAAATTAACAAAATATCATTAATTGATATATGTCAATAATATATTTATTTAATTATGCTACAATTTATTTTAATAATCAAGTATCAGAACAGGTGAGATCCAGTCTTGAATTGCTTCAGTCATGATATCAATTATTAAAATAAATATCGAGTACACGAGTATTAAACAAAGATATAGCATGCAAACATGTTAATACTCAAGTATCACTTCATAAACTCAAGGCAGCTTGAAACTTTGTGGCTGGAGATGGATGCTTGTCTCGAGGAGATCGAGAAGAAAAACCTGCAAAAGTGATCGACATCGATGCTGCTCTCCAAGCAACATTCGAATGGCTTTCCTCTAAAGCATCCTCATCCAAAACCTCCAACCATTGTTAATGAATATTTCAGCAAAAATAACCTTATCCCCTTCAACTTCCACCCAAACAAAGTGACAAAGATGGGATCTGGGATAGCTACTGACAATGGGGGGGTTTGGACTCTTTTTGTTCTTTTGCTGTTTGATAGATTAGAAGATAGAGAAAACAACACATTTGATGTATGCATGTAATCTCTTTTATTATCAATGAAAAGATCTATTTCTCTAATCTTTGTTTTATGATTTTCTGCACATTTGAATTGTGAACTGATCTGAGTAGCATATAAACTAACAAATAGATATGAGAAACTAATTAAAGTAATCATATTCTTAGAAGTTCAATAATATGAATCACATAAGTCAGAAAAATAGAGCATAAAGAACACTTAGATCCTGAAAATTATACTGAAAAACGAACCGACACATCAGGATTCGATGTTTGACCACTGTCAGTATTGACCTTTTATCAGGATTTAAGATTCATCAGGATCTGATATCTTCTTTTTCTCAGAAATCTCATAGTTCACCATTCCTAGTTCATTCACCAACTTTGTAAAAGTAGCCTCAGAAAGTGGCTTGGTGAATATATCAGCTAGCTGTTGATCAGTAGGAATAAAGTGGAGTTCGATTGTCCCTTCCAGTACTTGTTCTCTTATGAAATGATATCTGATACTGATATGCTTAGTAAGAGAATGCTGGACTGGATTTCCTGTCATAGCAATAGCACTTTGGTTAACACAATAAATAGGTATTTTTGAAAATGACAAACCATAGTCCATTAGCTGATTTCTCATCCACATGATCTGAGCACAACAGCTTCCAGCAGCAATGTACTCAGCTTCTGCAGTTGATGTGGAGATTGACTTTTGCTTTTTACTGAACCAAGAAACTAGTCTTTCTCCAAGAAACTGACAATTGCCTGAAGTACTTTTTCTGTCTATTTTGCACCATGCAAAATCAGCATCTGAGTAACCACATAAATTAAAATCAGATTCTCTTGCATACCACAGGCCTAGAGATGGAGTGCCTTTCAAGTATCTGAAAATCCTTTTCACAGCTATAAGATGTGGTTCTCTGGGGTTTGCTTGAAATCTTGCACACAGATAGGTTGCATACATGATATCTGGTCTACTGGCAGTTAGATACAAGAGTGAACCAATCATACCTCTACAGTTAGTTATATCTACTTTAGTACATTGATCAGGATCAAGTTTTTTAGCTGTGGCTATAGGAGTTGAAGCAGTAGAACTATCTTGCATGTTAAACTTCTTTAGTAAATTCTTTGTATACTTTGACTGATTGATAAAGATCCCATCATCAGTCTGTTTAACTTGCAGACCTAAGAAATAGCTCATTTCTCCCATCATGCTCATTTGATATCTAGACTGCATTAGCTTTGAAAACTTCTCACACAATTTGGATTTAGTTGACCCAAAAATGATATCATCAACATAAATATGAACTAACAGCAAGTCCTTACCATGATTCAAGTAATATAAGGTTTTATCAATTGTGCCTCTTTTGAAACCACTTTCCAGTAAGAATTGAGCCAGAGTTCCATACCAGGCTCTTGGAGCTTGCTTTAGTCCATAATGTGCTTTATCCAGTCTATAGACATGATCTGGATATCTAGGATCAATGAAGCCATGAGGTTGTTCAATATATACCTCCACTTCCAATTCTCCATTCATAAAAGCACTTTTAACATCCATCTGGAACACTTTGAATTTCTTGTGGGCTGCATATGCCAGAAAAATCCTGATAGCTTCAAGCCTTGCAACATGAGCAAAAGTCTCATCATAGTCTATTCCCTCTTGTTGAGAATACCCCTTTGCAACTAGCCTTGCTTTATTTCTTACAATTTTGCCATCTGAATCAGTTTTATTTCTGAACACCCACTTTGTACCTACAATAGACCTATCCTTTAGCCTTGGTACTAGTTTCCAGACTTCATTTCTTTCAAATTCATTCAGTTTTTCTTACATTGTTGTAACCCAATCGGCATCCTTAAGTGCATCTTCAATTTTCTTAGGCTCCTCCTTTGACAGAAAGTTATTGTAAAGGCATTGATTTTGTGTTGCACTTCTGGTTTTAACACCTGCATCAGGATTCCAAATAATTAAATCAGGAGTATGGCTTTTGGTCCATTTCCTTGCTGATGGTAAATCATTTCTTGAATTGGATGCTCCCGCTGGATTGGTGTTATCTTCAAAAGAACTAGAATTATTAGAAGCTCCCCTTGAGATATTGCTATCTCCTCCTGAAGTACTGTCAGAATTATCACTTGAAATCTTTTCTGATGAACGCTCTCCTGATGTTTGAGTTGAGTCAGTATTGATGGTGTCTTGATGTTGCTCCCCCTCAACATTTGCATTAATAGTTTCACCATCAGTAATTGGTACTTCATCAGGAATGTGTGAATCATCAGGATCTGATGAGATATCAGTATCTGACACAGAGTTATCAGGATTCTTGGTAGCTTCATTTGCAAAAATCAAACTGTCATGAGAGTCTTCAGCAATTCCTGTTATCTTTTTATCATCAAAAGATACATTGATAGACTCCATGACTGTCTTTGTTCTTAGATTGTAGACTTTAAAGGCTCTTGAAGTTGGATAACCAATAAAGATACCCTCATCAGCTTTAGTTTCAAATTTCCCTAGCTGTTCAGGATGAGGTCTAAGAACAAAACACTTGCAGCAAAACACATGTAGATGTTTCAGACTTGGCTTCTTTTCCTTTATCATTTGATAAGGAGTCACACCATGTCTGTTGATTAATGAAATGTTCTGAGTGTAACAGCTGTGTTGACCGCTTCTGCCCAGAAGTATGTAGGTAGTTTAGCTTCCTCCAACATAGTTCTGCTGGCTTCAATAAGAGTTCTATCCTTTTTTTCAACTACTCCATTTTGATGGGGTGTGCCAGGAGTAGAGAATTGTTATGCTATTCCTTTGTATTTGAAGAACTCTTCCATTACTGAATTCTTGAATTCAGTTCCATTATCACTTCTCAGAATCTTGACTTTGTACTTTGTGCCAGTTTCAATGAGTCTTACATGATCCAAAAGTATCTTAGCAGTTTCATCTTTTCTATGAAGAAAATACACCCAGGTGAATCTAGTAAATTCATCAACAATGATTAGAGTGTATCTTTTCTTACTGATGGACATGATGTTTACTGGTCCAAATAAGTCAAGATGAAGCATGTGATATGGTTCATCAATTGAGGATTTAGTTTTACTCTTAAATGACGTCCTTCTCTGTTTGGCCTTCTGAAAAGCATCACAGAGTCCATCAGGAGTATACAATGCTTCAGGTAATCCTCTAACCAAGTCTTTCTTAACCAACTCATTGATGTTGTTGAAGTTGAGATGAGAAAGCTTCTTGTGCCAATTCCAACTTTCATCTACTATTGCTTTACTGGTGAGACATGTTGAGGGACCATCAGTATTGGTGTAGATGTTGGCTTCATAAATGTTACCATGTCTTTGACCAGTCAAGACAATCCTTCCAGATGTTTTACTGACCACTTCGAAGTGAGTATCATTGAAGTTTACATGATAACCTCTGTCTGTGATTTGACTAACACTAAGCAGATTGTGTTTGAGTCCTTTCACCAGAGCTACTTTTTCAATGATGACATTTCCAATGATTATATTGCCATATCCCAAAGTTTCTCCAATGTTGCCATCTCAATAAGACACTGTTGGGCCAGCTTTCTCCTCAAATTCTAATAGCAAGGTTTTGTTTCCAGTCATGTGCACAGAGCATCCACTATCCATGACTAACACATTTCTCTTTTTACCCTGCAATCAGAAACACGAAGAACTCAGTTAGAATTTTTAAGAACCCACACTTGTTGGGTTCTTTTTGCATGCAATTTAACATTTTTAGCAGCAGAAGTATTTTTAATAAAAGCAGTTCTGTCAAATTTGACTCCATCAGAATTTGCTTTGTCATTATCAGAATTAACAAATGCATGCTTAATATTCACACTCTTTGTTTTACCAGAATTTGCACTTTTATTAAACTTTGGCAATGGATCATAATGGTTGTAGTACAAACTATGGTATTCTTCACATGTATAAATAGAATGCCATTTACTGCCACAGTGAAAACAAGGATTCTGTGGTTTATAAAATACTGATCTATTCCTAATGTCAGACTTACGAACTACAGTAGCCTTCATTTTACTTCTCCTACAATCAATAGCAAGATGATTAGAGTTACCACAGTTGAAACACACTTTTCTTGGTGCATTTGGAATATACTTGTAATTATTCTCTTTGTTTATTCCAACTTTACTATTCCTGTTCTTCTTAGCAGTAATTGTTTTCTCTCTATCTATCACTTCACAGATTCTGTTTCTCAGTTGTTTCTTAAACAAGAGACCTACATTTTTAGAACTCATAATTTTTACAGTTCTAGACTTAGAATTTTGTGCAGAAGTAGACCCCTCTTCAAAAGTTGATTTGGGATTTTCTGAATACACATAATTCACTGGTTTTAGTGTAGTTTTTGTTCTGTCTATAACATGTCTGTAAGTTTTTGGATTTGTTGACTCACCTATAACAACTCTTATTGGTTCTGTTGTTTCATCTGTAACAACTTTAGCTTTATTCCTTTTCTTATCCTCTGGTTTATAACCTAGACACTCTTTCCAGTTCTTATCACTGATAATATCATGTGTTTTCTTTCCAGAGTGTGTCCAGGTTCTGAGTTTCTCATTAGCATCATTAAGTTCCTTTTCAAGTGCAGTACATTTAAACTCCATTTCTAGCTTCATGTGCTTAGCCTTATCACATTCATTTTGTACTTCTTGCATAAAGAGTAACTCAGCTTCTAGATGATCATTTCTTTTATCCAATTCGGACATCTCAGATATTATTCTAGCATTTTCAAGAGATTGACTTCTAAAGCTAATATGCAGAGACTTTAAGAATGATCTTAACTCGGAAACATTATCAGTATCAAAATCAAAAACAGTTTCAGGTACCTTATTTTCAGGAGCAGCAATCTCATCCACATTTTCCATTAATGCGTAGTTCACCTATTCCTCTTCAGATTCTGAGGAAGAGTCCATCCAATCCTTGCTTGATGAGATAAGAGCTTTGGTCTTAGCCTTTTTGCATTCAGTTGCAAAGTGACCCATTCCATCACAGTTGTAGTATTTGACCTTTGACTTATCAAACTTGCTGCCTTTGCTTTCATTCTTCTTGTACCTGTTCTTGTCAGTATTGAAAGGTTTCTTCTGAAAGTTGCCGTGTCTTCTACCCTTTCTGAACTTCATCTTCTTAAAGCCTTTGACTATCATAGCAACCATTTCCATCATGTCAGAATCAGTAGAGTCATCATCAGTATCAGTATCAGGATTGGCATCAGGATCTGATGATGAGTCATCAGTATTGGACTCAGCTACTCTACTTCTCCTCCTTGAAACCTCCACAGCTTTTCCTTTTGATTTTGATCAACATTTAAAGCAACAGCCTTTACTTTGTTGGTTTTCTTATTCTTCCATTGTTAAACCTCAAGATCATGGGTTCTTAGCATCCCATATACTTCATTAAGAGATACAGCATTAAGATCATACTGATGCCTAATGATAGAGGTTTGAGTATCCCACTCCTCAGGCAAAGTGTAACACCCCCAGATCCAGGGTCCGGGATCCGGTCGTTACGGTCTCCATTTCTATCCACAATACTTGAACTTACTTCAACATAAAATAAATTACATCTTTATGACCCAACACAACAATATAAAACACACCCGTTATAGTCCCAGAGATGAAATCAGAGTAACCATCAAATTTTATTAATCACATTATGAGTTCTTACAATCCAAAAGAATTACAATGTGAATACATACTCTTTGCCATCCATTTTCATAAGTCATACCAGCCCATATACTTGGTACTGAAAGAATGAATCTATCCTACCAATAGCTTTCTCTTTGGCTCTGGTAGTCTCATCGTCCTCGCCAGCGTTGAGTGCGCCTTGTGCGAGTCATCTGGTCTAGCTGTAGTTGTGATATAATAATAAAGCAAGGGTGAGCAATAGCCCACCTATAATAATGTATAACTGAACGATAATATATAACAGTTCAAAAGTTTCTTTCAAACCATATGCCATGCATTTACGGAAATGATGCCAGTATAATATGAACGATGAAGTTACAAGGTAACTCAAAATGCAAATATAGGTGGGAATATCTGCTATGTCAAAAATAAGCAAGATATTATCATTTATCATAAAAGAGGAACTTGTAGGAAAATATTGCAATTCCAATTATGGATACTTTCCAATACTGCCAACAATGATAATGTTGCAGAAGATAAATGAATTTAAATGATGAAATTTTGCTGGAGTATTCACCGCACCCACTGTTCCAATCCTTACGATGATCAGTCGCAGATTGTACAGCTCAATTTAGATTTACTACCGGTAGAAGGAAGAGCTGACGGATTTACTTGTCTACCGCCCTGTTAGATCTCCCCGGCCAACGGTTGGGCCAATTGGGATGGACTGGCGCTACTCGGCCTCTTACACGACTCCAAGTTCGAAAATAAGTTCTTGACTCTGAACGTAAAGTTCGTCCCCCTTTCCCCAAGTATGATACTTGTTGATAAGACTCCACAAAGTAGTCGTATCTAGTTGGAAAGGAAAATTCAACATCATATCTCTCAAGCTGCTGCTTGTGAGAGGATACCATCTTGTTCCAATAATCTTACCCCTCGAATGATGAGAAGGTTACTCAAAGATTCGATTGATAAACAGCAACCAAGTTGCGAGTGAAACGAATAGTTTTAAAAGATTTATGACCGGGAAGTCAACAAGATAAATAACATTGCTCAAGTAGGTTCCCCTATAATATGGAAGTTTGAGCGAGCATTTAAATCCTTTTAAGATAGATTTAAATGAAAAATAAAGAGTTGGGAACCTTTCCTTGATAAAATAATCGTAAAAAGACTCCGACATATTTTACATAATATCTGGAGGTGAAAGATAACCTCCGAATAATATAAATCATTTTAAAAAGAATTTAAAAGAATTAAATAAATATTCCAAGAATATTTATTAACTCAATAATAATTACGGAATATTATTAACTCATAATATTGCTCGTAAATAATCCTCGAATGAATATATGAAATTATTTACTAAATAAATCCCTCCTTAATTGAATATTCGAAATAATATTCATTAAATAATTAAACTCCAATAAATTTTTAAGGTAATATTCAATAAATAAGTCAAACCTTAAATGAATATTTGAAAATAATATTCATTTAATAAATAATCTTCTAAATGAATATCCAAATAATATTCATTTAGTAATAAAACTTTAAAGGAATAATCGAAATAATATTCCTTAAGTAAATAGAACTTTCAATGAATATTTTAAAATAATATTCATCAAAGTACATAAAACCTTAAATGAATATTCGAAAGTAATATTCATTTAATAAATAACATTCTAATGAATATCAAAATAATATTCATTAAATAATCAACTCTAAATGAATATTCGAAACTAACATTCATTTAATATCTCTTGACTGAGATAATACTCGAATAACATTCCTTAAAATAAATAATAATCTGCCGTTGGAATCCCTCCGGGTTTCCACGACTATTTATATCTCAAAATACCGACTCCCGGTCTATATTTAAGAATTAATATCATATGCCCTTCGCTAAGGGTCTTATCAAAACAATCCGGCTTATAACTGATAATTCGTATCTAGTCTATAAGCCAATATCAATTCAGGGAACAGGTATCATAATATAATTTGACAATAGGCATGCATGCTATGGCATATGTAAAATGGCAATCACACATATATATTATCACAACAACAGGTTCAAAGTTTTGAACACTTGCCTGGTAATCGGGTGTGGGTGGAGATAGCGCGTCCTGGGTCTGCTCGATGATCTATAAACAATCAGAACATTCGAGATTAACCACTTAACACCTTTTAAAAGTCTAAGTATAACTTCACTTACGTCGAAACACGTTTTCGAATTATCTCGTTATACACCTTTTAGTGTAACTCTTTTTATTTCCGATACGATCCGACCTTTGTTCGTTAGTAAGACATGTCATCACACCCACACTTGGTATATACTTATGTCGTATAAGTTCTAAAGTCGATCGATTACGAACCGAGATTATACCTCGAGTTTTATCGCTCGTTTTCTAAGTTATAACCAAAGTTATACTTTTAAGGCGTTCGTCCGCGTTTAACCTTGATTTAAACATTTTTATAAAATCGGAAAACGATCCGTTTGACATGTGGTTTTCTTTCATACCTTCCTTATGACCCCTATTATTTATTTACCAAGATTCGCCACTGAGTAACATGCTTTACGAGGGTTCAATTGAAGTTACGAACTTTTACTTACGGTTCCGAACCAATTTTAGTAATTTGACCATAACTCTTAAACCGTAAGTCGGAATGTTTCGATTCTCACGCCAAAACGATCTATGGCTCGAGATCTACAAGGACCAGTCATAATATTATCAAGGTCAGGAAATTATATTTACTGTCATGCTCGATTTCTAAGTGTTAACAAAAATTTGGCATTACGACGGCTATATATTGAACGTTCTAAAAATCATAACAATTCAACCAAGCCACACCGGGCATCCAAACAACTCGTACACATATTTCTCATCCTCAATCTGTCCAAAATCATCTACTAACATCATACATAACCATGTTTAGATCCACTAACAAAATCCATAATCATGCTTATAATCATGCTAATACTATAACTAATCTTATATCATCAAGAACATGCTTAAATCTTCAAAACAAAGCTTGGGTTTCAAGTGGATTACCTTCCTTGGGATATGTCCTAGCCTTAATAAGCCTTGTATGTGCCTTTCCTAGCCTTAAAAAACCTTAGATCATCAAGGAAATCAAGATAAACAAAGTTAATTCAAGAAGGTTACTATTCATCCTCCTCTTTCATGATTTTTTTGAAAATAGAAACAAAGGAGTTTGAAGCTAAAATTTTGATGAGATTACTTTCTTGAAATATAGGACTCACCTTAAAAATTACAAGATCAAACAAGGAGTGGAAGCTTGATTTCTCTTTTGGAATTAAAGAGAAAGTCGAATGGAATAAAGGAAAGACAATGGTGTTCTTTGCTTGGTTGTTTTGGAAAGAATGCATAAAGTGGTCTTGCCTTGATAATATCTTGATTTTAAAGTAGCTTTATTAAAGTGGTGATGTAATGGATGATGTAATTTGCTTGGACAAGTGTTAAGATTGGATGGTGTTAAGGCTAACCAAGTAGCTTGCTTTGCTAAGTACTAGTTTCATCTCTAAGTATGCTAGTTGCATGAGTCATCATTTGGTTTGCTAGATATTTTCCACCACTACATGCATGTATCTTGATTCCCTGCTTGTTTCTTTGTCCAGTTATTGCTCAATTCTTTGATCGTTCGGAGGAATAACTCATTCGTTTCTAGTTAGGGTTTTACCGGAATCCGTCTTAATATTAATACTATCATTCTCCATCTTTCTTACTAACTTTCGAATTTAAATTCCTTAAATCCCTTCGTTCAATCCTTAAGTCTATCAGTGTCCAGGAAACTCTCGGAGAAAATGAAAGTGCGGTTTTTCAGAATCCGACAGCTTTTACATACACTTATTTTCCCCCTGGATCACTAATACGAACTCCGAAATCCGTTCCGAATACTTCTATATAGTGTCGTCTCATAATATTCTTACTTCCACCAAAAACACTATTCATTCTTTATTCTTTCTTCATTCCCTATAATATATGACAATGTCCTTGTTCTTTCTCGGGCGTTCCTTAACCCTTTCACGGAACCACTGGACTAATCGTTATCGATCTAGATGACATGAGAATATTCACCTGCTTGGAATTGCCATATCTTATTCCCCTAGGAGATAGATTATTCTTATCTAAAGTGTCAACCAATAGTATTCTTCATGGAATATAAACATTTGAATCCAAATCTATTCCTTTCATTCATTATCTCAATCGTTACATCGTAGTCATAATCACTATTCACCATTACCTCAGTACATAATAAAAAGTTTTAATTATATCCAAAATTTGGGGTTCTTACAATCTCCCCTCCTTAAAAGGATTCTGTCCCGGAATCAGGTATGAAGCAAAGAGTCGTTTGTCTGTCGTTTCACCTTTCAGCTTCCGGTTCAATTCTTAGTCGTTCTGCCCTTTCTCAGCACATCTACTGGTGCTACAATACGTACTTTATCCTTTTTCCATCAACTTTGCTACTTTTTGTACAAAACATTTTCCGGGTTATGCTCTTACTCAATCTCATCCTTATTGATACCTGTAGTAACATCGGTATCCCTATCACACTGCAAATTCGGAGGTAACATCGCTCGCACTGTGCATTTCCTGATCGCTTTAATCTTCGCAATCTCGATCAATATAGAGAAGTGGAAAGATTTATTGAGATATCACTATGATCAATGAACATTTGTTATATTGCATAGTTAGTACAGAAGGGGGCCAGCCTTTAGTACTTGACAAGCAATTAAACAAGTTATGGTATTCCACTTAAACTTCTATCACATAGACAGATAGTCACGTAGCAGTACCTCCCCTCCTTAAAGGGTTGTTCTTCTCAATTCATAAAGAAGATGAATAAGAGAGAAGAAAAGAAAAGAGTTCTAAAGGATTATAGAAAGCTTTCATGATTGTAAAATATCATACTCAGAATTTACCTCTGAACTACAGAGGTTCATCAAAGAAGAAATTAATCATAATTATATCCAATACTATTTGATCGCAATCTCACGTGTCAACATATCTTGCTGCTTTGTCCACTATTCTATGGACCTATACTCTGGTTCAACCTTAGCACACCTACTTTTGGAAAATCTTTGAACCTCTCAGGTTAAATCTTAGTTTCTCGCTTGACACCCTTGTTACTGACATTCCATGTCACGCTACTAGCTTTTTCATATCTATAATATTAACACTATCAGGTTGTCATCCCGAGAATTCATCAGAAAACCCATTTATTAATCCATTCATAACATTCCTTGCTTCATATTCCATAGTTGCTTTCCCAATCTTTTCTTTATCAATCATATCCTTCTTATTATCTGATTCTTATTTACTTCTGTTATTTACTTTCACCTTCATCTCTTTATTGAGACACCTTTTGCACTTGGTACCTCCTTATCGGTATTCCGTCACATTTACTCTATAATCATCACGTTATTCCAATTTAAACTCTCCGAAATGAATCTGGCCGATCCCTTTAACTTAGATTCAATATAATCTACTTCTACCAACCTTGTTTCTCATCACTTGTTCTTTTCTATCCGTGATTTTCCACAGGTTGTTCTTCGTAAGTCAGACCAGGTCGTATATCTACCTACTCGTACTCTTATCATCTATCGAGCATCTGCATTTTACTGGCGTAGCCTTGCCACATGAGACACGTTACGATCATGCTATAAGTTTTGGGGGTAGAGCTGGCTCGAATGCCACCTTCCGAACACTTTTAAACTCTCAGGTGGCCCAATAAGTCTCGGGCTCAACTGCCCTTCTCTCCAAGTCTCATTAATTCTTTCTACGGGAATACATTTAGCATCATGAATCATCAACCTCATATTCTCTATCTTGTTTGCGCAGAAGTACACTAACACAAACTTGCTTATCATTCATCAACATGCCATTTAGTTTATCAATAGCAGCACTTTCTTTATCTTTACGTTGTCATCTACTTTTTAGAAGAATCACCATCGCTTGTTGTTTACGTAGTGCGTTAATAGCTAACCCTACGGGTTTCAAATCCCTTAGGGAGACAAAGTAATCACTATTCCTTATCCATAAGGAACACTTCCTGAACTTGATGTAGATATTACATGAAGTAGATAAAATTGCAGAAGAGTTTCAAGCATCGCAGCTATGTCTGGTTGATGAAACTATCACTCATACATCTTCCATAAAAGACTGGAAACTTAATTGTTTACTTCGTCAATTTTGTATCATGGTCCTGGTTTGCCTCAAAACTGGACCTTCTAAGGTGTGTAGTTCGCTTAAGACGATATCGGGAATCGAATCTTTACTTAAACTATTATTACCGTCAATTCTTGCACAGTCATTAGAAGGAATGTAATTTCCTCACTCCGATATGACCTTCAAGGTCCTTCCAAATATCATTCTGTTTCTTTGGTATGAACATTTGTAATTATTCCTCTATACTTAGACTGTCGACCCTCATTGGCCTTTCCTGATAATAATAATTTCTTGTAATCCATGTTCTCTGGATACATTCCAACTCAAATTTTTCTACCTCATTCTCATCACTGTTGGGTGAAAGCATTCTCCCTTAAGCTCTGCTGAAGGAGAAAAATATAACTATCAGTCTTTTTCCATAAGTCATTGCTTCCACCTTCCCGTGGGAACTTTATCAAAGTTACCCTCAATCATACCTAGGATATTTGTTTTCTTAGTTCTTTCTTGTTCTAGGATAATCTCAACCTTCTTTGGTTCCATCCATACCTCATCATGGTTTCATACATGCCTCATCTGGCATTATTGTTATTGTGTCTTACATTCTTCAACCAAGCTTCTATTTTGAAACTCAGAATGTTAACTTTTTCCTTGTAAGGTTTCTTAGGTCGTCCTCATCATTCCTCCTGTATTTTCTAGGTACAGGGTATATCCAAACGTCATTGATCAATACTCTAATAATTCTATCCATGTTCTTTCCAGAACTCTTTTTTTTTTATAATCCTTACAGGTCATTGTTGCCTTAGCAAATCCAACTAATATCATCTGAATTCACAATGTCTTTATTAGGGTTAATGCCATCCCTTGTGCATTCCCCAGGGTTTATCTTAATTTATGGATAACCTATCCTTAATTCAACTGCCAAGGAATTCTTGCATCCTATAATTGGCAATCATATCATGTATCCTTAATAAGGGTCTCTTTTCCATCATTCTCCTTTGATAATCGATCGGTGGCTTAATGCTAACCTCTACTTTCAGATTGTTACCAGCCTCTTTGACCTTCCAAAAGACAACGTATGTCTATCTGCTCTCTTATAGAACTTGGTAATGGTAGCAAGGATGTTTTGGAAGATATTTGTCGAGTTCAACGTGAATCTCTTAGTACTTATCATTCTTCGCAAAGGTACTTGCCTTAGGCAAAATTTCTACAACATACTGTTCAATTTCTGACCATTTCTATACTCTCTTCATATACCTTCATTGTTTACTTTCCTCCGTCATAATATATTCATGGTATTCATGATACCCTAACATCATACATCTCAAGTCATTATACTTCCATTTTTTACTCGTAATCTTGGGCAATCATATACACATAAATCACTTTATTACGGGTGACCCCATTCCAAAAAGTCGAATAAATTCCCAATCCAAACATGGGTTGCAAAGGGTTCAGTAGAAGATTCCTACGATCTCATTAATATTTCCTTTATATCAGAAGCCCTTGCAGTCGGTGCTTACTTAGAAGCAACCCTGCTTTGTCCTTTCATTGCTGGTCTAGTCACTTGATAATCCGTTGTGACTTGGCCTCAACTAGCCACACTAAAATAAAAATATATGATTTTAGGTGTTGGCTAATTAGCATTACTTTTCTAGCAATTGCCGGCATAGTGTCTTCTTCTTTGATACCTTTCTACCTTTCCAAAACTTTACTTCATATAAGTCTTAATCGACTACTCAACGCCGTCTCCCGTCACCTTTCCTCTACTTTTATCTCTTCAACTATTCTTATCAATCCCACGTGCCACGCAAGCTTACCATACCTGGCATAACAGCCTTTTCACTTAAGTCAATCCCGGAGTTTCTCAGTCCGGCTGGTTTCTTACTTACATTTCCTGTTTCCGTCCAATCTCACTTCATCATTTTATCTCTACCATCGATTGTAATACTCAGGGTCCGTCTACTAACCCATATGACAGCAACCTTACCCAATCCACAGGGTTCGCTCCAGTTTCCATTCTTTTCATTGATGTTCTCTGATAATCAGAAAGACAAGGCTTGCCAAAATTCTCCGGATTCCTTTCCAGAATCAGGGAAATTTTGGTCAATCTATCCACCTACTGGTAACATTAAGGAGACCAGTTTCGAAACCTGAAGAATAGTTCTATGAACCTCCAAGCAGGTAGAACCATAAGCAGTCATAATTTACGAAATAATCGTCATCAGATTGGAATTTTAACCACTGGAGAGGAACCAATTATATACATCCCTTAGAAGGGAATCAACAGTTTCAAACTGGAACCTGTCACAACGTCCTGATACCTATATGTCTTGATATTCAATATTACCAAATGTCAGTGTACCTAACCACTAGTCTCAGAAGGAACATTACCGTCGGAGTTGGTTGTTCCACAAAATTGGCACTACTAAGGCCATCCGAACCTGGTGAACCGTGCTATCCGAATGCATCGGCAAGTACTTTGTCGTGCTGCGCTAGCACACATCCTAATCTTTTATGCGAAGCATCGTTGGAAGCACAAAGTCTCCCTTTTTCCATTAAACAATGCCAACTCTTGGTCATTACCAATTTCATCTTTTAGCTCCAGGAAGATTTTCTCACATTTTTTTTTCACTTCAACTGCTGATCGTATTACTTGATCCATTATAATTCTGCATCGGAGTAAACTTAAGGTAACTACTATAATCCATTCAAAGAAAAGAAAGAATTTATTATTCCTCTGAATCACATGCATCTAACGTTTTTGGCTCATCATTTCACTGAGTTGAAATAACCCTATACTCAGTCTCTGACAGTAGCCTCATTACGAGTTCTTCTTGACTCACTGGTCTCATCTTCTGGTAGGTTCTGAGATCATTGTCTTGCTTACTACTTCCTTATATAACTTTATCCAATCATGCTGTCACTTCCCAATGTCTTTACTTTCTAACTGATTCATTCATAAATTGAACATTTCCCTGAATAAAACCAACTCATTAACCTCAATTTGGTTCCATAAATTATATCTTATGACATCTGCCTTCTCATGGCGAATTATTACTGACAATATTCATACTAATTCATTTATCGAATGATATGGCACTTACTGCCTCTTTCTCAACTATTCCTTGGGGCTTTGCTCCTCGTCCTATATCGATGTCTTTGATAATCATACATCCCTCTGGCTCTCTCTTCGTTAATATGAAAGTCTCTAAGGATTCTTATCTACTCCCGTATAAGATCTAAAGTGATTCTTCCAATCCGTCTTACTTTCCGGTACTACATCCAGTAGTCCGGCTACGAATCCAACATGAATCTTCAGTTCTCTTGCTAATATCTCAGTTCTTTATGCTCACTTTTCTGAGCACTATACCTTAATCATCTCAGTCTTCTTGGCTGCGGCCCTCATTCCTCAAGGGTAAACTCCTCATCCTAACAGGATTTTCCTTATCTGCTGGAACCTCTTCCGGGTCTCCAGTAGGGTACTCCATCGAATTACCCGCTGATCTTCAGCATACAAAGCATCATCGCGCTGCTGCTCGTATGCCTCAAGGTCTGTCGCCTTACTCGTCGATACGATATCGACCTAAGTTACTATCATGATACTTAAGAGTTTCCATAAGGGTTTTATATGTCAGCACTACATTATGTAGTCCAACTATGAACTTGGCAAGAGTTCTTATTATCTTAGTGAATTTATTGTTTTAACGTCGCCTCATATTTGGGGTTTATAACGTATGCTCTGATACCATTTCTGTAACACCCCCAGATCCAGGGTCCGGGATCCGGTCGTTACGGTCTCCATTTCTATCCACAATACTTGAACTTACTTTAACATAAAATAAATTACATCTTTATGACCCAACACAACAATATAAAACACACCCGTTATAGTCCCAGAGATGAAATCAGAGTAACCATCAAATTTTATTAATCACATTATGAGTTCTTACAATCCAAAAGAATTACAATGTGAATACATACTCTTTGCCATCCATTTTCATAAGTCATACCAGCCCATATACTTGGTACTGAAAGAATGAATCTATCCTACCAATAGCTTTCTCTTCGGCTCTGGTAGTCTCATCGTCCTCGCCAGCGTCAAGTGCGCCTTGTGCGAGTCATCTGGTCTAGCGGTTGTTGTGATATAATAATAAAGCAAGGGTGAGCAATAGCCCACCTACAATAATGTATAACTGAACGATAATATATAACAGTTCAAAAGTTTCTTTCAAACCATATGCCATGCATTTACGGAAATGATGCCAGTATAATATGAAGGATGAAGTTACAAGGTAACTCAAAATGCAAATATAGGTGGGAATATCTGCTATGTCGAAAATAAGCAAGATATTATCATTTATCATAAAAGAGGAACTTGCAGGAAAATATTGTAATTCCAATTATGAATACTTTCCAATACTGCCAACAATGATAATGTTGCAGAAGATAAATGAATTTAAATGATGAACTTTTACTGGAGTATTCACCGCACCCACTGTTCCAATCCTTACGATGATCAGTCGCAGATTGTACAGCTCAATTTAGATTTACTACCGGTAGAAGGAAGAGCTGACGGATTTACTTGTCTACCGCCCTGTTAGATCTCCCCGGCCAACGGTTGGGCCAGTTGGGATGGACCGGCGCTACTCGGCCTCTTACATGACTCCAAGTTCGAAAATAAGTTCTTGACTCTGAACGTAAAGTTCGTCCCCCTTTCCCCAAGTATGATACTTGTTGATAAGACTCCACAAAGTAGTCGTATCTAGTTGGAAAGGAAAATTCAACATCATATCTCTCAAGCTGCTGCTTGTGAGAGGATACCATCTTGTTCCAATAATCTTACCCCTCGAATGATGAGAAGGTTACTCAAAGATTCGATTGATAAACAGCAACCAAGTTGCGAGTGAAACGAATAGTTTTACAAGATTTATGACCGGGAAGTCAACAAGATAAATAACATTGCTCAAGTAGGTTCCCCTATAATATGGAAGTTTGAGCGAGCATTTAAATCCTTTTAAGATAGATTTAAATGAAAAATAAGGAGTTGGGAACCTTTCCTTGATAAAATAGTCGTAAAAAGACTCCGAAATATTTTACATAATATCTGGAGGTGAAAGATAATCTCCGAATAATATAAATCATTTTAAAATGAATTTAAAAGAATTAAATAAATATTCCAAGAATATTTATTAACTCAATAATAATTACGGAATATTATTAACTCATAATATTGCTCGTAAGTAATCCTCGAATGAATATATGGAATTATTTACTAAATAAATCCCTCCTTAAATGAATATTCGAAATAATATTCATTAAATAATTAAACTCCAATAAATATTTAAAATAATTTTCAATAAATAAGTCAATCCTTAAATGAATATTTGAAAATAATATTCATTTAATAAATAATCTTCTAAATGAATATCCAAATAATATTCATTTAGTAATCAAAACTTTAAAGGAATAATCGAAATAATATTCCTTAAGTAAATAGAACATCCAATGAATAATTTAAAATAATATTCATCAAGTACATAAAACCTTAAATGGATATTCGAAAGTAATATTCATTTAATAAATAACATTCTAATGAATATCAAAATAATATTCATTAAATAATCAACTCTAAATGAATATTCGAAACTAACATTCATTTAATATCTCTCGACTGAGATAATACTCAAATAACATTCCTTAAAATAAATAATAATCTGCCGTTGGAATCCCTCCGGGTTTCCACGACTATCTATATCTCAAAATACCGACTCCCGGTCTATATTTAAGAATGAATATCATATGCCCTTCGATAAGGGTCTTATCAAAACAATCCGGCTTATAACTGATAATTCGTATCTAGTCTATAAGCCAATATCAATTCAGGGAACAGGTATCATAATATAATTTGACAATAGGCATGCATGCTATGGCATATGTAAAATGGCAATCACATATATATATTATCACAACAACAGGTTCAAAGTTTTGAACACTTGCCTGGTAATCGGGTGTGGGTGGAGATAGCGCGTCCTGGGTCTGCTCGATGATTTATAAACAATCAGAACATTCGAGATTAACCACTTAACATCTTTTAAAAGTCTAAGTATAACTTCACTTAAGTCGAAACACGTTTTCGAATTATCTCGTTATACACCTTTTAGTGTAACTCTTTTTATTTCCGATACGATCCGACCTTTGTTCATTAGTAAGACATGTCATCATACCCACACTTGGTATATACTTATGTCGTATAAGTTCTAAAGTCGATCGATTACGAACCGAGATTATACCTCGAGTTTTATCGCTCGTTTTCTAAGTTATAACCAAAGTTATACTTTTAAGGGGTTCGTCCGCGTTTAACCTTGATTCAAACATTTTTATAAAATCGAAAAATGATCCGTTTGACATGTGGTTTTCTTTCATACCTTCCTTATGACCCCTGGTATTTATTTACCAAGATTCGCCACTGAGTAACATGCTTTACGAGGATTCAATTGAAGTTACGAACTTTTAATTACGGTTCCGAACCAATTTTAGTAATTTAACCATAACTCTTAAACCGTAATTCGGAATGTTTCGATTCTCGCACCAAAACAATCTATGTCTCGAGATCTACAAGGACCAATCACAATATTATCAAGGTCAGGAAATTATATTTACTGTCATGCTCGGTTTCTAAGTGTTAACAAAAATTCGGCATTACGAGGGCTATATATCGAACGTTCTAAAAATCATAACAATTCAACCAAGCCACACCGGGCATCCAAACAACTCATACACATATTTCTCATCCTCAATCTGTCCAAAATCATCTACTAACATCATATCATAACCATGTTTAGATCCACTAACAAAATCCATAATCATGTTTATAATCATGCTAATACTATAAATAATCTTATATCATCAAGAACATGCTTAAATCTTCAAAACAAAGCTAGGGTTTCAAGTGGATTACCTTCCTTGGGATATGTCCTAGCCTTAATAGGCCTTGTATGTGCCGTTCCTAGCCTTAACAAACCTTAGATCATCATGGAAATCAAGATAAACAAAGTTAATTCAAGAAGGTTACTATTTATCCTCCTCTTTCATGATTTTTTTGAAAATGGAAACAAAGGAGTTCGAAGCTAAAATTTTGACGAGATTACTTTATTGAAATATAGGACTAAGCTTAAAAATTACAAGATCAAACAAGGAGTGGAAGCTTGATTTCTCTTTTGGAATTAAAGAGAAAGTCGAATGGAATAACGGAAAGACAATGGTGTTCTTTGCTTGGTTGTTTTGGAAAGAATGCATAAAGAGGTCTTGCCTTGATAATATCTTGATGTTAAAGTAGTTTTATTAAAGTGGTGATGTAATGGATGATGTAATTTTCTTGGACAAGTGTTGAAGATTGGATGGTGTTAAGGCTAACCAAGTAGCTTGCTTTGCTAAGTACTAGTTTCATCTCTAAGTATGCTAGTTGCATGAGTCATCACTTGGTTTGCTAGATATTTTCCACCACTACATGCATGTATCTTGATTCCCTGCTTGTTTCTTTGTCCGGTTATTGCTCAATTCTTTGATCGTTCGGAGGAATAACTCATTCGTTTCTAGTTAGGGTTTTACCGGAATCCGTCTTAATATTAATACTATCATTCTCCATCTTTCTTACTAACTTTTGAATTTAAATTCCTTAAATCCCTTCGTTCAATCCTTAAGTCTATCAGTGTCCAGGGAACTCTCGGAGAAAATAAAAGTGCGGTTTTTCAGAATCCGACAGCCTTTACATACACTTATATTCCCCCTGGATCACTAATACGAACTCGGAAATCCGTTCCGAATACTTCTATATAGTGTCGTGTCATAATATTCTTACTTCCACCAAAAACACTATTCATTCTTTATTTTTCCTTCATTCCCTATATTTATGACAATGTCCTTGTTCTTTCTCGGGCGTTCCTTAACCCTTTCACGGAACCACTGGACTAATCGTTATCGATCTAGATGACATGAGAATATTCTCCTACTTGGAATTGCCATATCTTATTCCCCTAGGAGATAGATTATTCTTATCTAAATTGTCAACCAATAGTATTCTTCATGGCATATAAACATTTGAATCCAAATCTATTCCTTTCATTCATTATCTCAATCGTTACATCGTAGTCGTAATCACTATTCACCATTACCTCAGTACATAATAAAAAGTTTTAATTATATCCAAAATTTGGGGTTCTTACACAAAGCTCTAAGAAACTTGGTGTTCGAGTCCTCTGGTTCATACTCTTTACCTACCAGAGATAGATTATTCAATAATGTCAGAAATCTATCATACAGATCAGTGAGGCTCTCATCAGATTTTGCATCAAACTGTTCATACTCTTGAATCAACAGAGCCCTTCTGTTCCTTTTGACAGATTCAGTGCCCTGGTATTGAGTTTCCAAATTTTCCCAGATCTCCTTAGCAGTTTTACATGCTATCACTCTGTTTGACATGACAGCATCAAGGCTATTATGAAGGATATTCTTCACCTTTGCATCTCTGAGTACTTCAGCCTTTTCCTCAAGAGTCAATTCAGCCTTTGTCTTCTGAACATAGTGCTCAGGTACAGTATCTGTTCTAGCAACCAGTCTCTTAGGAATATATGGACCATCATATATCCGATCGAGATAGTTAGGATCAGTTGCCTCCAGATACATCAACATCTTTACCCTCCATGTAGGGTATTCAGCCTTTTTGAGGACAGGGATTTTAATACTCTCATACTTGCTTGTCGACACCTTAAGATCGTTTCTAATTGTAATTAATCAGTTTGCTCTGATACCACTTGTTACCCAGTAAAGAACAATTGTAGAAGGGGGGTTGAATACAATTGTATAAGATTTTCGACTTAAACAGAAATGATAACACAAGTATGAATCAAATAACAGCTTTATTAACTCTGATATAAAACTGTTACAAACTCTCTCAAGAAATACTAATGTTCTTAAAAGCTGATAGGTTACAAGATATCTCGTGTAAGCGATTTCTAAAATGTAAAACCTAAACTGTGTTTATATACATCACACGGCTACCCTATCAATTACAAGATATACTAAATCAATTACATACGACTCTTAACACATATCTTGAATGATAGCTGCGTTCCTATAAATCAGGAACCGATATGTCAATCTCCCTTGATCTCTGGACTGATGTATATCTTTATGTAATCCTGATCAGCTTCTAATCCTGATAGCAACATAATACTGACATCGTATTACTGATGACGTCAGCATCAGTATCTGATCAGTAGTCCAGATCCTGACCATCACTTGAATCAATATCTAACAATATGCTTTAATATAACTTGTTAATCTACTTCGTTTAAATTGCTAGTTATATTTGCTCTCTCATGTTTATATGCTTGAATATAACTTGGTAATTTAATTTTGCTATATATATATATTGCTTCCGCTCTTGCTCTTGTTAAACTTATTCATGACATGTATATGCACACATTCGGCACACACTTACACATATATGTTTACTCACAAGTTTATATATATATATATATATATATATATATTTATTCTCTCTTAATTTTAATGTGCCTTATATAATATATTATAACTCCAGATTCCGATTGGGCTCCTCTTCAGCAGTTCCCTCGCCCAGGTGCGGTGTAGCTGGTGGTTTGGCTACAGCAAAACAACACCGGGAGGGGGGTTTGGACCCGCGGCGCCTCCGGCGTGAGAATGAGAGAAGGCCTTGGAAGATAATATCAAGAATATGAAGTATCTAAAAGTGGAGGGTGTGTGTAGGTGGTAAGTGTCTAGAGAGAATGTAACCCCTAAACCTTCTTTTCTTGGTCTATTTATAGGCCAAGGATTAGGGTTTAGAGGTTGGTACCTTTACTCATAAGCGTTGGATCCTAGGTAGGTAGAACACTTGGGGCTTGTAGATGCACGACACCTGTCCAGGAGAATAATTGTGGGAAAGTGTATCAAACACCTTTTAGAGTGTGACATCCTCATTCTTGGACTGTGCCCATTATTGGTAATCATTAGCTGTCATTATCAACTCGGGCCCTTTATGATGACAGAGATTTTGAGATGTCACGTGTTCTGCTACCCAGAGCTTGGATTATACCCGCGGGTCCGGATTGATTAATGGAGGGAAAGCTCCGGGCTTCAACGACCTCATTGGGCCTGGGCTGCTTGTAGAAAGTAGCCTATCATTTTCCCCCACTCCCCTATGCAGATTTGTCTGGATGGGGGAGTAGTAGTAGTGAATCCTTGAGTAATCTTAGAAGAAAAATTTCGCTTTTCTTACCCCCAGGCCCTGGCTGTGTGCGAAGCATTTGATCCGGGGCTTAAAGTAAACCTTCATCTTCATAAGCCCGAAACTGAACGTTTCGAGTAACTCAAAATTCCATGTTTCTTGCCCCCCAGACCCGGATTGTAAGTGAAGCACATGATCCAGGGCTGAGAGTGAGTATCTTTCCTGGGTAACTTAGAAGAAAAAATTCCATAATTCTTGCCCCCAGGCACGGATTGTGAGCGAAGCACTTGATCCGGGGCTGAGAGTGAATATCCCTCTTCTCAAGTCCAAAACTAGATCTTTTGGGTAATTTAGAAGAAAAAATTCCATATTTCTTGCCCCCAGGCCCGGATTGTGAGCGAAGCACATGATCCGGGGCTGAGAGTGTCCTGAGCCTCGTAGAATTTCAAACAGTTTTAATAACGTTTTTTTATTTCTTTTTAGATCTGAATTTCTAGAGCTTGTCCATTTTTTTTCGCGAAACGTGTGGTCATGATTGCCTTTTCTGACAGCCATTTTTGTTTTATTCAAGATTCATCCTGGCCATCCACGTGGCCACGTCCCATCAATATCTCTGTTTTAACCTCTCTATAAGTACAAATCAATTGTACTTCTACTTCTTTTTACTTAAACTGAAAAGTTTCTCCACCTTTTCGCTTCTTCAATTGCCTTGATGTGTATAATTGTTGCTCACCGGTTGACTTTACGCCATTTCTCTACATCTCTGTAAGTCTTCTCACCTTCTTTTCTTGTAAACAGATCCTTTTCTTTCTCCTTGCTGTGGTTTTTTTTCTTTTTCTGCATTTGTCGAATCCATGTTTTATTCCCTTGTAACTGTTTATAGTTCCTCAAACTATTAGCGTAATTTCTCTTGTTCTTGGCTTCTTTTGTATAATTTTTTCGTACGTTTTTCGTTTTGTGTTTGGTATTTGAATTGTGCTTCAAAACCTTGGTTTTTCGGGTTTCAACCTTTTGAATGTAGGTCTCTAACTTTTGGATTTTTGGTATTTCGAGTTTCTGGGTTTGATTGGTGTTCTTGGTTTTTATGTTTGTAAGTATTTGTATGTATAGGTTTAGATCTGTTTTTGGTTTATGGGTTTTTGTATTTGTGTTTCTGATTTTGTGTTTTGTTTCTTTTTTGGCTTTGGGCTCGAAATAACGAAACTAATTCAGGGTGGGTAGATTTTGTATGGTTTATAAGAAACAGCTTACCAAAAGACCTTTTTCTTTCTTTAATCGAACCACTTCCTCTTCTTCATCCGAGTCTAGTATAGAGTCTCAGTCGGAATTTGCTTTTACAGAATTTTTCTAGGGTACTCTCATGGCTAAGAAAAATAGTAAGAAACCTGGTAAACATAAGTTGTGTGACGCCCCTACCTTAGTTTTGCCTCCTGGCGAGACTCTTAGCACCGCACATGGGCTCTGGAGGGATACAGAGTACCTTTTTGTGAGAAAGAACGATACTGTTCCGGAGGACTTCTATTATAGAGACCTTAGCCACCATTTCACCAGCGGGATTCCAGGTTGTGCCATTTTATACGACAAGGGGTATATGGATTTGAACTTTTCTAAACTTCCTGGAACTAGTACTCCTATGGCCCCGTTGTTGGAGCATGCCCAGACCGATAAATTTGATGAGTGTTTCCGATGCTGCTTCCACTTAGAAGATAAGGTTGTGTGGAGATGGCCCGAGCCACATGAGCGCATTTATCATAGGCCCGAGGATGGGTTAGTTGGTGTCTTTCTAGAATATCTTAGGTCTGGGTTTGATCCCCGTTGTCATCAATTTCTGAAATTCTTGTGCAAATTCCAGTATGGTATCTCTCTTTTCCAACTAGCACCCAATGCAGTCAAGTGGATCATTTAGTTCCTTGGTTGTTGTAACATTAAGGGATATTTGCCAACTTTTAAACTTTTTCATCATCTCTTTAGCTTGGCTAGATCTAACCTTGCTCCGCTGTACGAGTTCCAGTTTTCGTTATGAGGAGATTGGCTTTAGGAAGGGTGGACCGATGCCCGTTGTCATGCTAGGTTCTCTTAAGGGCTGGCAAGAAGAATGGGGTTATCTAGCATTTGAGGATTTAGAATTCATGCCATTATTCAAACTCGAAGCCTTTATAGATTTTCAACAATACTCCCTTGAGGGTGCAGCCCAGGCCAAGGTCCTACACTTCTATGGGGCCCTGGGAACCACAATGAACCGACATTCTTTCATGGACCATAAACTTTTAAATTCCTTTGGCTGTAAGTAGCTAACTTTCTGAGTTAATTTCCTTGCTTTCCAGAGTAGACTATTTTTTGTATTTTCTTGACTTCCCTCACTTGTTTTTCAGGTTTGCCGTATTATAGTCCATTTTTTGCTGAAAGAATGGCCACTCTGGATAAAGAGATTTCCGGCTTAGCCACAGCTTTGCAAGGAATTGGCAAAGTGCACCAGGTGAACCAGCGTTCCAAGTCTGGGAAAAAGAAGAAGAAGAATGCTGAGGGTGAAGACTCGAAGACTAACACCGAGGCTACATCTGAATCCGGGGCAGGTAACCAAACAACGACTCATGTGCTTATCGAACTTGAGGACATAATCAATCCGGAGCTTATTCCCCGAGTGGCGAAGAGGCCGCGGGAGGGAGATGTTATTGACATAACTGATACGGAGCAAGGTGCTAATCACTCCAAGCCTCCGAAGCCATTTGGTACTGTTTTAGGTCCTCAAGGAAGGCCTAATAAAGGGAAGAAGATTGCTACCAGTGCTGACCAATGCGCACAAGTAATTTCAGAGATTCCGACCCCGGATGACTGGGCTGTCTATAACTCTATGGGCTTTGGCCCTCTGGCAAATGAAGTGGTGAAGACTTGGTTCCAGGTATGCCTATTTTTTGATATTTGTCCCTTTGGTTTGACCTACTTATTAACTTTCTCTTTCCATCTTTTCTCAGCTTGGATCCCAGATTGCTGGCGCGTGGTCCCTTGTGAGTAAAGACTCGGATATTGTTAAAGCTGCTCAGGATGTTGTATCCTCTTCTGAAGCGAAAGATATCCGGATCTTTGATCAGGACCATGAAAATTCCAAGTTAAATGAGAGTATTCAAGATCTGGAGCAAAAACTAAAGGATTCTGCAGGTAAATTTGTCGAGCTTGATGGAAAGATTAAGGATTTTGAAATGCGGGCGCAGAAGGCTGAGAAAGCTTTGGAGGAGCTCCAAGCCCAGACTTTGAACTTGAAGGATCCAAAGGTTGCTATTGCTGAGTTTCGGGATTCTCAGGATTACTTTAACGAGCTCGGGACTAAGGATGCTTCCAAGATTTACCGCTCTTGGGTTGTTGCTGAGAAGCTGTTGAAGGTTAATCCCAAAGCTACCTGGGATCAATTCGAACCACTCATCATTGGAGCCGAACAGCACTATTCTACCACCGGAGAGGAACCAGATCCTTATTATTCTGGGGGTGATTCGGATTCTGAAGAAGATGACGCACAGGATCCTCCTCTCCAAGATAAGGAAAACGAAGCTCAGGATCCTCCTCCTCCTCAAGACCCTACTGAATGATTATCATCTAAGAATTTGTTACCTTAATGAACCTGTTGTCTTTCGAATTTGTCATTCATGAATTTGTTTTTGCTTGAATTTGATCCGGGGATGTTTTGAACCATATGGCTGGTTCGGTCCTTGGTAGTAATATAATTTTTCTTTATGTTGGCTTCGTTTATTACTGTGCGTAATGCTTTTGCCCCGGTCTCAATATTGCTTATAGCTGTAAATTTTTCTAAGTCCAAAGTTCTAACAACTTTAGGCTACTTAGAAATTTTTATAAGTATTGGCCCCCCAATCCGGATTTCATTCATAGAGGGGAGTCCGGATTATGGTTGTCGTGAATCTTTCTAAGTCTAAAGTTTTAACAACCTTAGCTTACTTTAGAAAAATTTATGAGTTCTCGCCCTCAATCCGGATTACCTTCGTACCGGGGAGTCCGGATTGTGGTATGATATGGGCTGAAAATAAGCCCTAAAGACACATTTAATGTGGCATTAATTAGGCCAAGGATGGCCCAAACGTGGGGCCCACCAGTTGGGCCCAAAACCCCAATTATAATATTAATTTCGTAATTAATATTGGGGGAAATAAACAGCTCAGCAATAAGAGTTGGATAAGGATATTATTTCCACCAGACTTATCCACCAAGGCATCCAATTCAATATGGAAACTGATTCCTACAAGGAATAGATCTAGAACTTTCCTCAAAGACTTTTCTACCAAGTCTCTGACTCCTACCATGATTCTAAAGGCTTCTCAGCCTATATAAAGGGTCAGACCCCTCATCTAGAACTACGTTTTCTTGGCTTGATTCTCTAATACAGAGATACGTAGGCATTCTGTGAGGACCGTTTAGTCTCGAACGCAGAAGCAGCCATTAAAGCTCGAAGCTCAACCACCATAGCATTAATAACAAATCGTAAACTAGTTTTTATTCCACAACATTTGGCGCCGTCTGTGGGAAGAAGACATCAACCATGGTTCAAACACGAAGAACAACATCAACTGAGGCAATACCCCTTAGCTCTGCTCCACCTGCTGTCTCTGATCCGCTCATCACCGCTGAGGGAGGACAATTACCCCCACCAACAGGGACGGTCATTCAACCTCTAACCTCTCAACCCTCAGGGACGATTCCCCATGTTGAGGGAACTGTGGCTATTCCTCAAAACCAAGAAACTAACCCTCTTCAGATGGTGGTTTCTCCTCTTGATAGCGCTGGTCGTACGCTACCTCCGGGGGTACAGATCCACACCACGGATCTCCCTTTGAACACCAACCCGATGTATGGGCTGCCTAATTATCCCCCTCAACACAGGGAACCTGGACCGAGCGGTCATGCCTTACAGATCCGAGATCGGGAGTACGATGATTACTCTGGTCCCTATTCTGATGATTCAATGTCTGAGGATGACAATGATGATCGTGATGAAGCCCCGAGGAGGCGACGTGCTAGTAAAGAACCTCGAAGGGGGTCCCAAAGAATCCATGATGAACCTCCACAAATGGCCGAGGAAAGGATTAAGGCTCATGAGGCAGAGATCCAAAGGCTGAAGGATGATATTGCTAGAGAGCAAGCAAGGCGAAGTCTGATTCAACCTCCTCCAGTTACAGGGAGGATTCCCATTATAAATCTGGAGAGGCCCTCAAGGAGGCAACGAAGGGCCGATGCCCCGATTGAAAAATCAACAAGGGTGGAGACGACCCCCAAAAGTAACCCTAGGGATCTGATGCCCCTTGGGGATCCTGATGATCCTACACCTCCGTTCACTGAGGAGGTAATGAATGCTCGCATCTCAAGGAAGTTCAAGATGCCGACAATTAAGGCCTATGATGGAACGGGCGATCCCGCAAACCATGTTAGGACATTCTCAAACGCACTGCTGTTGCAGCCTACAAGCGATGCCTTAAAGTGTAGGGCGTTCCCTCAAACCTTGTCTGGCATGGCTCAAAGGTGGTATAGCCGCTTACCTGCAAACTCAATCGGCTCGTTCAAAGAGCTGAGCGCCGCCTTTGTCAGCCAGTTCATTAGTGGGAGAGTTCATGAAAAAAGTTCTGCATCCCTTATGTATGTGGTGCAGGGGAAGAACGAGAATCTGAGAGATTACCTTAAGCGGTTCACCAAGGAGACGCTGAATATCACTGATCTGGAAAATAAGGTGGCCATGGTAGCCCTGGAACACGGAACCACTGATCTCTTCTTTAAAAGGTCTTTGGCAAAACACCCTCCTGAAAATATGGCCGAGCTCCAACGGAGGGCCGATAAATATATCAAGGTCGAGGACAGCATGAAGAAGGAAACCACAGGAGGCAATGGCAAGGGTTCTAACGATTCGAAGAAACGAAAGCAAGAGCAAGAGTACGATGCTAGGGACAAGTATCCCCGGACTAGCAAGGATTCTGATTCACCCCCGAAGAAGAATTTGGGATCAAGATTCAACGACTATGCGAGACTGAATGCTCCTAGGAGTCAGATCTTGCTAGATATTGAGAAGGATAAAGATTTCCGATGGCCGAAGCCACTTAGGGGTGATCCCACAAAAAGAAACAAGGATCAACACTGTAGGTACCACCGTGATGTGGGTCATGATACAGATAATTGTAGACAGTTGAAAGATGAGATTGAGTTCTTGATCCGAAAAGGAAAGCTAAGCAGATTCACGAAGAATGATGATCGTGGAACCCAAAGAAGGGACTATGACAGGAGAGACAATGACAGGAGAGATAACGATCGTGATCGTGATCGTAACCCACAGCCCCGAGGGCCAGTTGTTAATATGATTTGGGGAGGCCCGACAGCGGTCGGCACGACTCGAAACTCTCGAAAAGCGTATGCCAGAGAAGTAATGCACATCGTGGGAGAAGCCCCAAAACGTGCCAAGACTGAAATAGTTATTGGGTTTGATGATTCAGATCTCGAAGGGGTAAAGTTCCCCCATGACGACCCGTTGGTCATAACTCCTGTGATTGGAAACTCGGAGGTAAAACGAGTCTTGATCGACAATGGAGCCTCTGTTGATATCTTGTTTCACGATGCGTTTGTGAAAATGGGGTACACCGATTCTCAGTTGACCCCCACCAACATGCCAATCTACGGATTTAATGGAGTTGAGTCCAAGGTTGAAGGGACTATTCAGTTACCCATGAAGATTGGACAGGAACCTAAAGAAGCTACTCAGATGCTGAATTTCCTTGTGATCAAGGCATCCTCGACCTATAACGCGATCCTAGGAAGGACTGGACTTCATGCATTCAAGGCTGTGGCCTCCACATATCACATGAAGATTAAGTTTCCAACTAGGAATGGTGTTGGAGAACAAAAGGGTGATCAGAAGATGGCAAGAAGTTGTTATGTATCCGCGTTAAGGGCTGATGGAATCGGGGGGCAGGTACTTCCGATCGAAGACATGGATGTCCGTGGTGATGATGAACATAGAGGAAAGCCAGCGGAGGACTTAATACCTATTCCTCTGGAGCTAGGCGACCCTGAGAAGGTGACTTATATAGGAGCCTCTCTGAAGGAACCCCTGAAGGGCAAATTGATAGCATTCTTGCAAGAAAATAGCGATGTGTTTGCCTGGACAGCAGCTGATATGCCAGGGATTGATCCCCAACTCATAACTCACAGATTGAATGTCGATCCTAATCGAAAGATAATACAGCAGAAGAAGAGGAACTTTGCACCTGAAAGGCAAGAGGCCATAAAGCAAGAAGTGGAAAAGCTCTTAGAAGCTGGGTTTATTGAAGAGATTCAGTTTCCAGAATGGTTGGCTAACCCTGTGATGGTCAAGAAAGCCAACGGTAAGTGGAGGATGTGTATAGACTTCACCGACTTGAATGATGCATGCCCTAAGGATTGCTTCCCTTTACCTAGGATAGACATGTTAATAGATGCCACAGCTGGACATGAGATGCTGAGCTTCATGGATGGGTTCAGCGGCTACAATCAGATTAAGATGCACAAGGATGACGTCCCTAAGGTATCTTTCATAACTGACTTTGGTGTTTTCTGCTATCTTGTTATGGCTTTCGGTCTAAAAAATGCAGGAGCTACTTACCAACGACTGGTGAATAAGATATTCGCCCATCTAATTGGAAAAACCATGGAGGTCTACGTTGATGACATGCTAGTCAAGAGCCTGTTCAAGGCAGACCACATTAAGCACCTCAGAGAGGCATTCGAAGTGTGAGGCACCACAAAATGATGTTGAATCCAGCCAAGTGTGCCTTTGGCGTTGGATCAGGAAAATTTTTGGGTCTGATGGTTTCAAAGAGAGGCATAGAGGCCAACCCTGACAAGATTAAGGCAATCTTAGACATGGAGCCACCACGCTCTATAAGAGATGTGCAGAAGTTGACAGGCCGTGTAGCGGCTTTAGGAAGATTCATCTCCAAGTCTGGTGATAAATGCTTGCCGTTCTTTCAAGCATTGAAGAAGGTGAAAAATTTTGAGTGGACCCCTGAGAGCCAAGAGGCCTTTGAACAATTGAAGAAGTACATGGTTGAAGCCCCGTTGCTGGCCAAACCTAGTCCTGGGGAGACTCTTTATCTATACCTGGCGGTATCTGAGCAAGCGTTGAGCGCCGTTCTTATTCGAGAAGAAAAGAAAGTCCAGAAACCTATCTATTATGTGAGCAAGGTATTGCACGGGGCTGAGCTGAATTACTCTCCCATTGAGAAGTTCGCCTTGGCTTTGATAACAACCTCGAGGAAGTTACGCCCGTACTTCCAGGCACATAAGATTGAAGTCCTGACGGACCAACAGTTGAGAAACATATTGCATAGCCCAAAGGCTAGTGGAAGGCTAATCAAGTGGGCGATCGAACTTGGAGAATTTGACATCACGTATAAGCCTCGAACAGCCATTAAGGCTCAGGCATTGGCTGACTTCGTGGTTGAATGCACCATTAGCAACCAAGAAGTCGGGGGGCAGGAGACAATAACAACCCCTGAGAAGCAAGATAAAGATGGAGAACTTGAACCTGATCAGAAGGAATATTGGGTGCTCTATTTTGATGGAGCATCAAAAACAAAATCTAGTGGCGCAGGCTTAGTGTTGCAAAGCCCCGATGGGTTCACAGTCGAATATGCTTTGAAATTGGATTTCCAGACAACTAACAATGAAGCTGAGTATGAGGCCTTGATAGCTGGTTTAGGCTTGGCCAGAATCATGAGAGTCAAGAATCTCAAAGTTTGTGGAGATTCAAGATTAGTAGTCTCTCAAGTGAATGGTGAATTTGAAGCCAAGGATGAAACTATGGCAAAGTATCTGCGAGTTGTGAAAGCTGTCATGACTCAGTTTGATGAGTGTTATGTAGAACACATTCCGAGAGAAGAGAACGTTAAGGCCGATGCCCTGTCCCAGTTCGCTTCTTCCGAAATAGAAAACTATGCAGGGAGTGTTTACTTCCAGGTCTTGAAGGCCCCGACTATCAACTCAAAATTAGTGGCACCAATTGATGTGGGAAGCTGTTGGATAGATCCTATCAAAGCTCACCTAGAAACTGGATGGCTCCCCGGCAGTGCCTTGGAGGCACGAAAGCTGTCAGTGAGAGCATTGAGATATGCCTTGATCGAGGGCGTTCTTTACAAAAGATCTTTCGTTATCCCGTACTTGAAATGTTTGAGGCCCCAAGAGGCAAGGGAAGCTTTGGAAGAAGTTCATGAAGGTATTTGTGGGTAGTACTTGGGGGGCAGAGCCCTAGCTCACAAAATAACTCGTTTGGGATTCTACTGGCCAGAAATGCTGGCCGATGCACAGAGCTATGTCAAGCGGTGCGATCGATGCCAGAAGCATGCTCCGATAGTAAGGCAGCCGCCCGAGATGTTAACATCGGTTAACTCCCCTATTCCATTCGCGATGTGAGGAATGGATATACTTGGTCCCTTCCCCGTAGCTTCAGCACAAAGAAAATTTCTGATAGTGGCCATTGATTACTTTACTAAGTGGATTGAGGCTAAACCTCTAGCCAAGATAACCACCAAACAAGTTTCCCAGTTCTTTTGGGAGAATATAATTTGCAGGTATGGAATCCCCCGAATTTTGGTGACAGACAATGGGACACAGTTCAATAATGAAGAGTTCAAGAAATATTGTGAGGAGAATGCAATTGAGCTTCGTTTTACCTCCGTGGCTCATCCACAAGCCAACGGGCAAGCTGAGGTAGCTAATCGAATTATCCTTGATGGACTGAAGAAGAGGGTTGAACGCTCTAGAAACACTTGGGTAGATGAGTTGCTGCCCATACTATGGGCATACCGTACCACTTGTAAAGTGACCACTGGAGCAACCCCGTTCCTGCTGGCTTACGGAGCTGAGGCAGTTGTGCCTTTGGAGATCATGCAAGCGTCACCTCGAGTTGAGGCTTTTGAACCAGAAACTAACGAAGAGGGCATGAGACTCGCCCTAGATCTGATTGGCGAAGTCAGGGATGAGGCAAACGCTAGAAATGTGGAACATCAAAAGAAAGCATCCTTTTATTACAACCATAGAGTTAAGGAAAGGTTCTTTCGACAAGGCGACCTGGTTCTAAGGAAGATCGAGGCTTCTGGAGTTGTCCAGAAGGGAAAGCTGGCCCCTAATTGGGAAGGGCCGTATCGAGTCAAGAAGACGTTGGGACGAGGATCATATAAGTTGGAGACCTTGGACGGGGTTGAGGTGCCCCGCACTTGGCATGCTTTGAACCTCAAAGTTTATTATGTATAAGCTATCCTTGCATGGATTCAGCTTTCTATCTATTTATTATGAGGAGTAAAAATAAGGTTCGACGAAACCATTCCAGGGCTTTACGCCCCGAGTAGGACAATAATAAGCTATGTAAGGGTTAAACCCATTTCAGATTATTAATGCAAAGTTTGTTTCCCTTCAATGATTTTGTGATTTTGTTTATGTACCAAGCACCTGTTGAGTGTGAGTCTAGGAAGGACGTACCGAAAACAAGTAAACAAACTAATGAGGAAACAAATGCATAAATAAAGACCCTGAAGGGCCAACAGTTAGGTTACATCAACAAGATAGATAAAAGTTTGGTCCCCAAGGACCGTGAATGAAATCTAGACAAATAAAGCCACATCTGGCTAACAAGGCCATGCAAGGCCACGAACTAACTCCAGCTACTCCTCCCCAGAATCCTCTTCTCCAGACTCCTCACCGCCGCTCTCCTCTTCCTCACTCTCCTCCTCTGAGTCTTCGCTGGAATCACCGCCGGACTCTGCTATCAACATTGGCTGAGCTCTAGCAACTTCGGCTCCTTTTCCCTCGGAAGATGAAGAAGAAGTAGAACTTCCCTCGTTCCGGATTAGTCTTTTCCCAGGGATGGGTTGGCGAACTACTCCAACCTTCTTTGCAGGCGGGACTTTCTTCCCACGGGAGCCAGAAGAATGTGAGTCTTGGCTAGCAGCGGGAACAACCCCCTTTGAGTTGGACTCGGAACGACGATGACTGCCTCTGGAACCGGATCCTGATGCCTGGGGAACAATTTTAGTTCCCGAACCAGAAGCTAGGTTAACCGGGAGGGCACCCCAATTTGGGCAAGGAAAATCTGCTGGGTTAACAACAGATGGATGCCTATGACTCACAGCGTTAATAGCCTTCTCCCAACCAACAGACATGTTGAAGGGACGCACCTCATCACCATGATCATCAATGAGCTTAAGGAAATCTTCAGACCTATGGTAGGCCTGGATCACCTTGTCAGCATTAGAGGCCTTCTTTCTGGCTAGAGAAGCGAGCTGTTTGCGGGTAGATGCGGCGTTAGCCTCAGCTCGAACAACTTGGGAGTGTAGATCGTCAATCTCTTCCCTGAACCTCATTGAGTCATTTCTCAAGCTAACATTTTCGTCCCTAAAGGCCCGGCCTTGGGTCGAAATGGTTTGAAAATAGGCGTTGGCCTGCAACAAGGAAATAAATGAGCCACAAGGAATATGCAGAATTGAAATCAATGACGATGTCAAACTTAACAGAAGGAATTTCATACCTGATACAAGGCCTGGGCGCCCATGAGTTGAGACTCATCCAGCTTGTCACCTGCATGCATTGTCGCTTGGTCAGGCGGAGTGATGGAAAGCTTGGACCAGTCTAGGGCCAGATGAGGACTCCCGAAGACCGAGTCTTGTTCGCATATGCCCCAAGGAGGTATGAAAGGAGTCCGGACATCCCCGTCAGCGTTTCGGGATCGTTTACCACCTTGAGAACAACGCTCCAAGAAATTAGGGATGTGAGGTTTAGTTGGATTCAGCTTCTCTTCAGCCCTTTTCTGCATCCTCTTGGTAACAGTTGGCCGGTTCTCGGGATGATTATCAATCTCCTCAGCAGCTGAAATACAAAGAGAAAAACATCGGTATAAGAACAAACAGAGTTCATAATAAGTTCAAGTAAGAAAGTTACCCTCAATGGAAAGAAAGCTGAGGGCCAGCCCCAATAAGATTCTTTTCGTTTAAAATAGTTTTATAGTGTGTGCGACCGTCGTCAGCGAGAAGCCTATCCCGGTCTAACAATTCCGGATCAGAAAGGTCACACACAAAGTGGGAACTATCTTCTACAGACCCGAATTTCTTCACAAAGAAGTTGCCCCAATCACCGCCCTTCCATTCAAGAACTACAAACTCCCTTTCCCAGAAATGTTGTGAATCTGGAAAGGAGAAGGGATTCACCATGTGTGGAAGCTTGGCTCGGTGCTTGAGGCTCACCCATCCTTTTTTGGATTCAGAAGAGTTGCTGGCCCCGAAGATACTTCGAAACATTGTGGTTGTCGGATGAATCCCCGGCTCCCGACACCTTATCAAGAAAATAGAAATGTACCTCCAGGCGTTGGGATACAATTGACAGGGGTGGATCTGATATTCAGCCAGCAGCCTAATAATAAAATTGTCAACCGGGAACCTGAACCCAGCATCTAAGGCACCCCAGTAAACACAGATCCTTTCAGGATGCCAGTTGCAAGTTCTATCTGATGGATTCGGGAGACGAACCTGGATGGCACTTGGAAAGTGATAAGACTCCCTTATCTTCTGAACGTCCCGTTCCGACAATTTACTGGAACTATTAAAAGAATCTAGACTAGAACAGTTGGGAAATGCATCCCTCATGATATTTAGAAGTTCTAGTGTAAGAACCCCAAATTTTGGATATAATTAAAACTTTTTATTAAGTAATGATAAAATGAGGAACAATGATTCCGACAACAAGGTCACCAGCTCTAATGAATGGTGGTTTCAAAGAACAATGATTGTAATGAATGGATATTGCTTTGGACAATGATCCTGATGCATTGGTATATTGTCAGAATAGAGTAATTCGATGGTTGAGAACCTAGATAAGAATAATCTACCATCCAGGAAGGAGCTAATGGATCCTTGAAGGGAAATGAATACGTGCATAGTGTTTTCCGTACGTGCATAGTATTTCCCGTACGTGCATAGTGTTTCCCGTACGTGCATATTGTTTCCTGTACGTGCATAGTAATTTGGTGGATGAATAGTGATTTTGTAAGTTGGAAAACTTTTCACGCCACCCTATGTACGGGACGTGATATGGATGTTTCGAAGTCATATTAGTAATACGCGGAGGAAATAAGTGAATGCAGAGACGATCGGAATTCAGAAATTCCAAATTCTTTTCGGTATAATATTTTACCGGACAGTGGATTAAATATTATTATAATCCAAGAATTGAGATATTAACTTTGAGGATTTGATATATTGGGATGTTATTATATTTGATTTAAGAATGAAGGTAGGAAACCATTGAGGAGTGGTTATGACTGCAATGTAATAATTGATATTTGGAAAGAATGAATGGAATTCGACTTTATTATGTTTATGTCTTGAAGAATGCTAAAGGGTGACAACATAGGTAAGAATAATCTATCTTCTAAGGGAATAAGATATGGCAACTTCAAGCAAGAGAATACTCTCATGTCATCCAGATCGATAACGATTAATCCAGTAGTTCCGTAAAAAGGTTAAGGAACGATCGAAAGAGAATACGGACAATTATACAACCCTAAGAGAACAAGTAAAGAATACAGAATGAATAGTGTTTTGGTGGGAGTATAGAATAATATGAGACGACACTATATAGAAGCATTCGGAACGGATTTCCGAGTTCGTATTAGTGATCCAGGGGGAAAATAAGTGTATGTAAAAGCTATCGGATTCTGAAAAACCGCACTTTTATTTTCTCCGAGAGTTCCCTGGACACTGATAGCCTTAAATATTTAACGAATGGATTTAAGGAATATAAATTGGAAAGTTAGAATGAAAGATGGAGAATGAAAGTATTAATATTAAAAAGGATTCCCGGTAAACCCTAATTAGAAATCCGTGAAATATTCCTACGAACGATCAATCGAAACGGGCAATAACCGGACACAGAAACAAGCAGAGGAAGCAAGAGTCTTGTGCAAGCTACTAGTATAAAATATCTAGTAACCAAACTAGAATCAAGGAACTAGCACCCTAGAGAATGCAACTAAGTACTTAGCAAGGGAACCATGTAGTTAGGCTAAAACCACCACATTTTCAACACTTGTCATGGTATTTCCTCATCCAACACCTCACTACTTTAATAAAGTAGCTTTATACAAGATATTATGTTGTAATTGGATGAGAGTGGATGAGATTAAATCATAGAAATCAAAAGAAACCAAGCAAAATACTCCACCCTTGCAAGAAAACATCCATTCGGCCCTTCACTAATTCCAAAATCAAAACCCCTCTTCCCATCATCTTTTGATCTTGTGAAAATTATGGTGAGTCTTACATTTCCTAAAAGTGATCCCATAAAAATTTCAAAGCCAAACTCTCTTGTTTCCATTTTCAAATAATTCATCAAAGAGGAGGATGAATAGTGGTTTTATGAACTAATCTTGTTTTTTCTTGTTTTTCATGGTGGATTTAGCTAGCTTAGGATCATCCAAGGATAGATCAAGGCTTAGGAAGGTTATACTACTCTCTAAGGAAGGTATAAATCATTTCAAACCCTAAGCTTTACTTTGAGTTTATGCATGATTCATGGTGATTTTGGATTAAGTGATATTAGTAGTATTCTACCACCATGTTAGCATGATTTTGTGGTTAGATTAGCTTTATGATGATATATTGATGAAGCATGATATTCTTGAGCTTTTAAGAGATGATTATTAACTGTAGTAATTGATTAGATGCCCGGTGTGGCTTGGTTGTTGCGTAATGAATTTTAGAACGCTCGATTCGTAGCCGTCGTAATGCCCGATTTTCAGTAACACTAAGAAACTGAACTGGTCAGTAGCCATAACTCTCTGTTCTTGGAAAGTTAATGAACCCTACTGATAGATGTTTGAACATAGATCACTTTGGCGAAAGAATCGAAGCATTGTGATTTACGGTTTAGGAATTATGACCAAATTACTAAAAGTAGTTCGAATCCGTAAACGAAAGTTCGTAAGTGAAATTGAACCCTCGTAATCTATGTAACGTCGTGGCAAATCTTGGTAAATAAATACTAGAGGTAAAAAGGAAGGTGTGAAAGAAAACCGTATGTCAAAAGGATCATTTTTAGATTTATTAAAAATGTTCGAGTCGAGGTTAAACGCGAACGAACCCCTAAAAGACGACTCTTTTATAACTTCGGTAAAACACTTAGAAAACGGGCGATAAAACTCGGAGTATGATATTGGTTCGTAACGATCGACCTTAGAACCCGTATGACTTAAGTATGTCCCAAGTATAAGTACAGTGACATGTCGTATTAACGAACGAATGTCGGGTCGGATCAGTGATAAAAAGGAATCCACTAAAAGGGGTATAACGAGATAACTCGAGAACGTGTTTCGAATTAAGTATAACTTAACTTTTAATATGTTAAGTGATTAATCCCGAATGCCTTGGCTATTTGTAGATCACCAAGCTGAACCGGGACCCGCTACCACTACCCCTTACCGTACTCGACTACCAGGCAAGTTTCAATTTCCTTCTTTTAGGCTGTTGTTGTGATTGAATATATATATATATATATGTTTTCTGTTATACATATGCCATAGCATGCATGCCTACTTTCAAGTTATATCATTATGCTTGTTCCCTGATTGTTATTGGCTTATAAATTAGATAGCTATCGTATCACTTATAAGCCGGTTATTGTGAGACCCTCAGAGAAGGGTGTATACATCTTATTCATCAAATATAGACCGGGAGTCAATATTTCTTGACATATCGAGATTACCTCGAAAGAAAATATCTAAGTAAATATTTTCTATTATTTGGACGACGAATATTATTTGAATATTCGTTCGAGATTATTTATTTAATGATCCTTACTTCAAATAATTATTTGAACGTAACCATTCGACGAATAATATTTTTCAATATTCATTCAAAGTCGAATAGATTATCGATTATTATTCCGAATATTCTTCTAAAGATTGGACTACTAAATGAATATTATTTGAATATCCATTTAGAATATTACTTTATTAAATGAATATTACTTTTGAATATTCACTTAAGATATTACTTACTTGATGAATATTATTCTAATATTCATCTGAAGCTTGATTTATTTATCGAGTCTTATCTCGAATATTCCTTTAAAGCTTGGATTACTAAATGAATATTACTTGATATTCATTTAGAATATTATTCATTAAACGAATATTACTTTTTCAATAAACATTTAAATTCCTAATTAATTATGACTATTATTTTGAATATTCATCCAGAGTTCTCTTTAATCATCGAATATTATTTTAAATATTTTAAATATTCCTTTCAGGTCTTATTAATTAATGAATATTATTCTGAATATTCATTTGAATATTTAATTATGCAATAAATATTCTCTAGATATTTCTTCAAGGATTATTTGAGAAATACTCTGATTAAAGATATTCTTTCATATTCCTAAATATTCTATAAAATATTTTAATTCAATAAATATTCTCTGAATATTTATTCCATACTTAGAATAACCTCGATAAGGTTTATCTTCTTCGATTATTACAGAAAATATTTCGGAGTCATATTATTATTAATCTTATATCAAGAAAGGTGCTTAGACATCATTCTTCTTTGAGTCTACCTCTCTAATAATAAGGGAACCTTACTTGGAAGATGTTATTTATCTTGTCGACTTCCCGGTCATAAAGTATTCTCTTCACTCGCAACTCGGGTGCTGTTGACTTATTAAGTCATTGTTTACCTTCTCATCTTTCGAGGGGTAAGATTGTTGGAACAAGTTGATATTCGATACCAAGCCACAGCTTGGAAGTTATTGGTGAATTTTCCTTTCCAACTAGATACGACTACCTTGTAGAGTCTTATCAACAAGTATTATACTTGGGGAAAGGGGGACGAACGTTACATTCAGAATCATGAATTCTATTTGAACTAGGAGTCGTGTAAGAGGCCGAGTAGCGCCGGTCCATCCCCTTTGGCCCAACCGTTGGCCGGGGAGAGCTAGTAAGGCGGTAGACAAGTAAAGCCGTCAGTTCTTCCTTCTACCGGTAGTAAATCTAAATTGAGCTGTACGATCTCGACTGATCATCAAGATTGGAACAGCGGGCGCGGTGAATACTCCATCATTGGTTCATCATCCAAACTTATTTATTTCCTGCAACATGATTACTGTTGGCAGAGCTGGAAAAGTATTCATAACTGGAATTGCAATCTTTTCATGCAAGTTCCTCTTTTTAATGGCAATGAGAATATCACGCTTACTTTTGATGTAGCAGATATTTCTACAAACAAATACTTTAAGTTACCTTGTAACTTCATCGTTCATATTATACTGGCATCATTTCCGTAAATGCATGGCATATGGTTTGAAAGATACTTTTGAACTGTTATATATTATCGTTCAGTTATATATTATTGTTGGTGGGCTATTGCTCACCCTTGCTTTATTATTATATCACAACAACAGCTAGACCAGATGACTCGCACAAGGCGCACTCGACGCGGGCGAGGACGATGAGACTACCAGAGCTGAAGAAGAAGCTATTGGTAGGATATATTTATTCTTTCAGTACCAAGAATATGGTCTAGTATGACTTATGTAAATGGATGGCAAAGAGTATGTATTTATATTGAAATTCTTTTGGATTGTAAGAACTCATAACGTGATTAATAAAAATTTGATTGTTACTCTGATTTCATCTCTGGGACTATAACGGGTGTGTTTTATATTGTTGTGTTGGGTCATAGAGGCGTAATTTATTTTATGTTAAGGAAAGTTCAATTGTTGTGGACAGAATTGGAAACCGTAACCACCGGATCCCGGACCCCGGATCTGGGGGTGTTACAGAAGTGGTATCAGAGCGTTGCGTTATAAATCCCAGAGATGAGGCGACGTTAAAACCATAAACTTACTAAGATAATAAGAACTCTTGCCAAGTTCATAGTCGGACTACTTAATGTAGTGCTGACATATAAAACCCTTATGGGAACTATTAAGTATCATGATAGTAACTTAGCTCGTTCTCGTATCGACTAGTAAGGCGACAGACCTTGAGGCGTACGAGCAGGAGCATGATGATGTTGTATTATATGCTGACGATCGGATTGTGAATTCGATAGAGTACCCTATTGAGGACTCGAAAGAGGTTCCAGCAGAGGAAAATTCTATTGAGGATGAGGAGATTACTCCAAGGAAATGAGGGCTGTAGCCAGAGGGATAGGGAGAGTTAAGATTATAGTGCTCAGAGAAGTGAGCACAAAGAACTGAGATATTATTAAGAGAATTGAAATTTTATGTTGGATTTATAGCCGGACTACGAGAAGTAGTACCATCAATTAAGACAGATTGGAAGGATTACTTGAGGTCTTATATGGGGATAGATAAAGATCATTAGAGACTTTCAGATTAATGAGAAAGGAGTTAGAATGATGCATGATTATCAAAGACGTCGATGTAGGACGGGGAGCACCCAGGAGCAGTTGAGATAGAGGCAACAAGTGCCATATTATCGGATAAATGGATTAGTGTGAATGTTGTCAATGGTAATTCGCCATGAGAAGGCGGATTTCATGGGTTATATTTTATGAAACCAAATTGAGATTGTTGAGGTGGTTTTATTCAGCGAAATGTCCATATTATGAATGAACCAGCTTCGAAAGTAAAGATAGTGGAAAGTGATGGCCTGATTGGATAAAGTTATATAAAGTAGTACGCGAGACGATGATCTCAGAAACTACCAGAGGAAAAGACCAGTGGGTCTATGATGAACTCGTAATATGACTACTATCAGGTACTAAGTATAAGTTTATTTTAACTCAGTAAAATGGTGAATCAGGAACGTTAGATGCATGTGATTCAGAAGAATATTAAATTCCTTCTTTTCCCCGAATAGATTATAGTAGTTACCTTAAGTTTATTCTGACACTGAATTGCAAATGGATCAAGTAATGCGATTAGTGGTTAAGAGGTAATAGAGAATGTTTTAAGATGAAATTGGTAACGACCCGGCATTGGTGTTGCCTAACGGGAGAAGGAAGACTTTATGATACACTGTGATGCATCTCATACAGGTTTAGGTGGTGTGCTTATGCAGCACGGCAGAGTAATTGCGGATGCATTCGAACAACACGGTACGCCAGACTAGGATGACCTTAGTAGTGCCAATTTTTATGAAACGACTAACTCCGACGGTAGTGTTCCTTCTGAAACCTGTGGTTAGGAAGACTGACATTTGGTATTATCGACAACTAAGATGTATATGTATCAGGAAGAGGTGGCATGTTTCAGTTTGAAACTTTTGATTTCCCTTCTATGAGATATATATATTTGGTTCCTTTCTAGTGGTTAAACTTCCAACTTTATGTCAATAATTCCGTATTATGACTGCTTATGGTTCTACCTGCTTGGTGATTCATAGGATTATTCTTCAGGTTTCGAAACTGGTCTCCTTAAATGTTACCAGTAGATGGATAGATTGACCAGAATTTCCCTGAGTCTGGAAAGTAATTCGGTGAATTTTGGGAAACCTTGTCTTACTGATTATCAGAGAATGTCATGGAAGAGAGTAGAAACAGGAGCAAACCCTGTGATTTGGGTAAGGATGCTGTGAAATGGGTTAGTAAACGGACCCTGAGCATTACAATCGACGGTAGTGATAAAATGATGAAGTGAGATTGGACGAAAACAGGAAATGTAAGTAAGAAATTAGCCGGACGGAGAAACTCCGGGATTGACTTAAGTGAAAAGGCTGTTATGCCAGGAATGGTAAGCTTGCGTGGCACGCGGGATTGATAAGAATAGTTGAAAAGATAAAAATAGAGGGAAGGCGACCGGAGACGGCGCTGAGTAACCGATTAAGACTTATAGGAAGTAAAGTTTTGGAAAGGTAGAAAGGTATCAAAGAAGAAGGCACTATGCCGGTAATTGCTAGAAAAGTAAACAACGAAGGTTTATGAAGAGAGTATGGAAATGGTCAGAGATGGATCAGTATGCTGTAGAAATTTTGTCTAAGGCAAGTACATTTGAGAAGAACGATAAGTACTAAGAGATTCACGTTGAACTCGACCAATATCTTCCAAAACATCCTTGCTACCATTACTAAGTTCTGTAAGAGAGCAGATAGGTATACGTTGCCTTTTGGAAGGCCAAATAGGCTGACAACTATCGGAAAGAAGAGGGCGGCATTAAGCCACCGATCGATTATCAAATGAGAATGATCGAAAAAAAAAAGACCTTTATTAAGGATGCATGATCTGATTGCCAATTATAAGATGCAAGAATTCCTTGGCAGTTGAATTAAGGATAGGGTATCCATAAATTAAGACAAACCCTGGGGAATGCACAAGGGGTGGCATTAACCCTAATAACGACATTATGACTTCAGATGATATGAGTTGGACTTGCTAAGGCAACAATGACCGGTAAGGATTATTAAAAAGAGTTCTAGAAAGAACATAGATAGAATTATTAGAGTATTGATCAATGACATTTTGATATACCCTGTACCCAGAAAATACAGGAGGAAGGATGAGGATGACCTATGAAACCTTACAAGGAAAAAGGTAATATTCCGAACTTCAAAATGGAAGTTTGGTAAGGAATGTATGACATAGTAACAATAATGCCAGATGAGGCATGTATGAAACCCTGAGGAAGTATGGATTGAACCTATAAAGGTTGAGATTATCTTAAGATAAGGAAAGAACTAAGAAAAGAAGTATCCTAAGTAGGATTGGGAATAAACGTGATAAAGTTCCCACGGGTAGGTGGAAGCAATGACTTATGGAGAAAGACTGATAAATATATATATTTTTTTTTTCTCCATCAGCAGAGCTTATGGGAGAATGCTTTCACCCGACAATAATGGGAATGAGGTAGAAATGTTTGAATTGGAATATATCCAGAGAACAAGGATTACCAGAAATTATTATTATCAGGAAAGGCCAATGAGGTGGCCGACAGTCTAAGTATAAAGGAATAATTACAAATGTTCATACCGAAGAAACAAAATGATATTTGGAAAGACCTTGAAGGTCATATTGGAGTGGAGGAAGTTACATTCCTTTTGATGATTGTGCAAGAATCGAAGGTAATAATAGTTTAAATAAAGATTCGATTCCTGATGGAGTCTTAAGCATATTACGTATCTTAGAAGTTCCCGTTTTGAGGCAGACCAGGACCATGATACAAAATTAACGAAGTAAACCGTTAAGTTTCCAGTCTTTTATGGAAGCTGAATGAGAGATAGTTTCATCAACCTGACATAGCTGCGATGCTTGAAACTCTTCTGCAATTGTATCTACTTCATGTAATATCTACATCAAGTTCAGGAAGTGTTCCTTATGGATAAGGAATAGTGGTTACTTTGTCTCTCTAAAGGATTTGAAACCCGTAGGATTAGCTATTAATGCACTACGTAAACAACAAGCGATGGTGATTCTTCTAAGAAAGTAGATGACAATGTAAAGATAAAGAAAGTGCTGCCATTGATTAACTAAATGGCATGTTGATGAATGACAAACAAGTTTATGTTAGTGTACTTCTGCGCAAACAAGATAGAGAATATGAGGTTGATGATTCACGATGTTAAAGATATTCCCATGGAAAGAATTAATGAGACTTGGAGGGAAGGGCGGTTGAGCCCGAGACTTATTGGGCCACCTGAGAGTTTAAAAGTGTTCGGACGGCTTTATTCGGGCCAACCTTACCCCCAAAACTTATAGCACGGTCATAACGGGTTTTCATGTGGCCAGGCTACGCCAGTAAAATGCAGATGCTCGATAGATGATAAGAGCATGAGCCTGTAGATATACGACCTGGTCTGACTTACGAAAGACAACCTGTGGAAAACCACGGATAGAAAAGAACAAGTGATGAGAAACAAGGTTGGCAGAAGTAGATTATATGAATCTAAGTTAAAGGGATCGGGCCAGATTCATTTCGGAAAGTTTAAATTGGAATAACGTGATGATTATAGAATAAATGTGACGGAATACCGATAAGGTGGTACTAAGTGCAAAAAGGTGTCTCAATAAAGAGGTGAAGGTGAAAGTAAATAATAGAAATGAGTAAGAATCAGATAATAAGAAGGATGTGATTGATAAAGAAAAGGCTGGGAAAGCAACTATGGAATGATAAGCAAGGAATGTTATGAATGGGTTTTCTAATGAATTCTCAGGATGACAACCTGATAGTGTCAATATTATAGTTATGAAAAAGCTAGTAACATGATATGGGATGTCAGTAATAATGATGTCAAGTGAGAAAACTAAGATTTAACCTGAGAGGTTCAAAGATTTTCCAAAAGTAAGTGTTGCTAAGGTTGAACCAGAGTACAGGTCCAGAGAATAGTGGACAAAGCAGCAAGATATGTTGACACGTGAGGTTGCGATCAAATAGTATTGGATATAATTATGATTAATTTCTTCTTTGATAAACCTCTATAGTTCAGAGGTAAATTCTGAGTATGATATTCTACAATCATGAAAGCTTTCTATAATCCTTTAGAACTCTTTTCTCTTCTTCTCTCTTATTCATCTTCTTTATGAATTGAGAAGAACAACCCTTTTAGGAGGGGAGGTACTGCTACGTGACTATCTGTCTATGTGATAGAAGTCTAAGTGGAATACCATGACTTGTTTAATTGCTTGCCAAGTACTAAAGGCTGGCCCCCTTCTGTACTAACTATGCAATATAACAAATGTTCAATTGATCATAGTGATCTCTCAATAAATCTTTCCACTTCTCTATATTGATCGAGATTGCGAAGATTAAAGCGATCAGGAAATGCACAGTACGAGCGAGGTTACCTCCGAATTCGTAGGGTGATAGTGATACCAATGTTACTGCAGGTATCAATAAGGATAAGACTGAGTAAGAGTATAACCCGGATAGTGAGTTGTACGAAAAGTAGCAACGTTGATGGAAAAAGGATACAGTAGGAATTGTAGCACTAGAAGATGTGCTGAGGAAGGGTAGAACGACTAAGAATTGACCGGGAAGCTAAAAAGTGAACGACAGGCAAACGACTCTTTGCTTCCTACCTGATTCCGGGACGGAATCCTTTTAAGGAGGGATGACTGTAAGAACCCCAAATTTTGGATATAATTAAAACTTTTTATTAAGTAATGATAAAATGAGGAACAATGATTCCGACAACAAGGTCACCAGCTCTAATGAATGGTGGTTTCAAAGAACAATGATTGTAATGAATGGATATTGCTTTGGACAATGATCCTGATGCATTGGTATATTGTCAGAATAGAGTAATTCGATGGTTGAGAACCTAGATAAGAATAATCTACCATCCAGGAAGGAGCTAATGGATCCTTGAAGGGAAATGAATACGTGCATAGTGTTTTCCGTACGTGCATAGTATTTCCCGTACGTGCATAGTGTTTCCCGTACGTGCATATTGTTTCCTGTACGTGCATAGTAATTTGGTGGATGAATAGTGATTTTGTAAGTTGGAAAACTTTTCACGCCACCCTATGTACGGGACGTGATATGGATGTTTCGAAGTCATATTAGTAATACGCGGAGGAAATAAGTGAATGCAGAGACGATCGGAATTCAGAAATTCCAAATTCTTTTCGGTATAATATTTTACCGGACAGTGGATTAAATATTATTATAATCCAAGAATTGAGATATTAACTTTGAGGATTTGATATATTGGGATGTTATTATATTTGATTTAAGAATGAAGGTAGGAAACCATTGAGGAGTGGTTATGACTGCAATGTAATAATTGATATTTGGAAAGAATGAATGGAATTCGACTTTATTATGTTTATGTCTTGAAGAATGCTAAAGGGTGACAACATAGGTAAGAATAATCTATCTTCTAAGGGAATAAGATATGGCAACTTCAAGCAAGAGAATACTCTCATGTCATCCAGATCGATAACGATTAATCCAGTAGTTCCGTAAAAAGGTTAAGGAACGATCGAAAGAGAATACAGACAATTATACAACCCTAAGAGAACAAGTAAAGAATACAGAATGAATAGTGTTTTGGTGGGAGTATAGAATAATATGAGACGACACTATATAGAAGCATTCGGAACGGATTTCCGAGTTCGTATTAGTGATCCAGGGGGAAAATAAGTGTATGTAAAAGCTGTCGGATTCTGAAAAACCGCACTTTTATTTTCTCCGAGAGTTCCCTGGACACTGATAGCCTTAAATATTTAACGAATGGATTTAAGGAATATAAATTGGAAAGTTAGAATGAAAGATGGAGAATGAAAGTATTAATATTAAAAAGGATTCCCGGTAAACCCTAATTAGAAATCCGTGAAATATTCCTACGAACGATCAATCGAAACGGGCAATAACCGGACACAGAAACAAGCAGAGGAAGCAAGAGTCTTGTGCAAGCTACTAGTATAAAATATCTAGTAACCAAACTAGAATCAAGGAACTAGCACCCTAGAGAATGCAACTAAGTACTTAGCAAGGGAACCATGTAGTTAGGCTAAAACCACCACATTTTCAACACTTGTCATGGTATTTCCTCATCCAACACCTCACTACTTTAATAAAGTAGCTTTATACAAGATATTATGTTGTAATTGGATGAGAGTGGATGAGATTAAATCATAGAAATCAAAAGAAACCAAGCAAAATACTCCACCCTTGCAAGAAAACATCCATTCGGCCCTTCACTAATTCCAAAATCAAAACCCCTCTTCCCATCATCTTTTGATCTTGTGAAAATTATGGTGAGTCTTACATTTCCTAAAAGTGATCCCATAAAAATTTCAAAGCCAAACTCTCTTGTTTCCATTTTCAAATAATTCATCAAAGAGGAGGATGAATAGTGGTTTTATGAACTAATCTTGTTTTTTCTTGTTTTTCATGGTGGATTTAGCTAGCTTAGGATCATCCAAGGATAGATCAAGGCTTAGGAAGGTTATACTACTCTCTAAGGAAGGTATAAATCATTTCAAACCCTAAGCTTTACTTTGAGTTTATGCATGATTCATGGTGATTTTGGATTAAGTGATATTAGTAGTATTCTACCACCATGTTAGCATGATTTTGTGGTTAGATTAGCTTTATGATGATATATTGATGAAGCATGATATTCTTGAGCTTTTAAGAGATTATTATTAACTGTAGTAATTGATTAGATGCCCGGTGTGGCTTGGTTGTTGCGTAATGAATTTTAGAACGCTCGATTCGTAGCCGTCGTAATGCCCGATTTTCAGTAACACTAAGAAACTGAACTGGTCAGTAGCCATAACTCTCTGTTCTTGGAAAGTTAATGAACCCTACTGATAGATGTTTGAACATAGATCACTTTGGCGAAAGAATCGAAGCATTGTGATTTACGGTTTAGGAATTATGACCAAATTACTAAAAGTAGTTCGAATCCGTAAACGAAAGTTCGTAAGTGAAATTGAACCCTCGTAATCTATGTAACGTCATGGCAAATCTTGGTAAATAAATACTAGAGGTAAAAAGGAAGGTGTAAAAGAAAACCGTATGTCAAAAGGATCATTTTTAGATTTATTAAAAATGTTCGAGTCGAGGTTAAACGCGAACGAACCCCTAAAAGACGACTCTTTTATAACTTCGGTAAAACACTTAGAAAACGGGCGATAAAACTCGGAGTATAATATTGGTTCGTAACGATCGACCTTAGAACCCGTATGACTTAAGTATGTCCCAAGTATAAGTACAGTGACATGCCGTATTAACGAACGAATGTCGGGTCGGATCAGTGATAAAAAGGAATCCACTAAAAGGGGTATAACGAGATAACTCGAGAACGTGTTTCGAATTAAGTATAACTTAACTTTTAATATGTTAAGTGATTAATCCTGAATGCCTTGGCTATTTATAGATCACCAAGCTGAACCGGGACCCGCTACCACTACCCCTTACCGTACTCGACTACCAGGCAAGTTTCAATTTCCTTCTTTTAGGCTGTTGTTGTGATTGAATAAATATATATATATGATTGCTGATATACATATGCCATTGCATGCATGCCTACTTTCAAGTTGAATTGATATACTTGTTCCCTGAATGTTATTGTTGGCTTATAAGCTAGATAGTTATACATCAGTTATAAGCCGGTTATTGTAAGACCCTCATAGAAGGGCGTATACATCTTATTCATCAAATATAGATCGGGAGTCAATATTTCTTGATATATCGGGATTACCTCGGAGGAAAATATTTAAGTAAATATTTTCCATTATTCGGGCGACGAATATTATTTGAATATTCGTTCGAGATTATTTATTTTAACGGTCTTTACTTCAAATAATTATTTGAACGTAACTATTCGACGAATAATATTTTTAATATTCATTCAGAGTCGAATTATTTATCGATTATTATTGCGAATATTCTTCTAAAGGTTGGACTACTAAATGAAAATTAATTGGATATTCATTTAGAATATTATTCATTAAATGAATATTACTTTTGAGTATTCATTTAAGACAGTAATTACCTATCGAATATTATTTTAATGTTCATCTGAAACTTGATTTATTTATCGAGTCTTATCTCGAATATTCCTTTAAAGCTTGGATTACTAAATGAACATTACTTGATATTCATTTAGAATATTATCCATTAAATGAATATTACTTTATCAATATTCATTTAAATTCCTAATTAATTATGAATATTATTTTGAATATTCATCCAGGGTTCTATTTAATCATCGAATATTATTTTAAATATTTTAAATATTCCTTTCAGGTCTTATTAATTAATGAATATTATTTGGAATATTCATTTGAATATTTAGTTATGCAATAAATATTCTCTCGATATTTCTTCAAGAATTATTTGAGAGATACTCTGATTAAAGATATTCTTTCATATTCCTAAATATTCCGTAAAATATTTTAATTCAATAAATATTCTCTGAATATTTATTCCATACTTAGAATAACCTCGATAAGGTTTATCTTTTTCGATTATTACAGAAAATATTTCGGAGTCGTATTATTATTAATCTTATATCAAGAAAGGTTCTCAGACATCATTCTTCTTTGAGTCTATCTCCTTAATAATAAGGGAACCTTACTTGGAAAATGTTATTTATCTTGTCGACTTCCCGGTCATAAAGTATTCCCTTCACTCGCAACTCGGGTGCTGTTGACTTATTAAGTCGTTGCTTACCTTCTCATCTTTCGAGGGGTAAGATTACTGGAACAAGTTGATATCCGTTACCAAGTAATAGCTTGGGAGTTATTGGTAAATTTTCCTTTCCAACTAGATACGACTACTTTGTGGAGTCTTATCAACAAGTATTATACTTGGGGAAAGGGGGACGAACGTTACATTCAGAATCATGAATTCTATTTGAACTAGGAGTCGTGTAAGAGGCCGAGTAGCGCTGGTCCATCCCCTTTGGCCCAACCGTTGGCCGGGGAGAGCTAGCAAGGCGGTATACAAGTAAAGCCGTCAGTTCTTCCTTCTACCGGTAGTAAATCTAAATTGAGCTGTACGATCTCGACTGATCATCAAGATTGGAACAGCGGGCGCGGTGAATACTCCATCATTGGTTCATCATCCAAATTTATTTATTTCCTGCAACATGATTACTGTTGGCAGAGTTGGAAAAGGGTCATAACTGGAATTGCAACCTTTTCTTGCAAACTCCTCTTCTTAATAACAATAAGAATATCTCGCTTACTTTGATGTAGCAGATATTTCTACAAACAAATACTTTAAGTTACCTTGTAACTTCATCGTTCATATTATACTGGCATCATTTCCGTAAATGCATGGCATATGGTTTGAAAGATACTTTTGAACTGTTATACATTATCGCTCAGTTATATATTATTGTTGGTGGGCTATTGCTCACCCTTGCTTTATTATTATATCACAACAACAGCTAGATCAGATGACTCGCACAAGGCGCACTCGACGCGGGCGAGGACGATGAGACTACCAGAGCTGAAGAAGAAGCTATTGGTAGGGTATATTTATTCTTTCAGTACCAAGAATATGGTCTAGTATGACTTATGTAAATGGATGGCAAAGAGTATGTATTTATATTGAAATCCTTTTGGATTGTAAGAACTCATAATGTGATTAATAAAAATTTGATTGTTACTCTGATTTCATCTCTGGGACTATAACGGGTGTGTTTTATATTGTTGTGTTGGGTTATAGAGACGTAATTTATTTTATGTTAAGGAAAGTTCAATTGTTGTGGACAGAATTGGAAACCGTAACCACCGGATCCCGGACCCCGGATCTGGGGGTGTTACAGAAGTGGTATCAGAGCGTACGTTATAAACCCCAGAGATGAGGTGACGTTAAAACAATAAATTCAATAAGATAATAAGAACTCTTGCCAAGTTCATAGTCGGACTACTTAATGTAGTGATGACATATAAAACCCTTATGGGAACTCGTAAGTATAATGATAGTAACTTAGCTCGATATCGTATCGACGAGTAAGGCGACTGACCTTGAGGCATACGAGCAACAACACGATGATGCTTTATATGCTGAAGATCAGCGGTTAATTTGATGGAGTACCCTACTGGAGACCCGGAAGAGGTTCCAGCAGATAAGGAAAATCCTGTTAGGATAAGGAGCTTACCGATGGGTAATGAGGGTCGCAGCCAGAATGACTGTGATGATTAAGATATGGTGCTCAGAAAAGTGAGTATAAAGAACCGAGATATTATTAAGAGATCTGAAGATGCATGTTGAATTCATAGCCGGACTACCAGATGTAGTACCAGCAAGAAAGAAGGATTGGAAGAATTACTTGAGATCTTATAAGGAAATAGATTAGAATCCTTAGAGATTTTCATCTTAACAAAGAAAGAGCTAGAGGGATGTATGATTATCAAAGACATCGATTTAGGGCGAGGAGCAGAGTCCCTAGGAATAGTTAAGAATGAGGCAGTAAGTGCCATATCATTTGATAAATGAATCAGTATGAATATTGTCAGTAATAATTCGCCATGAGAAGGCAGGTGTCGTAGGTTGTAAATTATGGAACCAAATTAAGGTTAATAAGGTGGTTTTATTAAGGAAAATGTTCATTTTATGAATGAATCATTTAGAAAGTAAAGACATTGGGAAGTGATAGCATGATTGGGTAAAATTATATAAGGAAGTAGCAAGCAAGACAATGATCTCAGAACCTACCGGAAGATAAGACCAGTGAGTCAAGATGAACTCGTAATGAGACTACTGCCAGAGACTGAGTATAGAGTTAATTCAACTCAGTTAAATGATGAACCAGAAACGTTAGATGCATGTGATTTAGAGGAATATTAAATTCCTTCTTCTCTTTGAATGGATTATAGTAGTACCTTAAGTTTATTCCGATGCGGAATTATAATAGATCAAGTAATACGATCAGTAGTTAAAGAGAAAAATGTGAGAAAATCTTCCTGGAGCTAAAAGGTGAAATTGGTAATGACCAAGAGCTGGCATTGCTTAATGGGAAAAAAAAAAAGGAGACTTTGTGCTTCCAATGACGCTTCGCATAAAGGGTTAGGTAGACCGACATTTGGTAGTATTGAATATCAGGACGTATAGGTATCAGGACGTTGTGACTGGTTTCAGTTTGAAACTATTGATTCCCTTCTAAGGGATGGATATAATTGATTCCTTTCCAGTGGGTAAACTTCCAATCTGATGATGATTATTTCGTTAACTATGATTGCTTATGATTCCACCTGCTTGGAGGTTCAAAGAACTAATCTTCAGGTTTCGAAACTGGTCTCCTTAATGTTACCAGTAGGTGGGTAGATTGATCAAAATTTCCCTGAGTCTGGAAAGGAATTCGGTGAATTTTGGCAAACCTTGTCTTTCTGATTATCAGAGAATGTCATGGAAGAGATTAAAAATTGGAGCAAACCCTGTGATTTGGGTAAGGATGCTGTAAAATGGGTTAGTAAACGGACCCTGAGCATTACAATCGACGGTAGTGATAAAATGATGAAGTGAGATTGGACGAAAATAGGAAATGTAAGTAAGAAACTAGCCGGACTGAGAAATTCCAGGATTGACTTAAATGAAAAGGCTGTTGTGCCAGGAATGGTAAGCTTGTGTGGCACGCAGGATTGATAAGAATAGTTGAAAAGATAAAAGTGGAGGAAAGGTGACCGGAGACGGTGCCGAGTAGTCGATTAAGACTTATATGGAGTAAAGTTTTGGAAAGGTAGAAAGGTATCAAAGAAGAAGGCACTATGCCGGCAATTGCTAGAAAAGTAATGCTATTAGCCAACCCCTAAAATCATATATTTTTATTTTAGTGTGGCCAGTTGAGGCCAAGTCACAACGGACTATAAAGTGACTAGACCAGCAATGAAAAGACAAAGCAGGGTTGCTTCTAAGTAAGCACCGACTGCAAGGGCTTCTGATATAAAGGAAATATTAATGAGATCGTAGGAGTCTTCTACTAAACCCTTTGCAACCCATGTTATGATGGGGAATTTACTAGACCTTTTTGGGATGGGGTAACCCGTACTAAAGTGACTCATGTGTATATGGTTGTCCAAGATTACGAGTAAAATGGAAGTATAGTGACTTGAGATGTATGATGTTAGGGTATCATGAATACCCTGAACATATTACGACTAAGGGAAGTAAACAACGAAGGTTTATGAAGAGAGTATAGAAATGGTCAGAGATGGATCAGTATGCTGTAGAAATTTTGTCTAAGGCAAGTACATTTGAGAAGAACGATAAGTACTAAGAGATTCACGTTGAACTCGACCAATATCTTCCAAAACATCCTTGCTGCCATTACCAAGTTCTGTAAGAGAGGAGATAGGCATACGTTGCCTTTTTGGAAGGCCAAATAGGCTGACAGCTATCTGAAAGAAGAGGGTGGCATTAAGCCACCGATCGATTATCAAATGAGAATGATTGAAAAGAGACCTTTATTAAGGATACATGATCTGATTGCCAATTATAAGATGCAAGAATTCTTTGGCAGTTGAATTAAGGATAGGATATCCATAAATTAAGACAAACCCTAGGGAATGCACAAGGGGTGGCATTAACCCTAATAACGACATTACGACTTCAGATGATATGAGTTGGACTTGCTAAGGCAACAATGACCGGTAAGGATTATTAAAAAGAGTTCTGGAAAGAACATAGATAGAATTATTAGAGTATTGATCAATGACATTTTGATATACCCTGTACCCAGAAAATACAGGAGGAAGGATGAGGATGACCTATGAAACCTTACAAGGAAAAAGGTAATATTCCGAACTTCAAAATGGAAGTTTGGTAAGGAATGTATGACATAGTAACAGTAATGCCAGATGAGGCATGTATGAGACCCTGAGGAAGTATGGATTGAACCTATAAAGGTTGAGATTATCCTAAGATAAGGAAAGAACTAAGAAGAGAAGTATCCTAAGTAGGATTGGGAATAAACGTGATAAAGTTCCCACGGGTAGGTGGAAGCAATGACTTATGGAGAAAGACTGTTAAATATATTTTTCTCCATCAGCAGAGCTTAAGGGAGAATGCTTTCACCCAAAAATGATGGGAATGAGGTAGAAATGTTTGAATTGGAATATATCCAAGGAACAAGGATTACCGGAAATTATTATTATCATGAAAGGCCAATGAGGTGGCCGACAGTCTAAGTATAAAGGAATAATTATAAATGTTCATACCGAAGAAACAAAATGATATTTGGAAAGACCTTGAAGGTCATATTGGAGTGGAGGAAGTTACATTCCTTTTGATGATTGTGCAAGAATCGAAGGTGATAATAGTTTAAGTAAAGATTCGATTCCTGATGGAGTCTTAAGCATATTACGTACCTTAGAAGGTCCCGTTTTGAGGCAAACCAGGACCATGGTACAAAAAATTGATGAAGTAAACCGTTAAGTTTCCAGTCTTTTATGGAAGATGCATAAGTGATAGTTTCATCAACCGGACCTAGCTGCGATGCCTGAAACTCTTCTGCAATTCTATCTACTTCATGTTATATCTACATCAAGTTCAGGAAGTGTTCCTTATGGATAAGGAATAGTGATTACTTTGTCTCCCTAAGGGATTTGAAACCCGTAGGGTTAGCTATTAATGCACTACGTAAACAACAAGTGATGGTGATTCTTCTAAGAAAGTAGATGACAATGTAAAGATAAAGAAAGTGCTGCCATTGATTAACTAAATGGCATGTTGATGAATGACAAACAAGTTTATGTTAGTGTACTTCTGCGCAAACAAGATAGAGAATATGAGGTTGATGATTCATGATGTTAAAGATATTCCCATGGAAAGAATTAATGAGACTTGGAGGGAAGGGCGGTTGAGCCCGAGACTTATTGGGCCACCTGAGAGTTTAAAGTGTTCGGACGGCGGTATTCGAGCCAGCCTTACCCCCAAAACTTATAGCACGGTCATAACGGGTTTTCATGTGGCCAGGCTACGTCAGTAAAATGCAGATGTTCAACAGATGATAGGAGTACGAGCATGTAGATATACGACCTGGTCTGACTTACGAAAGACAACCTGTGGAAAACCACGGTTAGAAAAGAACAAGTGATGAGAAACACGGTTGGCAGAAGTAGATTATATGAATCTAAGTTAAAGGAATCGGGCCAGATTCATTTCGGAAAGTTTAAATTGAAATAACGTGATGATTATAGAATAAATGAGACGGAATACCGATAAGGAGGTACCAAGTGCAAAAAGGTGTCTCAATAAAGAGGTGAAGGTGAAATTAAATAATAGAAATGAGTAAGAATCAGCTAATAAGAAGGATGTGATTGATAAAGAAAAGGGTGGGGAAGCAACTATGGAATGAGAAGCAAGGAATGTTATGAATGGGTTTTCTAATGAATTCTCAGGATGGCAACCTGATAGTGTCAATATTATAGTTATGAAAAAGCTAGTAACATGATATGGGATGTCAGTAATAATGATGTCAAGTGAGAAATCTAAGATTTAACCTGAAAGGTTGAAGGATTTCCCGAATGTGAGTATCGCTATGATTGAACAAGAGTATTTTGTCCATAGAATAATGGACAAAGCAGCAAGATATGTTGACACGTGAGATTGCGATCAAATAGTATTGGATATAATTATGATTAATTTCTTCTTTGATAAACCTCTATAGTTCAGAGGTAAATTCTGAGTATGATATTCTACAATCATGAAAGCTTTCTATAATCCTTTAGAACTCTTTTCTCTTCTTCTCTCTTATTCATCTTCTTTATGAATTGAGAAGAACAACCCTTTTAGGAGGGGAGGTACTGCTACGTGACTATCTGTCTATGTGATAGAAGTCTAAGTGGAATACCATGACTTGTTTAATTGCTTGTCAAGTACTAAAGGCTGGCCCCCTTCTGTACTAACTATGCAATATAACAAATGTTCAATTGATCATAGTGATCTCTCAATAAATCTTTCCACTTCTCTATATTGATCGAGATTGCGAAGATTAAAGCAATCAGGAAATGCACAGTAAGAGCGAGGTTACCTCCGAATTCGTAGGGTGATAGTGATACCAATGTTACTACAGGTATCAATAAGGATAAGACTGAGTAAGAATATAACCCGGATAGTGAGTTGTACGAAAAGTAGCAACGTTGATGGAAAAAGGATACAATATGGATTGTAGCACTAGAAGATGTGCTGAGGAAGGGTAGAACGACTAAGAATTGACCGGGAAGCTAAAAACTGAACGACAGGAAAACGACTCTTTGCTTCCTACCTGATTCCGGGACGGAATCCTTTTAAGGAGGGGAGACTGTAAGAACCCCAAATTTTGGATATAATTAAAACTTTTTATTAAGTAATGATAAAATGAGGAACAATGATTCCGATAACAAGGTCACCAGCTCTAATGAATGGTGGTTTCAAAGAACAATGATTGTAATGAATGGATATTGCTTTGGACAATGATCCTGATGCATTGGTATATTGTCAGAATAGAGTAATTCGATGGTTGAGGACCTAGATAAAAATAATCTACCATCCAGGAAGGAGCTAATGGATCCTTGAAGGGAAATGAGTACGTGCATAGTGTTTCCCGTACGTGCATAGTGTTTCCCGTACGTGCATAGTATTTCCTGTACGTGCATAGTAATTTGGTGGATGAATAGTGATTTTGTAAGTTGGAAAACTTTTCACTCCACCCTATGTACGGGACGTGATATGGATGTTTCGAAGTCATATTAGTAATACGCGGAGGAAATAAGTGAATGCAGAGACGATCGGAATTCAGAAATTCCAAATTCTTTTCGGTATAATATTTGACCGGACAGTGGATTAAATATTATTATAATCCAAGAATTGAGATATTAACTTTGAGGATTTGATATTTTGGGATGTTATTATATTTGATTTGAGAATGAAGGTAGGAAACCACTGAGGAGTGGTTATGGCTACAATGTAATTATTGATATTTGGAAAGAATGAATGGAATTCGACCTTATTATGTTTATGTCTTGAAGAATGCTAAAGGGTGACAACATAGGTAAGAATAATCTATCTTCTAAGGGAATAAGATATGGCAACTTCAAGCAAGAGAATACCCTCATGTCATCCAGATCGATAACGATTAATCCAGTAGTTCCGTAAAAAGGTTAAGGAACGATCGAAAGAGAATACGGACAATTGTACCACCCTAAGAGAACAAGTAAAGAATACAGAATGAATAGTGTTTGGTGGGAGTATATAATAATATGAGACGACACTATACAGAAGCATTCGGAACGGATTTCCGAGTTCGTATTAGTGATCCAAGGGGAAAATAAGTGTATGTAAAAGCTGTCGGATTCTGAAAAACCGCACTTTTATTTTCTCCGAGAGTTCCCTGGACACTGATAGCCCTAAGTATTTAACGAATGGATTTAAGGAATATAAATTGGAAAGTTAGAATGAAAGATGGAGAATGAAAGTATTAATATTAAAGAGGATTCCCGGTAAACCCTAATTAGAAATCCGTGAAATATTCTCACGAACGATCAATCGAAACGGGCAATAACCGGACACAGAAACAAGCAGAGGAAGCAAGAGTCTTGTGCAAGCTACTAGAATAAATATCTAGTAACCAAGTGGGCAAGAGTAACTAGATTAATTGGAACATAACTAGTACTTAGAAATCAAAACACTTGGTTAGTTTTTAACCATGCAAAACACAACACTTGTCCTCCAAAACTCATCATCCATGACATCACACCCCACTAACACACCAAGATGAGATATTATCTCTCCAAAAAGTCACTTTATGCAAGATTGAACAAAGAAAAATCAAGAAACCAAGCAAACATTCTCCATTCTCTTTTTCTTCAAAAGTTTCGGCCAAGGAGCTAGAAAAGGAGGTTCCCACCATTGTTTGTTCTTCTAATTTTTAGGGTAAGTACTAAATATCATAGCTTAGATCCCCTAGAAATTTCAGCCTCAAATTCACTTCCTTTCATTTTCAAATAAATCATCAAAGGTGATGATGAATAGTGTTTCTAAGAACTAATCTTTGTTTTTCTTGTTTTCATGGTTGATCCTAGCTAAGTTAAGGCCATCCAAGGGCAATACCAAGCTTTGTGAGGCTATTACATACTACAAGGAAGGTATAAGACTTGAAAACCCTTGCTCTACTTTGAGTTTTAAGCATGTTCTTGATGGATCTAGCTTAGTTATGATTATGTTCATGTTATAAGCATGTTTAGTTAGTGATTTAGTGATTTGATTAACATGATGAGTTTGATACTAAGATCAGTGGCTTCTGGTCTTGTTGGGGTGCTTATTATGTGTATAAGTTGATTAGATGCCCGGTGTGGCTTGGTTGTTGCGTAATGAATTTTAGAACGCTCGATTCGTAGCCGTCGTAATGCCCGATTTTCATTAACACTAAGAAACCGAACTGGTCAGTAGCCATAACTCTCTGTTCTTGGCAAGTTAATGAACCCTACTGATAGATTTTTGAACATAGATCACTTTGGCGAAAGAATCGAAGCATTTTGATTTACGGTTTAGGAATTATGACCAAATTACTAAAAGTAGTTCGAATCCGTAAACGAAAGTTCGTAACTGAAATTGAACCCTCGTAAACTATGTAACGTCATGGCGAATCTTGGTAAATAAATACTAGGGGTAAGAAGGAAGGTGTGAAAGAAAACCGTATGTCAAAAAGAGCATTTTTCGATTTATTAAAAATGTTCGAGTCAAGGTTAAACGCGAACGAACCCCTAAAAGACGACTCTTTTATAACTTCGGTAAAACACTTAGAAAACGGGCGATAAAACTCGGAGTATAATATTGGTTCGTAACGATCAACCTTAGAACTCATATGACTTAAGTATGTCCCAAGTATAAGTGCAGTGACATGTCATATTAACGAACGAATGTCGGGTCGGATCAGTGATAATAAGTAATCCACTAAAAAGGGGTATAACGAGATAACTCGAGAACGTGTTTCGAATTAAGTATAACTTAACTTTTAATATGTTAAGTGATTAATCCCGAATGCCTTGGCTATTTATAGATCACCAAGCTGAACCGGGACCCGCTACCACTACCCCTTACCGTACTCGACTACCAGGCAAGTTTCAATTCCCTTCTTTTAGGCTGTTGTTGTGATTGAATAAATATATATATATGATTGCTGATATACATATGCCATTGCATGCATGCCTACTTTCAAGTTGAATTGATATACTTGTTCCCTGAATGTTATTGTTGGCTTATAAGCTAGATAGTTATACATCAGTTATAAGCCGGTTATTGTAAGACCCTCATAGAAGGGCGTATACATCTTATTCATCAAATATAGACCGGGAGTCAATATTTCTTGATATATCGAGATTACCTCGGAGGAAAATATTTAAGTAAATATTTTCCATTATTCGGGCGACGAATATTATTTGAATATTCGTTCAAGATTATTTATTTTAACGATCTTTACTTCAAATAATTATTTGAACGTAACTATTCGACGAATAATATTTTTAATATTCATTCAGAGTCGAATTATTTATCGATTATTATTGCGAATATTCTTCTAAAGGTTGGACTACTAAATGAATATTAATTGGATATTCATTTAGAATATTATTCATTAAATGAATATTACTTTTGAGTATTCATTTAAGACAGTAATTACCTATCGAATATTATTTTAATGTTCATCTGAAACTTGATTTATTTATCGAGTCTTATCTCGAATATTCCTTTAAAGCTTGGATTACTAAATGAACATTACTTAATATTCATTTAGAATATTATCCATTAAATGAATATTACTTTATCAATATTCATTTAAATTCCTAATTAATTATGAATATTATTTTGAATATTCATCCAGGGTTCTATTTAATCATCGAATATTATTTTAAATATTTTAAATATTCCTTTCAGGTCTTATTAATTAATGAATATTATTTGGAATATTCATTTGAATATTTAGTTATGCAATAAATATTCTCTCGATATTTCTTCAAGAATTATTTGAGAGATACTCTGATTAAAGATATTCTTTCATATTCCTAAATATTCCGTAAAATATTTTAATTCAATAAATATTCTCTGAATATTTATTCCATACTTAGAATAACCTCGATAAGGTTTATCTTCTTCGATTATTACAGAAAATATTTCGGAGTCATATTATTATTAATCTTACATCAAGAAAGGTTCTCAGACATCATTCTTCTTTGAGTCTATCTCCTTAATAATAAGGGAACCTTACTTGGAAAATGTTATTTATCTTGTCGACTTCCCGGTCATAAAGTATTCCCTTCACTCGCAACTCGGGTGCTGTTGACTTATTAAGTCGTTGCTTACCTTCTCATCTTTCGAGGGGTAAGATTACTGGAACAAGTTGATATCCGTTACCAAGTAATAGCTTGGGAGTTATTGATAAATTTTCCTTTCCAACTAGATACGACTACTTTGTGGAGTCTTATCAACAAGTATTATACTTGGGGAAAGGGGGACGAACGTTACATTCAGAATCATGAATTCTATTTGAACTAGGAGTCGTGTAAGAGGCCGAGTAGCGCCGGTCCATCCCCTTTGGCCCAACCGTTGGCCGGGGAGAGCTAGTAAGGCGGTATACAAGTAAAGCCGTCAGTTCTTCCTTCTACCGGTAGTAAATCTAATTTGAGCTGTACGATCTTGACTGATCATCAAGATTGGAACAGCGGGCGCGGTGAATACTCCATCATTGGTTCATCATCCAAACTTATTTATTTCCTGCAACATGATTACTGTTGGCAGAGCTGGAAAAGTGTTCGTAACTGGAATTGCAATATTTTCCTTGCAAGTTCCTCTTTATAATATCTTGCTTATTTTCGACATAGCAGATATTCCCTCATATATTTACATTTTGAGTTACCTTGTAACTTCATCGTTCATATTATACTGGCATCATTTCCGTAAATGCATGGCATATGGTTTGAAAGATACTTTTGAACTGTTATACATTATCGTTCAGTTATATATTATTGTTGGTGGGCTATTGCTCACCCTTGCTTTATTATTATATCACAACAACAGCTAGACCAGATGACTCGCACAAGGCGCACTCGACGCGGGCGAGGACGATGAGACTACCAGAGCTGAAGAAGAAGCTATTGGTAGGGTATATTTATTCTTTCAGTACCAAGAATATGGTCTAGTATAACTTATGTAAATGGATGGCAAAGAGTATGTATTTATATTGAAATCCTTTTGGATTGTAAGAACTCATAATGTGATTAATAAAAATTTGATTTTTACTCTGATTTCATCTCTGGGACTATAACGGGTGTGTTTTATATTGTTGTGTTGGGTTATAGAGACGTAATTTATTTTATGTTAAGGAAAGTTCAATTGTTGTGGACAGAATTGGAAACCGTAACCACCGGATCCCGGACCCCGGATCTGGGGGTGTTACATCACGGGTGACCAAAAAACCAACCTAGGATCGAGATTCAGCTTCTGAATCCCTAGGATCGAGATTCAGCTTCTGAATCCTTGAAAGTCACGGGTGACCAAAAACCAACCTAGGATCGAGATTCAGCTTCTGAATCCCTAGGATCGAGATTCAGCTTCTGAATCCTTGAAAGTCACGGGTGACCAAAAACCAACCTAGGATCGAGATTCAGCTTCTGAATCCCTAAGATCGAGATTCAGCTTCTGAATCCTTGAAAATGGTCGACCACGACGTTTTGGGATGCCCCGGCCGACCACGAGCTAGCCGACCAAGGCACATTCAGGAGCCCCGGCCGACCAGCCCGCAGCCGACCAGGTGCCGGCCGACCACCTGGGGTCAAGGCCCTCCAGCCGACCAGGTGTCAGCCGACCACCTTGGTTGGAGGCCCTTCAGCCGACCAGGAGCTAGCCGACCACAAGCTAGCCCTCGATCCGGCCGATCGCGGGTTAGCTTGTGGTCCTGAATCTTGGTTTTTCAGCAATTCTCGGGCAGCTTCTGAACCTGAATCTTGATTTTTTCGTATGATTTTAGGTGCACCGCTTAGTGCCGTTTAGCACCGTTTATCGCCGTTTAGCGTCGTTTAACATCGTTTAAACGTCGTTTAAGGCTGTTTAGCACCGTTTAGTGTCGTTTAGTGCCGTTTAGCACCGTTTATCGCCGTTTAGCGTCGTTTAACATCGTTTAAACGTCGTTTAAGGCTGTTTAGCACCGTTTAGTGTCGTTTAGTGCCGTTTAGCACCGTTTATCGCCGTTTAGCGTCGTTTAACATCGTTTAAACGTCGTTTAAGGCTGTTTAGCACCGTTTAGTGTCGTTTAGTGCCGTTTAGCACCGTTTATCGCCGTTTAGCGTCGTTTAACATCGTTTAAACGTCGTTTAAGGCTGTTTAGCACCGTTTAGTGTCGTTTAGTGCCGTTTATCGCCGTTTAGCGTCGTTTAACATCTTTTAAACATCGTTTAAGGCTGTTTAGCACCGTTTAGTGTCGTTTAGTGCCGTTTAGCACCGTTTATCGCCGTTTAGCGTCGTTTAACATCGTTTAAACGTCGTTTAAAGCTGTTTAGCACCGTTTAGTGTCGTTTAGTGCCGTTTAGCACCGTTTATCGCCGTTTAGCGTCGTTTAACATCGTTTAAACGTCGTTTAGGGCTGTTTAGCACCATTTAGTGTCGTTTATTGCTGTTTAGCGTCGTTTAACATCGTTTAAACGTCGTTTAAGGCTGTTTAGCACCGTTTAGTGTGGTTTAGTGCCGTTTAGCACCGTTCAATGCTACTGGCACAATCTAACGTCGTTGTAAACGCGTCGGTCGCTCCACGCTTTACGTCAAAACGGTATTAGAGATAAACCCTGACCCGAGTCTCGAATTAGACAAGCAGAACTTCAAGGAAAACCTGATCAATTTTCCTAGAAGTTGGGGGGCAAATGATAAGGGCTGAAAATAAGCCCTAAAGACACATTTAATGTGGCATTAATTAGGCCAAGGATGGCCCAAACGTGGGGCCCACCAGTTGGGCCCAAAACCCCAATTATAATATTAATTTCGTAATTAATATTGGGGACATAAATAGCTCAGCAATAAGAGTTGGATAAGGATATTATTTCCACCAGACTTATCCACCAAGGTATCCAATTCAATATGGAAACTGATTCCTACAAGGAATAGATCTAGAACTTTCCTCAAAGACTTTTCTACCAAGTCTCTGACTCCTACCATAATTCTAAAGGCTTCTCAGAGATACGTAGGCATTCTGTGAGGACCGTTTAGTCTCGAACGCAGAAGCAGCCATTAAAGCTCAAAGCTCAACCACCCTAACATTAATAACAAATCGTAAACTAGTTTTTATTCCACAACATGGTAGTTGTAGACTTTTCCAAGTCCAAAGTTTTAACAGTTTTTGGGTTACTTAGGAAAATAATAAACGTATAGAATTTTTAACTTTGATAAAACTTGCTTATTGCTCATGCTTCGGCCCATATGTTGCTTACTACTCTCGGTTGAGGACTTTTAATTTTTGTCTTAAAAAAATTTTGATAAAATTTGCTTATTGCACATGCTTCGGCCTCTATTTTGCTTATTGCTCTGGGCTGAGGACTTTTAATTTTTCTTCTAGAAATTTTTTGATAAAGTTTGATTATTGCTCGTGCCTCGGCCTCTGTTTTGCTTACTGCTCTGGGCTGAGGACTTTTAATTTTTCTGAGAGAAATTTTTGATAAAGTTTGCTTATTGCTCGTGCCTCGGCCTCTGTTTTGCTTATTGCTCCGGGCTGAGGACCTTTAATTTTTCTTAGAGAAATTTTGATAAAATTTGCTTATTGCTCCTGCCTCGGCCCTATATTAGCTTATTGCTCTGGGCCTAGGACCTTTAATTTGTCTTAGATAAAGTTTGCTTATTGCTCCTGCCTCGGCCCATATATTACTTATTGCTCCGAGCTGAGGACTTTCAATTTGATTTAGAAAGATACAGTTTGCTTATTGCTCATGCCTCTACCCTATATTGCTTATTGTTCCGGGCTGAGGACCTTTAAAATTTTCTATCTGATTTGCGTATTGCTCTTGTCCCAGCCAATGATTGCTTATTGCTCCGGACCGAGGACTTTTCAAAAGAAATTTTGTACTAATATCACTATTACACAATAAAAATATAAATAACAAAATTTTTTAAGAACAAATAGCCAAGCCTGAATTCATTGAAATAAATATTTCCGTTACAATGCTTTTTATTCTTGCTTCATTACAGTGACTAACTCTAACTGTTGAAGACTTTGGGCTTTTATAGAGCTCTTTATTCAGTTCTTCAGGCTTTGGCTTGCTGTTTACTGGTAGAATAACCTGGGTCTGAGGCCATGCCAAGTGTTGGGGACCTCAGAGTCATCCATGTTTGCCAACTTGTATGTTCCAGGATGGAGTACTTCTTTGACCTTATACGGACCTTCCCATTTGGGCATTAGCTTTCCGGTGTTGGTTGGGTCCGAGGCTTCTGTATCACGAAGGACTAGGTCTCCAACTTGAAAGTTCTTGACCCTAGCCTTCTTGCTGAAGTATTCTTTTGTTTTCTCCTTTTATTTCTCCATTTTCTCGACCACTTTGTCCCGAACCTCGTCCACCAGATCTAAGTTGATTCGGAGCCCTTCCTTATTCGCAATTTCTTCAAAGTTAATAGACCTGTGTGATGGTGATCCCACTTCAATTGAGAGCATTGTTTCGGTTCCATAAGCCAGTTTGAATGGTGTTTCTCCAGTACTGGTTCGAGGGCTAGTTCTGTAAGCCCAGAGCACATTAGGAAGCTCCTCAGGCCATTTATTTTTGCTCTCTTGAAGTCTCTTTTCGATTCCCCTTAGTAAAATTCTATTTATTACTTCCACCAGGCCATTTCCTTGGGGATAAGCAACCGAAGAAGACTTCTTATGTTTGATACCCCTCTCCTTCAAGTAATTTTCAAAGTCTGAACCGACAAATTGTTGTCCATTATCCGATACCAAAACCTGAGGTAGCCCGAACCTCTTCAATATGTTGTCCATAAACCGGATACAATCTTGTTGGTTTATGGTCCTCATGGCTTTAGCCTCAGCCCACTTGGTCATATAATCAATAGCCACTAACTAATACCTTAAGTCTCCTTTTGCCCGAGGAAAAGGACCCATAATATCAAACCCCCATACCGCGAAAGGGATCAGGGATAACACTGAGGAAGGTAGGACCGGGCTTTGCCTAGGAACGTTGCTAAAGAGCTGGCAATTCTTGCATTTCTTGACAATATCCACTGCATCGGAGTGGATAGATTGCCAGTAATATCCTTGTCTGATTATCTTGTATGCCAAGGCTTTAGCAGACATATGATCCCCACAAATCCCCTCATGAACTTCTTGTAGGCAATAGGTAGCCTCCTCCGGACCAATGCATTTCTGGACCGGGCTTGAAAATGTTCTACGATACAACTGTCCTTCTTCAATAAAAAACTTGGCAGCCTTAGCTTTAATTCTATTAGCCCTGCTTTTATCTTCAGCTAATTCCCTTTTGTCCAGATAAAGGATAAAAGGGGTCATCCAATTAGACTGACCATCGATCTCCATAACCTCCAGACTTTCGATAGTTGGTTTCTCCAATTCTTCAAAATAAACTGATCCGTCGAGTTCGACCACATTCTGCAATAATTTGGATAATAAATCCGCTTCGGAGTTTTCTTCTCTGCTTATTTGGCTAACTTGGTACCCCAGAACCGAGGCTAGATAACTCTTTACCAAAGCTTGGTATTGTGCCAACTTCGGGTCTTTGGCAATATATTCTCCGTTCGTTTGCTTTACCACTATCTGAGAGTCACTATAAATATTTAAGTCCTGAATTTTCAAAGTTCGGACTAACCTGAGCCCGGCCAACATTGCTTCATACTCTCCCTGGTTATTATTGGCTAAAAATTTGAAGGTTATGGCTTGCTTCACTTGAAACCCATCCGGGCTCTTCAATATTACTCCTACTCCGGATCTCTCATTTGTTGATGAGCCATCGACATACAGACTCCAAGCTTCCACATCTTTGTTTATCTTTTCTCCAGAATCAATTGCCATAGGACTTTCCTATTGCTCTAGGAAAGCGCATTCCGTAAAAAAATCAGCCAAGACCTGAGCTTTGCTAGCTGTCCGGGTTATGAAGGTTAATTGAAACTGGCTGAGCTCCACTGTCCAGTTGACAAGTCTGCTTGAAACATCTGGCTTATGAATGATCTTTCTAAGGGGCTGATCCGTCATTATCTTGATCTCACAACCCTGGAAATAATGTCTCAGCTTTCTAGAAGTAGTTACCAAAGCAAAGGCAAACTTTTCCAGGATCGGATATCTTGTCTCCGCATCTTTCAAAACTTGGCTGACATAATAAATAAGTTTTTGTTGTCCATCATGTTCCCGGATCAATGCAGCCCCGACAGCCCGGGATCCTACAGAAAGGTAAAGGAACAGAGGCTCATCAGGCTCGGCTTTTATCAGGATTGGTGGTGACGATAGATATTCCTTGAGTTTATCGAACGCTTCTTAACATTCCTGGCCCCAGACTATTTCTTTCTTGTTTTTGGCTCCTTTGAGCAGGTTAAAGAAAGGTAAACAGCGCTCTGCAAGCTTTGGAATGAATCTTCTTAGGGCTGCCAGGGATCCTGCTAGCTTCTGAATCTCTTTCTGGGTCCGGGGTGGTCCCATTTCCAATATTGCTTTTATTTTTTCTGGGTTGGCTTCAATCCCTCGCTGGCTTATCATAAATCCAAGAAACTTTCCTGCTTCCATTCCGAATGTACATTTCTCCGGATTCAACTTCATATTGTGCCTCCTCAAATTCTCAAAACATTCCTTTAAGTCTGGAACATGTTCTTCAACTATTTTTCACTTTGCTATCATATCATCCACATAAGACTCTAGGTTCCTGCCGAGCTGATCTTTGAATATTTCGACCACCGCTTTTTGATAAGTAGATCCGGCATTCATCAATCCGACTGGCATATATCGATAGGCGTACACATCCCGATGAGTAATGAGGGCAGTTTTAGCAATGTCCTCCGGGTTCATCTTAATCTGGTTGTATCCGGAGAAGGCATCCATGAAACTGAACATCACATGTCCGGAAGTTGCATCGATAAGTTGATCGATACTGGGCAAAGGTTAAGGGTCTTTCGGACAAGCTGCATTAAGGTCTGTATAATCGACGCACATTCTCCATTTTCCGTTTGGCTTCTTGACCAGGACCGTATTTGTTCCCAGTCCGGGTACTTGATTTCGCAAATGATCCCAGCCTTGAGAAGTTTCTCTACCTCTTCATCGATCGCTTTCTGTCTCTCCGGAGCAAAATTTCTCCGATTTTGTTTCACTGGCTTCTTGTTTGGGAGCACATCAAGGGTATGCATTGCCACAGACTCATCAAGGGCAGGCATATCCTCCGGGCTCCATGCAAAAATATTAGAGTAATCTTTGAGCAGTTGGATTAGGTTAGCCCTGAAAGTTGGATGTAGACCAGAACTAATTTTTATCTTCTGGTCCGGATACTCTTCCATAATTGGGATGGCTTCGGTTTGAACTGTTGGCACCACTTTGTATTGCTCCTTTTTGGAAGAAAATTGCTGAATCTGGGCCTGAGTATTTGACTCTAGGTACTCTCGTGCTTTGAAAATTAGTCCTTCTTGGGTGGGTGCTTCAATACTTTCAATGTTTTGCACTTCATTTCTGGGCCCGCTTTTGAAATTTGCCCTGTGCATTTTCTGACTTATGTTCTTCTGGTATGAGGAGGCTTTTCTCTTATTTTCAGGATCGGTTTCGGCCATTATTAAGGTCTGCCCGTAGCAATGCCCCGCCATTTCTGTATCTCCTTTGACTTTTCCGATCCTCGAAGGGGTAGGGAATTTGAACTTCAGGTGCGGGGTTGAGGTGATGGCCCAGAGCTGGGTTAATGCTGGGCGTCCCAGAATCACATTATAGGATGAGGGGGAGTTGATTACATAGAATTTTACCCTGTGGGTTACTTGTTTGGGGCTGGCCCCGAACTGGACCGGGAGATAGAGAGTTCCCTTGATCGGGACCAAGTTATTTCCAAATCCAAAGAGAGGATCCTCTCTGCATTCGTTCATTCTGACGCTGCCCAATTGCATTCTATCCATGGTATGTTTGAAGATGATGTTAACTGATGAACCATTGTCAACGAGGATCCTTCTTACATCATTGTTGGCTATCTCCAGACTGATTACTAAAGCTTCATTATGATTCTGGTCAATACTCTCAAAATCAAAGTTGCTAAAAGTTATGACTTGCTCGGGGAAAGATTGAACCATCATCATCTCATCTCCGAAAACTAGACTTGGAGGAAGTGATCTGGATCCCCCCATCACTACATTGACCACATGCTTCTTTCCTGCTCCAGAACTTCCTCCTTTCTCCATTGTTCTTCTTGCAATATACTGGCCCATATTCCCTTTCTTGATTTGGTCTTCAATGAAATATTTGAGGGAGAGACAATTTTCAGTAGTATGACCATGGGTTCCATGGTAATCACATTGCTTGTGTGCAGCCCTATTTTCTGGAGCTGTCAACATTGGTTTAGGCGGGTAAAAATACGGCTTATCTCGGACCTCCTTCAGTATATCGGCCCGGGTTCAGTTTAGAGAAGTCCACTCAAGTTCGGGCTTTGGCTCCGATTTGGTGGGATTCGGGGGCCTTGACTCTGGTTTGGATGTTGGTTCGGAAATTTTGTCTGGTACTGAGGGTTGCGAGCTTTGAATATAGTTACTTTGTCTGTTCAGCTTGAACCGTTTGAATATAGGTTCCTCCGGAAGATACTTAGAACTTCACGCTCATTTAGGCATAAAATCTTGTTGATAGCTTCTTGAAAACGCTTCATGTAATCAGAGAGAGATTCATTGTCATACTGCCGGATAGTCTCTAAATGGCACATATGGAGTTCATGGGTACGGTTGGCTCTAAACCTCTTTAGGAAGGATTCTCTGAATTCCTTCCAACTGTGGATGCTGCAGGAAGGGATTCCGCTGAACCACCTCTAGGCCCCTCCCTTCAAAGTTGACGCAAAGAATCTGCACTTGGTGATATCATTATAAAAGTAGATAAGAGCGATCTGCTCAAAGTAGTTGATGTGTTCTTCAGGATCCCCCATTCCATCGAATGAGTCAAAGTTGTAGTGTTTTAATCTTTTTTGCCTTGGCATGGCTTCCAGAGATTGGCTGAATGGTGTTAAGGTTCCTTCAATTTCCAGTCCGGAGTCGTTGCCAACCTTTTTCTGGAGTTCATGAATCATGTAAATCAAATCTTCTTCGGGTTCGTCTTCATCTGAGATGAGCTCCGGACTGATGTCTCTATGAATCCTTTTGGATCCGGACCTCCTCAGAATGCGGACCTCTTCTTCCTAGATTCTTTTCTGGACCTTGAGTTCCAGCTTAGCCTCTTCTTCTTGCCTGATTTTCTCTCGGAGTTCAGCCAATTTTTTGAGTTTTTCAGCTTCATTGTCTTTGTTCTTGCTTTAAGCTTTGTGAGTGTCATTCTTCGGTGGCCTTTTGCTTTTGTCCCCAATTCGGTCGAAGACTGACCTCCGGGACTGGTGGGAATGTTTAGAATCTTGTGAATTTTCAGCTTGTTCTAGTTTGGGTGGAGCTTGTGTCCGGGTCCTCCATGCCCGGATTGCTTCGGCTAAGTCCTCTCTGGTGAGGTTCTCCATGTGCATTGCGGCCAGGGGCACGTCAGTATACTTGTATTGGTTGACTTGAATTTCAACTCTGGCATCTCCGGGCCCATCCTATCCTCTCTAGAATCGGAGCAGCAGTGGCCGGAACTGGGGGTAGGTCTGGACCAAATTTGTCTCTTGTAGCTGGTCAGTGGTTGATCGTCTCTATGTAGATTTGCTTCCCCTCTGCATGGTTCCAACAGAAAATGGTTTCCAAGACAATTATTCTCACAAGATACAAGCTTTACAACAGACCCCAGTTGGTTTTCAAGAAAACAATGTATATATGCACGTATTTTTGAATCAAAGCAAAAGAAAGCAAGAATGATCCAAAACTTCAACAAATCAGACAGTCATGGCTACAGATCTAGCTACTAATCAATTCTAAAGGCTAAAAATTAGAACTTTGTTAAAAACAAGCAATAGATCTGGGTTATTAGAGGCTAGACGAGGCTAAAGACATGCATACATAGCTGAAAAGGGTGTAAAGGTTGCATTTTTAACTAAGGTTCAGGTGGTTTTAGATCTTACTAATTTATACGGACTCTTCTTTCAAGAGTTTGTTGATGTAGTTGAGTCCAGTGGCACCGAGATCAAAGGACGGATCCACCCCTCCTTCTAGCGCCAATGATAACTCCAGATTCCGATGGGGCTCCTCCTCAGCCGTTCCCTCGCCCAGGTGCTGTGTAGCTGGTGGTTGGGCTACTGCAAAACAACACCGGGAGGAGGGTTTGGACCCGCGGCACCTCCGGCGTGAGAATGAGAGAAGGCCTTGGAAGATAATATCAAGAATATGAAGTATCTAAAAGTGGGGGGTGTGTGTAGGTGGTAAGTGTCTAGTGAGAATTTAACACCTAAACCTTTTTTCTTGGTCTATTTATAGGCCAAGGATTAGGGTTTAGGGGTTGGTACCTTCACGTATGAGCGTTGGATCCTAGGTAGGTAGAACACTTGGGGCTTGTAGATGCACGACACCTGTCCAGGAGAATAATTGTGGGAAAGTGTGTCAAACACCTTTTAGAGTGTGACATCCTCATTCTTGGACTGTGCCCATTATTGGTAATCATTAGCTGTCATTATCAACTAGGGCCCTTGATGATGACAGATATTTTGAGATATCACGTGTTCTGCTACCCAAAGCTTGGATTATACCCGCGGGTCCGAATTGATTAACGGGGGGAAAGCTCCAGGCTTCAATGACCTCATCGGGTCTGGGCTGCTTGTAGAAAGTAGCCTATCAATATATATTGTCTTATATATTATATTTACTTGCTATACTTGATATATGCATGCCATATTGTGTTATTCTTAATATAACATGTGTGTAGTTGTTCTAGCACTTATATTGTTAATAGGTTTGACTTGTTAATGGTCTACTTGCTCCCTTGGATTAATGTATATGTTTATATGTTATATCCACTTATCTACTCTTGTTATACCATGCTTAATTAACGTATCAATTGTATAACTTGTTGTAGATTTAATGCATGTATGTTTCTAATAGGTTGGACTTGTTAGTGATGTACTTGCTCACTCGAATTAATATTAGTGTAATATTAGTTCAAATCTTTCTTTTCTTGTAAAAGGGTGTTTTGTAGATATTGTATATTAACTTTTGCAGTGAGGTGAAGTGAAGTGATCTTTGTTCTAAGACCCAAGTCTTAGGCACGCCGACGGGGAGTTGGGTGTCTTCGCACCATGAGGAAAAGGAAAGACCCAAGACCTAAGACCCAAGACCCAAGACCCAAGACCGGCAAAGGTTAGTAGTACAAAGACTACACAAGGGGCTACATCGGCTTTGAAGAGGTAACGGGGAGTTATCGTCTAAGATAGGGCGTGTAGGGTTTGTACATTAATTTGAGGAGGTAACGGAGAGTTACGCTCCAAGATAATTATTATGTGGTTGCTACTTTATTTGAGGGGGTAACGGGGAGTTACGGTCCAAGATAGATATTGTAGTGGTTCTACTTGTATTTTGAGAAGGTAACGGGGAGTTACGCTTCAAGATAGATATTAGTAGGTTTGTAAAGGCTTCTCCGCCTAAGTTAAGGAGTGTGTTTTTAGTGGGGTAACTCTCGAGATCGGGGAGGGTCTCGGGGACTGGATGTAGGGGTATATATATCTATTAGAGGTATATATATCGCGAACCAGGTGAAAAATCGACCTTGTGGTATTGCTTGCTCTTTCTCTTTACTTATGCACTTATAACTTGTTATATTGTGGTAAAACGTTTTCAAAAAGAGAAAAACCCGTTTTTGGTAAAGTTTCTCGAGGCAAGTCATCTTGATCTTTCGAATCCGCTCTTTGGGAAGTCTGTATCATTCTTCTCGGATTGTTAAAATCGATGTCTAGAACTGAGGGGTATTAAGTAACCTACGGGTTCTCCTTCGGAACTGGTCGGTTGATCTCGAAAGATTTTAGATCAGAAGTTTTTATGAAATTTTCTAAGGCGAAGAAATTTTAAAGGCAATTTATTTTTAAAATTGGTAATAAGCTATTTAACCCCCCCCCCTTCTAGCTTATTTATACGTCATATCGGACCTAACATAGTGTAGTAAATATTTTTTAATTTTTAAAATATTTAATGAATAAAAGTAGATTTATTCAAATTCGGTTGCATCTTATTATTGTAGATTGAGAGTTTGAGATATTAAAATATTATATTTTATAATATATGTTATAACGGAAGCAAGAAAGATTATAATAAACGTAAAAGGAAGAACCCAGATAGGCAGAAGAGAAAAGTTTTATTGATCTTGAGGATACAGATTACAGATCTAGATTACCGATTCAGATTACCGATTCTGATCTAGATTACAGATTTCGATTACAAATTCTTGATCTAGGTTATGACCTAGAGAGTATATATAGTACTCTATAGGCGGTTACAGAAAAGACCAGAAAAATAGGCCCAAACCAGATTGCGGAGTCTATGTCAGTCTCAAGGTCTTGAGCAGCAAGCTAAAGGCCTTGACCTGAACAGACGCGATTCTAAAGGCCTTGACTTTAGGCACAAGACCTTCACTACGAGATTTTCAACAACAAAACAGATAACCCAAGATACCCGAAGTCCCAGCATTTGGGGAATTACAGATTCAAGGAATATTCTAACAAATCTCCACCTTGACTTGAATCCTCTCACAAATAACAGATGTACCAGATTCACCATAATAATGCCAGATGTACCAGATGCACCATAATAATGCCAGATGTACAAGAAAAAACTCTTCTACCTCAGATTTTGCCCTCAAAAGGGCAATCAACAACTCCTAACATTTAGCAAGTCCAAACAATGTTGAAACTTGCTACGTGGAACCGACTTGGTGAGCATATCAGCTGGGTTATCAGCAGTACCCACTTTGCTCATCTTAATTCTCTTGGGAGGCACCCCATAATTAGCTCTCCATGATCTATCAAGAGCCAAACTGTGCTGATTCGCTACTAGTAATGATGAAACTGATGACTCTGATTGTGGTTGTTGAACTTCATGTTATGGTTCACTCTCATCTTGAGTGACTTGCTGCTCTACTTGTTTCTCAACACTACCACTTTCTGTGTGAGGTCTATGATTTATCAGATAACATGTTGTACTAACTGCTTCTGCCCATAATCTTCAAGTTAGTCCAGCATTAGAGAGCATGCACCTAGCTCTCTCCAGAAGTGTCTGATTCATACGTTCTGCTAAACCATTCTGCTGTGGTGTATCCCTGACTGTATGATGCCTAGAAATCCCTTCATTCTTACAGAACTCATCAAACTCAGATGAGAAAAATTCCAGACCATTATCAGTTCGCTGCCTCTTAATCTTCTCCGAGGACGCGACAGCAACAGAACCTTATAACGTAGAACCTTGAAGAAGATAAAGGTACCACGTTTAACACCTTTCAAAACCACATTAGAACCCTTGCAGACATGTAGAACTCCACCTTCACCTTGAAAACTGAAACCCTTGCTGTCTAACATACTCAAAGATATCATATTCTTTATCATAAGAGGAACATGCCTAACATCATTCAATGTGCAGAATTTACCATCATGTGTCTGAATTTTAATCGAACCTATTCCAACCGTCTCACAAGCAAAACTGTTAGCCATAGAAATATTGCCACCATCTACTTGCTCATAGGTTGTAAACCACTCCTTACGCGGACATATATGGTAAGACGCTCCAGAGTCAAGGATCCACACATCAGAGTGATGTGTGTTCTCATCAGTAACTAGAGCAATATCTTCTTCAGAATTGATATCAGCTACAGCAGCAGTATCTGTCAATTTATCATGTTGTTTCTTTTTCTTGGGACATTCAGATTTCCAGTGTCCCTTTCTTTACAGTAATTACAGATATCATTAGGTTTTGGACCCTTAGGAACTGCTTTCTTCCCCGACTTTCCATGTCCATTACTCCCACTGGCTACTAATCCAGCAGCTTGATTATCTGCACCTGTACCAGCCGCCTTATGGCGCAGCTCTCTAGTATGGAGAGCAGATCTAACCTCCTCCAGAGAAATAGAATCTTTGCCAACAATAAATGATTACACAAAATTCTCATATGATAATGGCAAGAAACTAACAGAATTAAAGCAGCATCCTCATCTTCCACTTTAACATCAATATTACGCAATTCTATTAAGATTGTGTTTAATTGATCTAAGTGATCTCAAAGAGGCATACCTTCTTGCAATCGCAGAGTAAAAAGACGTTGCTTCAGAAGCAACTTATTTGTTAAAGACTTTGTCATATAGAGACCTTCAAGCTTCAACCACAAACCAGTCGCAGTATCCTCCTCCGCGACTTCAGTAATAATATCATCTGCAAGACACAACAAAATTGTTGAGTGTGTCTTTTCTTCTAGACTGGCCATCTCAGCGCTTTCAGGATCCGTCGTCGATTTCTTTTTCAACGGTGCCTAGAGCCCCTGTTGCTTTAACAAAGCACGCATCTTGATTTGCCACAGACTGAAACTATTCCTCCCAGTAAATTTGTCGAGCTTCACGTTAAAACCAGACATCTTTCTCACTGAAAACCAAGCTCTTGATACCAATTTTTTATAACGGAAGCAAGAAAGATTATAATAAACGTAAAAGGAAGAACACAGATAGGCAGAAGAGAAAAGTTTTATTGATCTTGAGGATACAGATTACAGGTTTTTTTTTAGGCAGAAGAGAAAAGTTTTATTGATCTTGAGGATACAGATTACAGATCTAGATTACCGATTCAGATTACCGATTCTGATCTAGATTACAGATTCTTGATATAGGTTATGACCTAGAGAGTATATATAGTACTCTATAGGCGGTTACAGAAAAGCCCAGAAAAATAGACCCAAACCAGATTGCGGAGTCTATGTCAGGCTCAAGGTCTTGAGCAGCAAGCTAAAGGCCTTGACGACGCGGTTCTAAAGGCCTTGACTTTAGGCTCAAGACCTTGACTACGAGATTTTCAGCAACAAAAAAGATAACCCAAGATACCCGAAGTCCCAGAGTTTGGGGCATTATAGATTCAAGTCATATTCTGACAATATAGATAAAATAGAACCATGCATTAAAATAATATATTTGTATTAAAAACAATTAATAAATATGCAATTTTGGAAAATGGCTCTATATACATAGAGAGTGGTGCAAAGAACAGATGTGCTGGTATATAATAATATATTTGTGATTGATTTTTATAATTAACTTAATTTTAGTAGTAAATTCTAATTGGCTTTTATATATTATTATGAAAATTAATTCGTAATACATAATAATGCAATTATGATTAATTGTAAATTAAAAGAGTGGAAAATTCATATTGCGAAAATCACTAAATATTATATATTTATATAATCCTAATTGATTTTAATTTTAAATAATAATTTATTATAAATAATTTGACATTAAAAAAATATATAATATATGGATATGTTAAATCAAGTCATTACTAGATATATTTAAATTAGAATTGTTAACTAACCATGATTAGTATAATAGGATGAGAATGGTAAATAAGGAAAACTTTTAATATAATATGATTGGTCTAAAATTTAGGAATGACCTTTGATTGGTCGTAAAATAATTTCTCAAATCAAATTTGATTAGTTAAATGGATGATGGTGGTAGACTCAAGTATCATCAATATATATATATATATATATATATATATATATATATATATATATATATATAAAGGAGGATAGCGGGAGTTTAGGTGGCGCTCTAATATCGTCTCAATCGATTTTTCTAATTTTCTAGAATTTTAAACACTAATAAATATAAAAATATCAATTAGCATATTAGAAGTAGAATTGGAGTTCGAATTTATAAAGGAGAAGAGTTTGAATTTATAGGGAAAACATATGATTAGAAGTTCTATTAGAAGTATAATAAGTATTTATAAGGCATACGATTAAAAGTTCTATTGGAAGCAGAATAGGAGTTCGAATTTATAGAGAATAAGAGTTCGAATTTATAGAAAAAATATAAATAAAAACATATAAATAAAACATATAAATAAAAGTTCTATTAGAAGAAAATAATATTATTAAAAATATTATATAAAATATTATTAAAATAATATTAATTAAATAATATTATTAAAAATATTTATTATTCAATAATATTATTAAATAATATTATTAAAATAATATTATTAAAAATAATTGATTTTTTATTTATATTATTTAATATTATTAAATAATAATATTAAAATATTATTAAATCAATATATTGTTTATAATAATAATAAAATAATATTATATTATCAATATAATATTATTATATTATAATAATATAATATAATATTATAATATTATATTATATTATTATAATATAATAATATTATATTATTATAATATAATATAAAATAATATAATAATATTATTATATTATTATAATATTATTATAATATTATAATATTATAATATATTATAATATTATTATAATATATTATAATATTATTATATTATTATAATATTATAATATTATATTATATTATAATATAATATAATATTATTATATTATATTATATTATAAAATAATATAATATTATTTTATAATAATATTATAAAATATAATATTATTTTATTATATTATTATTTAATATATTGTTTTTTTTAAAATATTATTATTATTTGATATTATAAAGATGTATAAAATATCAATTATAAAGAAGAAGTTCGAATTTATAGGGAAAACATATGATTAGAAGTTCTATTGGAAGTATAATTAGTATTTATAAGGCATACGATTAAAAGTTCTATTGGAAGTAGAATAGGAGTTCGAATTTATAGAAAAAATATATAAATAAAAGTTCTACTAGAACTAGAATAGGTGTTTGAATATATAGAGCAGACATATAATTAAATACTTTATAGAAAGTACGATCTTCTTAAATTATATATTTTTTTATATAAGTTAATTATACTTATATTAGGAAAATTTAAGAAAGTACGATCTTCTTAAATTATATATTTTTTTATATAAGTTAATTATATTTATATTAGGAAAATTTATTCATAAATCCAATACTATTGTCATGAAAAAAGTCACCGAATTTAAAAAGAAAAGAATTGATGTGTTAACATAATAAAAGAACAATGAGTAAAAGAACAATCTCATGCAGGAATCCTAAATAAATACAGGAGTATCTATAATATAAAGAGAAAATAAGATGTGTTTTCATTTTCTAAAATGCTAAAACTTTTAGAAAATTTAGAGAAAGTATAAATTGGAATTCACTCTATTTTTTAGGTTTTGATTTTAAGGAAAAAAATTGTTGTGTAAGATAAGTAACATCAATAATATGTAATGAAGTTAGAATTTCAATCCCAAACGAGAGCGGCTCGAAACGTGTTTAACGGGAATACGCCTCACTATAAAAGATTGTACTAGCTATTAAAACTAGCTTATAACCCGTGCGAAGCACAGGTTTCTTTTGATAGGTTATAAAATTTATTTAACATTATAATTATGTTTTTATATAATTCTTATTTTTAATAATTTTTTAATTTTAATTTAATATAAATTTATATTATGAAATGCATGGTTTAAATTTTATTTTGTAAAATTCTAAATAAAAAATGTCGTTGACGGGTTCGAATTTTGAATTTTTAGTAAATTAATTTAATCATATAATATATCTTATTATTAGATCTAACGATTGTTATTTATTAATAAAAATAATGATTTGTATATATAGTGAGATATTTTTGGGTGTATATTAGTGATCGCTAGATTAATTTTAAATTAAAAAGTACTCCATATTTTAATTACAAAAATTACTACTAAAAATAATTATGGAAAGATATGGTGTTCTATTTTGGATATATATTAATTATTGTAATATTAGTTTTAAATTAAATGGTAAAGTGTTTTAATTAGAAGTAAAATCTTTAGAAAAAATGAATAATTGAGTTGTTGGAGCAGAAAAAAGAGTCCAAGTAGAAGTGGATGAAGGAATTTTAATCAGAATATAATTACGTTAACATTAGTAATTAGCTTTTTGAGTTGTTTTTGTAATTTAATTATTTATTTTAATAATTAGGATAACCAAACCGAAAACCAAAACTTTCAATGTTTTAGCTTTAATATAATAGTATAGATTTATTATCTTAATTGACTAATTATCATTAATTATAACGTGTTTTAATTGGAAAGAAAATATTAACGATGGAAAGATATGATACGATTGATGTTTTTAGGTGTTTATAAAATGTATTATCTCGACTAATTACCATTAATTATATTATGTTATTATTTATTTTAGGTGTATATATGTTTCTTCATAATGAAGGGTAAATAAGTAAATTTACTAAGTACCAAAAAACAGGTACCAAAACTTTCAATGTTTCGGAATTTATATAATAGTTATATTATAAATTTTATTTAATATTATAATTATATTTTTGTATAATCATTATTTTTAATAATTTTTTTAATTTTTATTTAATATAATTTAATATATTCATGTTTACAGATTATACTAATGTTTCCTTATTATAAACAATGTATACGATTTTTAATATATTTTATTAATAATTGAGAAATATGATGTGATATTTTTGGGTATATATTAATGATTGTAAGATTTGTTGTAAATTAAAAAGGTAACGTGTTTTAATTATAAATGAAATATTAATGATCGAAATATATGATACGTTTGATGTTTTTAGGTGTTTATAAAAGGTAATATGTTCAACTAAAAGTAAATTTGAAAAAGGTAATCGATTAATTACCATTAATTTAGATTTGTTTTAAATTAAAAAGGTAATGTGTTTTAATTCGAAAGAAAATATTAATGATCGAAAGGTAAGATACGATTGATGTTTTTAGGTGTATATAAAAGGTAATATGTTCAACTAAAAGTAAATGTCAAAAAAGGCAATCGACTAATTACCATTAATTTATTATCTTAATCGACTAATTTTCATTAATTATAACGTGTTTTAATTGGAAAGAAAATATTAATGATGGAAAGATATGATACGATTGATGTTTTTAGGTGTTTATAAAAGGTATTATCTCGACTAATTACCATTAATTATATTATGTTATTATTTATTTTAGGTGTATTTATGTTTCTTTATAACGAAGGGTAAATAAGTAAATTCACTTACTACCAAAAAACAGGTACCAAAACTTTCAATGTTTCGGAATTTATATAATAGTTTATAAAAGGTATTATCTCAACTAATTATCATTAATTATATTATGTTATTATTTATTTTAGGTGTATTTATGTTTCTTTATAATGAAGGGTAAATAAGTAAATTCACTAAGTACCAAAAAACAGGTACCAAAACTTACAATGTTTCGGAATTTATATAATAGTTATATTATAAATTTTATTTAATATTATAATTATGTTTTGTATAATCATTATTTTTAATAATTTTTTTAATTTTTATTTAATATAATTTAATATATTCATGTTTACAGATTATATTAATGTTTCCTTATTATAAACAATGTATACGATTTTTAATATATTTTATTAATAATTGAGAAATATGATGTGATATTTTCGGGTATATATTAATGATTGTAAGATTTGTTGTAAATTAAAAAGGTAACGTGTTTTAATTATAAAGGAAATATTAATGATCGAAATATATGATATGTTTGATGTTTTTAGGTGTTTATAAAAGGTACTCCCTCCGTCCCTTTTTAGTTGGCACATTTGCAAAAAACACATATATTAAGAAAGCTTTAATTATGTAATTTGTTTCCATGTTTGCCCTTAATCTTAACATTAAATGATGAGTTATGAGTGTGTATATTAAATATAAAGTCAAACATTGGTATTAGAAATAAAGGGGTATATATGGAAAAATTGTATTGGAATAAGAAATGTGACAATTATTTAGGGACAAATTTTTTTTGCAAATGTGCCCACTAAAAAGGGACGGAGGGAGTAATATGTTCAACTAAAAGTAAATTTGAAAAAGGTAATCGATTAATTACCATTAATTTAGATTTGTTTTAAATTAAAAAGGTAATGTGTTTTAATTCGAAAGAAAATATTAATGATCGAAAGGTAAGATACGATTGATGTTTTTAGGTGTTTATAAAAGGTAATATGTTCAACTAAAAGTAAATGTCAAAAAAGGCAATCGACTAATTACCATTAATTTATTATCTTAATCGACTAATTTTCATTAATTATAATGTGTTTTAATTGGAAAGAAAATATTAATGATGGAAAGATATGATACGATTGATGTTTTTAGGTGTTTATAAAAGGTATTATCTCGACTAATTACCATTAATTATATTATGTTATTATTTATTTTAGGTGTATTTATGTTTTTTTATAACGAAGGGTAAATAAGTAAATTCACTTACTACCAAAAAACAGGTACCAAAACTTTCAATGTTTCGGAATTTATATAATAGTATAGATATCATATGATGTTATAAATTTTATTTTATTTTTAGGATTTGATTTTATTTTGTATTTTTAGGATTGTACTAGCTTTCTTTTTAGTAATAACTGTGTTTAATAAGAAAGCGGTTCATTAGATAAGACCGTATAAAATATGTTTAAATATATAATTAATACATAAAATAAATTGTTTTATTGGAAGTAAAATACGAGGACGGTGGAGACGTCTTATACGATTTTTTAAAACTATACATCTTTTTTCCTAGAAATCCTTTATTTTAACTTTTTTATACAAGTTAATTGTACTTGCATTACAAAAATATATCCATAAATGTAATATTATTCCCGTAACGAAAAGTCTTCGTATTTTAAATTTTTTTTGATATGTTAACATAACAGAAAGACATTTCCATGCGGAAACTGTAAATAAATACAAGAATATCTATAATATACAGAAAATATAAGATGTATTTTCATCTTTTAAAACTCCATAAATATTAGAAAGTTTAAAGAATATAAAAATTTGAATTTACTCACTTTATATAATGAAGTTAGAATTTCGGTTTCAAATAAGAGCGGCTCGAAACGTATTTAACGGGAAGACGGCTCGCTAGAAAAGATTGTATTAGCTATTAGAATTTGATACTGAAGTCATAATTTTTTTTATTTTTACGGTTCAATTTTATAGATAAAAAATATTATATAAGTCTTTATAATATATGTTAAAAAGTTGGGATTTCGGTTTTAACGAGAGAGCGGCTCAATCGAAAGAATCGTATTTAACAAGAAATTGATTCATTAGAGAAGATTATTTAATTATTAAAATTTAATATTAAAATTTAATATTAATATTATAATATAACGTAAATGTATTGAATTTTTATAAAAATATTGTAATGCCGCCGCGAAGCGCGGCTTTATCAACTAGTTATAATAAAGGAAGGATTAGCCAAATATATATTAACTTAAATTTTTTACTTTTCATTTATCATTTTAAAGAATAACTTTAAAAATAATAATTTTAAGTTCTGCAAAAAAAACTCTTAGGTGTAAAAATTGTTTGGGGCAGGCCACCCAGATCCAACCCCCTTTTAAAAGCCCCAAATCGCACAAAAATACACACATACACATATACTAATTATTTACACACAACACAAGCACAACGCAACGCTCATCACAATCAAACCCCCAATGGAAGCCGAAGCAGAAACGCTAAACACACCCAACGGTGACACTTCCACTCCTCACCGACCAATCACAAACCCCGATTCTCTCCTGGACATCGAGTCCTACTCTTCTCTCTACACTGGACGCACCAAAATCACCCGTCTTTTATTCATCGCTGATCGCTGCGACGTCGTTTCGATGCAATTAGAAGCGTTGCGAATGGCGTATGAGCAAGTTAAGAAAGGCGAGAATACGCAGTTGTTTCGAGAAGTTGTTAGTAAGATTGACGGGCGGTTAGGTGATGGGTATGGACCCGACCCGGATTGGACTCTAGCTGTCGAACGCAAAGCGGACGCTAGGAAGGATAAGCTTGAGAATGAACTTAATGCATATCGGGTATGTGTCGGATCGGATTATTTACTTTTCATTCACTACTTTAATCTTAGCTTTCTCAACTTAATAATAATGCTTATTGGGTGTGTATCGTAAACTGTGATATTATAATTCAACTGTTATGTACTTTTTATGTGTGTGTTTGTGTGTTTGTAATTTAATCTTAGGTTTTCAGACTTGATGCTTTTCGGGTATATTTTGAATGTTATTTCATTATAATCCAACTGTTAGGTGTTTTGGATTTATAATTTGATATTTAGGGTTTTTTTTATTCTGCTCTAAATATGGGTTTATGGATTGTGATTATTATGGTGATTTTGTTTCTTCTTGGTAGTGTATATATTTGTGTGGATGTATGTGTATGGTTTTGGGTCTTTTACTTGTAGGTTCCTAAATTTGGTGAACTTGAATGTTAGGGGTTTCTTGCATTGTTTTGATCATGGTTCTGTAGACTTTGATTAATTAGGGTTATTGATATTCTGGCATTGTGTGTGTATTTATAATGTGTTTTTGGGCCCGGGCGGGGGGTGTTATTTTTTATGAAATTTGATTATTGGCATTTGTTGATCCGGGTTTTTTCTTCAGGGTCTTTTGTATGTTAATTGATTAGGGTTTATTGGATTTTGATGTATTTGGGGTTTATTGTTGTAAGGTGTTCTGAAACTTATTAGTAATTTAGTATGGTTATTTGGAATTTCTAAATTAGGTTTAATTTGTTTCTGATCATCAGAATCTGATGTTGTTAGTGTTCTTTGGTTGGGGTCTTCTGAAGTTTAGTATTTGTGGTTTGTTTTATTGTAGGGATTTCTGAAGTTCATTACTTGAGTTTTTGTTTGTTTTGCTACTCTTGAAGCATTGTTTTGTGGTAATTATGAGTGAATTGAGATTCTTGAGTTATCTTCTGCTGATGATTTACTAGAGCTGTACTTTTTCACATTATTGTATGACAGCACCCGTAACCGGATACAATTTCATAGAAACTCCTCTATTACGCAACTTGATTAACCCAAAGAAAACTAGTATGTTCATTTTTATCAAGTTCTAATAAGTTTTAAAACATCAATATAGTGACACGTTTATGAACACGACCTGGAACTCCCATCCTTAGTTTATATAGCATTCTCTTTTTGTTTGAGGTTCTAGACTGAGATGGAAGTACTTATGACTATCAATCACCATCCTTGCAGTGGAGTTGTTGATATGAGTTTGCTACCGCTTGTTTTTTTTGATATTGATCAAGTATTCTAACGACTGGTTTGTATGTTTTTACTGATTAACTTGTGTTTTTGTTTTATTCAGACAAATTTGATTAAAGAAAGCATAAGGATGGGATACAATGATTTTGGAGATTTTTACTATGCTCACGGAGCACTAGGGGATGCATTTAAGAATTATGTCCGGACTCGTGACTACTGCACTACAGCAAAGCATATTATTCACATGTGTTTAAATGCAATTCTAGTCAGCATTGAAATGGGTCAATTCACTCATGTTACAAGCTATGTTAGCAAAGCAGAGCAAAGTCAAGAAGCTGTGGAACCTATAGTAGCTGCTAAACTCCGATGTGCTGCAGGATTGGCTCATCTGGAAGCTAAGAAGTACAAGCTTGCTGCTCGGATGGTATGGCATTTTATTTGTTTGTACTCGTTATTCTTTATCAATTTTAAAGTGATTAATTTCTAAATTGTAAGTTAATGTAAAAGAATACTAGTTTTAATCTACCTGCATAAAGGCCCTTTTGGTTCCGATGATGGATATGATTAATTCATCCACATTTTAGGAGAGCTAATAGAATGTGAGTTCTTGAATTTTATTGGCTTTCATTTACTTCTTTGGATGGAATTTAACCACCTAAGTTCAGATGTAAACCGTGTTCAGTAGGAATAAATCATATCGGTCTCTTACTTCTGTGGAACTTAATAGGTTTATTTCTATTGGACGTCTCTGCCTACAAATCTATACCATCAAAAATGAATCTGGGTTCAATATTTATCGAGTTTTTTTACTCCTGATATTTGTCATCGCGTCATCTGTATTTCTTTCTAGAGAGCACCTATTATGTAAGTGCAATGCCTCTTGAAGTGATAAGAGTTGTCATGTGAAGGTAAGGTACCACTCATCCAAAATTGGTAAATAGTTCATTAATGAGGTACATAATAATACTGTGAGAGCAGGTGAAAAGATATCTATTATTTATTAGCCTCGTGGTCACATGTCATTGAATGTGTCGCAGAGGGGAAACCAAATGGAATGTAACTAAGATATATAGTTGAAATCAATTTTTATACGGTAATACCTAAAGGTAAGATTTGGTTTAATATTAAGATTTGGTTTAATATTTCTGATGACACTACATCAAAGAGAAGTTGAAATGGTCTAACTTTATGAACTTAAAAACAGGAGAGAGGTGCAAATGACTAGCTACTCGTCTACTTAGATGAACTTGAGCCTTTTGATGTTACTCTGTAGTAGTTGAGTTGAAATTTTTAGAGCCTTGGAAAGTTGCCATGATTAAAAGTGCTCATACAGAATCATTTGCTCCCAGTTCTGGTTATGTTTCCTTTCCCATGGCATGATAATATGAAAATACAGTAATAGATCTGCCCCATTTCACAGCAAAACATGGGCTAACCATTGTCTGCCCCCCCCCCCCCCCCACTTTCCCGCTGGGAGCCACACTTTACCACTATACATTAGTTTCATTTATAAGCCGAAACAAGTCTTGTGTCTCTTTATCATTTATGTGTCTCTAGTAGAAAAGTTTGTGATATTTATGCGGACTTTTCGATTTATCAGTATCTAAAAGTAGAAAGTGTAGAGCATTTTTTTTTCTGCAGAAGGAAACATATGGTTATAGACATGTCGTTAATCGAGGAACCATCAAATTATTAGGAAAACAAAGGTACTTGCATCACAAAGTAGGGTGCTCTTATATTTTAATGTTATCTTGTGTAAAAATAAAACTTAAAAGAACAAATTAAAGTAGCCCATCAGAAACCTAGTTTGCCCATATCCCACATTCTGAGGATTGAGACCTGGCCGTTACATTGTTTTTGTTTGTTTTTTCCCTCTGCTTTCTCGAGCTGGGTCCGCCACTCTTTGCACATGCTTATGCTGTATTCTCAATATAAACCGTCATTCGGCTTTAGTGGTGATCAGTAGTTCAGTACAATGAAATAAGTATATTCTATTTATTTTTTATTGTTGAATGTCTTATGATACTTGCCTTCTGTAATTACAGTTCTTGGAAACACATCCTGAGTTGGGAAATAATTATTCTGAAGTCATAGCTGCTCAAGATGTTGCAACATATGGTGGTCTTTGTGCGCTTGCAAGTTTTGACAGAGCTGAGCTAAAGGCAATTATAATATGTTTACCATATAAGTAGATTTAGTAGTGTTTGAAAGTCATTAAATTATAATTGGGTGTTCCCTTTTGCAGGCCAAGGTCATCGACAACATTAATTTTCGGAACTTTCTAGAGTTGGTACCTGAAGTTAGGGAACTTATTCATGATTTTTATTCAAGGTAAATCTGTTCACATTTAGACTTGCCTGCAGTGGCAGGCCTGTTTCAATTCCTTGATTTGCTCAAATGTAATAGATTTCGAACTAGTGTTATGTTGTTTGTTTTAAAACAAATTTATGTAGCCGAGCTCTATTTTAGGTTAAACTTGTTCAGTATTTATCACCACTTTCCATACAGAATTTAGGTTGTCCTCTAACCTGAAAACTATTTACCTGGTTTCAGTCATTATGCATCATGCTTGGACTACCTTGGGAGCTTGAAAGCAAATCTGTTGCTTGACATACACCTGCATGATCATGTCGATACACTGTATGACCAAATTCGTAGCAAAGCTCTGATACAGTATACTCATCCATTTGTGTCTGTTGATATGCGTATGATGGCTGATGCTTTCAAAACCAGTGTGGCGGGGCTAGAGAAAGAACTTGAGTCTCTGATAACAGAAAACCAAATACAGGTTTGTTTGGACAGTATACCCCACATATTTCCTTTTCGTTTTTGGTTTGTGTAACTTGCAGTTAGCTTGGTTAAAGATTATGTCGATCAAATGAATATATGATTGCTCTGACAAATCTTGGAAGCTTTAAAATGATCGGTTTTATGCAGTTTACTTTATCTCATTCATATTAGGTGGTGGTTTGTTCTGTTGAATATTAAACATTATAAACTGCTGTTATTAATTGCTTTTATATGCTTCCACCAATAACTCTTGCAGGCTCGTATAGATTCGCACAACAAAATCTTGTATGCCCGACATGCTGATCAAAGGAATGCCACATTCCAGCGTGTGCTGCAGACTGGTAATGAATTTGATCGTGATGTCAAGGCCATGCTACTGAGAGCAAATCTTATCAAGAATGAGTTCTACTCAAAGCAGTCGAAGAAACTCCATAACTTTTGAGCAAAATAGATATTTAGAAAGTAGTGCTTGTTTTGATTGGTTCTGGACATGTTGTGCTCTAAACTATTTGACTGTTGATCATTGGTGGTGTTAAAACTATTATCTGTAGTGCTGCGACACTTGAATAGTAAAATGCTCTGCTGTCCATTCAAGAAATCAGATTTTAACACTTGGAGGACTTGTCTGGGAAAGGAGTTTAGTTATCGTTTTACTTCTGTTTAAATTTTATTTCCACTTTATTTTCGTTTGATCCCTTTTATTCCACCGGATAAATCTTGCTTACTTGATTAGGCTCTTTCAATTAAACAAACGAATCAATTGTATCATTGCGCATCGCTAAGTACACCTGAATATGAGTTGCAGGTGCAAGAGTTGTCACTGAAGATTCACCATCCTTTAAACACTATTAATCGATGTTGAAAGAATTGGTCAAAAGCAGGAATGCACAACCGGTAGAAGTTGTATAGAAAATTTGATTACGCAAGATTTACAATAAATCTATATCATTTGTGCTACAATATGTCCACCGTCCCTGCTTTGCCCGAGTCTAAATATTCTAAAAATAAGAAATTATTTTTATATTAAAATATATAGGGTTAAGAGGGAAAAAGTACCCTGCATTTTAGGGGTAGGACTGTAGGAGCAAATAAATTCCTGTTAAAATATTAATTCAAATAAACCCCTGAGACCATATTTGATTAACCCTGCATTTAAGGATAGGAGTAAATAAATCCCTATAATTTAAAAAGGTTCAAAAAAGCCCTTCCTTTTAAAATATTAATTCAAGTAAGCCCCTGAGACCATATTTGATTAACCCCAGTTAAAATTTATGTAAAATATTTAGTTACTATAGGAATTCTATTAAAAATGATAAAAATATTGATATATTTATATATACTATTATGTTATATATAGTAATTTTTTTTATACGTAATTGGCGCACCTATGAATAAAGGAGACATTGAGTTAAAGAGACTATATATCGATTATAATAATAATTTGGAAACTAACATTTTTATATAATAAAATTTCTTATTTGAAAAATAATTTTGTAAAAGTAATAAATAATAACTAATTTACACATCAACATTTGAATATATGTTATAATGATATGAAACTTTCGTATTATATTTTTAAATTAATTAAAAAAAATATCTACATGCGTTATTTTTGTATTTTAGTTATTATAAATTTAGTTTTGTCAATTTGTATGAAAGATCTTAAATATTTACCTAAAAATATTAAATAATATTTTTCACAAAAAATCAAAATTAAATTGTACATAAATTTATAAATTTATTATTTATCATCATATTTATTATCATATTATCTATAATATATATTATAGAACTATATAACTAAGTTTAATGTATAGACAAATTTTGATAAGTTTATAGTTTTAAAATTTAATATTTTAAAATCTTGCTACATATTTTAATAATATTTGTAATTGATTAGTTAATATAAATGTCAAATTTTCTATTTTTTTTATTTTTTTAATCATGGTTAACCAAATTTAATCAAAAGGCCTTAAATGAATCAATATCAAAAAAGAAGGATTTATTTTAGACTCTTCAAATCACAAAAGCTTATTTGCTCCTACCCTTAAATTATAGAGGTGATTTTGCTCCTTAACCCAAATATATAATTACCAAATAAATAATTATTTGTTAACATTGTGCACTATATAAAATTATAATATAATTGATAAATATATATTGCAGGTAAAAGAATTATTACAATTTAGTAAAATTTTAAATTAATATAGTAAATGGTAAATAAATAAAATTATTAGACATATATACTCCTTCTTTTGTCTCATTTTTTTTACACTTTCCTAGTACATGGCAAAATATTGATCTAAAATAACCGATTAATGTAAAATGTGTTTTGATACTAATATTTATTATTTTAATACAAAAAAATCTCCCCAAGGTTTCCTTAAGCTCCAAGGTGGGTGAGCCGAAATTTCCAAAGAAACAATCCAAGTACTTTTGTTTACCCCCTTTTCCCTTTAGGCCATTAAAACATGTAGAAATCTGAGTCAAAAGTACTCCATCCGTGTTTTAATGTGTTTCCTGTTTGGACTTTTTACACTGTTCATTTTAAGCGATTGATTACTAATTTACGCATAATTTATACGATAAAATATAATCATGAGTGATCTTGTTGTATTCGTATTTATGAGTACTTTAATACAGTGAAGTTTTTATATTTAGTACTAATATAAAATTTAAGATATTAACGATTAAAAGTATGCATTGGCAAACGTGTTTTTTCAAACAGGAAACATATTATGAGACGGAGGGAATATTAAACAATAAACATTCAAAAACCGATGAAACTACTAGTAAAGTCTTATTTGGCAGTTGAGAGTTCTGGTCTTACCCAAAAAGAAGGTTTGTCAAGTAAAAATATCGTGGCCCACTAAAAACATAAAAACCTCCCCTCAACTCAACCAAACCACGTCACCTCCCTCCTATCCTATAGTCCTATATATTCCCCCCTGCCTCTCTCTGTTTCTCATCTATATAATTTCCTTGAAAACAACATATCATTTCATCTTCACACAAGTTCTTAATTTCTAGTCCCGACTGTTTCGGAATTCTGGTTTTTTGTTTTTACGTCATGGGTTCGAAAGGTGGCGCATCAAGGTTTATTATTGTGCTGGTGATGATGATGATGATGGTGCAGTTGGGAAGTTCAAATCAGCTGAGCGGAAGATGTGAGGAGATTTATGTAGTGGGAGAAGGAGAAACTCTGCATAGCATAAGTGACAAGTGCCAAGATCCTTTTATTGTTGAACATAATCCTCAGATTGTTCAAGATTCTGATGTTTATCCTGGTCTTGTGATCAGGATCACCCCTCCCATTTCAAGAAAATTATTGTTTTAAATCTATATTCATTCTTTTTGTTTGGACTATAGTATGCATCTCTGTGTGTGTATACACAGAAGAGTACTAGATCTAGGCCTTGTTTTCTTCATGTTAAACTGCCTCTTCCTCGAGGCATGTATATATATTGTACACACACATAAAGAAACCATATTTCTGGTTGTTTGATTACAAAATTACAGTTTCCCAGTCCATTTTTGAGGTTTAGTGTGTCGATATATTTTTCGAAATATTGAGGGTAGGAATGTTCCATGTTAGACATTTCCAAACATGAAGTAGTCGGATAATATCAACATATCTCCTACAACCTTAAATTGTCATCTTAATGATAGAAAATACAAGTCCAGTGGTCAAATGAATAAATCAAGACAGACTCTTAATATTTTCAACGTGGAGAAATGTTAGAATTCCTAAAAATATTTTTAAATATTTAATTGGCAATATTTGTTTATATGGGAATCTTCGAAATAAAAAAATTTCCGCATATTTTTACAAATTAAAATAAGATATTTGATATTTGATATTTGAAAACAAAGAGAAATCATATTTTGCAAATATAAATGCATATGCAATTTATTTGCAAAGTTTATATACGTAGTTTGGTGTAAATTTTCGCCTCGAACAATTAAAATTAACAATTTTTACAGAATTATTAGATTTATATAATTTATTGATGGCGGTTTTGGGAAATAAAAATTAGGGGGTCTTGTAATAACAACCATCCGTGTATACGTTACATACGTTACATGTATGTGGACACTAAAGTGAAGTGTTGAAATAGGATTTAGGATTTAGGATTTATAGACTTGTTTATGTGACCAGATAGATATGTTATATCTTCCATATACAAATGTCACTTGAGTAATGGTGGTTGTCAAAGCGTCACACATCAAAAGGTCAAATGCATTTTGAAGATATTGTGTATAAGAATAAGATGATTTATTTAAGGGATAGTTTCAAAACTACTCATCTTAACTATTGGATTTTTAAATATATACTACCAACCTTTCTAAAATTCTAAAAATACCGACCTTATTTTCAATATTCCAAAAATACTACCTTCCTCAGTTGCAACTTTTGCAACCTCATTTGCAACTTCGATGCTACAAATTTCTGATTGTAAGTTCCGGGTTTCAGATGTCATTTTCGACCACTTTTTTGGAATATATATATATATTATATATATATATATTCCAAAAAAGTGGTCGAAAATGACATCTGAAAACTGGAACTTGCAATCAGAAATTCGTAGCATCTCAGTTGCAAATGAGGTTGCAAGGCCTCGCCAGGGGCACTCATATTTGGTGGATTTGGGTTGCAAGGCCCCGCCATGGGCACTCATAATTGGTGAATTTTTGATTTGCAACATTCAGTTTTCAGTTGCAAAAGTTGCAACCGAGGTTGCAAAAGTTGCAACTGAAGTTGCAAACCGAGGTTGCAAAAGTTGCAACTGAGGTTGCAAAAGTTGCAACCGTTGCAACTGAGGTTGCAAAAGTTGCAGCTGAAAACTGAAAGTTGCAAATCAGAAATTCACCAATTATGAGTGCCCCTGACGGGGCTTTGCAACCCAAATCCACCAATTATGAGTGCCCCTGGCGGGGCCTTGTAACCTCATTTGAAACTGAGATGCTACGAATTTCTGATTGCAAGTTCCGGTTTTCAGATGTCATTTTCGACCAGTTTTTTGTAATATATATATATAGATTACAAAAAACTGGTCGAAAATGACATCTGAAAACCGGAACTTGCAATCAGAAATTTGTAGCATCGAAGTTGCGAATGAGGTTGCAAAAGTTGCAACTGAGGAAGGTAATATTTTTAGAATATTGAAAACATAAAATTATAATGAGGTAGTATTTTTGAAAAAAATGGTTTTATAAAAGTGAAATGATTGTTGGATGGTAGTAAAATTGGAAAGAATTGTTAAAATCTTATGTATTTCTGTAAATATCCCTTTATTTAACTCATACAGTGTATTGTGTGTATAATTGTTTCGTAATTTTGTATTTAACATATGTTTTATTTATCAAATATTATTTTATGAGGTGTTCTCTAAAAAAAGATCATGGACATGATTTGCATACCTTCCCCTAATCATGTGAAACTCTCATGATTTTGATGATCATACATAATAAGCAAGTTGGATATGTGTACTAGACTAATATTATTTTGAAAACAGGGTATCTCAGCTGGCAGTACAAGATTTACTATAATGCAGCAAGCTGGCAGACAGAGTCCAGAATTACTGGGAGTCCGATTTTCATGAAGTTTGATAGGATTAAATTTCTGTGCGGACTCTAATTAGAAAAACAGATTGTATACAAAAATGTTTTTAAACATCTTTAACTATATATATATATTTCAAAACCCTATATTATAGGAGTTTATTTCTAAACGATTCTTCATCTAAACAAACTTCTTCTTCCTAGGTTTTCAAAGCTGTAGAACGTTGCTGTGTCGTTCATTCTTTTATTCTGTTTTTCTTTTCTAAACGTTGAGATTTTGAACGTTAGATTTGAATTAACCTTTCAACAAACTCGTGAGACTTGGTAGTCAAGACCGTTGTGTTGTTGTGTGTTTAATTCAGATTATTCGTTTACTATAAAAGACTTGTGAGTTTTCCTTTCAAAAGTTGTTGAACATCATTCGAAAAACACAAGTATTTTCACCAAGCTGATTTGATACATCTTTAAACACTTGAGCTCTATATACTAATACGATTTAAATTTCTTATTAGAGTTCATAGTCTGATTTGTAATTCTTTGTATTGTTCAACTTGTAAGGTTGTTAGTTACTGGATTGTTAAGCTTGTGAAGCAAGGGTTCGAGGGACATTAGGCTAGAGGAGTTTATACTTGGTTTAGTATAGTACTTAGAGAGCTGTGTTCAGGGAACAGGGTGTTTTAGCAAGCTGCAGTCAGTGACTGGGAGAATCAGGGAGATATATTATTGTATCGTGTAATTGTAATCATTTGTGATCAATTATATATTCCTTTAACGAGTTGGTAGAGGACCAGGACGTAGACCATTAGGCTATAGGGGTCGAACCTGGCTAAAATTGCTGTGTGTGCTTTACTTTCTATACTTTATCTTACTACACTTCATAACTTAGCTAGCTGCTTATTTTTTAATTTGCTGCATCCAGTTAGCTGCTAGAATAATTTTTCAGGCAGAATTATATTTGATCATTGTTAGTCATAACACCTATTCACCCCTCCCCTCTAGGCATGTATTTTCATTTGGTATCAAAGCTTTAGTATACTAACACTTCTGTAACAGGCTAGTATCGATCAAAATGGCTGAACATTATCTTGAAGCAAAATCTGATTATATGGCTCCTCTCCTCACTGGCTCTGAGAACTACAACTGGTGAAAAATATGGTGGATGTGTATGATAATCATACTTCTCCTAGTTTACCTTATGGATGTATGTTGACTAAGGTGTTTGAATGGTATGGAGTTGATCTCAAGGAAGAGGATTTTGACATTGCTAAGGAATTTTTAGGTTTAAAGAGTTTACAGTAGTCTCATTTAAGGGTTGAATCTGATGGCAAAGTTGCTCGTGTGGAAGCTCCTCCACCTCATATGTTAGTCACAGAGGCATGCCTGAATACATCTAATAACAAGCCCAAGTATGTGTAATGCTATGCATTACCTACATGACCTCTTAACTGAGGGAATCTCTAGTTGTAGAGTTTCTATTTGTTCTGTACTTGTAATAGGCATCAAATTCTAGTTGTGTTACTGTAATTATAAAGTCAAGAATAATGCTTGAAAGAAGTTCCAAGGTTCATGCCTCAAGCAAGGAGATAAAGACTGCCAAATAATCACAGTTGGGATTTGAAGAAATGAAGAATTTGCCTAAGTACCAATTCGAGAAGTACATTTGTCTATTCAAGAAGTCTAGCATTCGAGAAGTCAGAGATTCGATATCTCAGAAGACACTATTCGATATCTCTGAATACACTGTTCGATATCTCAGGGATTCGATATGTCAAAATGCTCTATTCGATATCTCAAGGAGTCCCAGAGAAAAGAGCTATTCGAGAAGTGATTCGACATGTCAAGATAACACTATTCGAGAACTCAGAGTTATCGATCAAGTCAACTCCAGTTCTCGAATCACTCACTTAGTCACTTCTCGAATACATTCTTGAGGACAAAATACTGAAGAATTGTACAAGTCAGAAACCTGCAACAAGCCAGGATACTTTATTTGACTCTGTCCTATAAAGCATGCTGGAAAGCCTACAAAGAAGCTTGGAGAGATAAGACAAGGGACAAGGAGCTGAAGAAGTGGATCTAAACAGGCTTTTCAAAGTCAAATCTGTAGCCGTTTGGACTCTTACTAAAATGAGATAGACAGACTGGAAAGTGCTTTTGTTTTACCTACCTCATTTGTAGCAAGTGGGTGTATCCATGTCTATAAGGATACAGCCTCACTTCCTTAGCTGTGAAGGTTTTGAAGTTTCTCAAATACACAGAAAATATCTCTCTGAGAAAAACGAAGCTGAGAATACTATCATTTGTATTCACAGATTGTAGCAAGATCTTTATCTAATAAAATATTAGATTAAAGTGATATTGTGTTGTGTTTGTGTTTAATTTTCCGCATCTTCATATCTCACACACTCATCACTTATCTTGCTGCAAAGATTCAAGACCGAAGAAAAATTCAAGAATCCATTCACCCCCCCCCCTCTGTATTCTTTTACTGTATTCAATACTCAACAAGTGGTATCAGAGCAGGCTGTTTAATCTAAACAGAAAACGATCATGAGTTCGAATACACCAAAGACTACAGGTACGGTAAAGGTCCCTAAGTTCGACAAAGAGAATTACAACCTCTGGAAAATAAAAATGCTGTTGTTCATCAAAGCTGCCAATCCTCTCTACCCTGACATTCTCAAGAATGGTCCATTCATACCACAACAAGAAGTTGCTGAATCCACAGTGGGCGCAGTAGTCATTCCTAGATCATACGTTCCAAAAGAGCCATCCAAATGGACGGACTCAGAGAAGGAAAAGATTGCCCTAGACAGCCATCTCATGTTGTTAATCATAGACTCCTTGGATATGTCGATGTTTGCCAACGTAGCATCATGCAGATCAGCCAAGGACATGTGGAATCACATCGAGGTGTTATGTGAAGGGACAGAGGAGGTAAGAGAAAATAAGAAACAGATACTGGTCACACAGTATGAGGCGTTCATGGCACAGCCCAAGGAAAGTATCACTGATATGTTTGAAAGATTTCACAAGCTGGTGACTGAGCTCCAAATGAATGGGAAGGTTTACAGCACTAAGGAATTAAATATGAAGTTTCTACTATCGTCACCAAACCATCTAGAGCAAAGGGTCATATCTCTAAGAGAAAGAGATTTGAACAAAGTCACGTATGATGTGCTCTATGGGGTTTTAAAGACACACGAGCTTGAGTTGCTTCAAAAGAGGGCTATCCAAGCTAACCAAGGCAGAATGATAAACACATCCTGTGCCTTGATTGTCAACAAATCTATTCAAGACCTGGAAGCATCTGCAAGTCAGCTGAGAATAGAAGAGATAGTAGATGATGAAGAAACTGAGGAAGTAGTGACTGAACCTGCTGATGACAAGGAAGAAGATGAGTTCTACACTCTTGAAGAGCTGGATGGCATGGAAAATACATCATATGCTTTCATGGCTAGAAAATTCCCAAACATCAGATTCAAGAGGAATCAGCCCTTCAAGCCTAGACCTCAAAATCATTCATTCAACAAGAGCAAGGCACCTATGAAAACAAACAAGAACAGATTCAAAACCAGCTATGTGGATAGGTCGTCTGTAAGATGTTATAGATGCAATGACCTAGGGCATTTCGCCAGTGAATGCAAGAAGCCTAAAAAGAAGGATAAGGAGTTTCTTGAGCTTGAAGCTAAGTATGAGGCCCTTCTAAAGAAGCAGACACCAGGTAAGGCTTACATAGCTGAGGGGAAGTGTTGGGATGATTCTGACAGTGATGGGGAAGAACAAGAATTCTGCAACTATGCCTTGATGGCCAATTCCAAGGAAGAACCATCTGCATCAGACTCACAGGTACCATCTCTCACTACCATAGACATGTCTGTTTCTGAATATAAATCTTTGGTTGAACAACTATCCGTTGAGATGTTTAACATTCATACTAGTATGACTGCTGCTAATGAAGAGATTGCTAAACTGTCTACTAGGAATGAACTGTTAAATAAGAGAAATGAGGAACTAGAGCTAACTACTGTGCAAATAGAAAATCTTAAACAAGAGATTGAGTATCTAAAGAACAAAGTTCTATGTGCTAGTCAAGTTGAGAAAGCTCTTAGGGATGAATTAGCTGAAAATGAATTTAAGTTGAAAACATTTAAGAATTCCTCTAGTCTATTGCAGTCTTATCACGAGAAAAATCTAGCTAGACCTAAGGCTGCCATTGGACTTGATTATGACACTCTTAAACAAAGGAAAGGCTATGCAGTCATTGAAGATGACATTGTTGTTCAAGAAGAGGTGCCTCAGGTTTTGAAAAAGACTGAGAATCCAATATTTAAAACACCAACACTTGAGATTGATGAGGATGCCTTACTCATCAAGCAAATGTTGGAGGATGAAGATGAGGCACAATCAAATGAACAACAAGCATCCTCTGAGAGTAAGAATGTCAAAATCAAAGCCAAGGAGCCAGTAGGAGGTAGACCTAGACTTGAGAAATCTGTAAAGTTTGTTTCAGCTGGAAATTATGAGACTAAGAAGAAAGTGACTAATAAGAGACCAAACAGGAATGGCAAATTAGGGATTAACAAAGATAACAACTATGCTTATGTGCCAAATGCCCCTAGGAAAGTTTGTCAAAACTGTTTTAGCTCTAATCATTTGACTCATGCTTGCAAGAAACCATCTGGTAGTGTTGCTAAACCATTCTATGATTGCTCTGTGCCTTTAAGACATAGAGACTCTCCTTTCTGTGATAAACTTGATTGTATGCCATGTAACATGAATGTGATGACTAGTTGTTTTAATTTGAGAAGACAATTCATGGAGGGCTGTATCAATCATAATGTTCACACACACTACACAAGGACAAAGTCTTCAAGTCCTCCTAAAGTTAGGAAGGTACCTCTGTCACCTAAGTCTAAGAACCCTGATTCTAAGACTCCCAACAGTGACAAGAAGACCAACATCAAGAAAACTGATAAGCATGCTGATTTTGATAAAACTGTCACTAAGTCACATGGACCCAAACTCGTTTGGGTACCAAAGGAGAAGTAATACTTTTGTGTTTGCAGGGCAAAGAAAGTAAAAAGAAGGTCATGTGGATTTTGGACAGTGGATGCTCAAATCATATGACTGGTGATATGGCCCTGCTATCACAGTATGAGGAAAAGGCTGGCCCAATGGTTGCTTTTGGAGATGACAGCATTGGCAACACACTGGGATATGGCAAGTTGGAAATTGGAAATGTCATCATTGAGAATGTAGCACTGGTCAAGGGGCTCAAGCATAATCTACTGAGTGTTGGTCAATTCACTGACAGAGGCTTCAAAGTGAACTTTGACAAAGATGAATATTTGATCACCCACAAGAAGACTGGTGATTTTGCTCTGTCTGGAGTAAGGAAGGGAAGCCTGTTTGTAGCCAATATGGACTCTGCAAGCAAGGACACAATTTGTTGCTTCTACTCAAAAGCATCAAATGAAGACAGTTGGCTGTGGCACAAGAAGCTATCACACCTGAACTTCAAAGCCATTAATTCCCTAGTCAAAAGGGAGTTAGTGAGAGGCATGCCCACACTTGAATTCTGTCAAGAAGGAGTGTGTGAGGCGTGTCAAAAGGGAAAAATGAAAAGATCAAGCCACAAGTCAAAAACAGTGACATCTATAACCAAGCCCCTGCAACTGATTCATATGGATTTGTTTGGGCCTGTCAATATTATGTCACTAGGAAGGAAGAAGTATGCTCTAGTGATGGTTGATGATTTTACGAGGTATACATGGGTAGAATTTCTAGCATCAAAGGATGAGGCTCCACAAGTAATCATTGAGCACATAAAGAAAGTTGACAAAGAAGCAAAGGCCATAAATGCAAGTGTGATTGCATTAAGAAGTGATAATGGGACAGAATTCAGAAATGCCATGCTTGGAGCATTCTGCAAAGAAAATGGTATTTCTCAACAATTCTCAGCTCCAAGGACCCCACAACAAAATGGAGTTGTTGAGAGAAAGAATAGGACTCTGATAGAGGCTGCTAGAACAATGCTACTTGATGCAAAGATGCCTACATGTTTTTGGGCTGAGGCTGTGAGCACTGCATGCTACATCCAAAACAGAACCCTCATCAACAAAAACACTGGAAAGACACCTTACAACTTGATGACTGGAAAGAAGCCTACTCTAAAGTATGTTCATACTTTTGGAAGCAAGTGCTTTGTGCTAAAAGATAATTCAGAATATGTTGGAAAGTTTGATGCAAAGGCATTTGAAGGAATCTTTCTTGGCTATTCTATGGAAAGAATTGCATACAAAGTTTATGTCATTTGTCAAAAGAAAGTAATGGAGAGCACAGATGTAACATTTGATGACAACAAACTACCTGGATTAGAAGAAGCCAATGATGAAGATAAAGATCCCTTGAAGTTTGACAATCTAGATGATTCTGATGAGGAGATTGAAAGTGAATCTGAACTCATAATCCAACAAACTCAAGTGAATGGAGAACCTGTGTCAACCAACAATGAAGAAACAAGCATCCAAGATACACCTGTGAGGAGTGACAACTTCACAGGGGGAGGAAATGTAGATGATCATGATCTAAATGATGAAGCAACATCAAGGATGAGAAATCAATCTGAACATACAAGGAAATGGGATAGATCACACACTGCAGATCAGATAATTGGAAATCCAAATGCAGGAGTAAGGACAAGGAGAGCAACTATAAATGAATGTCTCTATGGCTGCTTTCTATCCCAAGTTGAGCCTAAGAAACTTGATGATGCATTGTTGGATCCTGACTGGATAATTGCTATGCAAGAGGAGCTAAATCAATTTGAAAGGAGCAAAGTATGGGAACTAGTGCCTGCACCAAAGGATAGAACCGTTGTTGGAACTAAATGGGTTCTAAGGAATAAGATGGATGAAAATGGTGTAGTCATAAGAAACAAAGCAAGGTTGGTTGCAAAAGGATACTCTCAACAGGAAGGTATTGACTATGATGAGACCTTTGCCCCTGTTGCTAGACTAGAAGCCATCAGAATTTTCTTGGCATTTGCTGCACATTCTAATTTCAAGGTCTATCAAATGGATGTCAAGAGTGCATTCCTGAATGGGGAGTTGGAAGAAGAAGTATATGTGCAACAACCACCTGGCTTTGAGGATCCACAGTTTCCCCACTTTGTCTACAGATTACTTAAAGCATTGTATGGACTCAAGCAAGCTCCTAGGGCATGGTATGACACACTATCACAATTTCTACTGGAGAATTAATTCACTAGAGGCACACTGGACAAGACACTGTTCTACAAGAAACATGGTGATGATATTATCCTAGTTCAAATCTATGTGGATGATATCATATTTGGCTCTACAAATGAGAAGCTGTGTGAAAAATTCTCTAAGCTCATGCAAAGCAGATATGAGATGAGTATGATGGGAGAATTAACATTCTTTCTTGGACTGCAAGTTAGTCAAAGGAAGGATGGCATTTTTATAAGTCAAACCAAATACATTAAAGATTTATTGAAGAAATTTGATTTGGAAGAATGTTCACCTGCGAAGACACCCATGGCCACTGCCACCAAGTTAGATGATGATGCTAAGGGCAAAAAGGTAGATATCTCAATCTACAGAGGCATGGTTGGTTCTCTACTCTACCTCACTGCTAGTAGGCCAGATATCATGTTTGCTACATGCTTATGTGCAAGGTTTCAATCAAACCCAAAGGAATCACACATGATAGCAATAAAAAGGATCTTCAAATATCTGAAAGGCACACCAAACTTGGGGTTATGGTATCCTAAGGACACAGGGTTCAATCTGGTTGGTTATTCTGATGCTGATTATGCTGGATGCAGAGTGGATAGGAAAAGCACATCAGGTAGCTGCCAGTTTCTTGGACAAAGGTTAGTCTCTTGGTACAGCAAGAAACAACAATCTGTGTCAACTTCCACAGCTGAAGCTGAATACATAGCTGCTGGAAGTTGCTGTGCTCAAGTGCTTTGGATTAGAAACCAACTTAGAGATTATGGACTTGTGTTGGAAAGAATTCCTATCATGTGTGACAACACAAGTGCGATCTCTATAGTTGCCAATCCTGTCAATCATTCTAGGACAAAGCACATTGACATCAGATATCACTTCATAAGGGAGCATGCAACTAATGGAACCATTGAGTTACATTATGTTCCCACAGAGAAACAACTAGCTGACATATTCACGAAGCCATTAGATGAAGCCACCTTCACAAGGTTGGTTAGTGAGATTGGAATGCTGAATTCTTCAAATTCTGGCTGAGTGAATATATCAACTAGATTGTTGCAGCAGTAAATACTTACCTTATCAAATGCTCAATATTTTTAAAGTAAGTATTGGCTGGATTATGATTTATAAATATTCCACAATGCTGCATATGTTGAAAATCATACATCTTTAGCTTGAAATTTCTGTGAAATTTTGAGAGAATCACTATTTAATTTAGTAGAATATTCTTCAGTGAATATTTCTGGTAAATTTTAAAAGATAGTGAAAATTGAATTTTATGAGTGAAAAGTACAGTTCGATAAGTCAGACTTCTCGAATGGTTCATTGTTATGTCTTGGCTCGAGTTCTCGAATAGGCCTATCAAGAACCCTCCTGAGTTCTCGAATAGTGTCTTTTAGAGAAATCGAATAGCACACTTTGAGTTCTCGAATAGAGTATTTTAGTTCTCTAATGATAGAGTTCTCGAATACTGCATTTGAGTTATCGAATCATTTGAAAAGGCTGATTTTTCGCTGACACTTAATCGCTTTTTGGATTTATATTCAAAACTTCATTTCACTCATAAAAATATATTCTTAACTTTGAATTATTTTCTGAGTTAAATCACTGCCAGCTGTGAGTTAAAAACTGCCTGAGATATCGAATAAGCCTTTCTTGACTTCTCGAATAGTTGTTTCATACTTCTCGAATGACTTGTCGCTACAGAACACTTATCTATCGACAACTCAAGACATTCATATATATATATACAACTTCACAACTATTCAATTCTTTTCGTTCGATTTCTCAAGCATCTCAACTCCTGAAACCTCTGAAAAACCCTAACTGCGAATTTCTTCTTCAATCCTAATTCTCTTTTCTTCTCTACCCAAATGGCAAACCCTAAACTCACCATACCATCCCAAACTAATTTCATCGCAATCACCAGTGATGTGGAAGCACCGAATGCCAATTTCAAGTGCTTTGTTCGGTGGTTGTCTGAGTCATACATCAAGAGTGCGCTCTCAGCCAACCCAACTCTGTACATAGATCTATTGGAACAATTCTGGAGGACTGCTACTGTGGAGGTCATCGCTCTTGAGAATGCTATCACCTCTTATATTGTTCACTGCAAGATTCAAGGAGAGGATATCACTATCACCACTGCAGACATGAATCAAGCCTTGAATATGCAGCAAGAGACGTATGATGCTCTGGCCTCCAATGATGAGTTGGAAGAATTCTTTGACTTCATCAACTACTCTGATACTATCAAGCTGGGAAAGTTGAATAGGAAGTTCTTAAGGAAAGAATGGAGCTTTGTATTTGCTACACTCCTTCATGTATTCACTGCACGGAAATCAAGCTTTGATCAGATTAGTACACCCGTGCAGCAGCTTGCCTATGCCTTGGCTCATGGGAGAAAGATAGATGTTGGACTTCTCATCCTACAGGAACTCTATGGGAGACTTGGTCAGACCACAGCCAAGAGAGGTAATGAAATTTTCTTTCCTCGCTTTATTCAATCAGTACTTAACTTTAAAAATGCTTCATTGATTGAATTGCCTGGAGCAGATAAGAGTAAAATAGGCTATCCTAGGTCCATGACCAAACTCATTTTTGGTAATTTGGAGACTAGGAATGATGTGGATGTAAGACTTAGCATAACTCCCCACATGGAGGGTTTGTTTAGGTCTTACCCCCACAACATGCCAATATTTGATTCAAAATCACAGTTAGCACAGCCTAAGCAAGGAGAACAAAGTGCTAACCCAAGGCCTGCTAACCAACCCCCTCAGCCAAACACTCTATCCAGCAAAGAGCCAACTGCATCATCCTCTCAAAAGGGTGATGTTAGTAAAAAGAAGAGAAAACAGGTTGCTTCTGAACCCTTAGAAATCTTAACTGAAGCAGCCTTGGCTGTAGAACTAGGGTTAGAAAGTGAGACACCTGAGTTACCTATCATAAGCCTAAAGAAGAAGAAGAAGTCTAAAACCACCTCTTCAGTCACTCAAATGGCTGAAGTTGTAAAATCAGGGGCACACAGCTCACTAGATGTATCCTCTCAACAGGATGCATCTATAGAATCAAGCATCCTCCCCAATGCACCTATCTGTAAAGAGTCAGCACAAGGGAGTGATAAGGCTGGCACAACACTGAGTGGAGAGCACATCATAACTGAAACTCCCTCTATTTCTCAGGGGGAGTTGCCAAAATCTTGTCTACAACACACTTCTCTTTCAGAATCTACCACTCATATTTCTTTGAAGCCTGCAACTCAAGCAATTGAGGAGCAAGGCATTGATCATCAAGAATTCTTTTCCTTTGATGAGCCAATGAATTCAAGTGACTTGGTGCATGACACCTTGCTCACCACCCAGGTACCACATTTGGATGGTCAGGGAATGCATGCTGGGGCATATCCTAATGACACCATCACAAACACAGAGGATTCACTAGTTCTTACTAGAGACTCTGTGCCTGTGTCAACTACTGTTGTAACTCATCCCACTTCTGTGGAGACAACAGTAGTAGAGTCTGTTCATCCGGTTGCAGAAGTTGCATCTGTAACTGAGGAGCCTAGCAAGCCTAGCTCTAGCTCTAACTTTTTGTCTCAATGGCTGAAGCCTGTGCAACATGACAGTGCTTCAGGATCAGGGTCTGTTCCACCACAATTGACGGTTGAAGCACTTCAAAGCTTAGTTGTGGATCAGATCCCTGAGTTCACAAAAATTGCTCAGCACCTTCTCACTGCAAACATGCCCAATCCAGACTATGAAGCTATTCTCCTATGTCACAAAGAGGATGTAGAGCTACAGAAGGAGAAGATCATAGATGAAACTGAGAGAGATGGGAATATCGATGCTTGGCTGCAAGGAACCAATTCAATCCCTCTCTCAGAAGGTCTCCAGTATCTCAGAGAAGAGTACATCACTTCACTAGGGTCCAATGCCAAATCTCTCAACCCTACTGATGTGTTTGAAGCAGTGAATGACAGCTATAAAGGCATTCTCAAGGCTGCACACTATCTTGGTAAAGGCTTAAAGACAGAAATTAATGAAGTGTGTTCAGCTACAACCAAGGAGGTGCATGAGATCAAGAGGACTTTTGATGCTAAATTCCCTCAATTGGAGACTGTTCTCAAGGACATTCGAACCTGCAATGCTACTTGCACCAGGATGGACAATGGTTTGGCTATTCTCAAGGATGCTGTCACAGGTCTGGGGCACAAATTTCAATCCTTATCAGATCAGACAACTGATGCCAATGCCATGCTCAGGACCCTCTTTGCAAATCAATATGGAGACAAGCTGGTCACTGAGGTTCCTGTGCATGAGATGTCAAGGTTCGAAGTGCAGAGACTGAAGGATCAATCCCTATCTGGTTTTAAGGCCAATGAACTCTTCATTAAAGTGGATACTCTTGAAAAGGAGGTAGTCTCTCTCCACAAGTCCAATGCTCATCTTACAGACACTGTGACAACTCTGACTGAGCAGTTGAACACTCAAGCCACCACCACAGCTGATGTTCTTCTGCATCAACAATCAATGTTGTCTGCAATGATGAAGCACATGGGTCTCCCTCTACCTGATGAATCTTCAACTCCAAAGGTGCCTCCTACAGTCCCTGTGTCTGTGAACAAGCCTAAGGGGGAGAAGAGGATATCAAAGAACTCAAATCCAAAGGGGGAGAGACCACTAGAAAAGGGCATCAAGATCACTGAGGGTGGCCATCAGAGAACTTTGAAATCTACTACTCATGTGCCTGGAAAAGGAAAGGACAAAGTTGATGAGCCTCCCACTTCTCTGCCAGTTGTCACTCTACCAACTGTGCACATCACTACTCCTGATGGTCAAAGGCAGTCTATCACAACCACAGTGGTTGCTGGGAGTATGCCATCTGACAAGCCTCGAATCTCAATATCTAAGAGTGCCAAGCCAGTAGAAGTGAAGGTGGTCACTGAGGCCAAGCTACAAGAAATTGCAAACTCAAATGTCTATCATGATGATGCATTCTTGGAGTTTCTGAAAGTCTCTAGAGAACAGGCTGGTGATGCTCTGCTATATCATGAGAGTTTGAAGAGTCAGATTGACTGTCTCACTGTAGTACCAAGGAGGCTTAATGATCTATGGCTCAAGGAGGTATTGATGGTAGGAAAGAACAAGATATGGCACTTAACCATCAATACTCTACAGAGTCTAAAGCACTCAGAAGTGAATGTGCTCCTTGGACTAATTGAGAAGGGAAATGAGAACAACAAGAGTCTTCATGATGAATTGAGGAATGGTCAACCTTCAAGGCTACCTGAAGTTTTCACAGATCCTAGAACTATTATCTACCAGGCTGGAACAAGAATTGAAGATATCAAGCAGCTGGTCATTCCAAAGCATCTAAATCCTCAAAATAAAAATCTCATCATAGCCATCATTGAGAAACTGATCAAGAAGAAGGGATCAAGAACAGCAGAAGAATTAGAAGCTATATCTTATCTCAGGTCATATATTGCAACTGGCATTGTATCTGAGACTGCTAAGTTCAACCCAAGCAAAGATCAAGACAAGGATGAAGATAAAAGTGATGGAAGGAGAAGACATCACAGGAGTAATAAGGGTGATGAAGACAAGAAGAAGAAGAAGGATGATGAGAAGAGGAAGAATGATGATGATCAAGGTAAAGGCTCTGAGAGGAAAAGTGGAAGACAGCAAGCCTCAGGTATTGCTGACAGTAACCTCACCACAACACAAGACTCTAAGTCTAGGGTGAATGCTGCCAGTAGTGACCTTTCAAAATTTGCATCTATGGCTTCTGCAACTGTCTTGCCACCTCAAAAAGAGAAGAAGATTCAAGTCAAGAAACCATCTGTATGTTTCAAAAAGCAAACTGCTAATGGAATACTACAATGGTCTACAAACAAAGGTCACATACTGCTGCCAAGTAATCATGTAAAAAGAATCAAGTTCAAGCAAGCTGCAAGGAAATCAAAGCCAACCACATCAAAAACCCTGACAATCTATCCAGGCCTAAAACTCCAACCACTAGATGAAGATTATGATGTAGACCAACTGCAATTTTTGCAAGCTCAAAGAATCTATCATGTTGCCATTGTTGATAATTGCCTTGAGATTAAATACTCTGATGGAAGGGAGGAGAAATTCAAACAAGGAGGATGTCAACACTGGGGCAAGCTATATGACATAGAGAGAATCATTGCACTGTTGAGCTCAGAAGATAAAGTGGAGAGAGTATGGAAACTGGAGCTAATTGATTTTGTGAAAATGAAGAGAGATCATGAAGAAAAAGTCAGAAAAGAGTGTTTTGAGAAATGGCTGGCAAGGGAGAAAGAAATTGAGAGACTGGAAAGTGAAGCAGAAAAGCTGAGGAAAAAGGGTTTGTGTAGAGTTCAGTTCAACCCCTACATGGTAAAGTATAGGAGGAGGAATGGAAATCAAGTCAACATCAGAATGAATCTACTCAACCACTATCCTGCAAATATTCTGGAACCAGTACTTGAAGATTTCAAAGACTCAATTTTGCTTGAAGAATTGGATGCTATGGCAGAAATAATAAAAGCTATGGATGAGAATACAAGGAAGGAGAAAGAAAGAAGAGAGAAAGAATATGATGAATTTCAAGCCAAAGCTATGGGAAGGGAATCAAAAGACAATGGCTAGTTCTTCATCATAGGCTGTAAGATTACTCACTCTGTAGTTCTATCCAAATTGCTAATGGAAATTCATACCTGTACTGTCAAGTTTTATCTTTATGTATGTTAGGCTTGTTATCAGACATGAAATTGTGACTAAGGGTCTTACTCACAATTTGGGGGAGATTGTTAGTCACAGAGGCATGCCTGAATACATCTAATAACAAGCCCAAGTATGTGTAATGCTATGCATTACCTACATGACCTCTTAACTGAGGGAATCTCTAGTTGTAGAGTTTCTATTTGTTCTGTACTTGTAATAGGCATCAAATTCTAGTTGTGTTACTGTAATTATAAAGTCAAGAATAATGCTTGAAAGAAGTTCCAAGGTTCATGCCTCAAGCAAGGAGATAAAGACTGCCAAATAATCACAGTTGGGATTTGAAGAAATGAAGAATTTGCCTAAGTACCAATTCGAGAAGTACATTTGTCTATTCAAGAAGTCTAGCATTCGAGAAGTCAGAGATTCGATATCTCAGAAGACACTATTCGATATCTCTGAATACACTGTTCGATATCTCAGGGATTCGATATGTCAAAATGCTCTATTCGATATCTCAAGGAGTCCCAGAGAAAAGAGCTATTCGAGAAGTGATTCGACATGTCAAGATAACACTATTCGAGAACTCAGAGTTATCGATCAAGTCAACTCCAGTTCTCGAATCACTCACTTAGTCACTTCTCGAATACATTCTTGAGGACAAAATACTGAAGAATTGTACAAGTCAGAAACCTGCAACAAGCCAGGATACTTTATTTGACTCTGTCCTATAAAGCATGCTGGAAAGCCTACAAAGAAGCTTGGAGAGATAAGACAAGGGACAAGGAGCTGAAGAAGTGGATCTAAACAGGCTTTTCAAAGTCAAATCTGTAGCCGTTTGGACTCTTACTAAAATGAGATAGACAGACTGGAAAGTGCTTTTGTTTTACCTACCTCATTTGTAGCAAGTGGGTGTATCCATGTCTATAAGGATACAGCCTCACTTCCTTAGCTGTGAAGGTTTTGAAGTTTCTCAAATACACAGAAAATATCTCTCTGAGAAAAACGAAGCTGAGAATACTATCATTTGTATTCACAGATTGTAGCAAGATCTTTATCTAATAAAATATTAGATTAAAGTGATATTGTGTTGTGTTTGTGTTTAATTTTCCGCATCTTCATATCTCACACACTCATCACTTATCTTGCTGCAAAGATTCAAGACCGAAGAAAAATTCAAGAATCCATTCACCCCCCCCCCCTCTGTATTCTTTTACTGTATTCAATACTCAACATCATACTCCTACTCCACCTGTTAATTCGGTTGTTACTGAGCTCGATCATTCTGAGAATATTAAGGAAATCAAGGATGCTGTTAAGAAGATCAATGCTAGGTTAGATGGGATGGCTGAAGAATTTGTTTTTCTGCGTGAAGTATTTGCTGGTCCACGTACTCCTGCTTCGGCCCGTACTGGTGCTCATTCTGCTAATGTATCTGCTGCTCGAGAACTTCATGACCTTGCTAAAGTGGTTGTTGGGGATATGCTCAAGGACACTGCTGTTGATCCAGATGTGGATGCTTCTGAAGATTTCCATGTTGCTGCAAGGTTTGATGATGCTAAAGAGGATGAAGATAATAATGAGTCCTAATTTTCTGCTTTTTAATGATTAAGGGGGAGAAAAATTTTAGGATTTGGGGGTTTGTTTTTATGATGTTAATGTTGCTGAACTTGTTTTAAGATCAATGTTTGTGTTTCAGAACTTGGTACTTGGTTATTTTGTGGAATTTTGAACTAGTTGTTTACCAAGGTGATGTTTATTTGATATTTGTTAAGCGTGTCACATTTATATTTATGTGATTGATTTTATGGTGCATATTTATAGTAGGACTGCTAGATTTAGGGGGAGTTTTGTATTTCTCCTAAAAGTGGTGTATAATCATCAAAAAGGGGGAGATTGAAACTCTCATGATTTTGATGACCATACATAGTAAGCAAGCTAGATATGTGTACTGGACTAGTATTGTTTTGCAGGATTATTACTTATATCATTTCTTAGCAAAACAGGGTATCTCAACTAGCTGGCAGTACAAGATTTACTATAATGCAGCAAGATGGCAGACAGAGTCCAGAATTACCGGGTGTCCGAGTTTCATGGAGTTTGATAGGATTAAACTTCTGTGAGGACTCTAATTAGAAAAATAGATCGTATAAATATATATGGGCTCAAAAATGTTTTTAAACATCTTTATCTATATATATATTTCAAAACCCTATATTATAGGAGTTTGTTTCTAAAGGATTCTTCATCTAAAAAAACTTCTTCTTCCTAGGTTTTCAAAACTGTAGAACGTTGTTGTGTTAACGTTCATTCTTTTATTCTGTTTTTCTTTTCTAAACGTTGAGATTTTGAACGTTAGATTTAAATTAACCTTTCAACAAACTCGTGAGACTTGGTAGTCAAGACCGTTGTGTTGTTGTGTGTTTAATTCAGATTATTCGTTTACTATAAAAGACTTGTGAGTTTTCCTTTCAAAAGTTGTTGAACATCATTCAAAAAACACAAGTATTTTCACCAAGATGATTTGATATATCATTAAACACTTGAGATCTATATACTAATACGATTTAGATTTCTTATCAGAGCTCATAGTTTGATTTGTAATTCTTTCTATCTTTGTATTGTTCAACTTGTAAGGTTGTCAGTTGCTGGATTGTTAAGCTTGTGAAGCAAGGGTTTGAGGGACATTAGGCTAGAGGTGTTTATACTTGGTTTAGTATAGTACTTAGAGAGCTGTGTTCAAGGAACAGGGTGTTTCAGCAAGCTACAGCCAGTGACTGGGAGAATCAGGGAGATATATTATTGTATTGTGTAATTGTAATCATTTGTGATCAATAATATATTCCTTTACCGAGTTGGTAGTGGACCAGGACGTAGACCATTAGGCTATAGGGGTTGAACCCGACTAAAATTGCTGTGTGTGCTTTACTTTTTGTACTTTTTCTTATTGTACTTCATAACTTAGCTAGCTGCTTATTTTTTAATTTGCTGCATCCAGTTAGCTGCCAGAATAATTTTTCAGGCAGAATTTTATTTGATCATTGTTAGTCATAACACCTATTCACCCCTCCCCTCTAGGTATGTATTTTCATTTGGTATCAGAGCTTTGGTATACTAACACTTCTGTAACAGGAAAGTATCGATCAAAATGGCTGAACATTATCTTGAAGCAAAATCTGATTATATGGCTCCTCTCCTCACTGGCTCTGAGAACTACAACTGGTGAAAAATATGATGGATGTGTATGATAATCATACTTCGCCTAGTTTACCTTATGGATGTCTGTTGACTAAGGTGTTTGAATGGTATGGAGTTGATCCCAAGGAAGAGGATTGTGACATTGCTAAGGAATTTTTAGATTTAAAGAGTTTACAGCAGTCTCATTTAAGGGTTGAATCTGATGGCAAAGTTGCTCGTGTGGAAGCTCCTCCACCTCATACTCCTACTCCTCCACCTATTAATTCGGTTGTTGCTGAGCTCGATCATTCTGAGAATATTAAGGAAATCAAGGATGCTGTTAAGAAGATCAATGCTAGGTTAGATGGGATGGCTGAAGAATTGGTTTTTCTGCGTGATGTTTTTGCTGGTCCACTTACTCCTGCTTCAGCTCGTACTGGTGCTCATTCTGCTAATGTATCTGCTGCTCGAGAACTTCATGACCTTCCTAAAGTGGTTGTTGGGGATGTGCTCAAGGACACTGTTGTTGATCCAGATATGGATGCTTCTGAAGATTTTCATGTTGCTGCAATGTTTGATGATGCTAAAGAGGATGAAGATAATAATGAGTCTTAATTTTCTGCTTTTTAATGATTAAGGGGGAGAAAAATTTTAGGATTTGGGGGTTTGTTTTTATGATGTTAATGTTGCTGAACTTGTTTTAAGATCTATGTTTGTGTTTCAGAACTTGGTACTTGGTTATTTTGTGGAATTCTGAACTAGTTGTTTGCCAATGTGATGTTTATTTGATATTTGTTAAGTGTGTTACATTTATATTTATGTGATTGCTTTTATGGTGCATATTTATAGTAGGATTGCTAGATTTAGCGGGAGTTTTGTATTTCTCCTAAAATTGGTGTATAATCATCAAAAAGGGGGAGATTGAAACTCTCATGATTTTGATGATCATACATAATAAGCAAGCTAGATATGTGTACTGGACTAGTATTGTTTTGCAGGATTATTACTTATATCATTTCTTAGCAAAACAGGGTATCTCAACTAGCTGGCAGTACAAGATTTACTGTAACACCCCTAGATCGGGGGTCAACGATCCAGGTTGTTACGCCGATCCGGATTCCAATTTTATAATTACCATTCCTGATTATTCAACATTTTATCTAAACACTAATATTTTCCTTTGGCAATGACCCCTATATCAATAATATCCATCACAGGTTATAAGCTCAGAGTGAAAGCAAAACATTACTTAGAGTACCCGATTCAATCCAAAATATAAAGTTATTACAGACCCAAATGTTTTAATCTAAAAAGGGTTTAAAATCCACAAAAGCTGCTACCTGAGGTGACGGTAAATGTGGGATAGTTTTCTGGTTTTCAAAAGCTTACACAGGTCATACTTGTACACAAACCTAACTAGTCTGAGTTGATATCCTATCCTACTAAGTCCTCTCACCTGAGGCAGACGGGGTCCGAACCGTCTACGAAACTGCTGCGCGTTTCCCACGCGCTTTCTGGGGGTCTGATGTGTCCGAGCCATGCTTTCCTATTGTTGTTTGTGATATATATATATATATATAGAAAAAGCAAGTGTGAGCATAATTTCCCAGCAATGTAATAATAGTACTGCAAAGATATTGTTGTTCTATTTGAAAACTGAGTGGCACGATATAATATAATTCAGCTTTTAAAATAGCATTAACTTTCCCTGAGTCATTTTAAAACAGGAACGTTTGGATAAAAATCTTTTCTTGATAAGTTCAACACTGATAACACTATCGGTACTGGAGCACCTGGGCTTCCAGTACAGTGTAGCAGCATAATTCCAATTGGAAGAATGGGACTATTCCGGAGAACCCCGATACAAGGTGATCAGCCATCGTATCGAAAAAATAAAACATCGCTACTAGTAGACGGCAGACGAACCTACTATGGAGGTCGTGGCCCTGACCTCATTCGGGTCTTATGATGGACGGCTACCCGCATGCCCCTTACACATGTACATATACAACCGGATGGACTGCCTACTGCAAGCCCCTTACACCGAAACACCCTCCAGTCCCCAGAGTCGTTTTCAAACCAGCTTTGAAACCTTTTTAAATTACTTACTTCTGGAAGAAAATAAGGAAGTAAGTTCATCTCACGAGTTGATCATCGTTAACTGATCTTCTTTACTCAGGAAATTCTTTTCAAACTTTACTTGGGAGTTATTCGGAGTTTTCTTAAGGATTTTAAAACCTGACCCTCCTGGTAAGGCAGGGCTATTGTACAGATTATGCTATAGTTTGTAGCGATGGGAGAAAGCATTTTTAATCGCTCCCAAAACTTTGGGTTCCCAAGTTTTGATAAGTTCGCAGGCCATTGGGGTGGTATTTACGAAGTATATATGGTTATAAAAATATTTGAGAACCCCTGCTATTTTAAATATTTTTCTGAAAGCCAAAAAATATTTAAAATAATTTTTAAAGGCATTAAATAATTTTTAAATAGGCTAAATAGATTTTAAATAATTTTTAAATAATTTTCAGAATATTTAAATAATTTTTAAATAATATTAACTAATTATTAAATAATTAAAAAATAATAAAATAATAATCATTAATCAAAGAATTAAATGAATTAACTTTAAATGAATATTGAAATTAATAATCATTTATTTAATAAATATTCAAATAATATTTATTAAATAATTTCAAAAATAATTAATTCTGATATTTTGAAATTTAAATAGAATCATCGGAATCTTTTCGATTATTGAAAATATCAGTCTCCGGGGTTACCGGGTTTTACATAAAATACTCCGACTCCCGATTCATATCCGAAAGTACTTATAAGTCACTTGGGTGTATATATATATGCACGTAAACTTAATACAGTATCACAAGTACTTTGGGGAAAACCATGCATGCATTTGTAAACTTTCTCCCAAAATATGTATAAAACAGTACATGCTTTCATATCACAACAACAACAGTTTTTGAAATATACTTAAAGTTCGGTTTTGGAAAACTTGCCTGGCAGAGTCGGGGATGTGAAATCTCGAGTCCTAGGGTGACGATCTATAATGTACAAGGAAATGCTAGGGTTAGTTTCGTGAACGAATTATTTAACCGATGTTCACATAATTCAACTAACTTCCTTAAAGAACTCTTATTGTCCATGTAACCTATATACTATAGTGACGTTCCTTGTCTGAAATAAGGTTACCTGTTGTGGAATAAAAATTAGGTTACGAATATTGCGGCTAGGGTTTGTGCGTATTTAATGCAAAGGGGTTGGTTAGCTTCAAGCTTTAATGGCTGTTTCCGTGTTCGAGACTAATCGGTCCTCACAGAGTGCCTACGTATCTCGTATTGAGAATCAAGCCACAAACGTAGTTCTGAGAATGAGGGGTCAGGCCCTTAATATAGGCTGAGAAGCCTTAGAATTATAGTAGGATTCGGATACTTGGTGGGCAAGCCACCGCCTTGAGGAAGGTTCTAGACTCCTTCCTTGTAGGAGTCTGTTTCCTTATCGAATTGGGTGCCTTGGAGGCTAAGTCTGGTAGGAATAGTATCCTTATCTGATTCTTATTGCTGAGCTGTTCATATCCCTTAATATTAATTACGAAATTAATATTGAAAATATGGGTTTGGGCCCCACTAATGGCCCCCACGTTTGGACCATGTTGGGTCTAATTAATGCAACATTAAATGTGTCTTTAGGGCTTACTTTTAGCCCATATCATTTGCCCCCCAACTTCCAGGAAAACTGATCAGGTTTTCCTTGAAGTTATAACGGCCTTATTCGGGACTCGGGTCAGGGTCCATCATTATACACTAGTGTTTCACGAGTATTGTCTTGATGTAAAGCGTGGAGCGACCGACGCGTTTATGACAATGTTAAGCAAATGCTACTTGGCACTAATTAGCCTTAACAACGTTTAAACGATGTTAAACGGCATAAAACGGCACTAAACGGCGCTGATCGGCACTAATCGATGCTAATCGACACTAACCGGTGCAAATCAGCACTAATCGGTGCTAATCGACACTAACCGGTGCTAATCGGCACTAATCGGTGCTAATCGGCACAAATCGGTGCTAAATTGATTGGCCGAAAGGAGACCCGGAACAGCTGCAGCCACCCCCTGGTCAGCTGGTCGGTTGTCAGGAGGTCCTGGTCGGCTGCCAGGAGGTCCTGGTCGGCTGACAGGTGCACCTTGACAAGGGCTCCATGTTGACCAAAACGGCACTGAAAGGCATATGATGTAGCCTATTTGTATTTCGATGATTCAACTCAACTTAAACAAGAATGTAATAGTAAATAGTACGTATACTGTCACAAGGAATCTCAGATTGTATTAAATGTCAAGAGAAAGAAGACAAAGTCTATCTACCGTTTTGAGGTATACTACAGTTGAAGAAGTTCATTCAGTTGATTAAGCATCAGTGGAGTAATCAAGACAGTGGGTTCTATTTATAGTGACATGAGGTTCCTACAGTGACAGAATACAGATTATAAAGGTTTGAAAAAGAGTGAAGAAAAGGAAGACATGAACCAAATCATAGAGTCAAAAATAAAGAAAAGCCGTTGGAGTTAGTCGCTCATGAACCAGACCGTGCATCGAGCGTCAACAGAAATTCGGTGGTAATTCTTTATTACTTTCAGTGGTTCAAGCTATCAAGACTGGTATATGGAAGAAATCATTGTGCAAGCAACAGAGGTACTAAATTAATTAACCACAATGGTTTTGCAATCAAGACTGGCTAAGGAATAATCTTTGTGGAGGATCAAATTTATCAAGACATAGAAGACCACAAGGGTTATGCTGTCAAGGAGGCATATTAATTTTATCTTAATTAATTCATTCATTTGATTTATTTATTTGATAAATTAATTCTATCCGAATTAATTTATTCAATAAATTAATTAAAAGATTAATTAAGTTGGAATTAATATAATTATCAAACAAGGAGGTATATTAATTTTCTCTTAATTAATTAAGTCGTTTGATTTATTTATGTGATAAATTAATTCTATTCAAATTAATTTATTCTATAGATTAATTAAAAGATTAATTAAGTTGGAATTAATATAATTATCAAAAGACTTCATAATAATTCTTTTTTAATTAAATTAAATTAGTTGGCTAATTTATTTTGTAAATTAATTCAATCAGAATTAATTTATTCTTTAAATTAATCAATTAATTAATTAAATCAGAATTATTATAAGTGTTTAAAGACTTAAAACAAATTCTGCTCAGCGAATATGACTTACTGGAGGTCGGTATGACTTATCCTTAAGTCATACTGATTTAAGTCATTCTGATCTAAGTCATTCTGATCTAAGTCATTCTGATCTAAGTCATTCTGATTTAAGTCATTCTGATTTAAGTCATTCTGATCGAAGTCACACAGACCAGTTAAGTCATACCGAGCAGATTAAGTCTTACCGACTTGAAGATATTTCTGAAAAGTAAATTAAGTCATACCGACAAAGTGGTTTATGTCATACCCAAAGGCTGCTCAGAATTAAGTCATACCGACTGATTTATTAAGTCATACCGCCCAAGATTTAAGTCATACCGAAGGAAAATTATGTCTTGGAGCAAGTTTAAGTCATGCTGACAGGAGGTCCTGATCGCCTGCCAGGTGCTCCTGGTCGTCTGGGACCTTCCAAGGTTGTAGAAAACTTCGTGAGCTTCGCGTGGACTGTAAGATCGTCCAAATCTGATACCCGGAGCTCAAGATATGGCCCAAGCAGCCCTGATAGCAGGTTGGCAGCCAAGAGGTCGGCTGACAGGAGGTCCTGGTCGCCTGCCAGGTGCTCCTGGTCGTCTGGGACCTTCCAAGGTTGTAGAAAACTTTGTGAGCTTTGCGTGGACTGTAAGATCGTCCAAATCTGATACCCGGAGCTCAAGATATGGCCCAAACACCCTGACAGCAGGTTGGCAGCCAAGAGGTCGGCTGACAGGAGGTCCTGGTCGCCTGCCAGGTGGTCCTGGTCAGATGGGACCTTCCAAGGTTGTAGAAAACTTCGTGAGCTTCGCGTGGACTGTAAGATCGTCCAAATCTGATACCCGGAGCTCAAGATATGGCCCAAACAGCGTTGAAAGGTCAGGTACCGGTTTGCCAGGTGCTCCTGGTCGGCTGAGGCTGCCAAGAGGTTGGCCAGACCCCTTTTCGGGCAGCTGGTCGGCTGACAGGAGGTCCTGGTCTTATGCCAGGTGCTCCTGGTTGGCTGAGGCTGCCAAGAGGTCAGCCAGACCCCTCCTCGGGTAGCTGGTCGGCCAGACCCCTCCTCGGGCAGCTGGTCGGCTGCCAAGAGGTCCTGGTCTTTCCTCGGGTGCCTTGTCGTGCCTCTCGGAGCTTTTTCGCAATATCTGAATCCTCGTTCTTGAATCATGACCTTGATCGTTGGCTGTAGAATACCACCTTTCGTCGGTTGGAGCTTCCCTCGGAGCTCGGTCGGTCGTTGCTTGGTCCTTGAACCTCAATGTCAGTATATGATCGTCAATATTTGGACATCAACGTCAGTATTCAAACGTCGATATTTGGACCTCAATGTCTGTATTCAAACAGACATCCTTCTATTCAAATTGGCTTTCATACCTTTCGTGACCTTCTAGGCCTTAACTTGCTTGTTGACTCCTTGGTTTTAAACCTTGAATCCGTTTATGGTTGTCGGTTGTAACCAACCCTTCATTCTCATTCTAAGATATAGAACTTGTGATGAAGCTTTAGTTCTTGCCCCCCTTGCTACATATGGTGGAGGTCTTGCTTCTCGGTTGATCGTTCAAGAAGTTCCCTTGCCACTCAGTACTTGACTTCAAGTCTGGTGTGCCTTGGCTGGTTGTCAACCCTTTATCTTGATTCTAGGTTTCCAACCTTCTTCTTATGCTCACAGGACCTTGCTTGGGTTTGAATTTGATTGACGGCTCTTGATTCAAGTCCTTAACTCAAACGACAAACTTGATTGGAGGCAGACAGCCTTTTTGGCCATCAAGGCTAAAATTTTGTGTTGGGATTTGAGATTCAAGACTTTAAGTATGGAATGACAAAGGACCTCTTATCTTAAAACTCTCACTGACAGTTTCTGTGCCTTCAAGGCATTATCAGGGAGCCAACCAGTCCCAAGATGATCTTTAAGAGGGTCTATCCTTCAGCTTACATCAATTGGTGCTACCAATTTCGCATTGATAGTGGGGTCTTCAGGACCTGGAAGTAAAAACTCTCGGCATAATTCTCTATCTCAGAAGATGCAAACTTAGATTGGGCATTAGCCTTAATGTTCTCTTCTCTCGGAATGTGCTCCTCGTAGCACTCATCAAACTGAGTCATCACGGCCTTCACGACTCTCAAGTACTTTGCCATAGTTTCATCCTTGGCTTCAAATTCACCATTCATTTGCGAGACTACTAGTCTTGAATCCCCACATACTTTGAGATTCTTGACTCTCATAATTCTGGCCAAGCCCAATCCGGCTATCAAGGCTTCATAATCAGCTTCGTTGTTGATTGTTGGGAAATCCAACTTCAAGGCATACTCTGCTGTGAACCCATCGGGGCTTTGCAAGACTAAACCTGTACCACTAGATTTTGTTTTTGATGCTCCATCAAAATAGAGCAAATAGAGCACCCAATATTCCTTCTGATTAGGTACAAGCTCTTCATCTTTATTCTCTCTCCTAGGGGTGGTTACTATCTCCTGCCCCCCGACTTCTTGGTTGATAATAGTGCATTCAACCACGAAGTCAGCTAATGCCTGAGCCTTGATGGCTGTCCGAGGCTTATACGTGATGTCAAATTCTCCAAGTTCTATTGCCCACTTGATTAGCCTTCCACTGGCCTTCGGGCTGTGCAAAATATTTCCAACTGTTGGTCCGTCAGGACTTCAATCTTGTGTGATTGAAAGTATGGTCGCAGCTTCCTGGAAGCTGTTACCAATGCCAAAGCAAATTTCTCGATGGGAGAGTAATTCAACTCAGCTCCATGCAACACCTTGCTCACGTAGTAAATAGGTTTTATCGAACCTTATTCTCTTCTCGAATAAGGACAGCACCCAATGCTTGTTCAGATACCGCCAGGTATAGATAAAGAGTCTCCCCAAGACTAGGTTTGGCTAACAACGGGGCTTCAGTCATGTATTTCTTCCGCTATTCAAAGGCCTCTTGGCTTTCAGGTGTCCACTCAAAATTCTTCACCTTCATCAATGCTTGAAAGAAAGGCAAGCATTTGTCACCAAATTTGGAGATGAATCTCCCTAGGGTTGTAACTCTGCCCGTCAACTTCTGTACATCTCGTATAGAGTGGGGTGGTTCCATGACCAAGATCTCTTTGATCTTATCAGGGATTGATCTCAATGCCTCTTTTTGAAACCATCAGACCCAGAAACTTTTCCTGATCCAACGCCAAAAGCACACTTGGCCGGATTTAACATCATCTTGTGGTGCCTCAGCACTGCAAATGCCTCTCTGAGGTACTCAATGTGGTAAGCCGTGAATAGGCTCTTGACTAACATGTCATCAACATAGACCTCCATGGTTTTTCCAATTAGATGGGCAAATATCTTATTCACCAGTCGTTGGTATGTAGCTCCCGCATTCTTTAGACCAAAAGCCATAACAAGATAACAGAAAACACCAAAGTCAGTTATGAAAGATACCTTTGGGATGTCATCCTTGTACATCTTAATCTGATTATAGCCACTGAATCCATCCATGAAGCTCAGCAACTCATGTCCAGCTGTGGCATCTATCAACGTATCAATCCTTGGTAGAGGAAAACAATCCTTTGGGCATGCATCATTTAAATCAGTGAAGTCTATACACATCCTCCACTTTCCATTTGCTTTCTTGACCATCACAGGGTTAGCCAACCATTTGGGGAACTGAATCTCCAGCTTCTAAGAGCTTGTCAACCTCTTGCTTGATGGCATCTTGCCTTTCAGGAGCAAAATTTCTCTTCTTCAGCTTTATTGTCTTTCGCTCAGGATCAACATTCAACCTGTGAGTTATAAGTTGGGGATCAATCCCTGGCATATCGGCTGCTGTTCAAGCAAACACATCACTATTCTCTTGCGTAAATGCTATCAACTTGCCCTTTAAGGGTTCCTTCAGAGAAGCTCTTATGTAAGTAACTTTCTCAGGATCACTTGTCCGTCATGGCTTCAATGTTTGTCTTTTATCCCAGGTCTTTCAAGGACTTAAACTCTTATTTGGTTGTGTTGTAACCTAACTCTCGATCCTTCAGGGTTTTACTTATGCGTTTGTTTGTTTCCATTCGTGTATTCTTTTATTTTCGGTACTTGGTCATCTTTGACTTACACACATCAGGTGCTTGGCACATAAATAGAATCACACAATCAACGAATGGAAATCAAACTTGCATTAATAACTTGAAATGGGTTCAACCCTTACATAGAGTACTACTGTCCTATTCGGAGCAACATGCTCTGCAATGGTTTCAACGAACCTTATTTCTACTACTATTAGATAAATATGAAGCTAAGTCCTACTAGGATAACTTGAGCCCATCGGTGCTTTGCAAGACTAGGCCTGCACCACTTGATTTTGTTTTTGATGCTCCATCAAAATAGAGTGCCCACCATTCCTTCTGGTCTCATCATTCTTATTCTGAAGTTCACTTCCTACTTGGGGTACTACCTCCTGCCCCCCGACTTCTTGGTTGCCAATGGTACATTCAACCATGAAGTCAGTTAACGCCTTAGCCTCAATGGTTGTCCAAGGCTTCTGTGTGATGTCCTCTACTGGCCTTTCTTGGTGTTCCTTACCACTGTGGACATCTATGTCTTTAATCGGAAGGACCTGCCCCCCGACTCCATCAGGCCTTAACGAGGCTACATAACAGCTTCGTGCCATTATTTGATCACCTTTATGTTCTCCAACACCATTCCTGGTTGGGAACATGATCTTCATGTGATAGGTAGAGGCTACAGCCTTAAAAGCGTGGAGTCCAGTCCTTCCGAGGATGACATTGTAAGTAGAAGATGCTTTGATAACCAAAAAGTTCAGCATCTGAGTGGCTCTATCGGCTTCTGTCCGATGGTGGCGGGAAACTGAATAATTCCCTCAACTTTAGATTCTACTCCACTAAACCCGTATATAGGCGTGTTGGAGGGGGTCAGTTGAGAGTCGTTATACCCCATCTTCATAAATGCATCATGAAACAAGATATCCACGAAAGAGCCATTATCTATCAAGACTCGCTTCACCTCTGAGTTTCCAATCACAAGGGTTATGACCAGCGGGTCATCGTGGGGGAACTTCACCCCTTCAAGGTCTGAATCATCAAATCCGATTGTTACCTCGGTTCTTGCGCGCTTTGGTGCCTCTCCAACAATATGCATCACCTCTCGGGCATAAGCCTTCTGAGATTTCCTAGTTGTCCCGGCCGTAGTCGGGCCTCCTGAGATCATGTTGATTACTGGCCCTCGGGACTGTGGGTTGCGATCTTGATCGTCATCCCTTCTATTATAATCTCTTCTTTGATCACCACGATCTTCACCCTTAGTGAAGTGGCTCAGTTTTCCTCTATGGATCAAAAACTCGATCTCATCTTTGAGTTGCTTGCAGTCATCAGTGTCATGCCCTACATCCTTGTGGAATCTGCAATACTGATTCTTGTTTCTCTTTACGGGATCACCCCTAAGTGGCTTCGGCCATCGGAAATCCTTATCCTTCTCAATGTCCAACAAGATTCGACTCCTAGGAGTATTCAACCTTGCATACTCAGTGAACCTTGATCCTTGGCTCTTCCTAGGGGCAGAGTCGGAGTCCTCGCTAGTTCGGGGATACTTGTCCCTAGCATCATACTTCTGGTCATCATACTCCTGGTCTTGCTTTCGTTTCTTGGAGTTGCCGTTGCCTCCACCTACGGTGGCCTCTTTCTTTATGCTATCCTCAGCCGTGATATACTTGTCAGCCCTTTGTTGGAGCTCGGCCATGTTTTCAGGAGGATGCTTCGCCAACGACCTTTTGAAGAATAGATCAGTAGTTCCGTGTTCCAGGGCTACCATGGCCACCTTATTCTCCAAGTCAGTGATGTTTAACATCTCCTTAGTGAACCTCTTGAGGTAATCTCTCAGATTTTTGTTCTTCCCCTGTACCACATACATAAGGGATGCAGAACTTTTCTCATGAACTCTTTCGCTGATAAACTAACTAACAAAAGCAGCACTCAACTCCTTAAAAGAGCCAATTGAGTTCGCAGGCAGCCGGCTATACCATCTTTGAGCCATACCCGACAAGGTTTGAGGGAACGCCCTACACTTCAAGGCGACATTTGCAGGCTGTAGCAATAGTGCGTTCGAGAACGTCCTAATGTGGTTTGCGGGATCACCCGTTCCATCATAAGCCTTGATTCTCGGCATCTTAAACTTCTTTGAGATACGAGCATTCATCACCTCATCAGTAAATGGAGGTGTGGGATCATCAGGATCTCCTAGCTGCATCAACTCTTTGGGGTCACCCTTGGGGGCCTCTACCCTTGTAGTTCCACCTCTTGGGGCCTCAACCCTTCTCTGCCTCCTAGAAGGCCTTTCCAAATCAATAAAGGGAATCTCTCCTCCTGACCTCGGAGGGGGTCCATCATGGATTCGTCGAGTATGCCTTATAGGCTCCTTTTTTGGATGTCGCCTCCTCGAGTATTCCAAATGTTGTGGAATAAAAACTAGGTTACGAATATTGCGGCTAGGGTTTGTGCGTATTTAATGCAAAGGGGTTGGTGAGCTTCAAGCTTTAATGGTTGTTTCCATGTTCGAGACTAATCGGTCCTCACAGAGTACCTACGTATCTCGTATTGAGAATCAAGCCACAAACGTAGTTCTGAGAATGAGGGGTCAGGCCCTTTATATAGGCTGAGAAGCCTTAGAATTATGGTAGGATTTGGATACTTAGTGGGCAAGCCACCACCTTGAGGAAGGTTCTAGACTCCTTCCATGTAGGAGTCTGTTTCCTTATCGAATTGGGTGCCTTGGAGGCTAAGTCTGGTAGGAATAGTATCCTTATCTGATTCTTATTGCTGAGCCGTTCATATCCCTTAATATTAATTATGAAATTAATATTGAAAATATGGGTTTGGGCCCCACTAATGGCCCCCACGTTTGGACCATGTTGGGTTTAATTAATGCAACATTAAATGCAACATTACGTTTGGACCATGTTGGGTCTATATTATAGGAGTTTGTTTCTAAACGATTCTTCATCTAAACAAACTTCTTCTTCCTAGGTTTTCAAAACTGTAGAACGTTGTTGTGTTAACGTTCAATTCTTTTATTCTGTTTTTCTTTTCTAAACATTGAGATTTTGAACGTTAGATTTGAATTAACCTTTCAACAAAATCATGAGACTTGGTAGTCAAGACCGTTGTGTTGTTGTGTGTTTAATTCAGATTATTCGTTTACTATAAAAGACTTGTGAGTTTTCCTTTCAAAAGTTGTTGAACATCATTCGAAAAACACAAGTATTTTCATCATTCGAAAAGTTGTTGAGCTCTATATACTAATACGATTTAGATTTCTTATTAGAGTTCATAGTTTGGTTTGTAATTCTTTCTATCTTTGTATTGTTCAACTTGTAAGGTTGTTAGTTGTTGGATTGTTAAGCTTGTGAAGCAAGGGTTTGAGGGACATTAGGCTAGAGGAGTTTATACTTGGTTTAGTATAGTACTTAGAGAGCTGTGTTCAGGGAACAGGGTGTTTCAGCAAGCTGCAGTCAGTGACTGGGAGAATCAGGGAGATATATTATTGTATCGTGATAAGTGCATATTTTTTCATTTTTTTATTACATATTTATTGCTTGAACTCATATTTTAATAATTTATTTTGTTGCATTTCAGGAAATTCGTAAATAAATAAAGAAATGGCAAAATAAAGAAATAAAGAGCAAGGAAGGGAAAAAGAGGAAGAAAAAGGACTTAAATGAAAAGAGGAAAAAGAATTAGGAGCTTGGTGGAAAAGGAATCTTGGAGGACATGTGGAAGGTGGAGATCATCCTAACACATTACATAAGTGTATGGCCAAGATCAACTCTTCAAAGCTTAAAGGGGAAGGAAACAAATAGAAGGCTAGGATTTCACCACCACACACCACAAATGTATGGTGGGGATTTACCCAACACCCCCCTTAACCCTAATTCCTATCCTATAAATACCCCCTCACCCCCTTGTAATTATCAACTTAGATTTTAGGGTAGCTTTAATTTCTTGTATTTTTTTTAGTTTCAAATCTTGTAAACACTTTTATTTTTATGCAAATTTCATTTCCTTTAATTTCTTGTCTTGCTCTCTCGTTTATTTTACATAGATTTCGTTATTTTCGTAAATCCATTTAGTGGACAAAGTAGCGAAATGCTAACCACTATGGGTTGAAAATAACGATTTTTATTTTCTTGCTCGTAGTTATAATTTTAGTTTTAATTCGTAATTTTGCCCCTTTAAATTTCAATTTTATTGTGGGCCATTTTAATTCCAATTCTCGTTTTAGTTTAAATTTTTTTTTCCTAGTTTACCTCTTTATTTTCGTACTTAATTTTCAAATAAAAAAAACAAAAAAATAAGTTTCGTTAAAATTTCAATATTTAATTTCCTATTTTTTTATTTCGAAGCATAATTAATCTCCTCTATTTCTTCAGTTTCGTTCTAAATCTTGAAAACCCAAACCCAGCTTACTATTTTCTCTTTGTTCAATCTATACACACAAAAACATCAATCTCCCCCCTCTTCTTTTTTTTCTCTGCTAACACGAAATCCCCTTGTCCCTCTCTTTCTCTCAAACCCCAGCAGCGTTACTTCTTCTTATTCTTGTTCTGTTTTATTCGATTTACCCAGCCTCCTGTCCCTTTCTACTCACTGCAAACACCACACCCCATTCCCCTTTTCGTTTTTGTTTTTGTTTGTTTTCTTCAGCTCGCTCGAATTTGTTACTGAGTCAGCTGGGTTGCGTTTTAGATTATGGAACTTTGTGTTTCGAGTTTTACGTTCTGCGTTTATTGCGCTGAGGCTGTTCGTTGTGTTTTCGTGTTTGAGTTTATGTTAGTTTTGTGTTCTTCATTTTTTTTGCTAGTTGCCGAGTCGACTCGGTCATACCTCTTTTCTTCATTTTTACTTTTTTTTAGTCGAGCTGTAATTTTTGTTCGTTACAATTTTGTTTCATGGAATTCGTCGCGGTTTGTTCGAAATTTATCTGCTGTCAGTTGATGTTTTTAGCGATTCGCTATTGAATTATAATTACTGTTTTTGACTTGTTTCTAAGTCCGTTTTCTGCGTTGGTTATTGTTGCTGTGATTTTGGTCAGTTCGTAGTTTATTGTTTTTTGTTGAGTCCATTTTGATGAAATGCTGAGTTTCGTTCTTGTGTTCTTAGTCGAATCGCTGGTAGCCGAGTTGTTGTTTTGATTTAAGTTAGCGGCTGAGTTCGAGAGTTGATTTTTGCCGACTTGGCCCGCTGGTTTCTGAGTCGTGTTATGTGATTTGCTGAGTTTTGAGTCCAGGTTGTGCGTTACTGAGTTCTGTGTGTAGCTGTGGCCGAGTTGCCACTGAGTGATTTTATTTGTTTGAGTGTTCAGGATTTATTGATTGTAGTTTGCTTACGAGTTGGATTGCTAAGTCTGCGTTTTGTTCTTAAGTTGTGCGCTTGGTTTTATTGTTCGTCTACCTTAGTTTTCGTTTTGTTTAGCGGTGTTTAGTTTCGATTTGAATCGAATTTTCATGTGTTGATTCTGTTTTTGGCTAGTCGTATTTACAAAGCAATCATGATTTAAAATTTTCTGTAAATAATTTTAAAATTTAAAAAAAAAGAGTTTTAGATTAAATCTAGTTTTAATTTTGAGATCAATTTTAGAATATTTTAGAATTCTTCGAATAATTTAGAATTTAGATTTAAATTCGAATTTAGAATTTTTAAATTTATAGAATAATTCTAGAATAATTAAGTTTTAGAATAATTCAGTTTTATTCAGTTAAATAGTATTTCTTTTGGTAATTAAATAGTATAAAAAAATCCAAATTCTCAAAAAATCAAACTTGTTCTATTTTGATTAAATTAAAAATTAAGGATCGCGAAAATATTAGTCTCTGCGGAACGAATCTAAATTTACTAAAACGAGGTTTTGCACTTGCAATCAATAATTATTTTAAGCACAACATATCGCGTAATTGTAATCATTTGTGATCAATAATATATTCCTTTACCGAGTTGGTAGAGGACCAGGACGTAGACCATTAGGCTATAGGGGTCGAACCTGGCTAAAATTGCTGTGTGTGTTTTATTTTCTGTACTTTATCTTACTGCATTTCATAACTTAGCTAGCTGCTTATTTGTTAATTTGCTGCATCCAGTTAGCATCCAGAATAATTTTTCAGGCAGAATTTTATTTGATCATTGTTAGTCATAACACCTATTCACCCCTCCCCTCTAGGTGTTTATTTTCATTTGGTATCAGGGCTTTGGTGTACTAACACTTCTGTAACAGGAAAGTATCGATCAAAATGGCTGAACATTATCTTGAAGCAAAATCTGATTAAAGGGCTCCTCTCCTCACTAGCTCTGAGAACTACAACTGGTGAAAAATATGATGGTTGTGTATGATAATCATACTTCGCCTAGTTTACCTTATGGATGTCTGTTGACTAAGGTGTTTGAATGGTATGGAGTTGATCTCAAGGAAGAGGATTGTGACATTGCTAAGGAATTTTTAGATTTAAATAGTTTACAGCAGTCTCATTTAAGGGTTGAGTCTGATGGAAAAGTTGTTCGTGTGGAAGCTCCTCCACCTCATACTCCTACTCCTCCACCTGTTAATTCGGTTGTTGCTGAGCTCGATCATTCTGAGAATATTAGGGAAATCAAGGATGCTGTTAAGAAGATCAATGCTAGGTTAGATGGGATGGCTGAAGAATTGGATTTTCTGCGTGAATTTTTTGCTGGTCCACGTACTCCTGCTTCGGCTCGTATTGGTGCTCATTCGGTAATGTTTCTGCTGCTCGAGAACTTCATGACCTTGATAAAGTGGTTGTTGGGGATGTGCTAAAGGACACTGCTGTTGATCCAGATGTGGATTATTCTGAAGATTTCCTTGTTGCTGCAAGGTTTGATGATGCTAAAGAGGATGAAGATAATAATGAGTCCTAATTTTCTTCTTTTTAATGATTAAGGGGGAGAAAAATTTTAGGATTTGGGGGGTTTGTTTTTATGATGTTAATGTTGCTGAACTTTTTTTAAGATCTATGTTTGTGTTTTAGAACTTCGTACTTGGTTATTTTGTGGAATTCTGAACTAGTTGTTTGGCAATGTGATGTTTATTTGATATTTGTTAAGTGTGTTACATTTATATTTATTTGATTGATTTTATGGTGCATATTTATAGTACGATTGCTAGATTTAGGGGGAGTTTTGTATTTCTCCTAAAATTACTGTATAATCATCAAAAAGAGGGAGATTGAAACTCTCATGATTTTGATGATCATACATAGTAAGCATGCTGGATATGTGTACTGGACTAATATTGTTTTGCAGGATTATTACTTATATCATTTCTTAGCAAAACAGGATATCTCAGCTAGCTGGCAGTACAAGATTTACTATAATGCAGCAAGATGGCAGACAGAGTCCAGAATGACTGGGAGTCCGGGTTTTATGGAGTTTGATAGGATTAAACTTCTGTGAGGACTCTAATTTAAAAAACAGATAGTATATATATATATATGGGCTCAAAAATATTTTTAAACATCTTTATCTATATATATATATATATATATATATATATATATATATATATATATATATATATATATATATATATTTCAAAACCCTATATTATAGGAGTTTGTTTCTAAACGATTCTTCATCTAAACAAACTTCTTCTTCCTAGGTTTTCAAAACTGTAGAACATTGTTGTGTTAACGTTCATTCTTTTATTCTGTTTTTCTTTTCTAAACGTTGAGATTTTGAACGTTAGATTTGGATTAACCTTTCAACAAACTCGTGAGACTTGGTAGTCAAGACCGTTGTGTTGTTGTGTGCTTAATTCAGATTATTCGTTTACTATAAAAGACTTGTGAATTTTCCTTTCAAAAGTTGTTGAACATCATTCGAAAAACACAAGTATTTTCAACAAGCTGATTTGATATATCTTTGAACACTTGAGCTCTATATACTAATACCATTTAGATTTCTTATTAGAGCTCATAGTTTGATTTGTAATTCTTTCTATCTTTGTATTGTTCAACTTGTAAGGTTGTTAGTTGCTGGATTCTTAAGCTTGTGAAGCAAGGGTTCGAGGGACATTAGGCTAGAGGAGTTTATACTTGGTTTAGTATAGTACTTAGAGAGCTGTGTTCAGGGAACAAGGTGTTTCAGCAAGCTGCAGTCAGTGACTAGGAGAATCAGGGAGATATATTATTGTATCATGTAATTGTAATCATTTATGATCAATAATATATTCCTTTACTGAGTTGGTAGAGGACCAATAGACCATTAGGCTATAGGGGTCGAACCTAGCTAAAATTGTTCTGTGTGCTTTACTTTCGGTACTTTATCTTACTGCACTTCATAACTTAGCTAGCTGCTTATTTGTTAATTTACTGCATCTAGTTAGCTGTGATAAGTGGATTTTATATCCACTTGGAGCTTTCCATATCGGCCTAAATTGATTGACTAGGTCTCAAGTTTGTGGTAGTTTTGATGTGTTTTGTGTAGTTGTGCAGAATTGTTTCCATCAGTTAGGGTTGAAGATTTCCATTTATTTTAGGATTGTAATTTGAGCTTGGAATGAAGAATGGAAGCTTTACTTATGCTACCTTGTTGATTATAAGCCAAGGGAATTGAAGAACGGGAAGTGACAAAAGAATCGGAAGAGAAAACGGATGAGAAATGAGCAAATTGTGGAAAATTCGGATTTGCTGGTAGGTTGCGCAGTCTACACTGTTTTGGCCATATCTGGAGTTCTATAAGTCCGTTTGGGGCCCGTAAGCAGTCCACGTGAGGAGGAGAAGATTTTCTGCGAAAGTGAACAGTGACCGACAGCGCAGACTGCGCTGCTACTGCGCAGGGTGCGCTGCAACGCGCTGGAAAAAATCCTGAATTTCTCCTATTTCAATTTTAAGTTGTATTTTTGGACTTTTCTTGCTGGAAAAGACTTCTAGGGCCTATATAAACACATCCTACCATCATAAAACGACCAACACCCACCAATTCTCATCATAACATAGAGAGAGAGCCGAGAGACGGAGATTCAGAGTTGGAGAAGGATTCCTATGCTCGTGACAAGCAACGGAGATCTAGATCTACTTTTCGTTTTCTTCTCTTAGGCAAACTCTTGGATGTTTTTGGGATTTGTTTTCTAAACCTTATTATTCTAGTTTTATTAATATTCATAACTTGTTTTATTATCATGGTTTCACTCAATCCCATGATGACGAACAGTTCAATTAAGAACTAATCATTGTCATGGGATTCTAACGAATTTGACTATGTAGCTTAGTAGTTTGAATGCTTTAAAGATGTGTGTGTGGTGAAATCTTGATATCCTTGTATGGTTATGATTAACTGATAGATGCGTCGCGAACATCTAATTTGTTAATCTCTTGCGAAATGAGAGTGGATCTTGAGATTTAGAACTTGCCATGCTAGCATAGGATTATGTATGCTTTGCCATCATAATTTGTAGTGTAAGATGAGAATACTTATATTGCCCTATGTGATCAATATGGATAACTTGTGCTTAAACCGTTATGTTTTCAAATCTTATAGAGATATAGGGTCTAAACATAATTGGTGTCTACCCATCTTCTATCTATTTTGTGGATGTATGCGTAGTTTGGTGTTAGTATACCGAGAGGTAGCTTATACTTGTTTCGTGTTATTCGATCAGTTATCAAAAGCATCACATGCATTGATTAAAGGCATCAACTCTAAGTGAAGTAGTTAATGAAGTTAGGATCCCATGTTTAATCTCATATAAGTAATTCGTCTTTAATTCTCATTAGTTAAGTAATTCTTAGTGTGTTAATTTCCTTTTTAGTTAATTTTAGTTAATCAATCCCAATCTTGTTAATTGTCTTAGCAATGAGTAATAACCATACATTGTTGCATAGGTACATTGACTGAATTAAAACCTAAACCAGATCCCTGTGGGAACGAACTCGACTTATTCATATATTACTTATGACCACGTACGCTTGCGTGATATTAGTGTAAACAAATTTTTGGCGCCGCTGCCGGGGATCATCGATGTTTTACTTTTAGTTTATGTGCTTGTCACCAATGGTCGTTAGAGTTCATTGAATCGGATTGTTTCTTAAATAGTTGTTTAGTTCTATGTGTTTCAGGTAGCAATGGGAGAACCAGCTGCTATGGGAGAACCAGCAGCAGCAGCGAAAGCATTGATGTATTCTTCTCAACCAAAGATCAATGACGTCCAATTTAGCTTTGTCAGGCCAGCTATTGCGGCTAATACTTTCGAAATCAAGCCTAGCATAATTCAGATGGTGCAGAATTTGGTTCAGTTTGGGGGTGTTCCGATTGAAGATCCTAACATGCACATCCGGAATTTCATTGAGATCTGCGACACTTTCAAGATCAACGGGGTGTCGGAAGATGCTATCAAATTAAGACTTTTTCCATTCTCTTTGAGGGATAAAGCTAAGGGCTGGTTGCACTCTCTACCAGCAGGTTCTATTTTGACATGGGAGGATCTTGCTCAGAAATTTCTCACTAAATTTTTCCCCATGGCAAAGACCGTAGCAATCAGGAATGCTATAACTCAGTTTGCACAGCAGTCTGAAGAATCTTTGTGCGAGGTTTGGGAGCGATATAAGGAGATGCTAAGGAAGTGTCCACATCATGGGATGCCTGATTGGATGCTGATTAACTGCTTTTATAATGGCTTGGGTGCCCAGTCAAGACCCATGCTAGATGCAGCATCAGGTGGAGCTCTATGGACTAAGAGCTATGAGGAAGCTTATGAGTTGATTGAGATGATGGCTGCGAATGAATACCAGAATTCAATTCAGAGATTATCACAAGACAAAATAGCAGGAATTCTGGAAGTTAATACAGTCACAGCTCTAGTAGCTCAGCTAGAGGCACTTAATAAGAAATTGGATTCTATGTCAAAGCATGGGGTGCCTCAAGTTACTAGTGTTTGTGAGCTATGTGCAGGCGCACATGAGACGACTCAATGTGCCATATCTATTGAATCGGCGTAGTTTGTGAGCAATTTTCAGAGATCGCAGCAGCTAGCTCCCAACATCTATCATCCTAATTTCAGTTGGAGCAACGATCAAGGCTATCAGCAGTAGTATGCTCCAAGGCAACAATTCCAACCTTCGGGATTTCAGCAACAGTCTCATGAGAATGCTGGTCAATCTTCGAATGAAAAATCTAAAGTGGATGAATTGAGGTTGATGGTGAAAAGTCAGGCGGTATCTCTCAAGACATTGGAGAATCGGTTTGGACAAATTGCAAGTGCCTTACTCAACATGCCGCAGGGAGTTCTTCCTAGTGCCACAGAGGTAAATCCAGGAAAACAAGATGGCATGGAGCAGGTGAAAGCAGTTACTTTGAAATCTGGAATAGTCACGAACGATCAGAATTCAGCAATTGAGGATGAAGAAGAAATACATGATCAGGATCCTACAGAAAAAGAAGAAAATTCTGTTTTGTCAGAACCTATGGTGGATAGTGATGAGGAGGAAGAGTGTGAGTCACTAGGCTTGGCTGATCTCTGGGATTCTAAGGTGATGGTTGATGAGGTGGTTTCATGGTCAAATCTTGAGGACAGTGCAATTGAGTCTTTTCTTGAGGAAGATGTTTTGATTGAGGGTAATGAGGATCTTCATGAGTTGTATAGGAACTTTACTTCTGATGAGATGTTAGTGGAATTGAATGCTATTTGTTCTAAGCATGAAATTCAACTTGAGGAGAGTTCTTTTGATCCTAAGTCTGTTGATAAGACTTCTGTTGGTGAACCACCCACTTCCGTTCCTAATCCGTCCATTACTACTCTTGATCAGTCTTTGGTAGTTAATAATGAAACTCATCATGTTGAAGAAGTTTCCAAACTCGAGCTTAAACCACCAGATCACTTGAGGTATAAATATTTGGGTCAATCATCTACTTTGCCTATTATTATTGTTGCTAACTTGTCAGGTAGTGAAGAGAACATTGTTGCTGACACCTTTGAAGAGCAAAGAAGGCGGAAACTTGTCATCGAGGATGTAGCCCCGGAAAAGATAATTAAATGGCCATATAGAGATACGGTGTAGAAATTTTCAAGAGAAAAAAGCCATTGCCAGGTCTAGCTAAAGACTTTAAACAAAGGCGCTTCGTGGGAGGCAACCCACGTGTTTCGGTATTTTTAGGTATGTTTCCTTCTATCCCTTGTATTTACTTCCATTCAATGCGGACATTGAATCTTTTAAGTTTAGGGGTGGTTTGGGAGATAAGTAGTGTTATTTGTTGTATTATTATGTCATTGTATTCATATAGGAAATCATGATTTGCATAGTAGGTGTAATTCATTCATTTTTTGTTCGTATTATTTATGTTTGTTTCATATAGGACATTCTGTTATTTTATTTTTATACCATGTGAGTTCATTTTAGCTGCATTTTCATGGCATGCATAGTTCATGATCCCTTAGAATGAGCTAATTCTGATTGGTAGGTCGATGTCTTATTGAGTGTGGTATTGATGAATAGAGGGCTGATTTATAGTTCCTAGGAATTGACTTGCATGTTATGGAAAAAAAAAATTTACACAAGTCTCATTAGGTTGCTTTTTGGCTAGGTTGAAATTATGCTTGTTTGTTAGTTTTAAGATTTAATCACCTGATTATATTTAGAATTTTCGTTATTCCTTTGATAAAATTGGAGCACTAAAATCTAAGTTTGGGGGAAACTAGGGATTTCATGCTAGTTGTAAATATTTGTCAATAATGGCTAGGTGTCAAATGGCTAGTAGCCGGCTCATATTTATATGAGTAGTCTAGGGTTGGAATTGAGAATTCTCATTCCAGATTGCATTTATCAAAAAAAAAAGAGAAAAAAAAAGTTATATGAATTGTTTATATGCAAAATTAACCAGGGTGAGCTCTTTAATACTCGAGCAATTAAGTTTTAGGGGACTTTGTGTCTAGTGACCTAAGGCTTTTATAGTCTGGGATCCACTAACCCAACGCTCGCTACATGGGTATTATTGTATAAGCCTTTTGGGGTCTCATCCATTGCACGGTTAAATAAGCATGTGTTATTGTGTATAGTATTATGTGTTGTAGTTGTTAGTAATAAAGCATGAATTTCTGGCTAACTTAGATAAGGATAGAGGTGTTCCTAGGTTATGAAGTGTTTACCGTCTATTCTATTTATAAACCTGTGATTGTCTTGGTGAAGAGCATGTATGTTAATTAATCTAGTTTTAGGAGTATATCTGATGAGCACCGCACACATGCACGTTTCTCTTCATGTATTGCTAGTATACGGGGATTTAGTCGAGCTCTATTTGGATGTATTGCATTCTTTGAGATATTTGCTTGTTGGTTGGTTTTGGTGAATCTAGAGGGGATCTTTGCATTTTCATATTAGTTGCATTCATGCATTACATTGCATTGGATTTTGTGGGTACATTCACTATAGGCCCTCACGAGACCTTACTCGTCCACTAGGGCTGCCTAGGGGTTTAAAGGGCTTGTTGCATATGCCAAATGCAACCGTGATCACCTACGGAAGTGGTACTAATTAGGTAGTGTTAGTTGTTTATGCTTGAGGACAAGCATCGGTTTAAGTTTGGGGGTGTGATAAGTGGATTTCATATCCACTTAGAGCGTTCCATATCGGCTTAAATTGATTGACTTGGTCTCAAGTTTGTGGTAGTTTTGATGTGTTTTTTGTAATTGTGCAGGATTGTTTCCATTGGTTAGGGTTGAAGATTTCCATTGATTTTGGGATTGTAATTTGAGCTTGGACTGAAGAATGGAAGCTTTACTTATGCTACCTTGTTGATTATAAGCCAAGGGAATTGAAGAACGGGAAGTGACAAAAGAATCGGAAGAGAAAACGGATGAGAAATGAGCAAATTGTGGAAAATTCGGATTTGCTGGTAGGTTGCGCAGTCTACACTGTTTTGGCCATATCTGGAGTTCTATAAGTCCGTTTGGGGCCCATAAGCATTCGACGCGATGAGGAGAAGATTTTCTGCAAAAGTGAACAGTGACCAACAGCGTAGACTGCGCTGCTACTGCGCAGGGTGCGCTGCAACACGCTGGAAAAAATCCTGAATTTCTCCTATTTCGATTTTAAGTTGTATTTTTGGACTTTTCTTGCTGGAAAAGACTTCTAGGGCCTATATAAACACATCCTACCATCATAAAACGACCAACACCCACCAATTCTCATCATAACATAGAGAGAGAGCCGAGAGACGGAGATTCAGAGTTGGAGAAGGATTCCTATGCTCGTGACAAGCAACGGAGATCTAGATCTACTTTTCGTTTTCTTCTCTTAGGCAAACTCTTGGATGTTTTTGGGATTTGTTTTCTAAACCTTATTATTCTAGTTTTATTAATATTCATATCTTGTTTTATTATCATGGTTTCACTCGATCCCATGATGACGAACGGTTCAATTAAGAACTAATCATTGTCATGGGATTCTAACGGATTTGATTATGTAGCTTAGTAGTTTGAATGCTTTAAAGATGTGTGTGTGTGGTGAATTCTTGATATCCTTGTATGGTTATGCTTAATTGATAGATGCGTCGTGAACATCTAATTTGTTAATCTCTTTCGAAACGAGAGTGGATCTTGAGATTTAGAACTTGCCATGCTAGCATAGGATTATGTATGCTTTGCCATCATAATTTGTAGTGTAAGATGAGAATACTTATATTGCCCTATGTGATCAATATGGATAACTTGTGCTTAAACCGTTATATTTTCAAATCTTATAGAGATATAGGGTCTAAACATAATTGGTGTCTACCCATCTTCTATCTATTTTGTGGATGTATGCGTAGTTTGGTGTTAGTATACCGAGAGATAGCTTATACTTGTTTCATATTATTCGATCAGTTATCAAAACCATCACATGCATTGATTAAAGGCATCAACTCTAAGCGAAGTAGTTAATGAAGTTAGGATCCCATGTTTATTCTCATATAAGTAATTCGTCTTTAATTCTCATTAGTTAAGTAATTCTTAGTGTGTTAATTTCCTTTTTAGTTAATTTTAGTTAATCAATCCCAATCTTGTTAATTGTCTTAGCAGTGAGTAATAACCATACATTGTTGCATAGTGTGACGCCCCTAGATCCGGGGTCAAGGATCCAGGTCATCACGGTCCAATTTCCATTCAATATCAATATCGCTTGAGTTTTTTTTTTATATTTAATAATTAAGAAATTGACCCCACACTAATACACACACACACACCAGTCATATGCTCATAGAACAACATTCACAATATTAAAAGTTTAAAGTTAATAGTTATTACAAGCCCAGAATTTTGCTAAGTACATTGTTGAACAAAGCTTCTACAGGAAGCATTTCAACAACCAAAGTTTATTACAACTTACACACTTAATTTACATAAGTATACTAAGCCCCTTTCGCTTGTCACTACCTCGGGGATAGGCGCCAACACTCGCTCAAAAGGTCGCCTTTCCCTTACCCTCTTGCGGGGTGTGGTACGTAGTATCGGCATGGGACCTAGCTGTTATATACATAAATAGCAAGAGTGAGCTATAATAGCTCAGCAAGATAATACTGTAACTAAAATTTAAAATGTGAACAGGTATACATACATGTATATGCATATATAATAGCAGGAAACAATTAAAATTTTTAAGGAAGAATAAAGCTCTTATTTAATAATACATCATCCACTTACTATTATAAGAAAGAAATCTAAAATAATATAATATCAGTTTTTCTTCATTTGTAACCATAATTCCATCATCTCATATCATTATTCTGTTTTCAGTATAGAAATCTGAAGACCATTGTCTACACTTTCTTTTCAAAACATTGGGGATATCTGCTGTCGCCTGATACGTTAGGACGATGATCAGTCGCCTAATCGTACCTGCTCTCTTTTTACTACCGGTAGAGGGAATGAAGATCATCCCTGGAGGAAGGCCACCTGCTAACATCCTCCCTTGGCATCTTCGTGCCGTAATAAAAATAATAAATGCAGGACTGTGTCGCACACAGCCCTGACACAGCCACTTACGCAAGTCTGTTGCAATCCCCCTTTTTATCACATCATTATTCCCTTTTCAAAATATCATTCCACATCTCCATTTTCTCGCTTTCATTTCCACATATCATTCTCTCATATCATTTCCATTCTCGCACATTACTTCTATAAAATATATATATATATATATATCATAATGCTTTGATTATGATCCAGACATCTCCTTCATATTCAGGAATCAAATATACTTTTATGTTCACAAAATATTCCGTCTATTTTAAGAGTAATGCATGATAATCAAATAATGTTTATTAAACCGCTGATACTCAAAAAGAATATTTTTAATATAGTATTATAAACCATATAACCCTAGATAACAACTAATACCATACTTTTATTTACTTTAGATAACAACTGATATCATTCTCTTTCACCTCTCTTTACCATAAAGCATATTCGCTCCATTCATAATCATATCCACATTCATATTTCGTAATTTATATCCATTTCTCTTTAATTCCAATATCAGGGAAATAATTCTTAGCAATATAGCCAACATAGAATAACATATATATTCCATGAAATCATTTACTTTGAAATAAAATAGTTTTCCAAGGTAAGGATAGAAGAAATCTTGCCTCAGTTTCGGGATCCTGACAGTATGGCTCGTTCCTCTTCCGGAGTTTCTATAAACACAAAAGGACAGTCGTTAGAATACCACTTCTCTTACTCACTACACTCTTGTATAACATTACCTTTGAAACTTTAATATATGTTTAACGTATTACTATTACCCCAAAGGTTCAAGAACTTAGCCATTTAAAACCTTAATCGAAGTTTCAGGGGTTTTTACCATTTCCCCTAACGATCACACTTAACTGTAAAAATTCTCAGAAAATATGGATTTCGAATTTTACCACAAGGTCAACTAATAACCACTCTTTGACTACCTTACTACACTATCCCAAAGTTTCATAATTTTTAAAAATGTTTAAGTATGGTAGTCATTGCCTCAAAGTTGACACAACTACGTTTTCTCGGTTTCTGAACCGCTTTCACTAAAACTGACTTTTCTCCTAAACCGTACGTCAGATTTTAACGTACCTTATATCAAAACGATCTATGAACTAAGCTCTATCATTACATGGTCAATTGGTAACCTAGGAAGTAGGGAACCGTACGGATACAGGGGTCACAAAACAGGGCAGATTTCTTCCTAACGAAAATCGGGCATTATAACGGCTATATTTTCATACTTTCCATAATCCAACTCCTCCAAATCAATTATCAAACACAATAATCATCACCTACACCATGTGGTCTTCATTACCAGCCATGGTTACAAGTCCACAACACACAATTTCCACATCAAAACAAACCATTTATAACACATACTCATTAGAAACTAAACATTAACATCACTTAACTACTAACCAACTTAATTTCCACCATAAATACAAAGAGGGCAAGAGTAGTTATACCTTCTTGAAGCTCTAACAACACTTAACAAGCCTTGGGTAATCCTTAACAACCTTACAATAGCTTGAATCAACTAAAGGAAACCATAAAAACAAGTTAACACTTAGAAAACACTATTCATCATCTTTTCTAGTAACTTGAATGATCTAATTACCTTACTAAATGATGTTGGTTTGCTATGAAACTTTGTATATGATCCTTCCTAACCTCCAAGAAGCTCCATGATTTTTCCCTTGAATTGTTATTGAAGAGAGCTAGGGTTTTGAAATTTTTTTTTTCTTTTTCTCCTTTGTTCCTCTTTTTGGCCGAATGTAGTAGAATGGATGGGGGAGAGAGATTTTTGTGTTTACTTGCTCTTATCTTGGCTAAATCTTGATTAGTCTAGTGTCTTGTGGAAGCTTGGGAGATATTTGTGATTAAAAACCATGCTAAAGTACTAATTTACCCTTAAAACTAGTTAGTGGAAAATGATGTCATTAGTGATGTCATTAGGATGATCTAATATTCTCATTTCCTTATTTTCTAATTATTATGCTACTAATCTTGGATAATCATAATGTGGTATGCATCCTTGTTAGATTACTAATCTTGGTTGCTTGGTTTCCATACTCGTATAATCGTGGTTCGTTTCGAGTATACCTCATTATCTCAGTGGTTTTCGAAATCATTTACAAATCCAATTTCCTTTGGTATTCTCTTAACTTAATAATCCCTTGGTTTAATCTAAATTCACTAATCCCTCAATATATAATTCTTATAGGGTTTCTATGCTCCCTAATATCAAAAAGAAGCTTATTCGAAATCAAAATCCTAAAAATCCATACTCTGGAATTTCTGGAATCTATCGTTATTTCGAGTCACTTATTTTCAATGTACAACACTAATATGGTTTCTGTTTATTCATTTTCCATCTCCAATATAGAGTACCTACATACCATTTCCCTAAATCCTCAAATTTTACTATTCATGTGATCACTGTAGCATTGCTAAAGTTAGGGTTATTACAGTCTTCCCCCCTTAAAAGGATTCCGTCCCGGAATCATGTTGGAAATGTCCATAGGTATCTTTTTCATTCACACCTTCTAACTTCCACCCTATTTCCTCTATCCTTTTCCTTTCATAATATCCCTATCTTGTTTGCGCAGAAATACACCAACATAACTTCCTTGTCATTCATCAACATGCCATTTAGTTTATCAATAGCAGTACTTTTACTGTCTTTTCCTCACAAATTCCATCATGTTTCCAGTTATGCCATGTTATTTCGTCTCTCCTTCCACTTCCGACGAAGATATCCGCCACCACATTGGCCTTTTCTGAATGGTAGCGTATCTCACTTATGGTTTGACCATCTTCTGATCTCTATCATGACATAAATATTAACACCTCAATATTCCTATATCTCATCTCTGTAAAATTTTCCAGAAAATAAGCTCTAATAATATTCCTTAAAACAATTGTAGAAAATACTACCTATAATATATATTTCCTGTTCGTCTCAACGAGCTTGTGTTTTCCCAAAACACTCCTACTTTTCTTTTCATAACGTTTCCTAGCCCTTAACAGATACTGATTTTCCTTATCTATATTATTAACTTATTTATTCCATTAATTGATTAAGTCGATCCTTAACCAAAGACTTACACACAAAATTTAAATCGAAAAAAAACAAGTACCTGTATCCGCATCTGGTTTCGTCAACGCTTCCCCTAAGGTCATGTTGTACACTCTAGCAGTAGGCCTATTTGAAGTAGTCACACTCTGTCCTTGCGCGTATGACCCACCGGAACGGCAATCTCTAGCAATGTGTCCTAATTTCCCACACTGGTAACACTTAACATCTCTTTTAGGGTTTGTATCAGTTGATGGGCACTGGTTAAGGTAGTGTCCTTTTTGTCCACACTTAAAACAAGTTACTCCCAGCACCCTACAGACTCCTATATGCTTTTTACCACACGTCTCACAATCTGGTAATGGTGGTCGTGATTGATTGGACTGAAATGTTCCTGAAGATTTACCACCCTGATTTACCGTCTCACTAGTAGTCTTGTTACCCCCCGACTTTCCCACAAATTGAGATTTTTGTCCTCTACCTCCTTTGTTAAAGTAGCTTCCCTCACTTAAACCTCCTTTTGGGCCCTCAAATCTTCTTTTCTTATTCTCTCGACCTATTTGAGCCTGATCACTCTCGGCCTCTATAATTGATGCCTTTTGAACCACTGCAGCATAATCAGTCAACTCAAATGGGGCCACTCTCGTTCGTAACCAGGGTTTCAATCCTTGTTGAAACCTTTTCGCTCGTTGTTCTTCAGTACGCACAAACTCGGGAACAAACCTAGACAGTTCTGTAAATTTAGTTTCATACTCTGCCACTGTTAGTGTGACACCCCTCCAAATCCGGGGTCCAGATCCGGGGGTCACCAACCAAACACAACCAAAAATATCAGAATACACAACTGACCCCGCGCACCAAAGATCGCAAAACAGGTTATTGTATGAATACAAGCAGACATATTCCAGAATAAACTAGTCACTTATTACAAACCACCAAATCAAGTCAACTTAAATCCAGTCTAATTCGATTTTATTATTACATCCCATTTTATTTAAAATTCTATCTAGCGCCAACTGAAACGTACAAGTACCTGCACAGCCTGAGGTGCGGATACTGTAACACCCCCAGATCCGGGGTCCGGGATCCGGTGGTTACGGTTTCCAATTCTGTCCACAACAATTGAACTTTCCTTAATCATAAAATAAATTACGTCTCTATAACCCAACACAACAATATAAAACACACCCGTTATAGTCCCAGAGATGAAATCAGAGTAACAATCAAATTTTTATTAATCACATTATGAGTTCTTACAATCCAAAAGAATTTCAATAAAAATACATACTCTTTGCCATCCATTTACATAAGTCATACTAGACCATATTCTTAGTACTGAAAGAATAAATATACCCTACCAATAGCTTCTTCTTCAGCTCTGGTAGTCTCATCGTCCTCGCCCGCGTCGAGTGCGCCTTATGCGAGTCATCTGGTCTAGCTGTTGTTGTGATATAATAATAAAGCAAGGGTGAGCAATAGCCCACCAACAATAATATATAACTGAACGATAATGTATAACAGTTCAAAAGTATCTTTCAAACCATATGCCATGCATTTACGGAAATGATGCCAGTATAATATGAACGATGAAGTTACAAGGTAACTTAAAGTATTTGTTTGTAGAAATATCTGCTACATTAAAGTAAGCGAGATATTCTTATTGTTATTAAGAAGAGGAACTTGCAAGAAAAGGTTGCAATTCCAGTTATGACCCTTTTCCAACTCTGCCAACAGTAATCATGTTGCAGGAAATAAATAAATTTGGATGATGAACCAATGATGGAGTATTCACCGCGCCCGCTGTTCCAATCTTGATGATCAGTCGAGATCGTACAGCTCAATTTAGATTTACTACCGGTAGAAGGAAGAACTGACGGCTTTACTTGTATACCGCCTTACTAGCTCTCCCCGGCCAACGGTTGGGCCAAAGGGGATGGACCGGCGCTACTCGGCCTCTTACACGACTCCTAGTTCAAATAGAATTCATGATTCTGAATGTAACGTTCGTCCCCCTTTCCCCAAGTATAATACTTGTTGATAAGACTCCACAAAGTAGTCGTATCTAGTTGGAAAGGAAAATTTACCAATAACTCCCAAGCTATTACTTGGTAACGGATATCAACTTGTTCCAGTAATCTTACCCCTCGAAAGATGAGAAGGTAAGCAACGACTTAATAAGTCAACAGCACCCGAGTTGCGGGTGAAGGGAATACTTTATGACCGGGAAGTCGACAAGATAAATAACATTTTCCAAATAAGGTTCCCTTATTATTAAGGAGATAGACTCAAAGAAGAATGATGTCTGAGAACCTTTCTTGATATAAGATTAATAATAATATGACTCCGAGATATTTTCTGTAATAATCGAAGAAGATAAACCTTATCGAGATTATTCTAAGTATGGAATAAATATTCAGAGAATATTTAATGAGTTAAAATATTTAAAGAATATTTGGGAATATGAAAGAATATCTTTAATCAGAGTATTTCTCAAAATAATCCCTGAAGAAATATCAGGAGGATATTTATTGAATAAATAAATATTTAAATGAATATTCAAAACAATATTCATTAATTAATAAGACCTGAAAAGAAGATTTAAGGTAATATTCATAATTAATTAGGAATTTAAATGAATATTCAAAAGTAATATTCATTTAATGAATAATATCCTAAATGAATATCAAGTAATATTCATTTAGTAATCCAAGCCTTAAGGAATATTCGAGATAATATTCGATAATTAAATCAAGCTTCAGATGAATATTAAAATAATATTCATCAAGTATTTAATATCTTAAATGAATATTCAAAAGTAATATTTATTTAATAAAATAATATTCTAAAAGAATATCCAAATAATATTCATTTAATAGTCTCATCTTTAGAAGAATATTCGAAATAATAGTCGATAATCAATTCGACTCTGAATGAATATTGAGAAATATTATTCGTTGAATAGTTACGTTCAAATAATTATTTGAAGCAAGGATCGATAAAATAATTAGTCTCGAACGAATATTCAAATAATATTCGTCGCCCAAATAATAGAAAATATTTACTTAAATATTTTCCTCCGAGGTAATCTCGATATATCAAGAAATATTGACTCCCGGTCTATATTCGATGAATAAGATATATGCGCCCTTCTCTGAGGGTCTTACAATAACCGGCTTATAACTGATGTATAACTATCTAGCTTATAAGCCAACAATAACATTCAGGGAACAAGTATATCAATTCAACTTGAAAGTAGGCATGCATGCAATGGCATATGTATATCAGCAATCATATATATATATATATTTATTCAATCACAACAACAGCCTAAAAGAAGGGAATTGAAACTTGCCTGGTAGTCGAGTACGGTAAGGGGTAGTGGTAGCGGGTCCCGGTTCAGCTTGGTGATCTATAAATAGCCAAGGCATTCGGGATTAATCACTTAACATATTAAAAGTTAAGTTATACTTAATTCGAAACACGTTCTCGAGTTATCTCGTTATACCCCTTTTAGTGGATTACTTTTATCACTGATCCGACCCGACATTCGTTCGTTAATACGACATGTCATTGTACTTATACTTGGGACATACTTAAGTCATATGAGTTCTAAGGTCGATCGTTACGAACCAATACTATACTCCGAGTTTTATCGCCCGTTTTCTAAGTGTTTTACCGAAGTTATAAAAGAGTCGTCTTTTAGGGGTTCGTTCGCGTTTAACCTCGACTCGAACATTTTTAATAAATCGAAAAATGATCCTTTTGACATACGGTTTTCTTTCACACCTTCCTTTTTACCTCTAGTATTTATTTACCAAGATTCGCCATGACGTTACATAGTTTACGAGGGTTCAATTACAGTTACGAACTTTCGTTTACGGATTCGAACTACTTTTAATAATTTGGTCGTAAATCCTAAACCGTAAGTCCGTTTCACGTGATCTTTATATCAAAACGAAGCTTAGAACAATACCTATCCTATCATGGCAGATAAGGCCTCTGGACAGTAGGGGTTCGACATGGAAAATGGCATACAAAACATGGTATTGCAAAATCGGGCATTATAACGGCTGTAAATCGAATATCTACCAATTTCGAATCTTCCCATAAACATAGTATCCAACCCAAAGAACATATACATGACTTATATACATGAACTGAGGCCAAGCAATGCCTTTCTGTTCATCTAGCTATTTACATCATTAATCCAAAATCCATACATAATCATGCTTATAATCTTAACATAACCATAACTAAGTTATAACTATCATAAACATGCTTAAATCTCAAACAAGGGTTAGGGTTTCAAGAGCTTTATACCTTCCTTGGAGTGTGTAAAGACCTTGCTAAGCTTTGCATAGTCCTTTTATACCCATAACCAAGCTTAGATCATCCTAGAAATCAAGAAAATCAAGAGTTGTTCTTGAAAATCACTATTCACCCTAGTCTTTGATGATTTCTTTGAAAATGGAAACAAGAGAGTTTGGCTTTGAAATTTTTAGGGGATCACTTTTAGGAAATGTAAGACTCACCATAATTTTTACAAGATCAAGAGATGGTGGGAAGAGGGGTTTTGATTTTGGAATTAAGAGCATAAGCCGAATGGTATTTTTCAAGAGAATGGTGGAGTTGTTTTGTGTTTTTGCTTGGCTAACCTCTTGCTCCCATCTTGAATTATTGAGATATTATCTCATAAAGTAGCTTTATTAAAGCTAGTATGTCATGCATGAGGTAATTTCAAGAGACAAGTGTTGGTTTTTAGTGGATGGATGATGGAATGAACTAAGTACTTGGTTTTGATTCTAAGTGTGCTAGTTGCTTAAGTAACTACTTGGTTGCTAGATATTTTCTACTATCACATGCATGCATCTTGATTCCCGGCTTGTTTCTGTGTCTGGTTATTGCCCGTTTCGATTGATCGTTCGTGAGAATATTTCACGGATTTCTAATTAGGGTTTACCGGGAATCCTTTTTAATATTAATACTTTCATTCTCCATCTTTCATTCTAACTTTCCAATTTATATTCCTTAAATCCATTCGTTAAATACTTAAGGCTATCAGTGTCCAGGGAACTCTCGGAGAAAATAAAAGTGCGGTTTTTCAGAATCCGACAGCTTTTACATACACTTATTTTCCCCCTGGATCACTAATACGAACTCGGAAATCCGTTCCGAATACTTCTATATAGTGTCGTCTCATATTATTATATACTCCCACCATAACACTATTCATTCTGTATTCTTTACTTGTTCTCTTAGGGTTGTATAATTGTCCGTATTCTCTTTCGATCGTTCCTTAACCTTTTTACGGAACTACTGGATTAATCATTACCGATCTGGATGACATGAGAATATTCTCCTGCTTGAGATTGCCATATCTTATTCCCTTAGAAAATAGATTATTCTTACCTATGTTGTTACCCTTTAGCATTCTTCAAGACATAGAAATAATAAAGTCGAATTCCATTCATTCTTTCCAAATATCAATTATTACATTGTAGCCATAACCACTCCTCAGTGGTTTCCTACCTTCATTCTTAAATCAATATAATAACATCCCAAAATATCAAATCCTCAAAGTTAATATCTCAATTCTTGGATTATAATAATATTTAATCCACTGTCCGGTCAAATATTATACCGAAAAGAATTTGGAATTTCTGAATTCCGATCGTCTCTGCATTCACTTATTTCCTCCGCGTATTACTAATATGACTTCGAAACATCCATATCACGTCCCGTACATAGGGTGGAGTGAAAAGTTTTCCAACTTACAAAATCACTATTCATCCACCAAATTACTATGCACGTACAGGAAACACTATGCACGTACGGGAAATACTATGCACGTACTCATTTCCCTTCAAGGATCCATTAGCTCCTTTCTGGATGGTAGATTATTCTTATCTAGGTCCTCAACCATCGAATTACTCTATTCTGACAATATACCAATGCATCAGGATCATTGTCCAAAGCAATGTCCATTCATTACAATCATTGTTCTTTGAAACCACCATTCATTAGAGCTGGTGATCTTGTTGTCGGAATCATTGTTTCTCATTTTATCATTACTTAATAAAAAGTTTTAATTATATCCAAAATTTGGGGTTCTTACAGATACCCGACCACTCTGACTCCCTCTAATATTGTCTGGACTGCTGATCGGAACCATACTTCCCGTCTGGAAAGGTTTAGTGAAAGCAAGAGTGAGCCAAAGAAAAGCCCAGCAAGTATATATATAAACAGTTTCAAAATAAAACCAGAACAAATGCTGCATAATATCGACTGAAAAGTAAAACAGTTTAGAAAGCATACTGAATCAACAACTGAATTATAATTCGATCATAACTGAAATCATTCGACAGGACATAGAACTGAATCATTTGTCAACTCACAATATATAATAGCCATTCGGGCGATATGGATTGGATATACATAACTGAAACACCATTGCCCCCTGATCAGGTTCAAAAGCAATGGGACCCTTTATACTCCACTGGTACAGCTATACCCGTGTGTATAATCCGGATTTCATGAGGGTACCAAAATAGGCAAGTAATGTTATCCTATAGGAAGATGGAATGGTTACCATATCCTCCTTAAATATTGCTGGACCATGACAGCTATCATGGCCTCCTACGCTTTATCATTTTCCAAATCCAATAGAGCAATTTCCGAATTCAACAGGAAATGCTTAGTTTCACATACAGTTCACATCCCTATTATTTACTACGATAATAAGGATACGAAGAGTTTATCTTAAACAATTCCCCACATCAAGGGTACCAATATCAAACAACCGTGTTCGCACAAAATATTTAAGAATCACAAATAGCTCTGAACAATAGCTATTCGTCATGATATGAATCAATGAAACATAAAATAAAAGTGTTTAAGATGATCAAGGGAGAAAATACTTGCCTGGATATACTGCTGGTAATTTATGCTGTCTGGCTAGGGTTTTCTCACTTCTAGGAATACTGCAGGTAACTCTGCCCACTAGCTAAGGTTTCTCCCACTTCTACAATAAAACATGCTATTTCAAATATCTGGCTAGGTACAAGGTCAATTACAGATCAAACCTCGTTTCTAGGGTCTACCCGTACGTTGTATGGCTACCGACTAAATATTTTAATCAAATAATAACATGTACAGAGTAATCAAACACGTAATTCACATAGCAGATATGACTCACCATATAAAAGAACACTCAAGGTATTTTTAGAACCTTTATAAACATTTTTGAACATTTTTCGGAATTTTAAAGAATTTAAATTACCTTTTTTGGATTAAAAAGGATAATTTAAAACCCTACAAATAATTATTGGGTCATTGAAATATTTTTCTAATTACCTAATCTGGTTTTAGAATCAATTTTAAAATTTTAAAATTATTTTTACCCTCCCCGGATTATTTTTAGAATTTTAGAACTATTTTATTTCATTTTATACAAATAAGGAAATAAATATTAAAGGTAAAATAATATTTATAAAATAAATAAATTATTTTATTTTTCAAAATAATTAAATTTGATTATTTTTCATCATATTTAAATAATATTTAATTAATTAAATTAATTGATTATTATTAATTAACCAATCAATTTAAATTAATTAAAATATTAGCTAAATAGATTTAAAATAATCAAATAAAATAAATTTCGAATTAAAAATAATTTATTAAAATTTTAAAATTATTTTTCGAAATTAAAAATAATTTTTTGAAATTTAAAAATGATTTTTCGAATTTTTAAAAGTATTTTTCGAATTTCTGAAAATAAAATTCGAATTTATAATTAATTTTGAAAATAATTTTTCAGAATCAGTTTTTAGAAAAGGTTTTTAGGTTTTCGAAGATTAAACTGGTACTATTCATCACCACCTACGTTGTTCTTCGTATAAATGCTCGAAGAACAACCGTCGCCGTTAATGGCGGATTTCCAGAATCCGGCGACCGGAAAATTTTCCGACGAGCCACAAAAACGTACCGTTTGGTACGTTTTACATACCAAAATCGTTCCAAATCGTGTCCTAAACACGATGGTACCATTCGTTCCATCCTAACACTAACCGAACTCAGAATCCGGCCAAAATCAAAAGAAACCGGCGAACTCACCGGCCAAAACTTGAATTCATTCGTTTCTTAACCAAATCGAACGTTTAATATACCAAAACGAAGCTTGGGACTTGTACAAACTATACAAATCATCAACAACAGCAGAAAAACGTCCAAGAATCCAGAAATTAAAATCAAAAAATTTTACCCACACTAAAAACTCGACTTCGAGTTCTAGGCTAGATAAAATCAAACAAAAATTATCACTACACTCCTGAGATTATATACAATCTATAGGAACTAACCACAACAACAGCAAATCAGTATACAATCCACAATTAATTCAAGAAATTCGAATATAACAAATAAAATTAAAAATTTTTGAACAAGGCATTTTTGGATTCAAACACTCACATAATCAGATAGAACATGTCATGCCATTCAATTTGATTACTCATATGAAGAATTTGAATAACAGAATCACCTTCAAAAGTCGCTTTGATTCTGAAGAACACCAAGAACACTATTTTCCAGAATTTTCAGAAAATAAAAATTAAAACTGATTTTTCTGATTTTTATTAAATAATTAATAAGAAAATTAGCTATTTATACTAATCTGAAAATTAATACTCCAAAAATATTTTTAGCCCCTAATTAAAATTATTAAGCCTTAAAAATAATTTTTATGAGATAAAAATGTAATATTTTTAATTTTAAACAATTATAATATATATGCCAAAATTTCCCCAAAATTGTGAATATTACAAAAATTACAACAAAATTCATTTTTATACATCCTACCATTTTATAAAAATATTGGTATCAAAAACAGGGTCTCAGATTCAGTATAGGGGCTGGTTCCGGAATTTAAAATGCAAAATAATTGTATTCTAAAAATATAAAAATTACAGAAAAATAAAATAAAATAATCTATGCTACACAGAAGTCACATAACACGTATAGGATGATTTTCCTATTTAATAAAAATTATAATGTGTTTAAATGCATTAAAAATTAAATAAAAACACAATAAAATCAACTAAAAACATATTTTTAACAGAATAAAATACACGTAATTTTCCCAGTCGTTACAGTTAGGTTATCCTGTTTTAACTCCAGAAACTTTAATTCCATTTGGTTTTCTAAATACCTAGGAGAATACTTTTCTAGGAACACCCTAGTGAAACGCTCCCAGGTTATCACTCCCGCTTCTTCTAGGTTCTTCTTAGCTTCCCACCAGTAATTTGCCTCTCCCTTTAAGAGATAGGCTGCAAAAACTGTTTTCTGATCTTCCTCTATCCTCAGTATTTCGAAAGCTTTCTCCATTTCTTTTAGCCATGCCCTAGCTACTACTGGGTTAGTGGTTCCCTCAAATTATGGGGGCTTTAATGACTTAAAGGCACGAAAGGAATTAGCTGCCTGATTGGGGAGAACAGGTGGTTGTTGGGGATTCTGTGGATTAGCCAAATTCTGCCTTAATAAGTCCATGAATTGGGTAAAGGGATCACCTCCCGGATTCCTTTGTTGGCCAGTTGATTCCTCTTCTCATTCTTCATGATTTTCTTCATTATGAGCATTTTCGTTCAGTCTAGTACCTTCTATATTTCGACTTCTTTCGTCTCTCTCATTTTCCCTTGCATTCGCTCTACTATCACGTCTAGGCGGCATAGTTCTGTACATAACAATAGTCCTTATTAATTACCCGAATTTGGGTTACAATATACATCATTTCTATATACACAATTATATCATTAATTAACTCATTTGCACATCACAATATCTTTATCACGCGATTTGCATCTAGTTATACCATAACCTTAGTAGGTAAGTGTATCGCCCTTAACACGATAGCCTTTTCATTAAGTCAATTACCTTTTATACATCAATATTTTTGAGTCTCAACATTTATTATAAAAAAAAATGCAGCAAAAATTTAGATAGAAATGCACAAACTTCATTAATTTACATAAATATTTTACAACTTTGGTACATGGTTCGAAACCTACAAACATACTGTACATACTAATCTGCTACAACAAAAGTGCTACTAACTGTCCTCCAATCAGACTGGGATTAAAACAGCTACCAACTAAACTAATCCCCCAGAAACATCAGTAAGATGACTAGTCTGATTAGTGACGTAGACTACTATCCCGACTCACAGTCCTGCCCTGATAATATCCCGGATCTGGACTACCATAGTCGTGACTGTATCCACTATCGCAGCCCTCCACTCTGGGTCTCCTCTATCAGCTAATAACCTCCTAATGTCACCCAGGGCCCGCAGCTCAACACTCACTAATCCCAAAGATATACCATCAGGAATGATGCCTCCTCTCCCTCTCTCTGACCTCTACATCAGTGTGTCTATCACTCGACGGGACTCCTCCAACTGACCCTGTAGGGTAAAGTACTCCATCAACAGAATGGCTGGTAGTGAGTCACCTGTCAGTAAGGGTGCCTCCTGAGGGGGCACAGCAGCTGGGGCAGGTGCCTGTACAGGTGGAGGTGGTGGAGGTGCAAATGGTGGGGATGGAGGAATAGACTCGGTATCTGCATCCTCAGACGGATCTCCCTCTATCTCATCCTCTGAGAAGATAAAATGTCCGGGCGGAGTGAATGGCTCAACTGGATCCTCTAGAGGGCCAGGACTCGGTGAGGGAGATGGGACTGGTGATGGTACTGGAACAGGCAAGGCAGGGGTAGGTATCATATGGATATCAGTCCACTCAATCTCCTCCTCCTCCTCCTCAGCTATAACTGACAATCTAGGCCTCTTACGTAACGGCCTCTCCTCCTCCGGAATCTCCCATCTCACTCTGGAAGGACCTGCCACATCAGATCCTGTAGAAGGTCTACCCATATATGGCACTATGGCCACAGCATCTCTCCGTCTCTGCTCCTCTGCCTCCTCTCTCTCTAATCTCTCTCTAGCCGCCGCCCGGTGTCTCTCCCTGAGGTCCTCAACTGCATACTCGGGGACCTCTACCCCGGCCAGCTGAAGATCTAATAGCTCCTGCTCTGACATCCCTAGCCACTGAGGGTCCTGACTCGGCTCACCCATCTCCGCTCCCTATAATAAAACATAAAATTCTATTAGTAACAGTCTAATAAATTATAATATATGCTTAAAGTAAATACTACCTGCGATATACCACCCCTGAACTTGATGGAAGTTCACAATTTATATTATAACTGATACATTTATTATTATCACTTTTGTTCTTGAGCATTATGACTCTTAGCTCTGATACCATCTGTGACGCCCCTAGATCCGGGGTCAAGGATCCAGGTCATCACGGTCCAATTTCCATTCAATATCAATATCTCTTGAGTTTTTTTTTATATTTAATAATTAAGAAATTGACCCCACACTAATACACACACACACCAGTCATATGCTCATAGAACAACATTCACAATATTAAAAGTTTAAAGTTAATAGTTATTACAAGCCCAGAATTTTACTAAGTACATTGTTGAACAAAGCTTCTACAGGAAGCATTTCAACAACCAAAGTTTATTACAACTTACACACTTAATTTACATAAGTATACTAAGCCCCTTTCGCTTGTCACTACCTCGGGGATAGGCGCCAACACTCGCTCAAAAGGTCGCCTTTCCCTTACCCTCTTGCGGGGTGTGGTACGTAGTATCGACATGGGACCTAGCTGTTATATACATAAATAGCAAGAGTGAGCTATAATAGCTCAGCAAGATAATACTGTAACTAAAATTTAAAATGTGAACAGGTATACATATATGTATATGCATATATAATAGCAGGAAACAATTAAAATCCTTAAGGAAGAATAAAGCTCTTATTTAATAATACATCATCCACTTACTATTATAAGAAAGAAATCTAAAATAATATAATATCAGTTTTTCTTCATCTGTAACCATAATTCCATCATCTCATATCATTATTCTGTTTTCAGTATAGAAATCTGAAGACCATTGTCTACACTTTCTTTTCAAAACATTGGGGATATCTGCTGTCGCCTGATACGTTAGGACGATGATCAGTCGCCTAATCGTACCTGCTCTCTTTTTACTACCGGTAGAGGGAATGAAGATCATCCCTGGAGGAAGGCCACCTGCTAACATCCTCCCTTGGCATCTTCGTGCCGTAATAAAAATAATAAATGCTGGACTGTGTCGCACACAGCCCTGACACAGCCACTTACGCAAGTCTGTTGCAATCCCCCATTTTCTCGCTTTCATTTCCACATATCATTCTCTCATATCATTTCCATTCTCGCACATTACTTCTATAAAATATATATATATATATATATATCATAATGCTTTGATTATGATCCAGACATCTCCTTCATATTCAGGAATCAAATATACTTTTATATTCACAAAATATTCCGTCTATTTTAAGAGTAATGCATGATAATCAAATAATGTTTATTAAACCACTCATACTCAAAAAGAATATTTTTAATATAGTATTATAAACCATATAACCCTAGATAACAACTGATACCATACTTTTATTTACTTTAGATAACAACTGATATCATTCTCTTTCACCTCTCTTTACCATAAAGCATATTCGCTCCATTCATAATCATATCCACATTCATATTTCGTAATTTATATCCATTTCTCTTTAATTCCAATATCAGGGAAATAATTCTTAGCAATATAGCCAACATAGAATAACATATATATTCCATGAAATCATTTACTTTGAAATAAAATATTTTTCCAAGGTAAGGATAGAAGAAATCTTGCCTCGGTTTCGGGATCCTGACAGTATGGCTCGTTCCTCTTCCGGAGTTTCTATAAACACAAAAGAACCGTCGTTAGAATACCACTTCTCTTACTCACTACACTCTTGTATAACATTACCTTTGAAACTTTAATATATGTTTAACGTATTACTATTACCCCAAAGGTTCAAGAACTTAGCCATTTAAAACCTTAATCGAAGTTTCAGGGGTTTTTACCATTTCTCCTAACGATCACACTTAACTGTAAAAATTCTCAGAAAATATGGATTTCGAATTTTACCACAAGGTCAACTGGTAACCACTCTTTGACTACCTTACTACACTATCCCAAAGTTTCATAATTTTTAAAAATGTTTAAGTATGGTAGTCATTGCCTCAAAGTTGACACAACTACGTTTTCTCGGTTTCTGAACCGCTTTCACTAAAACTGACTTTTCTCCTAAACCGTACGTCAGATTTTAACGTACCTTATATCAAAACGATCTATGAACTAAGCTCTATCATTACATGGTCAATTGGTAACCTAGGCAGTAGGGAACCGTACGGATACAGGGGTCACAAAACAGGGCAGATTTCTTCCTAACGAAAATCGGGCATTATAACGGCTATATTTTCATACTTTCCATAATCCAACTCCTCCAAATCAATTATCAAACACAATAATCATCACCTACACCATGTGGTATTCATTACCAGCCATGGTTACAAGTCCACAACACACAATTTCCACATCAAAACAAACCATTTATAACACATACTCATTAGAAACTAAACATTAACATCACTTAACTACTAACCAACTTAATTTCCACCATAAATACAAAGAGGGCAAGAGTAGTTATACCTTCTTGAAGCTCTAACAACACTTAACAAGCCTTGGGTAATCCTTAACAACCTTACAATAGCTTGAATCAACTAAAGGAAACCATAAAAACAAGTTAACACTTAGAAAACACTATTCATCATCTTTTCTAGTAACTTGAATGATCTAATTACCTTACTAAATGATGTTGGTTTGCTATGAAACTTTGTATATGATCCTTCCTAACCTCCAAGAAGCTCCATGATTTTTCCCTTGAATTGTTATTGAAGAGAGCTAGGGTTTTGAATTTTTTTTTTCTTTTTCTCCTTTGTTCCTCTTTTTGGCCGAATGTAGTAGAATGGATGGGGGAGAGAGATTTTTGTGTTTACTTGCTCTTATCTTGGCTAAATCTTGATTAGTCTAGTGTCTTGTGGAAGCTTGGGAGATATTTGTGATTAAAAACCATGCTAAAGTACTAATTTACCATTAAAACTAGTTAGTGGAAAATGATGTCATTAGTGATGTCATTAGGATGATCTAATATTCTCATTTCCTTATTTTCTAAGTATTATGCTACTAATCTTGGATAATCATAATGTGGTATGCATCCTTGTTAGATTACTAATCTTGGTTGCTTGGTTTCCATACTCGTCTAATCGTGGTTCGTTTCGAGTATACCTCATTATCTCAGTGGTTTTCGAAATCATTTACAAATCCAATTTCCTTTGGTATTCTCTTAACGTAATAATCCCTTGGTTTAATCTAAATTCACTAATCCCTCAATATATAATTCTTATAGGGTATCTATGCTCCCTAATATAAAAAAGAAGCTTATTCGAAATCAAAATCCTAAAAATCCATACTCTGGAATTTCTGGAATCTATCGTCATTTCGAGTCACTTATTTTCAATGTACAACACTAATATGGTTTCTGTTTATTCATTTTCCATCTCCAATATAGAGTACCTACATACCATTTCCCTAAATCCTCAAATTTTACTATTCATGTGATCACTGTAGCATTGCTAAAGTTAGGGTTATTACACATAGGTACATTGACTGAATTAAAACCTAAACCAGATCCCTGTGGGAACGAACTCGACTTATTCATATATTACTTGTGACCATGTACGCTTGCGTGATATTAGTGTAAACAAGCCGCCAGAATAATTTTTCAGGCAGAATTTTATTTGATCATTGTTAGTCATAACACCTATTCACCACTCCCATCTAGGTGTGTATTTTCACCATGTTCTAAATGGATATCCTCCATAATTCTAACCGGAATATATTGGATAAGTTTGATTTGATTAGTGTATAGTATGTACATATGTTTGGATATCGATCCTAACATATAATTTTTCTAATATACTCTATTCGTTACATCCAATGACTCATATTTGAATTAGGTATATGTTGAAGTTTAAAAAAATATGTAAAATAAGAAAAATGAGTAAATTAATTTGATTAATTAATATTTTATTTATAAAATGTTTATGGTGGAGTAAATTAGTGAACGTGATTGATTTTCAAATTATAAATTTTCACGATTTTTGGAAGTTTTAAAAATATAAAAAATGAAAAGGAACATATAAAAAAGGAAAATTGTGAAAAATGAATGAGATCAAAGGTGTATATCATATCATATTTATTGCAACAATATGTATAAAAATAAAAAAAATTAATATACATGCAAGGAAATGCGTTTAATAATTATCATAATTATTTATTGTAATATGATATATTAAATAAAATAGTAACATATATTTGTAGAGCACCATTGCCATATACATTATTTGTATCAAGGTGATCAGAACCGATCCTGAGGCCAAAGCGCTTATGCATTTGAATGAAGGCACCAAAAAATTTAAATTTTTAGGGGCACATTTTTTTATCTATGTAAATATAGGAGAAAAAAAAATTAAAAATAGAAGCACAAAAAAAAATTAGGTACACACTTTTTAAATTTTTATTTTAAGAAAGCACCCCAAAAAAATTTAAGACTCAAACAACACAAAAGTAAAAAAGATTAGGGGCATAATTCTTTTTTTCTTTTTTGGTTTAACAAAGAAGCACATAAATACAAATATAGATTAGGTTATACAAATCCAAATCCAAATCTTTTTCTAATCCAAACAAACCTAATTGTAAAGTGAGGTAAGTATGAAAAAACATTGATTGATCACTATGAGCAAACCATTGATTTTTTATTTAGTGTAGAAAAGTTGAAGTATGATGATAGTTTAAAAGCTTCCTACATTAATCTTGAAAATTTTCTTAAGCAGCATGATGATGTCTCTGATATTGATGGAGAGATTTTGTTTCTTGAATTAAGACACTAGTACAGAAATGACCTATAGCGTCGGTTGTTTGCATTAACCGATGCTATAGGCATCGGTTGTACCAATTGCGTCGGTTGTGTAACACCCTCACTATCCAATAATAATAATACAGACATTTTACAATAAAATAAATATATATTTTTTTTCTCAGAAGAATTTTAGAAAATTTTGGCATGATGTATTCATAAATAGGACTATCCACCTGTCCAAATCAACCAAACCAAACCAACTATAACCAAATCTGCTCACACGCATAATAATAGCAAAATTTATAAAGAAATATAAACTCTGACTAGCCAAGACCGCTCACAGGTCACAGTATGAAACAACTACTAATTAACTATTACAACCCAGTTCTGAATAAAATAATATACAACTCCATAAATTAATTAATCTGTCTAACTGATACAGAAATGATAAGTAATAAGGTGATAAGCTGTCTACCCATCCCACCACCTCAACTCTCTGACTGCCCCTATGGCTGCCCCAACCTAACGGTCCACTCCTCCTAGACATCTTCGTGTTTAGCTGAAGAAACAGGATTAGCAAGCAAGTGAGCTAAGAATGCTCAGCAAATATATATAGTTTATAAGCATAACTGAATTAAAACAGCAGGTCTATCAGGAACGAGTAATCAACAATTTAAATGCTAAAAAGCTGAAAAATTATATTATTTTATCTGATTCATAAAATGGGAGAGGATTGGATTATTATGCATTTTATATTTAAAAATAATCATAAGGTTAGGCTGCTGATCAGTCACGCACTAACCCCGGACAAACGCACACAGCAATGTCCGTTAATGAATCCACGGCACACATTGGCCTTAATAATTTCTGACCACGAATCTGGTCCGACCCTCACGGTCCACATTTTAAAAAAAAAACAACAGTCCAATCCTATACTAAACATCAGGTGTCGGAACAATCGACCACCTCAAACTGCAAAACACCCTGGACACTCACGTTCCAGGTCAACATCTCAAATCTCACAAAGAAATAAGGTCGGGTAATTTCTGACCTAGATATCGACAAGTTCGATATAGAAAAAGGGGTATTGATTTAAGATACGTCACTAAAAGAATTAATGATCTCAACAATATTGATCTGGGGTATAACAATTGAATATTCAAATTTATTGGAATTTAACAGAACAATTATATCAATGATATATCAAATGAACATAAGGATCAAGTTATGATAATCATAATTCACTTGAAAGATAAGTGAAGTGGTTTACTTGCCTTTATCAGGAAATCACAGAATTCGTAGAGTCCCTACGTCCTCAGCTTTAGCTTTCCCTTTATCCTTGGGAACTACACATACAATATAACACTATTTTAGAATTCTACTCGATATTCGCTAATCAACATCAATAATAAATCTTAATCTACCCCCGCGAGTAATCTCCTAATTTTCATTTATTTAATCATACATCATTAATTAATAAGCTTCAAATATAGATATTTAATTATAGCCAACAAACGTTTCTCACATAATCAACTAAAAAAATAATAAGGTAAATAATCTAACACCTTGATCAAATTGTGTAATTATATGCACATATATATACAAGGAAATTATTTAAGATTTTTAGAAAATTTTGACGGCATCCCCTTTATACCGGTGATTGCCAGTCGGAACATAACCGACACAACCCAACAAACATCAATACTAATCAAATCCATATCTCAAACTAACATTCCCAATTCACTATAATTTCAATCCAATGCCGTTTAAATAATTAATACTAAATCGATATTAAATTATAATTTATTACGTAAATATTAAATTTAAATTCTTGGCTCAGAAAATCATCATCATCGCCAATTTTATACCCCCGACTCAAATTAAATCACCGTCGAGGGGGCAAAATCCTGAGGGTACCCTAAATTAGGGTTTCCATCTCGGGACTCTACACTTACTATTTTTATACAAACATTTTACAATTTTGTAAATAATTCGAATAATCCTTACGAATGAAATCATGTAATTATCTCATAAAATCAGGAAATTCGGTAAACATCACGGAATTAAACAGAACAGAATTAAACAGAAGCACAAGACTGCCTTGCCACAAAATCGAATCAAGACCCAGCTGAATGAATTTCTTTCACAGAGAACGCACGGCCGTGACCGGAATTCACACACACAATTCACTCGAACTCACGCACATCACAACTCACGCACACAGTTAAACTCACGCACACAGAGCACACACTCTGTAATCGCACCCACACACACAGTCTCCATACGCACCCACATACCCATCGCCTGAACGACGATTACACACATGCTGCAACTTCGAGGCAGCACACACAAACACAGGACAGAGGGGAGAGATTGACCCGTGAGAGAGAGAGAGGTTGAGTGTTTCAATTTGAGAGAGATATCAGATTCGGGAGAGGGAGAGATATGGTGAAAGGCGAGAGAGATTACCCGAGAGAGAGAGAGAGAGTGTTCGGGAGCTTTCTGGAGAACCCAGCTGAACAAACTGATTTGGGGAAAAAAGAAATGAACTAGGATTTAAAGGATTGGGGGAGAATAAAATTAGTAATTATACTTTGCTGAAAATAAATAAAATCACTCTTAAAAATCGAAATCAAATATAAAAATGGGTGGAACATTAAATTTTAAAATTTTAAAATGAAGAATATAAAATTACGATCACCCACATATTTTTAAAATATTTTTAGGATCAAAAATGGATTAAATATGAATTTTACAAGTTTTGATGCTTTAAATGCAATATAACTCGTAACATCATTTTAAAATCCTTAAAAATCACAAATAATCCTTCTAATATTTTTAAAACTCAAATAAATTAATAAAGTTAATATTGCAAAAGATTTCAGGATTTATACTAATCTCAATAATTTTATAAAATTCACAGAGGACAAATATAGTACAATTAAATAAAAATAAATCCCCAAAAATATAATTAAAAATACTCGGGCTTACACATCACTATACATCAACTAAGCCCACAAATATTATACCACACATACTTCACTTCCTCAACAATTTTTATATACGCCACATAATTCACATTTAATATTAAATAAATAATTATTATTACTAAAAATTTCTAAGGCGTTATAGGTTGTTTGCATTAACCGACGCTTATTGACTTCTGCCAGAAGCTTTGGCATCGGTTGTTTGCTTTAACCGACCCTATAGGTATAGCTTTTAACGTCGCGTCTTAAAATACCGACGCTGAAAAGCATTTTTACGTCGGTCAGCAAAGAACCGACGCTATAGGTTTGAACCGACTTTGAACCGACGCTATAGGTATTACTTATAGTGTCGCCCATTAAAAAGTCGACGCTATAGGTATAACTTATAGTGTCGCCCCTTAAAATGCCGACACTATAGGTATAGTTTATTGCGTCGCCCCTTAAAATGCCGATAGTATATGTATAGTTTATTGCGTCGCCCATTAAAATGCCCCTCAAAAATAACAAATTTCTTAATATTTGACAAATATTATAATATTTTATATTATATAATTGTATAAATAAAATGTTAAAACAAATAATATTGTACAAATAAATTTTGTAAAAATAATATTTTAATATTTTGATCGAAGATAAAATAAAAAAATATTTTTAAATGAAAATTTCTTAAATTAAAGAAATACAAATAGTGCTTTAATTATATATGCATTATTTAATCACTTTATATTCATTTAAATATGTTTAAAAATACAATTATTGTCACTATTAAACTTATAGATCTAATTTTTGAATTATTGGTCAAATGAAGAGGAAAAATTAAGAGAATTCATGATTTATCCCATCCAAATTTGGGATCATATATACAATGCTGACATTTTTCAATTTTTTAAATGGTCGATTAATCCGAGTTTTGACTAATTTGCCCGATTTTATCATTTTTTGACGGATATTTGTAAATTTTTAAAATCGTGATTTATAAAAAACAAAATTTGACCCAATTTCAGGAAAATTGAGTTGATTATCACCGTCTAGCAGTTAATTCCAATTAATTGTTGATTTTTAGAATATAGAATATGTAAGAACCCAGATTTTTGGTAGAATTAAAACTTTTATTATGTAATGGAGTATGAATGAATAGTGTTTACGACTACAATGTATCAGTGGTTTAATGAATGAATATTTAACGGATTTGGATTCAAATGTTTATATGCCATGAACAATGCAATTGGTTGACAACTTAGATTAGAATAATCTATCTCCTAGAAAGTAAGATAGGGTATTCCCAAAGAGGAAGAAAATATTCTCATGTCATCCAAATCGATATCGGGTAGCTCATGTCATCCAAATCGATATCTAGTATAAGTCCAGTGATTCCGTAAAAGAGATTGGGAACGCTCAAGGAAGTGCGAGAACATCTTTTTAAGTAAAAGGAATAAAAGAGAGAAAAAGCAATGAATAGTATTTTTGGTGAAAATTGGAATATTATTAGACAACACTATATAGAAGTATTCAGAATGGATTTCTGAGTTCGTATTAATGATCTATAGGAAAAATAAGTATATGTAAATGATATCAGATTATGAAAAATAGCACTTTTATTTTTCTCCGAGATTTCCATAGACATCGAAGGATTTAAGGATTTATTAAAGACATTTGAGGAAATTAAATTCAAGGATTATAAAGGAGGATTGAGAATGGTAGTATAAATATTAAGAAGGTTTCCGGTAAAACCCTAACCAGAAATACTTGAGATATTCCTCCGAACGATCAATGAAATTGAGCAATAACCGGACAAAGAAACAAGCAGAGAGCCAAGATGCATGCATGTGCAGGTGGATAAGGTCAAGTAACCAAGTTATTACCAAAGGTAACTAGCAACTTAGAAGCTAACTAATCTAGTTAGCCTAATCACATCATCAACACCACTAAAACTCAACACATGGCAAGAGATGATGCAATGGATGATCTAATCACTTTATTAAAGCTACTTTATGAGATATTATTTCAAATAATTCACTTTAACACATTAACCAAGCAAGAGACAAGCCAGGCAACTCCATTCTCTCCATTATTCTTCCATTCGGCCCAAGCAAGAAATCCAAGGGAGAAATCCAACTTCCAACCATTGTTAAATATCAAGATTAATTAGGTGAGTCCTATATTTTATAACTAAGATCTCCTATGAATCTTAGCTTCAAATTCCATTCCATTCTAGAGTTATAAAATCATGAAGGTTGAGGATGAATAGTAACTTTCTAGAACTAACATTAGTTTTCTTGTTTCTTTGGATGATCTAAGCTTGGTTAAGGTGTTCTAAGGACTATACAAGGTTTATTAAGGATTATACACACTCCAAGGAAGGTATATCTCACCTAAACCCTAGATCTTACTTTGAGTTTATGGATGTTCTTGGTGGTTTTTAGATTAGTTATGATTATGATGTTATTATAAGCATGTAAGCATGATTATGTATTTGGTTTAATTGATCTAAGTAAAATGATGAAAATGATGGTGAAGTGAGATGTTCTTGGACTTGTTAAGATGTATGGTATGCCCGGTGTGGCTTGGTTATGTGTGATAAATTTCAAAATGATCGATTTATAGCCGTCATAATGTCAAAATATTGTTAAACCTTAAAATTCGTGCATAACAGTAGGTGTAATTCTCTGACCTTAATGATTATATGGACTGACCTTATAGATCTCGAGTCATAGATCGTTTTGGCGCAAGAATCGAAACAAAAGGACTTACGGTTTAGGAGATATGGCCGATTTAGTAAAAGTCGTTCGAAACCGTAAGTGCGAGTTTGTATCTGAAATTGAACCCCCTTAACATGAGTAATTCAGTTGTGAATCATAATAATTAAATATTAGAAGTCATAAGGAAGGTGTGAGAGAAGACCTCATGTAAAAAGGATCGTTTTCCGATTTTATAAAAATGTTCGAATCGTGGTTAAGTGCGAATGAAACCCTTTGAGGAACACTTGGTTATAACTTTGGAAAACCACTTAGAAAATGGACAATAAATCTTGAGGTATAATCTTTGTTAGTAAACGACCAATCTTAGAACTTATACGACTTAAGTACCTACCAAGTGTAAGTGTAATGACATGCATTAATAACGAACAAGTGTCGGATCATAACGGTGTTAATAAGAGTACACTTAAGGGTACATAACGAGATAACTTGAAAACGTGTTTTAACCTACGTAAAGTATATACTTAGAATTTTAAAAGCGTTAAGTGATTAATCTCGAATATTTTGATTGTTTATAGATCACCGGACTGACCCAGGACACACTACCCCTACCAGATTACCAGGCAAGTTTCCAAACATTTTGGAACTGTTGTTGTGATAATATATATGATTTGATTATTGTTATACATATGTCATAGCATGCATGCCTGCTTTCAAAATTATTGTGATGCTTGTTTTATGACTTGATATTGGCTTACAAGTTAGATGTGATATATTGGTTATAAGCCGGATATTGCCAAGACCCTTAGTGAAGGGCATATGAATCTCATTCTTCAAGTATAGACCGAGAGTCAGTATTTTTGAATATATTGTGATTATTTTCTGAGGAAAATATTTAAATAAATATTTTTCCATTATTTCTTTAATGAATATTATTTGAATATTCATTTGAGTTTTATTTAATGAATATTATTTTGAATATTCATTTGAGCTTTATTTATTTAATGAATATTATATTGAATATTCATTTCAGGTTGATTTATTTATTAAATACTATTCTGAATATTTATTTGAGGATTTATTTATTTAGTGAATATTTTCATATATTCATTCGAGGATTATTTATGAGCAATATTTTATATTAAGAATATTCTTTAAATATTTATGATTTAATAAATATTCTTCGAATATTTATTTAATTCTTTTAACTAGTTTTAAAAATGATTTGATTTATTCAAATATTATCTTCGACCTTCAAATATTATGTAAAATATTTCTAAGTCTTATTATGATTATTTTTTTCAAGGAAAGGTCCCCATAACTCTATTTTTCATTTAAATCTATCTTCCAAATTATAAGAGAACCTTTCTTGAGAGCTGATATTAATTTTGTTTGACTGCCCGGTCATAAATTTTGAAACTATTCTTTCCATTCGCAACTTGGTTGTTATTCATCAAATTGAATCTTTTGTTACTTCCTCATTGTTCGAGGGGTAAGATTGATGGAAAAAGTCGATATCCATTAACAAGCAACGGCTTGAGAAATATTGGTGGATTTCCCTTTCCAATTAGATACGACTACTTTTTTGAGTCCTATCAACAAGTATTATACTTGGGGAAAGGGGTACGAACTTTACGTTTCAGAGTCATGGATGTTACTCGAACTAGGAGCCGTGTAAGTGGCCGAGTGGCGCCGGTCCATCAATGGCCCAACCGTTGGCCGGGGAGTCCAAGGGGCGGTGGACAAGTAAATCCGTCTGTTCTTCCTTCTACATGTAGAGAATAATCATGAGATGCATAACATACGACTGATCATCGTAAACGTTATGGCTTCTGCGCGTCAATGCTCCAGAATTAGTTCATCTTGCAAAGTTGGAAATTTTCTGCAACATTATCAGTGTTGGCAGGGTTGAAAAGTGTTCAAACTGGAATTGCAATATTTTCCTGCAATTTCTTCCTTATGATATATGTTGATATATAGCCCATATCTTTGCATAGCAGATATGTCTACGGAGTATATATTTTGAGTTACCTTGTAACTTCATCTTTTACATTATATTGGCACTATGTTCGTTAATGCATGACATATGGTTTCAAAGATATCTTTGAACTGTTATATATTATTGTTCAGTTATACATTATTTTGGTGGGCTATTGCTCACCCTTGCTTTATTTATTATATCACAACAACAACTAGGTCTGATGGCTCGCGTAAGACGCACTCGGCGCAAGCAGGTGACTCCAGTCGTAGGACTGCCCGCTGATATTGTTGTTGCCATTGCTTTGGTAGGAGCAACTAGTAAACTAGACTGGCAACTTTTTTTTATTATCCTTAATTATATGTATGACTAATGTTAATCAACGGTAGAAACTATTAAACTTATGCTGTAATCATTTTGGGTTGTAATAACTATTAACTTGTGGATCCTGTAAGTAGAGACTTATTTCAGTTTCATCTCTGGGACTATAACTGGTTGTGTATGATGTGGTATTATTGTGGGGTAATAGCATGCTATTTATTTATTTTGATTCAAGTGCAAGTATTGTTTATGTAATATGAGACCGTAACGACCAGGTCCCCGACCCCGGATCTGGGGCTGTTACAGAAAATAAATAATATCATATTTTATATCATATAATTATACTTTCATCCGAAAATTAGCATGATTAATTGATTCAATTATAAAAAAATCGAATAAGTAATAATTTTTCATATTTCATATTTCAGATGATCCATTCAAAGAAATCAGATAACGCAAAAATCAGAAAACACAGATTTCCAGTCAGAAAACACATATCGTTTACGAAAATCGGACACTGGACATAGATTTCACCAAATCTTAAGAGCAAGTCCAATGCTAGATGCTATATTGCTATTGCTATATTATAGAACCAAAAAGTGATTTTTGGTGCTAAAATAAAACTCAACCTCTAAAGCTAGTTCTATAACTAGTTTCAAATTTAACCAAATCTTTTAACTTTTACCTAACTCTTTTAACTTTTATTGAATATTCTCAACAAACTCATCTCATTCAAGTTAAATGATGATGTGGCATGGATGCATAAATGCATTCTTGGTTTCAAATTTAGCACCAAGGATGCATAATATAGCAATAGCACCAAGAATGCATCCAACTATAGCACCCCTTTGGAGATGAGTTTTTCAGCACTTGGTGCTATAATATAGCAATAACACCAAGGATAGCATTGCATTGGACTTGCTCTAACAGCGTCTATAGAAATCGTATCGTATACAATCCCCATATCAAGAACAAACATAAATCATATATATATTAATATATATACAGATTATATGATCATCATCAACACATCATAACATATCATATCCAATATGATCTAATTTTCAGAAAATTCGAGATTAAATCACAAAACCATAAATCGGTGTTTACAGGCAGTAAACTACGTCAAATGGCTTACAGATGCAAACCTGGCTTTGTCAGTCTTGCTCAGTGGCCTGATTCCAGTCAGAAAACACATATCTTTTGCGAGAATCGGACACAGTACGCAAATTTCACTAAATTTGCACAGTTTTCCGGAAATCGTATCGTATACAATCTCCAAAATAAGAATAATCATGTATCATATACACTCAGTAATTTATACAATCATCCCATGATTATACAATCCACTAATATATCATATGTTCAAAACATATACATACACATCTCGTATAATCACAAAATCATGGCAAATCACATACATGCTTACATACACCAAAACTGTTAAACACATAACCGAATTAAAAGCGTTTTGCAAGTAGCTCTGATGCCATTGAAGGGTTTCGAGCATCAAACGCAGCAGAAAAACAATAATTAAAACAATAAAATCGAAATCCAATCGCAGGATCCATGCAAAACAAGACGTTTAATTCATAGTTATGAACGTTTACCTTAAAACAAAGCTTTAACAAATTGATGACAAATGGAGGTCCAATGCAATCACCACGCAACCCTCTTCGAGATCTACGTTGCCAAAGTAGTCCACACGAACGCTTGATCGTCCAACAATCACCGGAGCCGGTACTAGCCGAAGAACCTGCCTCTCTCTCTCTAGCCTCCCACACATTTTAATGAATTGCAAAAGTGTGTCCCTAAACAATACATCATAATGTATTTATAGGGAAGAGAGATTGGGCTAAAACCCTAAATCGAATTGGGCTTCTCCAAACCCATTCTGATTTGGTTTTATTATTAAATTCGAATTCTCTTTAATAATTAATTAAGACCAACTTAATTAATTAATAACCAATTTCGAATTTAATGATTTAATTTAAATTCATAATTTAAATTAAAACTCCTTTTAAACGTTCTTATTGTGTAACCCTTTAGGTTATTATTACGTTGGCAATAATTTTAATATCCAACAATAAAATTATAAACAATGAGCGGCATCTAGTAATACATCATTGTTACCCAAGTAATAATAATAATTGGTGATCCAATTAACCTTTGTGATTAATGTTTCCGTGTAATTTAATCCCTTTAACCAAATATTATAGATTAAACTCGAGGCATGTTAATAGTCATCATATTCAATGTTTAATCCGGGTTTCCTTGATCAATGAGTAGACTATTAAAACAAATCAATATTTGAGCATGGCCATGCATTTTCATAGTCTCACTCAATCAAGAGGCCAATAATATCTCTCCTAATAATAGGAGGGCTAAATCCTTTATCTATCATTCATATTTCTCATACGACTCATAATATACCCGATGTACACTTTTATCATCACCTGGTCAAAGGTAACTTTTAATGTAGTCAAAGTATATTAATCCTCGTATAGAAATATAATGATCTCAAGTTGAAGGATCATTACACCATTATCACTGTGAGTAATTCTAATGACATTATCAACATGTAGAATCTCACCGTGGGTTAATCCAGTGCCATCCATAAAATTACATGCACCTATGTTCTTGACTTTAGTATCACTATACATATGACCAATGAGATGTGGTCATCTGTCAACAAAACATACTAATCTTTATGCATTATAATTGTCCCATATTAATAATGCTCGATTAGGGATATTTAGGAATATAAATACTATTCATATAATCTCATTTTTAAGTCACATACTTAAAGATATAGAATACATGTTCTATATTTCAAGGACATTTATTACTCTTATATTTATATCGCAGTAAATTAAGACATAATAAATTAATGTAGAATAATCAGTAGAACATGATCATTAAATAACAAAATAGTCTTTCCTAGAAGCACAACTACATTGTCTCTAGGGCACTAACACTATCAGAATTCGCATATAAAAGGACATCCTCATCTACAACAAGAGTGTCACCATTTGAGGTAATATATGGTATAAATCCATGCGTTCCTGTTGATTTAATTCCTATTGCAAAAAAAGATATCCTGAATTTTGATGCTAAGAAACAAGGTCTGGGAGTGTTTACGTGACCACGATGGTTGATCTTGTGCCATCGTATGAGCATGTGGAGATCATGATTGATGCTTTGGGATTTGAAGTTAATTCTGGTGGGAAATCATATTCTATTTCCTGTGTCGTGTGGGACGATACAAAATAGAATTCACTTATTTATTATATAATTATATATTTGGCTTGCAAGTTTTTACCTTTCACTTGAAATGGTTTTTCTTGCTTTAAGCACTTAGGATTTTATTTTTCAAGTTGGATCAGGATTTTGATGGGTTTCCTAGTTGGGTTCAGGTATTAGCTAAATTCATAGCTGATATTGAATTTCTTTTAGATTCCTATCTGAATAAGGTTATTTATGTAGCCTATAAATACTCTTGTCTTGTAATCTTTTGGGGACACGATATTGATAAAAAAATTTGGCTATTCGATAGCTTTGAGAATCGAATTCAGGAGTGAATTCAGAGTTTGAGTTTTGTTTCTCCATTGGGAGATTCAGAGTTAGAGTTTTGTTTCTCCATCTTTGGAGATTCAGAGTTTACTTTATATTTTTCATTATTACATATTATCATAAACACATCACGTTCCGTATCACTGGAGATTGTCATATCAGTTCAATTGATAGTCATACCGACTGTTATATTGAATCAGTGGATAGTTATATCAGTTGTAAGGACAGTCATAATGAGCTGATTGGATAGTCATACCGACTAGGGCTGAGCAAAACCGAACCGAAACCGAAAAACCGAACCGAAATGTTGAATTTCGGTTCGGTTTGGATTGTATTTTCTGAAAATTTCGGTTAATTCGGTTTTTCGGTTTAAGTCGAAATTTATTTCGGTTCGGTTCGGTTTTTTTTTAAAAACTTCGGTTCAAACCGAAATAACCGAATTATATATATATTTTATTTATATTATATATGTATATGTTTATATTTTATATATGCATGATTTAATTAATTCAAAATTAAGTTTAAATATTTAAATTGATAGTTTGTGTTTTATTTTTATTTTAATTGTTACATATTTTAATATATTTGCTATTAAAATTAATTTTAAAATTAAAAAAAATATTATATATATATATTTTTAAATCGGTTCGGTTCGGTTTTGGCAAAATATTTCGGTTCGGTTTTCCGGTTTTTCGGTTCGGTTTCTACTGATAAATCGGTTCGGTTCGGTTTGGTAAAAATCGGATTTCGGTTATTCGGTTTTTGTTATTCGGTTCGGTTTTTAACCGAACCGACCGAATGATCACCCCTAATACCGACAGTCATATTAGAACAAAGAAGTTGCCGTGAGTCATACCGAAAGGTATAATGGTGTTAATTGATTGTCATAACAGCTGTGATTACAATGTATTATGACTAGAGACTATTCAACAAGAAGATTGTGAATAAAAGAGACAGAGAGCAGCCAACAGAAAACAACTTCACCTCTTTCATTTCTTCAACAGACAGTACCGAGAGAAGAAAAGAAAGATCAAAGAGAGAAAGTTCCTATGCTTCAAATAAATTCTTGTATATTATTTCTGGCCCATATTGTTAAATCTAAACCGATAGAAATAGTTTACTTGTACTATTGGAACTATCTAGCGGATTAAGTTCCCTAGAACTTATCTCTCGAATTGCTTTTAGCATTAGATCTTTTTATTACAAATATAGAAAAGTTCATGTCGAATTTTCTATAGAATTTGTAATAATTAGTTTGGTCATCAAATCTTGTAATTTGTACCGTGCATTAAGGCACACCCCTCCAAGTTAATATAAATTTTATATTTAACTTGAATATTGGCTTCGTTTTATTCCGCATCAAATTGTTTAAAAATTAATATACACCCAAAGAACAATTTTGATAAAACAGTATAGTTTGTATTCAACCCCCCTTCTACAAACTATTTTGGACGTAACAATATCTTCTAATAATATATATTTGAAAATTTTCTTAATTATATAATGGATAAAGAGAATCTAAAGTTATCTTTAAGAAATTTTTCTAAAGTAAAATATGTTTAATTGCATTTTTTGACTTCAACAAATCTCCAATACATATTTTTTTTATAATTTTTAGTTAAATAATATATTTATATATTTATTCATACTCTTACATAGGATTGTCCTTAATATAAGAAAATTCATTTTTATGTATTTATCAATACTAGCTTAAAACCCGTGCGATGCACGTATTTTTTTAATTTTAATATTTTATGAATTTTTTCATTTATTTAAATTAAATTTTTTAAACATGAATTTTGGAGGCTTACATTTTTATATGAGATGATTTGATAATAAATATATAAATGTTATCCGTGATATTTCTAGAAAGGGAGGGATTTTAGTTAGAAAATATAGAAAAGATGATAGGTTTTAGTTGAAAAAGGTAATCAGTTAATTATTTGTAATTATAAAAATATTATTTTATTTTATTAAATAGAATGCCCGTAATATGATTAGAAAAGATAGGATTTAGTTAGAGAAAATTAAAAAGGAAACATATTCTAGGTGAAAAAGGTAATTGATTAGTTTATAGTAATTATAATTTAATTACGTTATTTTGCTAAATACAATTGCACGTAATATTTTTAGAAAAAGATAAATTAATATTGTCCGTAATATTTCTATTAAAAGAAGGATTTTAGTTAGAAAATATAGAAAAGAAGATACGTTTTAGCTGAAAAAGGTAATCGGTTAATTATTAATATTAAAATAATTTAAGTTTATTTTATTAAATAGAACCACCCTTGATATAATTGGAAAAATAAAGATTTTAGTTAGAAAAAATATAAAGGCAACGTGAAAATTAAAAAGATGACATGATTTATGTGAAAAAGGTAATTGACTAGCTTAAAATAATTATAATTTAATTATGTCATTTTATTAAATAAAATTGCTCATAGTTTTTAGAAAATGAGAAATTAATGTTGCTCGTGATATTTCTAGAAAAAAAAAGGGAATTTAACTAGAAAAAATAGAAAATATGATAGGTTTTAGCTGAAAAGGTAATCGGTTAATTATTATTATTATAATATTATTATTTTATTTTTATTAAATAGAAATGTCTGTGATATAATTGAAAAAAGAGAGGTTTTCGTAAGAGAAAAGAAAAAAGGTAACGTGTTTTGGCTGAAAAAGGTAACCCGTCCTTAATATAATTGGAAAAAGAGAGATGTTAATCACAGAAAAGAGAAAAGGTAACGTGTTCTGGGTGAAAAAGGTAATTGATTAGTTAATGGTAATTATAATATAATTATGTTATTTCATTAAACAAAATTGCTCGTACTATTTTTAAAAAAAGAGAAATTGCATTTAAATAAAATGTAAAGATATTATATTTTTCCTAAAAAAAGAAATTATTTAGTTATTGAAAAATAGAAAAGTTAATATGCTTAACCTGAAAAAGGAAATTGATTAATAAAGGAGAAATTTTAGTTAGATAAAATATAAAAGGATATTGTATTTTACCTGAAAAAAGAAATTATTTAGTTCAAGATAATATGTTTAACCTTAAGATGGAAATTGATTAGTTAGTAGATTTGTAATTGAGTTAGGGTAAATAAGTAAAATCAACAGGTACCGTAAGCTTTTATATAATAGTATAGATAGATATTCAAAAATTATATGTACATGTATCATAATTTTTGTTAGCCTTTAACATAAATATTCATTTAAAACATAACTATAAGTGATATATATAGTGCTAAACATAATTGAAATCAAAATTTAATGTTAATTTTTTTTCGAAAATGAAATAATATAATTTACATAATAAATTTTAGGAAAATTTTTTAAAAATAATTTTAGATTCCTTTTATCCTTGTGTAATTTGCCGTCAAATTAGTCAAAGCAAAATACACAAATGATACGAAGGAAGTATTTATTTACTCATTTTCGAGAATATTTATTTAATTTTATAAATTATAAAAATTACAAATTTCGAAGGGCAAATATATACATACATACAGAGCTTGTACGTGTACCTCTCCCCCAATTTCTTCTCACTGGAGCTCTCCAATCTGAAGTTCTCAACTCTAGGTAATGCCCCACTACTTTACTCCTCTACAGTCTTACTCTTACATCCAGTATATATACAATTCATGTAAGGCAACAAACATAGTACTTATGTGTTAATTTGTGTTTTATATTATCATTGTTTGATCATATTTTGTTGTTATTATCTGAATCTTTGTTATTTGGTAATGGGTTTTTTGGGTCTTATAAGTTTTTGTTGTTTGTGATGGGAAAATTGAGTGCTTGGATAGTGTACACAAGGTGTTTGATGAATGCCTCTAAGAGTTATATGTGTATTTTGATTCATTGTTTCGATGGTTTGTTTAGTCGATTTCGGGTAAGTGGGTATCAGAAGTAATGCATGTAGTTTGTTGATCTTCAGTGTTTTTTTTTTGGTAGAGGGAAGTGAGGAGAATGTTTTAATTACATTTTAATTAAGTCTCGTTGGTGTTAAAAATAAATTTGAAATAAGTGGAGAAGAGTGATGAGGGCTAAGTTGGAATTGATTTAACTGAGTGGGGATTTGGTGGATGTAATAAGGGAGAGACGGAGAGTGTATCTGGAGAAATGTTAGAGCGGATGTTCTGCACTTTCGAAAACAATTTTCGTTAAGTTTGATATTTGTGGAATGGTACATACATAAAGTGTAATAAATGCATGAGAGATGGAGAGTGTAAAGCATATAAACCGATACAGACTAATTGCTGAAAATTCTCTTTTAATCTCCATATTCACTTCTGTTCCCGACTTCCCATTCATGTAGAACATCGGTTTCTACAGTTTTTTTGGTCTTCATTTGCACCTTAGCCAATATATGTACATCAACATGCCTCATATTTGTTCGTTAAATGTATCTTGTTCTTTTGTCACGAATTCTAGTATGCAGACACTGCGTTGTATACTTGTATAAATTATATATACTTCCTACCTTATATTTTTTTTGCCCTGTTGACTTATCCATAGTACCTTGAGGTTTGTAGGAAAGATATTCTATTGAAAACCGATATTGTGATACAGTATGCTGTGTAGGTACCTCTTTTGAAAACCTTAAAGTATAGTAACAAAGTGAAAAACACAAATAGAAATTATCGGTGGGAGTATTATCTGAGGTTCTTGAGTCTCGTAAGTTTTTGGGTAGCCCTGAAACACTGATAAAAGGAAAAGGTAGAGCTGAAAGTTAGAATTTAATTTGAATCGGTGGGTGAGGAACATTATTCATTAAAAGTTTATCATCAAAGCAATTTGGTTGTAGAAAGTTGTTTGTACTTTATCAGTCTTACGCTCATCACTCTTTCCTTTGCTAAGAGATGGGAACTTTCGAGTAGAAAGATAAAGTAATGATTTAAGATCTAATTTATACTTAAAGGAACAATGCACTTATGTTAAAAGATATGGAAAAAAAAAGAGTAGAAATAATATAAAATAATTGTAGCTGGCCGGTTAGATTAAATTATGCCGCTTCTCTTTGCAACTAGTGTTGCTCAGTTATACCAACTATAATAAAGCTGCTTGTTCCATCATGTCTCAGACACTCAGTAAAGTCTTGCTACATGTTTATTTTCCTTGAAGTGTTTTCTGATGTTCTTAAAATTTACCCATTTGTTTAATGATTATTCATGCAACTGTAAGTCATGGTTTATATGTATATTTTTATGGATTCATGTTCGAATTCTGCACTGTTTAGTCAGTGTGATGGTTTTAATCAATTATTATTTTGATGCTTAGCTGGAGAATAATTGGCAATGAACAGGAAAGATGAGGTTCTGAAGAAAGACTCTAAGACTCGAGTGGTCAAGTTGGATAAGGCTTTTAAATTGGTAATAAGTTACTTGTTTAGCTCTCGCATATCTAAAGCTGATCATTATGTTTGTGGGCTTGAATAATTACCTTGATTCGTTTCCGGATTTAATATTGTTTCTGGATCCCATAAATCCTTATGGGAGTTCCTCAACCCGAGGCATCTGCCAAACTATCCTCCTGGCAAAATTTAATTTATTTTTCAGTCGCAGATTTAAGTTTATTTGGTAATAGTATATGCAAGGGATTATCATTTAAGGAAAGTAAAATAACTATCGTGGATGGAATGATAAATTCAAAATTTAAACATGTAAGTATCTGTGTCACAAGGTTGTCATTTATGAAGAGCTTTCCTCGACATGATTTTACATTTTTTGAGATACTTCTTGCTGTTAGGAGCTAAGAAGCATGGTTGCGGGTTTGGGTGCGGGTGTGCAGTACGCGATATGGCAGTTCGACAAATTCAAAAATATGGGGATTCCGGTGCGGGGGAATACGGCAAATAAAAAAAAATTAAAAATTTGTACGGATATTCTTTGTGGTACCCCTGTGGTTTGGGCTTTTACATTTTGTACCTCTGCTTGTTTTGGACTTACAAATGGTAACACCAAGTTTTTGTCGTCTCAATAAAAATACTATTACTTAAACGTTAAACAAACGTTTAAACATGAGCTAATGACATAAAAAACACCATAAATTTCAAATTTTTCGGGATTTTAGCAAAGTAACAGTCTAGGACATTCAGAAACATCATCATCAACATAGTCAAACAAAAACTTAGTCTAGAACATTCAAAATAATGTCAAACTTAGTCCAGAACATCATAGTCAAAAGCATCATCTGATATTGTTCCAAAGTATCTGAACAAATTTGATCTAAACTTGATCAAATTTATTGCTGAAAAGTGAGATGTTGATAACAGATGGCTGAAATTGAGAGCTTCCCGAAGCTTTAGCTGCTGTCTTTGCTGCATTGCTTTGATCCCTTACTCTGGGATGTCTTATCACCACTGATTGACCACTTGCCTTCATATCTTTCTTTTGCTTCTTAGTAAGGCCTCCCTTGCATGTCCTGGAATTGTGCCCATAACATTCACATTTTTTGCACTGCACTGTCTTGGACCTTTTTGTTTTTCGGATCCTCTCCCTCTTCCCTCCTATTCCTACTAGGCCTTCCAACCCCTCTTTTCATAGTTGGTGGACCTATAATGGGAAGATTTTCATAACTTGGCCATTGATCTTTATCAGGATTAGGGTTAATGCTATAGTTGTATGTCTGTTTGTAGGTCCTAACATGATACCAAGAACTAACAACCCTTTTGTGGATTAGTTTTGGCATGGATCATAACCCTAATGGCATGGCATGCCTACAAGCGATTCTAGAAATCTGGCAAGCTCCATAGGAACATATCTTATTGTTCAATGACAGAGGAAATTGAGATGGACCTTCATGGATCTCATATTCCCCTGGCTTAGACATATAAGCTTTACAGCTTATTATATCCTTGCTGATGTCTCTTACAAGCCTGGCAATTTTGGGGCAGAACTCTATATTATATATGTAACTAATTACAAAAAAAAACCATTTACATCAATCTATACTATTAAATTATGCTATTATAAGTAAGTATTGATGTAGGACAAGGGTTAAGGGAAGGGATAAAAGAGGGGATTAACCTATCTCCGCAGAGATTCGGCAAGAAACACACAAAAATTCGCAGATTTCAATTCATAATAATCTTCTCTAATCAATAATGAAATATTACAAGATTTTATAGATAATTCATTACTTGGTAGCCAAGTTCCTAAGAAAAGTAAACACTTATAAATATCTACTACCATAATTAATTGAAGGAAACAAATCCTTCTTTATTCCAATAGAATAGTCTAGAATTTTCCTAATAGGTATACTTAATATAACTTAACTACCTAATCAATTACAATCACTTTTATATCTAAATAATATTGTTAAATATATACAAATTAATTTAATTATTCCTTGTTCCGCATCAAGTATTAATCATTTAAACTTAAGAAAAATAAAAATAAACAACTAATTCAAAACAAAGTCAAATATAGAGTCAAGATCAACTAGTCAGTCATTTATATAGAGACATTGAGATATGCACTCTACAGTTGGGCAGATAGATCGACATACATATATATACACACCCGCCTATGATACACATACAAAGATATACAACATCGATTACCAAACAAATCGAACATAAACAAATCGATTGAAGACAAACGGAGATCATCTCTCTCTCTCTCTCTATTATATATATATATATATATATATATATATATATATATATATATATATATATATATATGGGATCACGCTCTATGGAGAACCACACTAAACTGAGAACATGAGAACTCTAATAAGTTCAGTAGCGGAACTTTAGAATTCATGTTTTTGACTTCACAATTCAGATGCATAACTTTTAAGTTCAGCAACAGAATATTTGTTGAAAAAAGTAAGTTCAGTCGTAGAACTTTGTAGAAAAAGCAAGTTCGGTTGTAGAACTTTTAATGTCATGTGCAAAACTTTGAAGTTCACTAGCTGAACACTATATTTTTAGTACGAAACAAAATAGATTCTGCACTAAAACTCAATGGTAACTAAGTTCAGTTGCAGAACTTTGTAGAAGAAGTAAGTTCATTTGTAAAATTTATAATTTCATGTGCATAACTTTAAATTCAGGCTTTTTAAGTTCAGCTGCAGAATGTTTGTTAAAAAAGTAAGTTCATTTGTAGAACTTTGTAGAAAAAGTAAGTTCAGTTGTAGAACTTTTAATTTCATGTGAATAACTTTGAAATTCAGTAGCAGAACACTATATTTTTAATACGAAACAAAATAGATTTGCAGTAAAACTCAATGGTAAGTAAGTTCAGTTGTAGAACTTTATAGAAGAAGCAATTTCAATTGTAAAAAATTTAATTTCATGTGCATAACTTTGAAATTCAATAGCAGGATACTATATTTTTATTATGAAACAAAATAGGTTCTACAGTAGGATCAAATGGTTCTCCGGTTCTCTTCTAGATAGTGGTTCTCATTTGAATCAAACCCTATATATATTTATATATATATATATATATATCCTTCCCTCTCTCTCAATGTAGTATCTGTAAGTCGTCGTTTTAGATTAGGGCTGCCTTTCTTTGTTCAAATTGACGGGAAAATGAGTAAAGTTACCCCTCCTGCACCCTAGAGAATCCCGGCCAAGTAATGTGGAGCGTATGGTGCCGCACTGCCACGCAGCATTGCACCCCCGCCGCACCGGGTGCGCTGTGCAGCACCTAAGTTCTGTACCCTGCTTTCTACGTTAAGAGGATTAACAGGATTTGAAGTCAGCTGTAGTTATCTAGCAATCAGGGTTGATCTGTTTTAGAAGAGTGTTTGCACTTATTTTGGTGATGATTGAGTTAGGTGAAACCTTGTAGGTGAAGAACTCGTCATATATGGTCTGTTTTCTAAAAGAGTCTTGTCTGCCAGCTCCTAGCAGTGCTGAAACGATCTGAATATTGGGTAAAGCGGATTCTTTGGAAAACCCGGGGGGGGGGGGGGACTCTGCAAATTTTCTGTACGCCAAACTGTGAAGTGGTGAGCACCTGTCATGTCATCATTACACAGAATTAGATTATTAGTGAGCTGTAAGATTTTGTGAGAAACAAATAGCTTTGGTGCAGGCCGATGCGATTCGCTGTCTTTTTAGCCAGAAACTTCTAATAGATGTAGATGTAATAGTTGACAGAAGCCTGAGATTTCAGAGAGAAATAACAAGGGGGAGGGGGCCACTTGAGTAACAAGGGAGAAAGAAGTTGGTAGTAGTTGTAATAGCGTTTTATTATCAAGTTGCACTTGAATGTTTCTATTATGAGCGGTGCGATATCTTAGAGCTTCAGGCTGATTAAGGGAGAGATAGGAATATAAGAGATCTGACTTTTGACGAACTCTAAAAGATGTAAATACTGGAAGGCTTTAATATATTTTGGACACTGTATCTGTAAAAATCTCAGGCATAAACACAAGACAAATCGGACAATTCAGCTAAAAATCTTAGGCATAAACACAAGACAAATTGGACACTATAGCCACCAAAAGTTATGAATCTGTTACAAGACTGTAGGCTGCACTAGCTACCTTGCTCTCATCTACTGCTAATGGCAGGCTTTTCCGTTTACTGTTATTTGTTAGGACCTGAAGTTCCCCAACTTGTATACTGATTTGAAAATGGTTGGAAATGACGAAGGAAAACAAAATTGATGAAGAGCAAGGTTTAGAAAGGCCAGATAGAATGTGTCTCGGCAGAGAAATGGTTAATTTATTAAAAAAGAATCAATTACATGTGTCCCTTGAGAATGGTCAGAATACAATAGTTTTTAAACATTTAACTAATTAATAAATAAGACCAGTATAAGACTAGTATACTTATTTAAAGGTCCTAAAACTGGGAGAAATAGTAAACTATTAATAGAAAAAGGAATTAATTTGAATTGTGTCAGGGATATCTAAGTAGTAGAAGTCACTATAGTATAGTAAGGGTGGTATAGTAAATTCCTGTTTGTCTTTGTTAGTTACATTTCTGTTCAGAGCCTATAAATACTTGTAATAGTCTGTGTTCTCTCATTATGTGATGTATGATATTGGAATCAGTTTCCACCAATTCACTTTCTCTCTTTATAACTGCTTTCTTTCTCTAGGGTTTCTATCTCAAATCTCTCTCATTTCTGTTCTAAATCTCTCTGTTTCTCTTTTAAACTCACTCAAATCTCTACTAGATTCTCATCTAATTGCTGTAAATCTTTCATTTCTGCACTTAGTATATAGAAAATACCAAAAACATACAGAACCATGACAAATTGATATCTACTTACCGACATTATCTAGCAATTATTTATTGATGGGACAAGGGGTTAGGAACTAGGGCCCCTAGTCTAAGGGGTAGGCTTTAAAATATTTAGATACATGGTAACTGTTAAGATATTCAACCATTCAACAACTACAATTCAACATTCAACAAACTGACATATGCAGTGATGTATCAATAGGTTTTAGTGTAGCATTTTCTTCTTATAAAAGCCATGTATCAACCTCTCATTATATACAACTATATTACATCTCTTGCTATATCTCTTGATACTCTCTCATCTTTTGCTATATCTAGTATTACATAAATATATACAATTTATCATGGTATCAAAGCAGGTGATTATGGGACTGGTACCTTGGAATCTCAGCAGGTGATAACATTTGAATCACTTTCTTTGAGCAGCTGCAAGCAACGACGGTCTGTGCACTTTCTTTGAGCAATCGAAAAACCAAAACCTACCAAAACAAAAATACAAATATACCACCAAACCATACTCTGGAAGGCGACCTACCAGAAATTTTCCGAGCTGAAAAACGGCCAGCCACGCGCCCTCATGCGCCGTCACACGCGCCTGAGTTCGCCCCCACGCGCGTCACGTGCTGGCGCGTGAGGCTTCTCCGTCTGTTTTTTGGAAAAATTTCTTCAGACAACCTTGTTCTCCTCATTCCGAACCTATTCCTGGTACTCCTTTTTTGAAACTAAACTATTTTATTTACTGCTGTTCAAAATTGTGCTCCCTCAATTTTTTTTTTCGTGGGTGTTTGTGTAATGATTCTTGGTCAGATATTTGCTTAAATTAAATATAAAATGGGGGAAACTATTGATAATACCCCCGAGAGTAGTGATATAAGTAGCAGGAAATCTGGATTTTACGGAACTCCCTATGTAAATCCTAAGTTCAATGGGAAGAATTTTCTGGAATGGTCCAAAACTTGTACAATGACACTAAAGTCTCATAAAATGATGAAATACATCAATGGGAAAGCTAAACAACCTTTGGGAGAAGATCCTACTTTCGATGATTGGGATTCTGAAAATGTCATGGTGTGTTCATGGTTATTTAACTTTATGGAGGTAGATATTCGAAAAAGCTATATCTTCATTGATGCCGTTGAAGACGTGTGGAATTCTCACTCGGACTTATTCCTTCTCCGGGAATGTAGCCAAGCGGTTTGAGGTAAAGCGGAAGATGTGGGCATTGACTCAAGGAAGCTGCACACTAGCTCAGTATTATTCTGAGCTAACATCATTATGGAGTGAATTGGGACACTACACTATATTTGAGTGTAAAACTGCTGAAGATCAAGAAAAATATCAGAAGATGATCACTGAAGAAAAAGTGATGAAATTTCTTGATGGATTGTTGGATGAGTATGATTCAATTAAAAATCAACTTATCGGACAAGTTCCATTTTCTACTGTGGAAGAGGCCTATGGTCGTGTCAGGCTAGAGGAAAGCCGAAAGCAAAGTATGACCCCAATGGTCCCTTCTGATCGATCCGCACTCTTAACTAAGGGTGTTCAGCAATCAGAACCAGAACAGCCGGAGCAGTGGTAAAGTGGTCGATGGTCTCTATGTTATGGAAGGGAATTCTGTTTCTCCATCAAATTATCAGGTGTCATCTAATTCTGTTTTTGAATCCTTATATCAATGGCATAGACGGTTAGGTCATCCATCCTTTGGTGTTTTAACACATCTATTTCCTGCTTTAGTAAAACACTGTAATAAGGAATATTTTTTTTTTGTGAACCATGTGAATTGGCTAAACATAAAAGATCAACTTATCCATCTAGAAATAAAAGAAGTTCCTTGTTTTCTATTATTCATACTGATGTTTGGAGTCCAATTAGAAATCCTACACATGATGGGTATAGGTGGTTTGTTGTCTTTGTTGATTGTTATTCTCGACTTACTTGGGTTTATCTTCTTAAACAAAAAAGTGAAGTTTTTGGGTGTTTTAAATCTTTTCATCACATGCTACAAACACAGTTTAATGCCTCTGTTAAAATCCTTCGAAGTGATAATGGTACTGAATATGGAGGTCCATTTACATCTTATTTGGACACGTGGTATTATTCATCAAACTACTTGTGTTAAAACTTCTCAACAAAATGGGGTAGCCGAAAGGAAAATTGGTCACTTAATACAGGTTACACGGTCTCTTATGTTAACCATGCATGTTCCTAAATATCGTTGGGGAGAGGCAGTCATGACTGCTGCATATCTTATCAACCGTCTTCCTACCAAGGTTCTAAAATTCAAAACACCGTTGTCATGTGTTCCTGCACCCTCTTCTCATCCACTTCCTCTTCGGGTATTTGAGAGTGTATGTTTTGCTCATAATCATGCACCCTCTCGAGATAAGCTTGATTCTCGAGCCCTTAGATGTGTTTTCATTGGATATTCCCCCACTCAGAAAGGGTATAAATGTTATCATCCTCCCACACGTCGGGTATTTGTCAGTTACGATGTTACTTTCTAGGAGTCCATTTCTTATTTCTCTTCTGGCTCCTCCTCTTTGCTTCAGGGGGAGATAAACAGACACAGTCTTAATAATGAAACAAATGAGTCAGATCACAGTCTACTTGATAGTGAGTCACAGTCACTTCCGTTCATGAATATACCTATTCCAAACATTAGCTCAAAATCGTTGCCTACGAATAATGAGTTCGATGATTTAAATAGGTTTGTCAGGCCAGATTTGATTACATATTCCAGACAGAGAAGTAATGATATCACCACTTTACCGCATCCAAAGACCTCTGACCTCGAGACAGATCCTGCAACTCCTATATTTGAGCCAGAAAACGGTAATACTCCTGATCCCTCTCTAGATCTTCCTATTGCCATAAGAAGGGGTGTACGTTCTTGCACTAACCATTCTATCTCAAATTTTGTATCTTATAATGCATTATCTCCTTCATTTGCTTTTGTATCATCCTTGTCGAGTGTTTCTGTTCCTCATACTTGGCAGGATGCTTTATGTGATCCTAAATGGAAGGATGCCATGATAGAGGAAATGAATGCATTGAAACATAATAACACTTGGGAGTTAACTCGTCTTCCTACTGAAAGGAAACTAGTAGGATGCAGATGGGTGTTCACTGTGAAACAAAAGCCTAATGGATTAGTTGATAGGTATAAAGCAAGACTTGTGGCAAAAGGGTATACTCAGACTTATGGGATTGATTATCAGGAAACTTTTGCTCCAGTGGCAGAGATGGCCTCTATTCGAATCTTGATATCATGTGCAGCGAATCTTGGATGAGAACTTCAGCAGTTGGATGTGAAAAATGCATTCTTGCATGGAGACCTAAAAGAAGAGGTCTACATGGATATCCCACCAGGCTTTTCTACAGCTGCAACCATTGGGAAAGTGTGTAAATTAAAGAAGACTATTTATGGTTTGAAGCAGTCTCCGAGAGATTGGTTTGGCAAATTCCAGAGAGCAATGGTTAAATTTGACTATAAATAGAGCGATTCGGATCACACAATGTTTATAAAGAGAAGGGCGGAAAAAATCACAGTCTTGATTGTCTATGTTGATGATATTGTGATCACTGGCAACGATACATTTGAGATTGTTGATGTAAAACAGAAACTGGCCTCTGAGTTTGAGATGAAAGATTTGGGAAAACTACGGTATTTCCTTGGCATTGAAGTCTCCAGAAGTTCAGGTGGCATCTTCCTTTCTCAACGGAAGTATACACTTGACCTTTTGAAAGAAACTGGTATGTTGGGATGTAGACGTGCAGACTCTCCTATAGAAGCGAATCATAAACTTTGTGGAGAAACAGGTGATATTGTCGATAAATCCCAATATCAGAGATTGGTTGGTAGGCTGATTTATCTTTCACATACACGACCTGATATAGCATATGCGGTGGGAATTGTAAGCAGATATATGCATGACCCTCGTCAACCTCATTTGGATGCAGTTTATATGATATTATGTATCTTAAGGCTCCCCCCCGGAAAGGGAGTAATGTTTAATAAAAACAGTCACCTCGAGATTGAGGGCTATACAGATTCAGATTGGGCTGGTTGTCTAGATGACAGACATTCCACTTCAGGATATTGTACGTTTGTTGGAGGTAACTTGGTTATTTGGCGAAGCAAGAAACAACCTGTTGCTTTATCTAGTGCTGAGGCAGAGTACAGAGCAATGGCTAAAGGAGTGTGCGAACTGTTATGGATAAGGCTTCTTATTCAAGAATTAGGCCTTTCATCCGGAAATCCTATCAAGCTGTATTGTGACAACAAGGCCGCTATTAACATTGCTCACAACCCAGTTCAACACGATCGGACTAAACATATCGAGATTGATCGGCATTTTATCAAAGAAAAAATTAATAGTGATGTTATTAACATTCACTTTGTACGATCAGAAGATGTCTTAACTAAGGGTTTAGCCGGGAAAATGTTACATCCACTTATTGGCCAGTTGGGCATGAGTGATATATATGCATCAACTTGAGGGGGAGTGTTAACATATTCAACCATTCACCAACCATTCAACAACTACAATTCAACATTCAACAAACTGACATATGAAGTGATGTATCAATAGGTTTTACTGTAGCATTTTCTTCTTATAAAATCCATGTATCAACCTCTCAATATATACAACAATATTACATCTCTTGCTATATCTCTTGATACTCTCTCATCTTTTGCTATATCTAGTATTACATAAATATATACAATTTATCAAACTACTATCATCGAGATTACAATCTTAAAGAGTGGACAAATGATAATGCTTACTTGTGTAGTCAATGCACGGATTTTTCTTTAATCCTATATGAAAAAAATTAAATATGAATGTATTTACGAACTTTTTGATTACATGAACTCTTTTATTACATGTATATATATTTTCTTTTTATCTATTTACCTTATGTAATTACCAAGGTTATGACTCTTGACCCTTGTTAATATGATAACATAAATAGTAGATTTTAATACGACATTTAGAGATTTGAATGTATTTATTTCTTTATAGTAAATAATACAAAATATGATATTTGTGTATGTTCTTTCATTCAATGATTCTAACATACCTATCCGATTGTCAACTTCAAAAATCTTCCACATGTGATTTAAAATTGGGAAATAATTTGTGGAAATTTGGAAACCAAGTTATGGATTACCACATTAGAATTACAACTTGCATAATGATACTTTCATTAAATTTGAGCTAAGAACTAATTATTAAGCATTATATATATATAGATGCAAAAAATCAAATGCAAAGTACATGCATGTGGATAAATAGTAAATATATGCAGAATATAAACAAGTAAATATATGCATACATAAAATTTAACAAATTATATAAAAATTTTAAGTAATAAAATTGTACTCCATATTACAGGCGCACACATATTGTTTGTGTATATCGCGGTATATATATTTACCAGATGAGAAGTGTTAAATTTAACATAAGATCTTTTTAAGTCCTCCCAACACCTTGCGCTTTTATGAGGGCCGGAATAGCAAACAGAAACCAGAAAGTATTAAGTGTGCAGAGATAAAGAATGAATGAAGAATTCAAACCTGATAAAAATGAAGCCTGTAGCAGCGGATATCGATAGAAAGTAGACTAAATATTCTCTGTTACTGAAAGGAAAACTCAATTAGGAATTTAACGCCCTTCTCTTCTACCGCTTGTAACAAAGTCGTGTCTCATCTTGGGGTTTATTTCGGGCTCTTCGTATCTCTGCCCCGACCAATATGTGCCTTTCGATTTATTTCGGGCTCTTGGTGTAATTTAGCTTGAATATATTTTGAAAATAAGCTCGCAAGCCCAGCCGAACGTAAACATAAGTTCGTTCCCTAGTCAGGCGTAGCTTGAGTATATTTTGCAAGTAAGCTTGCAAGCCCAACTCATGAACCTAGCTAGGTATTGAATAATAAAACATTTAAACTAGTTTTTGCCCAATCAAACATGATTAATTGTGCACCCTAACTAAACCCATGTTGAGCGAACTCGAGCTTAATTCAATAAGATTATCACAAACACCAATTATCAAATTCATGTTGAGCAACAAGATATGTTTAATTGAAATGAGCTAGAGCATCTACATCATGTTCAAACTCAGAACTTGATTCAATCTCGAACACTCTAGTTTTTCAGTGCGCTGAGCTCGATCCACTGATGTTCGACTCAGTTCTTATACAGTCCTACTATATGCGTTGTGATTGAACAGAAGATTTTGTGTTTCTAATTTGATTTTGAAATTTTACGAAGACATTTGTTTGTGGATATGGCTTTAGACGGAGACCGGAAAAGTGTTATTTGTAGAAATTAAGGCAGTTTGTATGGAGCACACAAAAGATATCCTTTTGTTAGTCTTCCATACTTCTATAGACTATAGTAGTGTGTATTATTTAATCACTGCATCTTTGGTTTTTGTCCATTTTCCTTTTATCTTTTTATGTTTGGTAACGACTTCTTTAATTGACCTTGTTATATTGCTATATATTTCAAGGTTTGCTTTACATCCCACTATATAACAAATCGTGCCCTCCATCCATGTATTCTCTAATTATCCCAGTATGCAATTTGCCATTATTTATGAACCTATATATCTTGTGCTCGAAAGCTTTTTCCTTTATGCAGGTTGAGCAATGGGTTAAAAATATGAGCAAATCTTCAGAGGACCAATCTAGAAAAGTGTTATTAAAGGCTCGGCCACCTAGGTTAGTCACTATTGTACCAGCCTCATAGTTGTATACTTGCATCACATTGTTATAATACCAAAAAGAACCCTACAACTTTAAATGAATTACCCAAAAGAAAATTAAGTCTCTTGTTTGCAGATAACCACCACTTTTTGGAAGAAGCTTACAAAACCTGTACTTCAAAATTTTAAAAGGTTAAATGGGTAAAATCATCATTGTACTATGCTGAAACTTTCAATTGAATCACCAGCCCAAAAAAGCTTATGGTCACATCACAAAACTACAATTAACTTGCAATTGCATTACCGAACTTCTAAATATTTGCACAGTCGTTGAAATTCGTTGACTTTTAACGGAAGACCATTAAGTGATGCCACATCATTAGCGACGTGGGCGCCATGTTAGCGATCACGTCAACTGGGAAAAACATATTTTTGGAAAATTTTATTAATTTCTTTTATTAACTTTTTTCTGATTTCTTTAATTTAACTAAATTGTAATCACACAAAACTAAAATAAATATTAAAAAAAGGTATAGTATTTGCTTCTTTTTATCGATTAAAAAGCATATGAATTGTATGGGTATTTCCCATTTTAATTTATTGAAAAATTATAATCACTCAAAAAAGTTAAATATTCTAAAATTGTACATTTTTTGTATATATTAACTTATGACAAAAAAAGTGGTATGTATTCTTGATATTTTTTCCGCTTAGTATTGATTTATAAGCATATGGATAAATGAGTATGTATAATTTTAAATTTATCTGAAATACAATTATTCAAAAAAAAACATTCAAAAAATTTAAACTTCTAGTACAATTCATCGATACCGAAAATTGGATTTAAAAAATGTGTTATCTATTAATATTCATTCGCTTATATCGATTTAAAAGTATCTTTATTAAACGAGTATATAATATTTAAACTTAAATAAAATATAACCATTCGAGAAAATTAAAAATTCGAGATGTATAATTTTGATACAAATTCTAAAAAAAAAGTAGTTTTCAATTTAATTAATTTAACTTTGATAAATAATTTATAAAAAATTAAAATGTATGTATAAAAAAAATATACAATTTGCTCATGATTTAATTGAAAATGTTATAAAGTTGAGTAATGAATTTGTAGTAAACTTCTATTTTTGTATGCCACATCAGCATCCACGTCACTTTTTCATTAGGGTTGCGTAAACCTATGTGAAAGTTTTACATAGTAATCACACAAAACTAAAATAAATTTAAAAAAAAAAATATACTCCCTCCGTCCCATCCAATTGTTTACACATTTCAAGGGTTGTCCGGCACGCATTTTAAGATGCATTTTAAGGATGGTTCCATAATTTATTTTTTAATTTTTTTTCTTGTATAAAATTTTAATGTTAATATTTTTATACAAGAAAAGAATTTTAAAAATAAGTTATGGAACTATCCTTAAAATACACCTTAAAATGTGTGTCGGACTCCCCTTGAAAAGTGTAAACAATTGGGTGGGACGGAGGGAGTAGTATTTTTTCCTTTTTATCGATTTATAAGCATATGAATTGTATGGGTATGTTCCATTTTAATTTATTGAGAAATTATAATCACTCAAAAAAAGTTACATATTCCAAAATTGTACATTTTTTGTATATATTAACTTATGACAAAAAAGTGGTTTCTTGATATTTTTTTCCGCTTAGTATTGATTTATAAGCATATGGATAAATGAGTATGTATTATATTAAATTTATTTGAACTAAAATTATTCAAAAAAAAAAATCAAACATTCAAAAAATTTAAACTTCTAGTACAATTCATCGATACTGAAAATTGGATTTAAATAATGTGTTATCTATTAATATTCATTTGCTTATATCGATTTGATAGTATCCTTATTAAATGAGTATATAATATTTAAATTTAAATAAATTATGACCATTCGAGAAAAATTTAAAATTCGAGAATGTATAATTTTGATACTAATCCTAAAAAAAATATAGTTTTCAATTTAATTAATTTAACTTTTGTAAATAATGTATAAAAAATTAAAATGTATTTATAAAAAAAATATACAATTTGCTCATGATTTAATTGAAAATGTTATAAAGTTGGGTAATGAATTTGCAATAAACTTCTATTTCTGTATGCCACATCAGCATCTACGTCACTTTTTCGTTAAGTTTTTAACGGGACTAACAGTGTAAACCTATGTGAAAGTTTTACATAGTTCAAGTATTTGACTGAAACCTTTTCTGGACTGGTGATTCAATTGAAAGTTTCAGTAAAGTATAGTGAAGATTCTGCCTATTTACCCAATTTTAAAAGTAGTTGTATATACATATATTTGTTGGGAAATTAACTTCTATTCTTCCAGCATTTGACTTGAACACCAAGTCCAAACGATAAATTAATATTTTACCGTTGCTGCTTTTACCCAAATATAGAAATTAAAGTTTGTGCTATAAAATTGTAACTATAAAACGTTAGTAAACTAAACTTTTTATTATTATTAACTGTTCTGAGATATCTTTAGGCTTGGATTAGGCGCAGCAGTTCCACGTCAGGCCTATGTTGCACCTTCAAGTGACCCAGTCGAAAGAAAATTACTTGGAAATTTGGATGCTGCAAAAAGAAAGGCTGCCAAAGATGTTTTGGAATCTGTGCCATCCACAGGAGATGATAGTGTAGATGAAGATAGTGAAGAGGAGCTAGAGAGCAGGAGCAAAGCAATTTCAAAGAGGCCAGCCAAAAATGTGAAATCATCTTTACCGGCAGGAAAAAGGCAGAAGTGAATTGACTTCAAGATGTATAAACCTAAAGTTCCTACATTTCTTTTCTCAAGATGTTACTTCAATGTTCTGCGAAACTAATTTGGTCATCACTGTTACAAACTAATTTACCCTTGAGTTGATTTTCAACTATAGAAGATTAAGTTTCCGATATTGATAAGTACTCTGAGGTATCAGTAGCCAGATAATTAACCTGAATCATCAAACTGATATTTTTGCTGCAGCGCTATGTCTTCAAGGACTTTACATAAGGAGTACTGGATAAGTGGAGAACATGTATTAAAAAGTGGAGAAGCTCAAAAAGAGAGAAGCAGCCCTCTAAACATATCAAACAAGTTGAGTGTCATGAAGTAACACTCTAGCAAGAAATCTTTGTTTTGTTTATTCTACACAATAGTTTATTACAACCAACAAGTTTCTTGAATTTACATCCTTAGACATTTTAAGAAAGAAAGAGTGGGATGAGATAAAAGATTAAAAAAAAAAAAAAGAACTTTCTAAACAGAAAATTATAATGTACACTCATCACACCCCTCTCACCAAACTCTAACTCTTAGTTAGAAAAATGTAACTGAAACAAGAGAACTTCTAGATCAATCTGACTATATGATCTCAAACCGACACTTCATCATTGTTTAGATTGCCCATCATTGCCTTTGATCAAGTACTTAGGAATAAGGATCATGTCTTATTACATCTTCTGCCAAGAAAAACTGTATATGTTGTCTACGCCAAAGCAAACCAAACCAAACACACCTACTATATGACTATAATCCACTCAAAAGCTGAGTCTGCACTCATCAGAGAAATAGACTAGTCAACATCTTAAAGGAAATTTGCATGAGAGAATTAGATTTAGGCTTAAACTAATGTGTTGTTGTGCTAAGTATAATCTTATCCTATATACAGAGCGAGATGCAAGATTGTTTTGCACAAAGCCTGGTTCAAGATGCAACCAGCTTGCGAAAGGATGATACCTTACTGACCAGTAATGTTCTCTTCATCTCTGGTCGATGCATGAAGAATCAGAAAACTCCAATCATCTGTAGTGCGATCATCGAAGATCAGAATTAGTTCTTCCACCATTTGGTCAATAACAAAATTTTCCAACTCAATAACAATGTGATCAGTTTCGAAATAGAGGTCCATCCATTTTTCAGAGTTGGGCATGTCTTTTCTAACCAGCTGCTCAAGAGAATGTGAAGCTGGAGGCTGGAGAATTTTCATTTCAACTCCTTCCCATACCTCATTGATAAGCTTCATTCCATTTGGGACTGGATGAATACCCTGTTTGACAAGTGAGCGGGTAAAATAGCGTTCACATGTCTCCTTGAGAACATTGTCTGTGCAGTCAAAGAGGAGCTTCTGGTCATGAGACCTGCTAGAAAATAACTCTACTTCGTCAAACAATGATGGGTCAAGAATTTGGTCTGACAAAAGCCACCTTAAGAGATACTCATCCCAGTTCAATCCTGAACCTAGCAACACTGCTTCTACATATTCAAATGCAGATTCCTCGTCTTGCATGCAAGTTCTTATATGTACTGTTTGATTAACATCAGAGGAATCCCATTCATCGAAACAGATGTGCAATGGTTCAATTGTCTCTTTAACTGAAAGTTTCAAGTATAATACTTTAGTACAGGAGAGAAAAGATTCTAAGTACAAGAAAACATTGGGAATATTATAGTCGTTGAAGCGTACCAGGTAAAAGTTTGCTGCTTGCAGGGCTGATGTCATCATCAGAGTCTAATGGTTCAAGAATAGAAACCGGACTTGGTCTGTCTCCTCTATCAATGCAGTTGTCGAAGCTTTCACTTTTCATGGTGGTGGTAGGGTTTGTTGGCAATACTGGTGGAGAATGTATGAGCACATCATTTATAATTGGGTTCTGAAGAAATGAAAATCAAACATAAGGTTGGTGACATGTGAAAACTGAAGTGATGCAAGAATCTACTGCAGTAATGTTGATATCACAGTTATTATCCCCAATTTTCCTCCCAAAGGAAAAAATTTAATAAATATTCCAGCGAAAAGAATTTTACCAATGTCAGGATTCTGGGAGACTTTTCTTCGTCAGGTATTTCAGCTGCATCAAGAATTTCTTCAACAAGTATTTCAGCTGCATCAAGAATTTTGATCTCTCTGGTCATCTGTAAGCTACTTGTGCAAGAGACATCCTCTACTTGAATATTTTCCCGCAAATTTGAATCGGTTGTTACAATCTCAAGCAATTCTACAAAAAAATTAGACTGCTTGATTAACATTGATTTATACTTTGTGATTATAAAAAGGAATAATTACATTGGAACTTCTTTCTGACTGTAGGATAAGAGTACCTTCACGTATTTCTTCGTCATGGGTAGAAGGCATGGCCTCTTCAAGTCTTTTATCATAACTATGTTCACCTAATTTATGTGGGGCAAAGATGCCTGATAATACTTTGTCACATGGTTCTTCTACAGAAATGCATGAGTCACTCTCTAAGAATTGTTTTGGTGCAAGGTGCTCGCTGGCATGGTTGTCTTGAATAGTGCATGGCATGGTCTCTTGGGAAATGTCAAACTCGCCGGGAGGAGAAAATTTAAGTTGTACAGTTACAGAATTGCGGTTACCGTTATTTCCGGGATTGGCCCTAGGAGTAGAGCTGTACTCAGGTAGAGAAAGAATCTTCGCCAAAGTTTTAGGTAACCGCTTGCTCTCTGACATTTCCTTTTCCTCCCCATTGCTTAGCATCTCCGAAAGATGCTTCTTGGCTTCATTGTATATTTTAGGAATCCCTTGCTTGGGATTACCATCAAATCCATTCACCGCAACTGTTTCAGATCCTTCTGGCATGTCAATCTTGTCATCCTTCTTCATGCCAAGGAGAGATTTGGCAAATCTTTCAGTAAAGAAATGGTTTCGATTAGGAGAACTCCATCCACTATTTCCCTCAACAACACCCTTCTCATGGTTCTTTAGATTTTTAAACTCACGGGGAGATTTACTACTGCGAGATACACCATGCCATTCTATGCTCATGACATGCTTCAGCTTCTTTTTAAGTTCACTCAAAGAAAATTGGGAACCATTCCTCTCATTCTTTGATCTATCAGTCAAGGTCCATTGAGATTCTGATGAAGTGCTAACAAGGCTTTTACTCCCAGAGTACTGCAGAGCTGTCGACCCAGGCTTGAGAATTACAATTGTACTAGAAGCTTGACATATATCATCGTCTTTCAAAGAATTACTATCTAGTGACTTGTTGCTGCTTCTTCTTCTTCTTCTTCTAAAAAGGCTGTGATGCTTCCGCTCAGAAAGCTTCTCCGAACTTGGTTTATTTGGCTCTTGGTCTAATGAGTTCGATTCAAATAGTGGGTTGGTGTGTTGGTCTTTAGTCAAATTACCATTCTCTATGCACTGAATGTGCTTTGCTAGCAACGAGTTTGGATCATGTAAATGTTCGGAAAATAATTCCTTATTTACCCCTAAGATCTCAAGTGCATCTATAAATTCTTTGGAATGGGGGATATTACTATCTTCTCCAAGATGACCATTATCAGTAACCCTCTGATTAATAAACACCTGAATTGCAGCACCTAATTCTTCTTGAACAAGGGAGTACACCTGATTTGACCTGCTGTCATTCCAATCATGCTCACAAGAATCACTTTTCTGATTTAACTGGCTGAGCTCCTCTAACATAACCTCTAGATCAAGATTATATAGTATTTCTTTGTTTGAAAGTTGTTGGGAAGAATGCTCAGCTACATCCAAATCATTGGCATGCATATCACAAGATTTACTATGATCTCTTTTTGACTGAATAGGTTTATGTCCAACATTCCCATCATTTTTTATATTTCTTTTGTCTGGTTGAGCACCAGCAATGTTCATATTCTTCTTTAAACCTTTCTCATCAAACATCTCTTCTTCAATGATTTTCTTTACGCTAGTCTTCAAATAACCGGTTGTCATTTCTTCAATATCCTGAAGCATTTTACAGTGTTCGCAAAAAATAAATAAGTCTCACAAATAGCTTATGGTGTCTAACTTTCATACGTAAGGTAAATCCTCTTGAATCATGATTCATGAATCATATACAATAAGTAGGCAATTCAAGTATAGCCTGTGAGAAAGTGATTTCGCATGCATACCTCTGGAGCTGTGCCTTTCTCGTCTTTATAGGTTAACATCTTCAGTTTGGTATCAGCACCTATACAAGCAATTGATTTGAGAAAATGGTTTGACAGAGAAAAGAGCAAAATAGACTTTGCAAGTTATGACATTAAGCTAAGATGAATTCTCAGATGATTCATCCTTAAAATGGGAGTTGTGAAGCAAAATGGTTCTAGATTTCCTAATCCTAAAATCAAAACTAAGAGAAGATAGTTTTTCAGATGATAGAATTAAATACATTTCTCATAGTATCAGGATTCGGGATCAACTGTGCATACTAGATTACCTCTTTATCAAATTTTATGAAGTAAAGAAATTTTATTTTGAAAGTTACAAAACTCTTCTATAGGGGGCCGGACTGCAGAATTGCATTCTTTAGTAGCACCACTAGATTCGATGAAAATAAGCCTTGTTCCTCTGCTTACAAGGTATCAGATTTATTTATGTGGGATGGAGTTTTTACCAGCAGGATTCCTGCTCCCATGCTTCCTATCTACAAGAAGCTTTCTAGTAAATCTGCCGTCGCGAACGTCAAACATTCTAATTAGACCGGATATACATCCTGCTTCATCCTTCTCCATGCGCTGAGCATTTCTTTGTCGTCGTTTACCCATAGCGAGTAGGTGAGAGTTTATATGGCTTGAACACCTTCTGAAATCTATCCAACTATGTTCAGGAATACAGTCACTGACACCATCACCTGATGAAAATTTATTGGAAGCACATTTAAAGACAATAGACGTACAGAAAAAATGAAGGTAAAAATGTTAAAAATTTGAAAGCACTTGACAGAAGCCTGTGATAGCTTCAGCCACAACTCATACTGGAAAAAAAAGATGATAATTGAATCAACTATAACTGGTTACTGGGAAAGGAAAAGTTACAAATTTAAAGGTTCTAGACAAGATTATTAGTCGCAATAATAATAGCAAATACATTCATCTCGGAAGTGAACAATGTTTCCGTCTGTAAAAACTTTGCTCGTATGATAAAAATATCAATTTGTAGTCAATTAAGCCCGTATGCAACTAATTATCCACACTTATGCAAATAGCCATAGTGAAGATCTGCACTTTGCAGACACCACACTTATTAATATCTCAAATCATCTAAACCCAAATTATCCACCACAGGTATGCAACTAAACTCCTAAAGCAAAGAATAAAGTAAAATATATTACTAATTCAGGTAACTTTATCTTGATATTAAGAAATGAAGTTTACCCGGAATCGGGGATGAATCAAGAGGAGAAGTGTAAAACTCAACAGAACTCTCAAGCAAATACTGAATATACCTAAGAAACAGATACAGGACACTAGGTTACCTGCAAAATTGGAGTCCTTAAAGTTTAACCGATCGTCAAGAACAAACTGCAGAAAAATCTACTTTCAAGCAAATCAAGAATTCCAATTTGCAACTTCAAGTTTTACCCTGAAGTAAAGCTCAAGAAACTGTAGCTTATTGTGAGCGGTAAGGAATCAAAACTTCCTTCTTTTTCTTTCTATCCACAAGCCCCAAAGCTATTGACAAGTTCTCCATATTCTTTGCCACAAATATAACTTTATGTAATACTAATCCGATCTTTATCTTAACAAACCCTAATGTAACACCTAATGAATCTAGTTACTGAACGAATAATCCTCGATTAAAAAATTTCAGAATTACTTCAAAGAATGTCTCAAAATCTTACAACTGAAATCAATCTTGCCGTCAAGTACATCAAGCACAACTCACACAAGCAAAAGCCAAGAGCTTAGTACCTCACTTACATGAGCCAAAACCATCATTTTCCAACACCACCAAACTATCAAACTTTGGATCCCCTTCACTCTTAAACAAACTTGTCACTTTTCCTTAAAAGTAGAAAACCCTCAACTAAACTAAAAACACCAATTATTGAAAAATAATTTCCTTCTAAATCCAAACGAATTCGTCTGACACAAAAGATCAAATACCCGAAATTCTTACTCAGATACAGAAACTAACGCACAAAGCCTAACTTTTTCTGCAAAACTGAAACACCCTAATCAATGTCTTGCAACTTTGTAACAAAAAAGTTGCCTCACACTAAGTATAGTTACCCGAAATTCTTGCTCAAACACAGAAACTAACACACAAAGCCTAGCTTTTTCTGCAAAACTGACTCACCCTATTCAATGTCTTGCAATCTTGTTGCAAAAATGTTACCACAGACCAAGTATCTTTAATAAAATTGTAATAAAATTGTACTTAAAACTATACTTACAAGATTTTATTTATCTAAAACCAAACAAAATCCAAAACCCAGATATTTTTCATCATTTTGAGTGATTTTTGACAAAATATAGAGACACCCACACAGAAAAAACACTGAAAAATATATTGGGATTGATAAACTAAGTACAAGACAGGCAGTCATTAAAGACCTGAGAAGAAAAATAAAGTGCAAGTAGAAAAGAAAATCTAGAGTTAGTGGGAATTTAGGCAATGAGATTAGAAGAATACTTTTAATGGTGGGCCATCTCCAAAGCTTTTTGTTGAAGAAATGTTTTGCAGATTCAACATTTACTAATTATATATCATCATCACCATTACACAACCAACTCTGCATCTATCTTTCACTGTTCTTCATCGTAAGAAATGGGAAGTTTAGTGGAGATTTATGTATGTGTATTTTGTGTAACAACAGTTAAACACAGAGTGCATGTGTGTACCAGGGACCGACAGGAGACAGGGAAAGCAGGGAGCGTTATGCATAATACATGTACGTGTAAGCTTTTTGGACAGACCGAAGAAAAGGGAAGGAAGGGTACAAGTGAAAATGCATGGTTTGTGTAAGGGTCTTTATGTAAATACATAAATGTTGCGTTTCTGGATTTCTGATAAACGATTGTTACGATCAAATGATCACGTGTCGTGCATGTCCATTTTAATCGTCAGCAATGAGATTGATCACTTAAAAATTAGATTTTGAAAATCGGGATAAATCGGTTTAAATATCCAATTGGGATTTAAAGTTGAAAGGGAAATTCTATAGAGCGGCTATCCGTCCTGCGATGTTATATGGCTCTGAGTGTTGGGCGGAGAAGAAGGCCCCCGTAAGCAAGTTGGAAGGGGCTGAAATGAAGATGTTGCGGTGGTCTTGTGGGCGCACGATGTTGGACAGAATCCCGAACTCGGTGTTTAGGAACGAGCTGGAAGTGGCACCTTTCTCTGCGAAAGTTAGGGAAGGAAGGTTGAGATGGTTCGGCCACGTCCGTAGGAGGCTGGCTGAAGCCCCAGTTAGGAGGGTCGAGAGTCTTGCGGTTGTTGGGGTGAGGAGGAGAGGCAGGCCGAGGAGGTCGTGGGAAGAGCAGCTCAGGATGGATTTGAAGGCCTTAGACTTAAATGAGACCATGCTCGCGGATAGGTGTTCTTGGAGGCGGCGTATCAGAGTGGTGGATTCCCTTTTAGGATGTGGCTCTGTAGTCGAGAGCCTCAGAGTTGCCTTGTCTCGGTTAGCCATTTTTTAGAAGTTCGGCTGTAGCGTTCTCACTTTTCATTTTTAGTGTCTTCTGTTTTCTGGTTTTGCATTTGCGGGGACTTGGCTCGATGTTATCTCTGTGCGGGATTTTTCGTTTGGTTGGAGCGTATCAAGCTAGGAGTATCATAAACCCTCACAGGTATGTATGCCACATGTGGAGAATGCCATGGGCCTCAGGTATGTCATTGTCCATTTCCGTATCATTTCAGTTGTATTTACCACACTCTGTGTATGTCGCGCACTCAGCCGAGGGTCTTCATGGAAACAGCCTCCCTGCTCTAAAAGTGGGGGTATGGTCTGCGTACAACCTATCCTCCCCAGACCCTGCTCTGAGCGGGATATACTGGGTATGTTTGGTTTGGTTTGGTTTAAAATTTACCGGAATGATAAATCGGAACAAAAATACTAATAAAATAAGTTGTAAATATTGATAAATATAGCATGTTGACTTCGGGTTCTGTGTTATTGCCAAACGTAAAATGAGTTTGTCTTGATTAGTTGGTCTGCTAGTTGGGCGTAACTTGGCTTATTAAAGATGGGTTAAATTTTTGGAGTGTTGCTAAGTAGAGGATCATCTGAATCTTGGTCGGTAATGTAATGCTCGACTTTTATTTTCTCAGTTGAACTGTCGTAACAATGTCTTTTTGTCACTAGCTATGTTTCTAATACAGATCATTACTTTAATATTCAAACTACTTTTTCGAATTTAAATAAATCATGAGAACATTACAAATTATAAATTAAGAAAATAAAATCGAACATGTAATTTATTGAATACATGTAGATAATTGAATTTGTGATTTATCGAGTATATGAAGTTAATTTTTCATCAAAATATTGAAAATACATATTATACATTGACGCGATTTAATTGGTTTAGTTTTGTTTAAAATCTAAAAGGGTTTTTTAACAATATATCCCAATTTAAAACATGGTTTGCAAATATGTCCTATATATATTTGAAATTTCAAATCTGTCCTAAAATCAGTTTTTCATTCAAATTTTAACAGAAAATGACCATTGTACCCTTTTTAATCAAATTTATTTTATAATATAATGTCTCATAAAAACATGATTTGATTAATTTAAATTAAAAATTTTAATATTTTATTTGGTTAAGGGTGCCCCTGGCGGGGCCTGTGTAAGAAAATGAAACAAAAAAATATTTATTTTATGGTTAAAATTAAAAAAAAACGCTCCTGACGGGTCCTGTATTAAAAAATATAATTTTTTTTTAGTTACTAGAATTTAAAAATTGTAGTATACTTATAATAATAAGTAATTAATAGAAAAGGGTATATTGGTCTCTATAAAACTTAAAAACTAATAATGGGACATATAATTAATAATGGGATTGTTTGAAAGTGATCGTGTAAATCCAAAAAGTAGAATCCAATGAAAAACCATATCACAATTATACTGGTACCTTAAAAAGAAATTTTGAAGTTCAGTTCCGAGTTTTGCTAATATCTGATCCATGTCTTATCTAAGTTACTGGCACATTTATATTTTAAATTTTTTTTATTAAGTTTTGAAAAATATTTTAAATAACATCTTTAAAATATTCTAAGAATATTAATATCATCATAAGGTAGATCTTACATCATGGACAGAAATATGAAACCACAGAAATGACATAGGACTAGAGAATCTACGGAACACTCAGAAAACATTTTGTTTTGGTTGAAAAAGTCATATAGGATGCCATAAAGAGTTTTTAGTCAATATGTACCAAATTTACACCGAATTATTAATTAATTACTACATAAATTTTCATGGATGTGATAGAGATTGATTACCACTTTTGGCATTATTCTTGTCTTTTCTCCTGCAATTAATTTTATATTTAAGAATATAATTATATGGGTGACACTAAAGTTAGCGGAATAATTCGAATTTCATTACGTAGACTTTTTTTTTTTTTTTTTGGATTTAAATATATAAAGCTTATTGTATATTCTCATAATGGTGTCGGTAAAGAATAACAATAATTCTTCTTGACTTTGGATACAAATTTACACCAGGTCTCCATTGATGGGCTATATATAACTAGATCCGACTAGACCCGTTTGCTGCTAGTCCAGGTTGCCGAATGTAGATTACCTGGAGCCCAGGTCCAAGACGTGTGAGACGACACTACTAGATGTGGCAAGCACAAGTAATAATTATGACCCCACATGACAACGATAAGTAAGGAATCCTATGACTCGTACATTCACGTTCCTATCAATCCACGTGCTGGCATGACCAAGGCACATGCCACCACAATTATCTCGTGGACAGGTGGGGACTATCTGTAACATACAGGTGTCCCGCATACCATCCAACACTCATGATTGCAGGTACTAATCCCTAAACCCTAATTCTTAGCCTATAAATAGAACAGGAAAGAAAGGTTTATGTGTTACGTTAACTTTACACACTCCAATACACACACCCTCCACATTTCGATACTCTAGTCCTAGAATTAGTATTTTCCAAAGCATACTCTTATTCTCAAGCCGAAGGCGCCGCGGGGCTCAAACCCCCTTCCGGTGTTGTTTTGTAGAGGCCCAACCACTACACTACGCCATAGATGACCTAAAGCAACAGCTTTTTTTGGTGTTGCATTGAAAAACGTTATAGTAGCTCTAAAATTTATGCCTATTTTGATGTTGCTGTATGTGTAAACATGGTGTTGTCTTAGTTTTAAAAAAACGTTGCATGTTGTAACACCGGTGAAGTGTTGCAGTTACATATGCTTTAAACACAATTTTAGAATTATAATAAAAAATTTAAAATAAATTATTACTTTACTTTAAAATGAATTAATGTTGAAAATATATATAATTTAATTTTTCAGAGATAACAGTTTGTTATTAGAGTCAATAGTGCTTTTTTTATAAAAACATTTTATTTTCTAATAATTTGGAAATAGACCAAACTATTAAAAAGCGTAATAAATTTAGTGAAAAAGATTGAAAATTTTATTTTATTTGAAGTGAATAAAGTTTGAAAAAAATATTTCACTTTAATGTTTTAAAATTCAAATTCATTATTGCCTTATTGGAGTGAAATACAACACATTTATAATATTATTTTTTTTATAAAATTTTAATTTATAAATCTTTAAATAAAAATAATTTTAATGAAAAAAAGTAAAAACTGATATGGTGCGTGTGAATAAGGCACGGTGTGACAAAAATGAATGTGTTAGAAGCGGGAAAGTTGCCACCTTGTATTTGGATAAAACATTTAAACAAAAAGAAGACTAAATATATTAAACAAAAGCACAAAGTCCGACAGTCACAAACATTCACACACACAATACACTTTGTCTCAACACCTCTCCCTCTGTACCACACAAACACGCACTGTCTACACCACTCAATCATTTCGTCTTCTTCAAGATTTGGGTTTTTTTACAGATATGATGTTTATTGAAGCTTGCAGATCAGGTAAGTTGCTTGAATTAAGGTTTCAATTGGGATCCATTTCAATTGGGGATTTATGGATTGAGTTGAATTAGGGCTTTTGCATATCATCAGGTATTATTTTCGATTTGAACTCGTATTTGTTAAGTTAATTGTTAATCTCTTTTGCATACATCAAACATAAAATTTCTCTGCTTTAATATTTGGTTTAATCATCTCTGGGTCAAGAAATTAGAAATAGATATTTCAATTGGATTCTTTTTGGTTGTACATAGACTTAAATTTACTTGTTGGCTCCATCTATTTTCAAACTATATTATAGTATAAATATATTAGTGTATATCAAATATACTGTATATTTTTTTAATACAAGTTGTATCTTTAACTTATAGTAGTATTTTTTGGTACTTTTTGAGCAAACAAATGTTCTATTCAGAAGATTTTCACATGTCAATGGTTTGTACAAAGAAAGGTCTAGTCACAAGGAGGTGGCTACTGTTATTATAGCATGTTCCTTCTTGCATCTGACTTTTCTTATTTTACGTCTACTAGAGCGCATCAGGATTCCTGATTCTGGACTGTATTAGCTGTAAAAAAAATTAATTTTTGTTCTCTGGAACTTCATGTAGCGATGGCATAAGAATCAAAACTGGTCATCCTTCTCGGAGCGTCTACGTATTTGACAGGAATGCAGTGCTCTGGAAGAAATAGGATTTTTAGGGATGGGAATAATGGGCAAGGCTATGGCCATGAATCTCCTCCGCCATGATTTTAAAGTTACAATGCTTAATTAGTAATTACACCTACATATGTTTCATACCCCCTTTATTATTACATTTACAAATGTGATTAACAGACCCTGCTCTACTTATTTTACGCATTTTGAATTTCATGCCTACTATCAGTTTACGATATTGCCGTCTTATGTCTTGTAATGTGATCAATTGGTGGAGCATGGCGCTTCTATAGGACAAACTCCTGGAGCAGTCCTCAACAAGTGCAAATATACCATTGCTATGTTGCAGTCCTCAACTGGTGGAGCATTACTCATTTTCGGTTTGTTAAACCAAGTTTCTTCTTTATACATATTTGTTTGTATAGACAATTGTGAAATAGCATTCTGATATTAGTATTTTGGTTTAGGTTGTATTTGATAAAGATGGTGTTCTGGACCAAACATGCAGTGGAAAAGCCTATATTGATATGTCCACAGTTGATGCTGATACCTCATCAAAGATTAGTGAGGTTTTGCTTCTTGCATACCTCAAGTGCTGTTTCTTTTTTTTACTTTCTAGTTCTTCCTTTGATTTACTTTAGGGTCCAAATTTTCAATTATAAAGAACTTAGGATAATTGTGATTTAATTTATCAACTCTGTTGAGATAGGGGATCTATTATATGTAAATGAATCAGTGTTGAGTAACACATCTGTTATAAACTGTTCAGGCAATCACATTAAAGGGTGGTCATTTCCTTGAAGCTCCAGTTTCAGGCAGTAAAAATGTAAGAACCCTGATTTTTGTAATATTTTAAATATGTAAAAGCTTATGACATTGTGAATTAGGGACCTTTTGAGTCACCTATGTTATGTAATGGAATTGATTATCTGAAAATTTATGTTGTTATATTCACTGTGTAAGAAAAAGGGAAGATTGTTGAAGGCAAGAAGCCTACTGATATTAAGATTCATAAAAACTTGGGATTTGAGAGTTATTAGAGTATTAGGAGATTTTAAGAGACTATGACAAGGAGTTATGGATATTTAAGGAATTTACACAATTAAGTACTTAAGGAATTACAAGGGAAATCTCTACGCGACAAAATATTATTACGATGAGTTAATTAAGATACGATATGAATTAAAGATTAAGTGACAACCATTGGTGGAGAAATAATAATACAAGGAAGGATATTACATGCAAGTATCATGTAACTAGGTAATTAGGAAAGTAAACTAGAAAGCAAAAAGGAACTAGATGAATAGTATCTAGTTAGTGGTGCATTATCCAAGGAGACAAGGAGGCATGGTGTGTGCCTAGTCTACTACCCTAGGGTGGCAACATGTGACTTAATATACACACATCCATACACATAATAATCATTCATTTCATTATTCAAAACACAACACAAAAAGGCAAGCATCTCTCTCTCTCTCTCTCCAAAAGCTCTCGGCCAAGCTCTTCAAGAAGGAGGAAGAAGAAAATTTCTCCAACCTCCACTCACTCATAATTCAAGATAAAATTCCTAGACCATCCTTACACTATAGAGAAGGTATGATATTAATTTCAACCCCTTTCATCCACTAGATTTTGAGATATTAATTGTTGAAGTTTGGGATGAATAGTAACCATGCTTAGTTTTCTTTTAGATCTTGAATTATAAGGATTGTAGGGACTCATCCAAGGTGTTCTTGAGGCTTGTAAAGCTTACCCAAGGTTCCTAGATACTCAAGAAGGTATAAAACTCTAACCACTCTTAGTCATGGATTGTTTATGGTTTATAATGTTAGATCTAAGAGTTTTAGTGCATATTTTGGTAGTATGAGTTGTAGATGATGAAATCTTGAAGTTATGTGCTTGTTATGATGGTTTTAAGGCTTGCACTTAGAGTATGTAACCCCATGTATGCTGTAGAGAAAAGTCTTGGTGGTTTTGATGGTAGATGTGATGTATAAAGTGAGTTCTTGAATGTTTGAGAAAAGATGAGTGCTGTGTAAATTCCTGGGAGCATGTACTGTCTTGTAGGAGGGTTTTGAACCTCTAAATCTTGTCTCCCGAGGGCCTAATACATATGGTTGGAAAGATAATTTCATGTAGTTTCTAGGCATATAAGGTTCATGTCCAGGAGATGTGTAGTTTTTGAGATATGGTCTGATTAGTGAGGAGTGGTTCTGGAATCCGAGCTGCACTGTGATGCTGACTTGTGAACTGCACTGTGGGAGCATGTACTGTCTTGTAGGAGGGTTTTGAACCTCTAAATCTTGTCTCCCGAGGGCCTAATACATATGGTTGGAAAGATAATTTCATGTAGTTTCTAGGCATATAAGGTTCATGTCCAGGAGATGTGTAGTTTTTGAGATATGGTCTGATTAGTGAGGAGTGGTTCTGGAATCCGAGCTGCACTGTGATGCTGACTTGTGAACTGCATTAGGACCCCTAAAAATTATGCTAGTATTATGCAAATTTGAGGGTAGTCAGATTATACAGTTGTGAAGGCTGTCCAAAAAGAATTGGAGTAAAATTTGTATTTTTAAATTTTATAAAATTGTTAGAGCGAAGTGTGCGCGAGTGAAAAATCACCTAGGAGGTTAGTTTAACGTAGTTTTAAGAGTACTCACTTGTGTTTCAAGTTTGAGGAATGGATTCGAGTCGAATGGGTAACGAATGTGATAAAGTGATGACATGGTCATATGGGAGGGTTAGTGGTCACTAATTGGAGTCATTAAGTTGGTCTCACTTCCTTTAAAACCTTACGATTAAGTAGTGTTGTTAAGGTACTAACGTACGAATATTGATTATGTATAGATCTTCGTTCCACGTCGCGAGCTCGACCACCCCACCCTAACCAAGGCAAGTTTACTTTTCAAAACTTATATATAAGGATTTTCACTGTTGTGTTTATAGCTTCCAAACGTATTATATGCTTATGCTTTACGAGATTATGTTGAAGTTTGAGATTTATGCATATGTGTTTGTACACCCTTGAACTTAGAATGAAAGAGTTTTCTTCGGACAACGACTCTAGCAATAGAGGTCGTAGCGATCCAAGTATACTATTGACCTGGGAGCGGTATATTATTGTATCGTGATTAAATTGCGAAAACCCGAAGAGTCATTCGGGAAGTGTCGTATACTTAAGTATTTATTATTTTTACGTTGTTAAAAATACTCAAAAATATCTATCTTGGATTAAAAACTTATTTTAATTAAATAATTATTTTATTAATTGTTTATATTAAATCCTAAAATATTATTTATTAATTATTGTTCATTATTTTAAAGACAAAACTAATCCAAGATACCTTTAGCGTTTTCAAACTCGAACTCTTTCGAACCCAAAACATTTTCGAAAACCCCCGGTCAGGTTTTTCTTCTTGTACGTTTTTCAAGAATTATTGGTCGACTGAGATCGAACCTCAATTACTCGTTTTTCAATCAAAATAAATTTTTGTAAGAATAAAGAAAGGGGACTCTGGCAGGTGTGGGAATCGTTGACGAACGATTCCCGGGTTGTGTAAGCGGCCGTGAGCCAGGCGGTCCATCAATTATTCCGGCCCAGGTGTTGCCGAAGGATGATTACGGATGTAGTTTTCATCGAGGGTGATTACGGATGTAGTTTTCACTCGAGGGTAGTTACAGATGTAGTTTCTATCCTTCTACTAGTAGAAAAGACCCGCGGATTATTGGACTTGGGTGCGGCGACTGATCATCGGTAATCCTTGTCAGGTTTTTATGTTTTCTTCCAGTCCCATCCTCCACTTTGGAAAAATACTCAAACACTGCTTCTTGGGCCTAAGTGCCAAGTTGCCGATAGTGTGGTTTTTGATAAGAAAAATATTGACATCGTGCAGTATCTAGAACCGCAAGATTTTCTATAAAGATCGGCACGTGTTAGTGCACTCTTGCAATTATTTCAAAGAATGAAATGTTTTTTAATGAGAAAACCTTCTAAGCTAATGGAAGGAAAGAGGTTTTGCAATAATGTATTCCCTGTACAGTATGTTAACCGTAGAGTGTTTTGCCGAAAATGATGTACTCATATATATATATTTTCAAACTTGAGATATATTGAAATGGGAACCTTATAAAGGATTCATATGTTATTCTTAAAGCTCCTTAGTGAGTATAAATGTTTTATTCAAACTTGGACATATATATTGTCGAATTATGTTTTGAAATCTGAGATATATACCCATACAGTTGGGAACGTTTCGAAATAAACCACATTATTATTTTTCAAAATGGTGAACTTGCTGAGCATTATGTAGCTCATTCTTGCTTTATAAAGACTTTTCAGAAAGAGAAGAATTTGGTCGGTTAACTCCGCACCAGCAGAAGAGGAGTAGAAGATTTACCCCTGAGATGATTTAGTTCCTGATAAATACTACAGAGTAAGTCTGATAGGTTTTCAACTGTAATAGTAATACTTGTCTTCAAGTGTAGTTGTATAAGTGGAAGTGCGTAAGATTCTGGATTGTACAGATGAATTGTAATATTTAGTGTTACTTTCGATTATCTTTTCTGAGGCTCTAACTTGTAGGTGCGTAAGATTGAGGTCTGGATGGATGTATTGTTGAGTTGTAAAGTTAATACAGGTATGATATGGTTGGATGGTGATGTGACGACCTACATCTCTGACCTCGGATTTGAGGGCGTCACAAAAAAGCCTGCAGAAGATGGTCAGTTGGTAATCCTTGCTGCTGGGGAGAAGGTAAGTCAATGAACTGCAATAAATAAAACCTCCCCTTCTCTTAATATATCCTATAGGTTGTAGTGCTTTATACTGCTAGAAGGTGAATGTTATAGATGAGGCCTTGACATGCGCACAAGTTTAAGAATTCTTTCAGTTGTGTTAGTGGGTTTTGTTCAAATTCACATCTTTATAAATTAATGCATTTGACAGTGCTCAACATCTTTATAAATTAATGCATTGTTTGAAGAAGCTACCATGAGGCATCTGAATGAATATTGGGAAGCTGGATTACGGATTCTTGCACTTGCTTATAAGAATCTAGAAGAGGCTGAATACACTGCTTAGAATGAAGAGTTTCTTAAAGCAAAGACTTAAATTGGCGGGGAAATAAAGGTAATACTTGAAAAATTATCGGACATGATGGAGAGAGATTTATATCTTATTGGCGCAAATGCTGTAGAGGACAAACTGCAGAAAGGGGTAAGAGAGTCATCTTTTATCAATAAATTAATCGTCAATTTAGTATTCTGTTTTCTATTTTAGGTTCCTGCCTAAATTATAAAGTCTGTTGATTTGTTTCAACTCCAGGTGCCTCAGTGTATTGATAAACTAGCACAAGCAGGCTTGAAATTCTGGGTCCTTACAGGTCATAAACTAGCACAAGCAGGCTTGAAATTCTGGGTCCTTAAGGCCTTTAGTGATCTGTGCGTAGTTTGTAGCTCACTTTTCATATAAGTCACCAGTAAATGTGATAATGATTGTATATTTTTGGTGCAGATATGCATGCAGTCTGCTTCGACAGGGCATGAAACAGATATGCATATTGGTAAACATTGACATTAGCTTATGCCTTGGAGAATGATATGAAGAATCATCTCTTGAATCTAGCAGTAAATTGTGCATCTGTGTATATGTTATTGCCACTCCAGGTAAGAAGACTAGTAAAAGAAGGCACAGGAAAAATAACTTTAGCTATTGGTGATGGTGCATTAATTCATTGTTTGAAGGTGCCTCATGGGTTTTGTCCTCACGGTCCAATGTTGTAACTGCGCCTCAGAAAGATGCAACATAGCAAAAAGATGCAACAAAGCAGAAAGATGGGGGAGATGTTATATCTTAGTTAGATGTTCTGTTTTTAAGTGCAGTATTTCATTACTTATAGTACTTGTATTTAAGGTGTTTAGCTGTTCTAATTATGTACTTGTATTGGTAAATTTTTGTATTGATGTAATGATACATATTTTAATTTTTGGGAAATGCAAATATATAAAATAGTTTCTGCTAAATTTTCATTTGGAACATGTTGTGGTAGGTTTAATACAATGTTGCCACTAATTGCTAAATATGCTTATCCATGGTGCATTTAAAAGAGGGCCACATGAGGGCCCATATGTGGGACCCACATGTGGGTCCCAATTTTACTAAATGTTAACAGCTACTGCAACACTAATTTAGTGTTGCAATATACTATGTTTAATGATGCCATAGAAATTTCTGGTAACAAAAGTATTGGTGTTGATGTAGTGAACAAAAGCGTTGCGGTAGACCCCTATGGCAGCTGTGAAAAATGCAACGCTGAAAAAGTGTTGCCTCTTCTTTTTTTACGCTACAACAACGTTTTTTTGGCTTGCTGCAACATTTTGAAAAGGTTGCTGCAAGCCATCTATGGCGTAATGACTAGCATCACCTCTTCTTAGGTGTGGGAACGGAGAGGAAGCACCTATTCGGGATCTGAAGTTATCAAAGTCGTAACTGATCAAAAATCAACATTACTACAATCCGGATTCTCTCCATTGGAAACAATCCGGACTAGGGGGCGGATTTGATCAAAATTTTCCTAAGTTACCCAAAAATTTTCGATTTTGGAAAAATCAGCACTAACCACAATCCGGATTCCTTCCTTTGGAAACAATCCGGATTATGGGCAACAATTTATCAAAATCTTTCTAAGTATCCAAAGTTAATAACCTTTGGACATGGGGAAAATCAGCCTTAACTGTAACGCCCCCAAATCCGGGGTCAGTAGATTTGGGCGTCACGCTAACAAACTCAATAATTCTAACAAAAAATTGGCCATGATGTATTCGTAAATACAACATAAACCTGCTGAATACAAAACTAAAAATCTGAAATCAAAATAAAACTGAAATGAAAATAAAAACTCAATCAAAAGCTCTTTGACCGCAACTCCCAACTAAGGATCTTAGGTTACAGTTCTAGAAACAAGAAAACCCATAACCAACTTAAATGCAACTCTATATACAAAACTTTATACAGACTTAAATCACTGGTATAACTTCGAATAGAAGTATACCAGGCCAACTAATCAAATACATACTATAACTACTAAAACTATATATACATACAACAAATCAAACTTTAAATCTAAATACCCTGATCCACGTCAGCTTCATAACAGCATCCTGCTTCTTCTTTCCACTCTCTGAACTGCGCAGGCTAAGCCTCGCCAACTAGCTTACTGAAAAGTTAGATTTTAAAAACAACAAGTGTGAGCCAAAGAATGCTCAGGAAGTTATATATAGAACTGAACTGGATGAAATAAGAATGCAATAATTGCAATTCAAGAAATAGGAACAATAAATATGAGCGAAGGAATGCTCACCAATTTATAATCAATACTATAATTGAAATTTGGATTCTTAACTTTAACAGAAGATTAATATCATTTAAAACATTTATAACTCAAAATCACAATTTAATAACTGAGAAGGTTTGTAATACTAGATTCAATACTTTTAATACATGCAAAATATTTTAACTATCGCTTTAACAAAATCTCCAAGAAATTCTCAGTTACTCAAATTTCATTTATGTCACTAAGCGTTTGCACACCTAGCTGCCTAACCGGCCTGACAATCATGAGTTTGAATAAATAAGAAGATCTCAATTCATTCTCGGTCCTTACTATCACTGCGTAACAAATGCCACAACGACCATAATAACCGTGAATTAGTTTTCACCGTTCAAAACACTAATATAATAACTTTCCATTTTTATACTAACAGTATTTATTAACTCAAATCATAACTTTTAACTCAAATCATAACTTTATATCCAACATACTTGGAAATGAAAATGTACTTTAACTTAAACATTCTATCAGAAGAATATATTTCCAAAAAAACAACATTTAATAGAATTGGAGTTTTCATCATACTCTGTACATTACGGGTGATCAGCCACGTAAAGTCCAGCTAAAAACAATACTCTGGGATCCCTCACTAGGCACTTATTGACATTGGCCTTTACTACTCTGACCACGAAGCTGGTCCACATTTTTATAAAATTCTTCCAATTCCATTAAACTACTTTACTATCAATTAATCTTAGGGAAACTATATACATTAAGAACATTATACTAAAACAAGGAATAAGAATGCAATACCAGCAAAAACTGTAACAGAATATTACTGACAATACTTAAGAAAGAATAATACTGGCAATAAAACTGAAATTCTACTTTCCACATGATATATGAATAAAATACATCCTTATCAATAATTTGAAGGAGAGGATACTAGCAATAAGGATTTGAAGGGAATACTTATATTGAATAGAAACATATTTATTCCGCTTGAACAATAAGCGAGGGTTAGTACACTTGCCTCGATTCCAATGCGCTGATTCGCTACTTACTATTCTTCGGTCTGTACTCGATCACGCATTCATTTTCCTTCAATCGTCTCGTCAACACGCTCGCTGGGTCCATATCGAATCCCTAATTATACTCGAAATAATAGCAAAGTACTATTTAGTACATAAACAACCCAATTGATAACTAATTACTTACAACTCGCAAAGCAATACCTACATAAATATATATACCAACACCTCATTAATCATCACATATGAACTTAAACACTCATACACATACATGCCTTTAAATCCTTAAATCAAATAATTTAAATAACTTTAAATACAGGGGATTTTTAGAAAATTTCGGCATGAATTATTCGTTTATCGGACTATGGGCACAGCCCCTCAAATACAATTCAATCCTGTTTTACTATTCAACAATCCCAAGGAAAATATCAACATGCTTCTATGGCAGCAACTTAAAGTAAACACATAAGAAAGTATCCGCCCTGACATGCGGCACATAGCACATAATAATTTACATTACACTACTACTTACGCTACACCAATGATCGTATTACTCACGCATTTTAATGATACACGTGATAATCAATCATTGATGTTCGTAAGCCCTAGGGAACAACCCCTAGCATTAACTATTACTTACGCTATATCGATGATCACACCACTCAAGTATATTAATTATACTCGTGCCCGAGGAACTAGTTGAAGAGAATTACACAAGTCTTTAAATATTGACATTTAAGACTTGTGACCTCATTGCAACTCCTCGCAGATAAGCACATAATAAAATAATCTAACAATTAATCTTTGATATAAATCACATTTTAAAATTATACAAATAGCTCACCACCACATATAATTTACCACCAAGTACTCGACAAGCATAATATCCGACAAATATTATAACTTGACTTTATACATTTGGCACAAAGTAATTATAACTTAGCCAACTCAATTAATTCTTAATATAGTATATTCGGCAACAACAATTAGCAATTAATGTTTAACAAATAACAAATACTAACAACATATTTCGGACTCACAATTAATCACAACAATTTTAATCTCCGAATTAATTCACGAAAATTAACACATTAATCTCACCATTTAAATCTAATTATAATTACACTAATTAAATAATACTCGCAATTACACAAATAAATTTAACACGGAAATTAAATAATTAAAATTACGAAATTATACCATTCCAAGCATCTCTGCATAAACACACGGCTTGATTCACACCTGAACTTCACGCCAAACGACCGAACCCAAACTCGAACACACACACGACTCGTGTCATACATACGAACTGCAGCCCAGTTGAATCAATTATAAAACCCCCAATACGAACCATACACGCATACACACAACTTATATACATATACACACACACACCCCTGATCCCGCACACACACACCCACGGTTTACATATATATACACGCAGGTTTGCACAGCACAGAATAGAGGAGAGAAGAGAGATCGAAGGGAGAGGGAAAGAAAGAGATTAAAGAGAGAGAGAGATTGAATCCGAGAGAGGGAGAGAGACACGAGATAGATTTGATGAGAGAGACATCCGAGAGATTAATCTGGAAGAAGAGAGGCTGCTGCCTCTTGAATAAAAATCTAGGGGAAAAAGTGTAACTTACTGAAAATAATTTACAAATCAACTAATTAGCTTTTGAAAATCGAATTTAAATGGGAAAATAATGAAATATAAAACTTCTCATTTTTAAAATGTAGAACACAAAATTACAAACACCCACATATTTTTAAAATATTTTTCGGATCAAAAATGAATTAAATATGAATTTTCAAAGTTTTGATCCTTTAAATACAATAAAACTCTTAAAATCATTTTAAAATACTCGACCACCCAAATTAATCCACCCAACAATTTTAAAAACTCAATAAATATATAAAGATAATTTTACAAAAGATTTCATGATTTTTAAGCCCTCCGATAATTAAATAAAGATTTTTGAAGATCAATAATACTTGATTTAAATATTTTTAAATCACTAAAATACCAATAAAATACTGGGGCACACATAACTCAATATATACTCATATAAACTGAATACTAAATATCGTTGAATTCCACAACGATATTCTCAAATCCAATTCCATTCTTTAAATACTAATCAACATAATTAAATAATAATAAAATAATAATAATAAATCCTAAAATAATCTGGTATCTTACATTCTACCCACCTTAAGAGGATTCCGACCTCGGAATCAGGTAAAGAAGGGTTACTGGGGTTTACTCTACCGACTCGTGTTGCATCCGCAACTCTACTAATCTGTACTCTAGATACTTATTTACTATACTGGGAGCTCTACTGATCTCTCTATATAGAACAACTCTAATCGTAGTACTATACGTCACGCGTTACTAGTATTCTAAACTCGATTGGTATACGTTCAAGACTACTCGAGATATTATGATTCATGATATTTGAAGAGAACGATTTCACATCGTAGCAAAGGTTCCACAATTGTAGAATTAATTTATGAGTTTTCAAACAAATATTCTTTGAAATGAAAGATTACAGAGTGATCAATATGATCAAATGAACCTTGTTGCGTGCCTTATTCAAGACATGACTAAAGGTAATTAACCTTCTTGTACTTCACAACACACAAGTGATGACGTCCCATCAGACTGCTATCACACAGACAAACAGTCCTTGTATCCCCTATAAATAGGGTTGTTCACCTCAGTTGGAGTAAAGAAACATAAAAAAGATTCGAACATCGAATTAACAATCAATTGATGAGAAATTCTCAGACATACCCCTGGATTAAAACTAAACGGATTCCATGGGTACTACTTCAGAAGAAAAGGATAATCAGGAAAGAAATGACTGGCACAATACTAAGAAATGATGATCTATCAACAATAGGATTATTCACTGATGAAGAAATTTTGAAACTCATGTATCAAACTTGACAGGGTTTAGAAATAAAAGAAATAGGCATTATAGCCTCCATCATAACTGGAAATCCAACTTCAGGGAAAGACAATTGCCAAAATAAACTCATCAAAGGAATATTGATTAAAAAAAAGAAGGTATTGCCAGGGTCTCCACGTACATCTTCTTTGTCGACTCCTTCGCTGACTCGTCATTCGATCTAGACTCTTCTGCTACACGTCCTAAAGTTATCTATTCTATACATCGTCGTCACGCGTACTAGACTCTGAAGATTCCACTACCTACAGCTTCAAGGGTTTCTACCCAACTCCGCTCAACTATCTGTCACCACTCACATCTTAACTCACTAACTGGTACTATATCCAATAGTCCAACACGAGTCCTATATGAACTCTGACGTTCCTTACTTAACTATACACATTCCTACACACTCTCGTTTCTAGTTTACTATAACCTACGCTCTGATACCAATTTATAACGCCCCCAAATCCGGGGTCAGTAGATTTGGGCGTCACGCTAACAAACTCAATAATTCTAACAAAAAATTGGCCATGATGTATTCGTAAATACAACATAAACCTGCTGAATACTAAACTAAAAATCTGAAATCAAAATAAAACTGAAATGAAAATAAAAACTCAATCAAAAGCTCTTTGACCCCAACTCCCAACTAAGGATCTTAGGTTATAGTTCTAGAAACAAGAAAACCCATAACCAACTTAAATGCAACTCTATATACAAACTTTATACAGACTTAAATCACTGGTATAACTTCGAATAGAAGTATGCCAGGCCAACTAATCAAATACATACTATAACTAATAAAACTATATATACATACAACAAATCAAACTTTAAATCTAAATACCCTGATCCACGTCAGCTTCATAACGGCATCCTGCTTCTTCTTTCCACTTTCTGAACTGCGCAGGCTAAGCCTCGCCAACTAGCTTACTGAAAAGTTAGATTTTAAAAACAACAAGCGTGAGCCAAAGAATGCTCAGCAGGTTATATATAGAACTGAACTGGATGAAATAAGAATGCAATAATTGTAATTCAAGAAATAGGAACAATAAATATGAGCGAAGGAATGCTCACCAATTTATAATCAATACTATAATTGAAATCTGGATTCTTAACTTTAACAGAAGATTAATATCACTTAAAACATTTATAACTCAAAATCATAATTTAATAACTGAGAAGGTTTGTAATACTAGATTCAATACTTTTAATACCTGCAAAATACTTTAACTATCGCTTTAACAAAATCTCCAAGAAATTCTCAGTTACTCAAATTTCATTCATGTCACTAAGCGTTTGCACACCTAGCTGCCTAACCGGCCTGACAATCATGAGTTTGAATAAATAAGAAGATCTCAATTCATTCTCGGTCCTTACTATCACTGCGCAACAAATGCCACATCGACCATAATAACCATTATTTAGTTTTCACCGTTCAAAACACTAATATAATAACTTTCCATTTTTATACTAACAGTATTTATTAACTCAAATCATAACTTTTAACTCAAATCATAACTTTATATCCAACATACTTGGAAATGAAAATGTACTTTAACTAAAACATTCTATCATAAGAATATATTTGCATAAAAACAACATTTAATAGAATTGGAGTTTTCATCATACTCTGTACATTACGGGTGATCAGCCACGTAAAGTCCAGCTAAAAACAATACTCTGGGATCCCTCACTAGGCACTTATTGACATTGGCCTTTACTACTCTGACCACGAAGCTGGTCCACATTTTTATAAAATTCTTCCAATTCCATTAAACTACTTTACTATCAATTAATCTTAGGGAAACTATATACATTAAGAACATTATACTAAAACAAGGAATAAGAATGCAATACCAGCAAAAACTGTAACAGAATATTACTGAAAATACTTAAGAAAGAATAATACTGGCAATAAAACTGAAATTCTACTTTCCACATGATATATGAATAAAATACATCCTTATCAATAATTTGAAGGAGAGGATACTAGCAATAAGGATTTGAATGGAATACTTATATTGAATAGAAACATATTTATTCCGCTTGAACAATAAGCGAGGGTTAGTACACTTGCCTCGATTCCAATGCGCTGATTCGCTACTTACTATTCTTCGGTCTGTACTCGATCACGCATTCATTTTCCTTCAATCGTCTCGTCAACACGCTCGCCGGGTCCATATCGAATCCCTAATTATACTCGAAATAATAGCAAAGTACTATTTAGTACATAAACAACCCAATTGATAACTAATTACTTACAACTCGCAAAGCAATACCTACATAAATATATATATACCCACACCTCATTAATCATCACATATGAACTTAAACACTCATACACATACATGCCTTTAAATCCTTAAATCAAATAATTTAAATAACTTTAAATACAGGGGATTTTTAGAAAATTTCGGCATGAATTATTCGTTTATCGGACTATGGGCACAGCCCCTCAAATACAATTCAATCCTGTTTTACTATTCAACAAAACCCAAGGAAAATATCAACATGCTTCTATGGCAGCAACTTAAAGTAAACACATAAGAAAGTATCCGCCCCGACATGCGGCACATAGCACATAATAATTTACATTACACTACTACTTACGCTACACCATTGATCGTATTACTCACGCATTTTAATGATACACGTGACAATCAATCATTGATGTTCGTAAGCCCTAGGGAACAACCCCTAGCACTAACTATTACTTACGCTATATCGATGATCACACCACTCAAGTATATTAATTATACTCGTGCCCGAGGAACTAGTTGAAGAGAATTACACAAGTCTTTAAATATTGACATTTAAGACTTGTGACCTCATTGCAACTCCTCGCAGATAAGCACATAATAAAATAATCTAACAATTAATCTTTGATATAAATCATATTTTAAAATTATACAAATAGCTCACCACCACATATAATTTACCACCAAGTACTCGACAAGCATAATATCCGACAAATATTATAACTTGACTTTATACATTTGGCACAAAGTAATTATAACTTAGCCAACTCAAGTAATTCTTAATATAGTATATTCGGCAACAACAATTAGCAATTAATGTTTAACAAATAACAAATACTAACAACATATTTCGGACTCACAATTAATCACAACAATTTTAATCTCCGAATTAATTCACGAAAATTAACACATTAATCTCACCATTTAAATCTAATTATAATTACACTAATTAAACAATACTCGCAATTACACAACTAAATTTAACACGAAAATTAAATAATTAAAATTACGAAATTATACCATTCCAAGCATCTCTGCATAAACACACGGCTTGATTCACACCTGAACTTCACGCCAAACGACATCCCAAACTCGAACACACACACGACTCGTGTCATACATACGAACTGCAGCCCAGTTGAATCAATTATAAAACCCCCAATACGAACCATACACGCACACACACAACTGATATACATATACACACACACACACGATATACATATACACACACACACCCCTGATCCCGCACACACACACACCCACGGTTTACATATATATACACGCAGGTTTGCACAGCACAGAACAAAGGAGAGAAGAAAGATCGAAGGGAGTGGGAAAGAAAGAGATTAAAGAGAGAGAGAGAGAGATTGAATCCGAGAGAGGGAGAGAGATTTGAGAGATATTTGATGAGAGAGACAGCCGAGAGATTAATCTGGAAGAAGAGAGGCTGCTGCCTCTTGAATAAAAATCTAGGGGCAAAAGTGTAACTTACTGAAAATAATTTACAATTTTACTAATTAACTTTTGAAAATCGAATTTAAATGGGAAAATAATGAAATATAAAACTTCTCATTTTTAAAATGTAGAACACAAAATTACAAACACCCACATATTTTTAAAATATTTTTCGGATAAAAAATGAATTAAATATGAATTTTCAAAGTTTTGATCCTTTAAATACAATAAAACTCTTAAAATTATTTTAAAATACTCGACCACCCAAATTAATCCACCCAACAATTTTAAAAACTCAATAAATATATAAAGATAATTTTACAAAATATTTCATGATTTTTAAGCCCTCCGATAATTAAATAAAGATTTTTGAAGATCAATAATACTTGATTTAAATATTTTTAAATCACTAAAATACCAATAAAATACTGACCACACATTGGCACACATAACTCAATATATACTCATATAAACTCAATACTAAATATCGTTGAATTCCACAACGATATTCTCAAATCCAATTCCATTCTTTAAATACTAATCAACATAATTAAATAATAATAAAATAATAATAATAAATCCTAAAATAATCTGGTATCTTACATTAACCACAATACGGATTACCTCCATTGGGAACAATCCGGATGACAGAGCATAAGGAATATACAAGCAAACAAGGGGGGGGGGGTAAACAACAGCAAATAGTAAATTACGGAGAAAGTTGAAAGTTGAGAAGCGAAATACAAATTAAAGTTAAGATTACAAAAGTCAAGTTCAAAATAACAAAGGATCAAAAGTTCAAAGTCTAAAAAGCAACATTATCTAGGTTGGCATGTTCGGTACGATTTTCAATAGTGATGGAAATTTGTGGAATAACCAGATTGGGACCATCATAAGGTTTTGGTTCGGTCCCATCCAGGTTATAAGCCTCCTCTACAACAATGTAAAGGTCAGCAAATTTCTCCCAAGAAGACTCCGCATCGGTCTTTATGTGCTTTTCCGCAATTACCGAACAGCAACGACCCAACACCAGAGTATCTTCTCTGCAGCAGCACCTGCCAAAGCTGTGGTATATTCGGCTGATTCTTTAAAAGCGGCGATGACTTCATTCTCAGGTTTGCGAACACTAATTTCGGTTTCTAGCTCTCCCACCATCTTCTCAAGAACCCCGGTCTCGACCTTGGCAGCATCAGCCCGGTCTACAGCCTTCTTAATTTCATCCCCCAGCTCGAAAACCATATTTTTGGAGGAAGCCAAGGACTTTTCCAGCTCAGCGATCCTCAAGTCTTTCTTAAAAAATTCTTTCTCTTTAATAGAAAGGAGTTCGGATAGCTCTTTGATTTTCTCCTCTTCGAAGGTGGCATTAGCACCGGCCTCAGTAAGCAAAATCCTGCCCTGCGATGAACAATGACAGAAGAAATTTATAGAAAATTCTAAGGGAAAACAAAGAGAAATAATCATGAAGGAACAGTTAGGATTACCTGGCCCCAGAATGCAAGATGTTTTTTAATGATCTCGGACGTAGAAATCCGGTCCATAGCCTTCCAATCCTTTTCCTCGGGGATGGAAGCAGCCAAAGCTGCAAGATCCTTGAGTCCAACCAATCCAACCCGGAAATTCGAGCCCCTCCCGCTAGGGCCCGAACGCCCGAATTTGCCAGCCTCCACACTCACACCCCACAATGAATCCGGATCGAAGATGCTGTTCCCTTCAAAAATTCTTTGTTTCTTGGGAGCAGGACAATCAGCCCGGGGAGAGACAGTCTCTTCTATCCAGGTCAAGTCCTCAACTTGAACCGGGGTCTAAGATTCCCCACCTACTTCTTTCCGGACATTGGATCCTGCACCAGTTCTGGTCTCAGTCTCAAAAGCTTTTGCCACTTTGTTAGCAGCAACTTTGACCTGATGCACCCCCATTAACTTTTTGTGCTACGAAGCTAGCTCCTTGGGTCCATCACTCTTATTCATCCTGTCGACTAAGTCCAGATCGTAATGAGGCAGACCTAAAGACAAACAGAAAGAAAAGAGAAAAAAGGTTAGTATAAGGTGCATTACAAGAATCAGGGTTAGTAAACAGGAAAACATATATCTCGACTGACAAAGCAGAAAACTTACACCCAAGTCTATACATTTGTTCGTGATTCATGAAAGTATCCCAGGTCATTTGAAAACCAAGGCACTCACAGAATCTACGAATCTTGGTCAGGGTATCGCCCCCAAACTTAAAAACCTCCCTTTTAGGAACCTTTTCTCGTTTTACAAAGAGAGGCGTATACTCCATATCCAGCCCCTTCACCCACATCCATTCCTGGTTCCAGCCTTTGAGGGAAGATTGTATTCTAACTGGTTTTGCATCCCTGTTAGCATAACTGAATAAATCACCCCGGAATCTATGCTCATAAAAGGGATCCTTGTTAGAGTGAATCAGGGTAAAGATGTTGTGGAAATGTTTGAAGCTCGGAAAGATCCCAGTCCGGTTACAAATAGCCAGAAAAAAGGATATCCACTTAACAGCGTTCGGAGTTAGCTGCATCAGGGGAATCCCATACTCGTACTTGCAAAGGTGTTTTATGAAAATGTGGCACTTCGGAGTCCATCCAGACCGGAGATGCTCCAGCCAAATTTCGACGTACCCATCACCCGGTCTGTGGTAAATTCTTTTCCCATGCCAGTGCCATCTCCATTAAATCTCGGGCCCCAGGTGGAACACAGCCCGAACACAATCATCCATATCGACTGTTGAAGTGTTTGCAAACTTGGAGGAAAGTGGATAAGGGACCTCACTCAGCACTGTCCCATAAAATAATGCATCCAACCTAGCCCGATCATAAGGTCCCGGGACACCCTCCGGCTGCCTATGCTTGTACTAAAAGCTATGATCCTTATAAAAAAGAGTTTTTCCAACCTCATACTTCCTAACGAAGTATTATTTACTATCTACCCAATACCCATCCGGTGTCATACAAGCTTGGCCCGCACCTTGGTCTTTGGTGCAAAGCTGGACCACTACTTTCTGATTATCCTTCTTCTTTTTGGCCATCATACACCAGTCTAAATCCACGAGGGAATCTGAACTACCAGTGCTGGAACTTGAACAACTAATAGGATTACTGGACCCAGGTACCACTATTTTTGCTCTTCTTGCTCGTTCTTTAATCCGGACCATAAAATCTAACAAATAATCAGAAAGCTTTTATTAATATCACCCCTGGCCCAAACTATTCAAGCCTTATTCATCAATTATTAAACCTATATGGTCCGGATTCACTTTACGTTATATCCTGATGGAATTACCCATTCATAGTTCGGATTAATGGGAATCCCTTAAATCCTTTAGTCCGGACTAGTCTTACTATTTCTTACCTGAGATCAGATTATTGGGGAATCCCTAGAACCTAAGCCCAGAACCAAACCAAATCCGGACAAGGGGAAGGTCCCAGTCCGGATTCGATACACACCAAAGCCCAGAAACATGATTTATGACATCTATACAAACAAAACAAGATCTAAACACACATTCATACAGGTTTATAAACCCAGAAAATCATAAACACAAAGAACACCAAGATCAAACCCTCAAAACCCAGAATCTTATGCGGCCCAAAACCTCAATTTTCTAAATAGGCAACCCAAAAATGAACCCATTTAATCAAACCACGATTCAACAACAAAAATGACCAAATCGAGGTACGAGCAAGAAACGAGAAAAGAAATAAGGCGAACATTTTTCTTTGGAGAAAAAGAGAAAAAGGTTCAAGATTTCAGATGCTTTAGAGGAGATAAAGAAGAAAGAAGAGAGGATACTTACAAATAAGAAGCTTTACAACGCGAACAGAGATCCAAAAACCGGTGAATGGCGTCCAACTGCGAAGAATTCTAGTGGCGGTGTAGATTCGAAAGTTTAGAGAAAAGAAAAGGACATTGGAGAGGAGTTACTTTTGGTAAAGTGAAAAACAAGTACAAGTGATCTATATGTATAGATTCTGAAAAGTGAACGGTTCAAGAGCCACGTAGCATCAGGAGATTGGGTCAAAAATGATTAAACAACAATCATTTTAGGAAAAGAAAGAGAGAAGACAAACCTCATTAATAACCGACAGCTGTTGCACATCTTTTTAAAGGAAATGGAGTAGCGTGTTTTCAAGATTTATAGAGGGAAAAGCCCAAAAATGATTGAAATTCTATATCAGCCAGGACTCCATCAAATCCGGATCGTTCACAGATCAAATGACCCGGTCCCTCTCCACCAACTTAAAAAAACTTTTGCTATAAAGGACAACAAATCATATAACCTCAATTCGAGTTGTTTCTTTGTCAACAATCCGGATTAGGGGGCAAAACTCAGCCAAATTTTTCCAAAGTCACCCAAAGCTCTTCTAGCTTTGGACTTGTGGAAAAAATCAGCATTACCTCAATCCGGGTTGCTTCCCTTGTCAACAATCCGGATTAAGGGGAAAAACTCCGCCAAATTTTTCAAAAGTCACCCAAAGCTCTTCTAGGTTTGGACTTGTGAAAAAAATAGCATTACCTCAATCCGGGTTGCTTCCCTTGTCAACAATCCGGGTTAGGGGCAAAACGCAGCCAAATTTTTCAAAGTTACCCAAAGCTCTTCTAGTTTTGGACTTGTGGAAAAATCAGCATTACCTCACTCCGGATTGCTTCCCTTGTCAATAATCCGGATTAAGGGGCAAAACTTAGCCAAAATTTTTCATATAATACTTAGACTTTTACTCCCCCATCCGAAAAATCCGCATAAGAGAGTATGGGGCAAATGATAGGTTATAACTAGCCCCGACTGGGCCTAACCCAGACTAACACTAGACCCGTCTGCTGCTAGTCCAGGTTGGGTCGAATGTAGATCACTCGCAGCCGAGGCCCAAGACGCGTGAGACGACACTACTAGATGTGGCAAGCACAAGTCATAATTAAGGCCCTGCATGACAACGACAAGTAAGGGAATCCTATGACTGGCACAATCACGTCCCTATCAATCCACATGCTGGCATGACCAAGGCACACACCACCACAATTATCTCCTGGACAGGTGGGGACTATCTGCAGCATACAGGTGTCCCGCATACCTAGGATCCAACGCTCATGATTGCTGGTACCAACCCCTAAACCCTAATCATTGGCCTATAAATAGACCAGGAAAGAAAGGTTTAGAGGTTACGTTAACTTTACACACTCCTATACACACACCTTCCCCATTTTGTTACTCTAGTTCTACAATTATTGTCTTCCAAATCCTACTCTTATTTTCACATCGAGCCGTCGCGGGACAGAAACACCCCTCCGATGTTGTTTTGCAGAGGTCCAACCACCAGCATCGCCTCTTCTCAGATGTGGGAACGGCAATGAAGCACCTGTTCGGATCTGGAGTTATCATCCATGTTTGTTTATTTTGACTTTATAATAAATAATAAAAATTGTACTTTATTCGGAATTAGAATTTCGAATGAGCCGATACTAGAATAACATGTCCTTAATTTCTAAAAATCGAATGGGTTTTGAAATAATTTATATGAACCTCTAAATCAAGGTTTGTACAGAAATGTTTTGGTTAAATTTCGAAATTCAAGCACTTTCTCGCATAAGCGTAATTATATTATATATTTAGGTGTGAATATTCTCATTTTATTTGATTTTACTTGCTTTTTTGTAAAACAAATACAAAATTTCTATCTCAAAATTTATTATTACCAAAATTTTAATTATTTTGAATAATTAAATTTATATACTTACAAATTAATATTTATTTTGACAAATTTTAGAATAAAAAAGGATAAAACTCAAAATTCAAAACCACAAAAGATATCTTATTTATCACTTCAGTAAGACAGTAACATCATATGTACATATAGGTTAAAGCTACCAAATTAGATGAAAAAAGTAATAAAATGATACCTGGTTCATTATGATTGGTTATAAGTTAATTAAATGTAAAAAATTCGTATAAACTAATAAAAACAATTCTTATTATCATATTATCAGTGTCACATTATTTTATAATAAATTTTTTATTCAATTTTGTACCCTTAACACTATTCCATGTACACGTCCATTTATAATGATAATTGTTAATTCATGAACATATTAAATTACTATTTTATAGTACTTTAACCCTATCTTTGTTTTTTAGTTAGGACGGAAAGAAATGAATGATTGAGCAGTAAACCGGAATGAAAAGTAAACTGGACCACCGCAACCACTCCACAAAAAACCAATAACTTATAGTATTAAATAGCTATTTGGTCATAATATTATAAAAAACCTTTCAGTTGATCACGATTTTAAAAAAAATTAATCGCATAATGGAATCATTAATTACTTTCAATCATAATATTATATTATAAAAAAAATTTCATTATCATTAAAAATGGTTTGACTTTGACGAAGAGACATTAAACAATTTATCAACTTTCAATTAGGTCACTCGACGAAAAAAAAATTAAAATATAAATTAAAAAAAATAAATATTTGTTTAGAAATTAAAAAAATCAAATTTTAGATTTAAAAATTAAAATATACTCATATCTTGAAAAATTTTGAAAATTTTGAAAATTTTAATTCAAAAAAATATTTTTTAATTCAAAAAATTTATACGCATTAATTTGGAAAATTTTGAAATTTTTTAATTCGAAAAATTTTATACGCATATCTTGAAATATCTTTAAAAATTAAACAGCGGTGTCTCTTAGATATATACCTTTGTTGTCATCTCCAAAGTTATATTTATTTTTAAATTTAATTAAATTCTAATCATTTTAAAAAATTTAAAAATTCATTTTTAAAATTTAATTAAATTCTAATCATTCGAAAAAAAATTAAAAAGTAAAAAAAATTACTTTAGATTGAAAAATCGTGATATCTTAAAATATTTTTTCGCATGTATCAATTTATACGAATATAAACTGAGTGGATATGTTCATGATTGAAAATTTTAAAAATTTAAAAAAAATTAAACTTCGTTGAAAATTTAAAAATTCATTGAAAAATTCAAATATTCAAAAAAAAAAAAAAATTACCAGTGACCTACTTGAAAATTGATGTAAAGTTTGGTGATAGATTAGCAATTAAACTTCATTCCGTCAATTGACACGTAAGCATTCCGTCCATTTTTTTAACGAAAATTAACGACAATAACCCAATTAAAATATTTTGCTTGTACAAGTGTTTAATTGAAAACATTTTTAAATTAATGACTCAAGTGAAAGTTTTCATATAATACAATAACCAAATAACTATTTAATCAATTACTAAAATCCTTCTCAACTCTGCTATATAGCTCACCATACCTTCGGTTCTTTTAGATTACGAAATATTTCGGTGCAATTTATTGATCATTCATTTTGTATAAACTAACTTTTAATCCGTGCAACGCACGGTTCATTTTCCAATATTTATTATATTATTTTTTATTACTTATTTGTTATTTGTATACATATCCAATTATTGTTATGAAATCGATATATATATATATATATATATATATATGTATGTATGTATGTATATATATATATATATATGAGTTGCACTCCATAACAAACATCTTATATAACAAACAATAAATACAAAAAGTTGTTATTTTTTTACCCTCTATCCATCCAGCAAAAAAAATAATAATAAAAAATTTAAAAAAATTTACTGTTCATGATGACGTCACTAATGACGTCAACATGACGTCATCATGAACAGTAAAAAAATTTTTAAAATTTTTTTATTGTTTTTTGTTGGATGGATAGAGGGTAAAAAAATAACAACTTTTTGTATTGGGTGCCCCTGGCGGGGCCATTGGATCTATTAGATCTAAGGTGTTCTTTATTGTTTGTTATATAAGGGTGTTCTGTATGGAGCAATGGCATATATATATATATATATATATAGAGAGAGAGAGAGAGTTGTACTCCATAACAAACACCTTATATAACAAACAATAAAGAACACCTCATATTTAATCTAATATAAGAGTTCCGTCATGGTACCCAATACAAAAAGTTGTTATTTTTTTACCCTCTATCCATCTAGCAAAAAAATAAAAAAAAATTATTGTTCATGATGATGTCACTGCTGACGTCATCATGAACAATAATTTTTTTTATTTATTTTTTTCTGGATGGATAGAGGGTAAAAAAATAACAACTTTTTGTATTGGGTGCCCCTGGCGAGACCATTGGATCTACTAGATCTAAGGTGTTCTTTATTGTTTGTTATGTAAAGGTGTTCTGTATGAAGTAATGACCTATATATATATATATATATATATATATATATATATATATATATATATATATATATATATATATTATGTGTTTTATCTTGAATTCTTAAAATTTGATTTAAATAATTTTACAACCAACGTGAAATTAACAAAATAATCTTTAATTTAGTGATGATTTAATAATTTTTTCCAATTAAAACTAACAAGAAACAAAAGAGAGATGAAATTGACGATTTTTTGTATTAAAAATTCTATTATATTTAGGAAATCTACTTATATTTTGTTTTGATTATCAAAATAACCTTCTTATTATTTGAAGATAGTTGTACTAACAACCAAATACAGTTTTAATAATATATGTAGGAGGGATTTTGTCCAAAATTTAGGAGGGATTCTGAGTGTTTCATTTGGATAATAATTATTAAATCATCATTAAATTAAAGATAATTTTATGAGTTTCGCGTGGATTGTAAAATCATCCAAATATGATTTCTATATCTCGAGATAAAGTCTAAATTGTAAATATGAACCTTTTTAATATTAATAAATAATAAATAAAATTCAGTTCTAATACAATCTTTTATATCCTTTTCAGATTATAACTTCTTTTTAAAATTCAATTCTAATACATCCTTTTTAATTATATCCTTTTTAGATTATAATTTTCTTTTTAATATGTTATAATCTTGATCGTCTATTTTTAAAAATATTATATTCGACGGTTGAGATTATTTTGGCGGTACAGTGACCAAACCAAAATTATGGATAAGATCTCTCTTACGCTTATTATATATAAGGATATAATGTAAATGATCACATCATTTTTTTTAATATAGGGATATTCTGAATGGTACTCTTCAAGTTTTGACTTTTCCAGATGGTACCATTCCTTCTCTTTGACTTACGAGTGGTACTCTTGTATTTTAGGTTTCGTGTATGTTATACTATTCCGTTATCCAGTGGCAGAGCCAGCCCCCGGAGTGAGGGGGGCAAAAATGGTTAGTGCGGAATTTTTATCCCGCGCGAAGCGCGGATTATTTTTTCCACTAAATCAAAGGGACATTTTATCGAACAATTGGGGAGCGCGGAGATCATCAATATCACTAATTAACAATTCTAACAGATATATTCAGATTATATACTTAAACAAAGACACAAGACAATGAATAATGAGAAACAATATCATAAATCATCTAAGAACACAAAATAATTAACTCATTAGGGGAGAAATTTCAAAAGTAACAAGTAAAAACTTACCAAGAGGTTGTGAGAGAGGGCCTGGACTTTGAAAACTTTGATATGGGCTATGTTAAAAAAAAAAAAAATTGGGAAGAAAAAAAATTCCAGGGTGGGCACAGGCATACTCTCGCCTATATGTGGCTCCGCCACTGCCGTTACCAAAATATTAGTCAAATGTTAAAATTTAAGGGTACCATACGTAAAAGTCAAAAACTTAATGACATCAATTATAAAAGTCAATTGTACAATGGTATTATTGAGAATATTCATAAACTTGTTTTCTAAACTTTGGCACTATTTTTGTTCAAATATTTTGATGGATGATGTTTCTATAAGTAACATAATGTTATGCTTATTGAAAGTGCAAAAAAAATTGAAGTTTAAATAAGAAATTAGGTCATTTACCTTGTTTTAACGTTTGCAATAACATATACGAAACCTAAAATATAAGGATACCACTAGTAAGTTAAAAAGAAGGAATTGTACCATCTGAAAAAGTCAAAACCAGAAGGTTACCATTCAGAATATTAATTTTTAAATTCACGAGGAAGTGAAAATTAATACCCATAATTTCCAAGGTACATGACTACGTTTTCACTAAAACATTAATAAATTATAAGTTTCCAAGACTAAATTAAATATATGGACAATGAACTAAAATAGTATAACAAAAAAAAAAAGGAATGGCCTTTTAATATTTAAAGAGAAGGATTAATAAAAATTGAGAAAAAAAAAAGGAGGACAAAGTATCTCCAGCTGAACAACCCACTACTTGTTTAAGCCTAACCTAATTCTGTCTGTAAACCAAAAACTATTAATCCATACATCTTCCTAACCATTTGATTTAAGATAATGGTTGTTTAAACACTTGTGTTAGCCACCTTGCTTGTGGTCCAACGCTTCAACTTTAACTTTGGCACCCACTCTCCCTTTTCTTACTTTTGTTAATCGAATGACCAGGAGGCCTATTATGTTTTTCTAAGGAGTATAATAGTTAATGAGATAAATTTCGAAAATAAAAATAAAAATACATATTTTTTTTTAAGATGATGAAGAGTAAAAACTAAGTTGTATAAAATCAGATCATTAATTAACTTTCTATACATGTCCGTGTAATTTTATATAAGCTTAAATTGAACATTTGCAAAATTTATTTTAAAACTGAAAATTTTAATTTTGCTTTATATATATTTTGTAAGAGCATCTACAAAGAAAAATCCTTTAACTAAAAACCAATTTAATAGGTAATGAATAAAAGTTTTAGAGATTACGGTAAAATTTTTATACAGTAATTTTCTTGGTACCGGTAAAAAAAATTTATTATATTGAATTTTTTTCTAAGTAGAGGTAATTTTTAAATTGATTATATAATATTGGGACACTAAATTTTTATTATTATCAAAAGATTATTCTTGTATAGAATATTTTTATAGAAAGTGTAAAGCATAAAAATGTAATATGTAATAGAGGAAATATATAACTCAACTAGGATAAAAGATAAATAATAAACTCTATACAGGGATCGTGAAATTTGAAGAACAGGCACCAACAAGGATCAAGTCGCTGAAAGAAGTTCATTAAAATGATCAAGCCTCAGTGACAAAATAAGATGTACAGATGATTCAGTTGAATGGCCAAAAGATTCCAGTGATAAAGTTTTTATGGTTGCACAATTCTTGGCAGTATTCTTAAAGACATGATACGAAGACCACGAGTGAATGTTAGTCATCTGTGAACCAGACCAGTTGCACTAGGCGTCAACATTTTCACAAAGGAATCAAGGTATCTAACTCAGAAAAACTGTTAAAGAGGTATGATTGAGAGCAGTGTTGATATCCTCCATTTCAGAAGCTGAATATTTAAGGATGTCAAAAATAAGAGGAAAATGAATAGTAACCGGAATCACTATTCACATAGGAATTACTATTCACCGGAATCACTATTCACACCGGGTGAATAGTAACCGAAGTTACTATTCATGTGAATAGTAACCGAAGTTACTATTCATGTGAATAGTACCCAAAAGTACTATTCATAAAGTAAGAAACATGTGGGGCCCACATGAATTAAAAATCAAACTTTGAAATTGAAAAGTTCGGTGAAGTTTTTGAAAGGTTGGCAACAGCTGTGGAATTAGGCAGATAATATACGTAATCAATTACGTATATTAGCTGCATAGTAACTTTCTAAAATCTATAAATAGGCCTGTTGTATTTCATTTCAAAACACACCTCAACATACAACTCTCTCTTCTCTCTCATATATTTTCTGTGTAAGCTGCTAGATAGTCCGTCTAGTAGGAAAGTCGGCTTAGCCCACTTTCAGGCAGTGTCGGGTAGAAGGTCCTCGTGCCTAAACTATCCTTAGGAGTGTTCTGATTTTGAAGCTAATCCATTGGATTAGAAGTTGTAACACCCCTTCGAGTTTATTATCAATAAAGATATATTCTCGGAATTATTTTTAATTTTTATAGTATCGTATTCAACCCCCCCTTCTACGATACTTTGGGACCTAACAATTGGTATCAGAGCAAGCTTCTAGCATACAAGAAGTCTAAAGATCACCACCATGGGAATGAAGGATTCAGGCGTGAGAATACCAGTTCTTGACAAAGATAATTACTTTTACTGGAAAGTAAAGATGCATTTACATCTCTTATCTATTGATGAAGGTTATGTAAACTGTATAGAAAGAGGTCCTCATATTCCTATGAAGGCCAACACTGCAGTTGGAGAAGCAGCAGGAACTGGAGTTGCTGGAAGGCCTATTCCCAAATTATCCGCAGAATTCACAGATGGAGACAAAGAGGAAGTCCAGAAGGATAAAAAGACCATGAATATACTGTTCAATGGTATTGATCAAGACATGTTCGACAATGTCATCAATTGCACCACTGCCAAGCAAGTGTGGGACACTATTCGAACACTCTGTGAAGGAACTGAACAAGTCAGAGAGAACAAGATGCAACTCCTCATACAACAGTATGAACACTTCCATCATAATTCTGGAGAAAATTTAACAGATATATTCAGTAGATTTCAGAAACTACTGAATGGCCTGAAGTTGTACGGGAGAACATATGAAGTCAAAGACTCCAACTTAAAATTTCTGAGATCTCTTCCTAAGGAATGGAAGCCAGTTACAGTCTCGTTGAGAAACTCTCAAGACTCCAAAGATTTTACACTTGAGAGACTGTATGGAATTTTAAAGACCTATGAGCTCGAGTTGCAACAAGATGAAGAAATTGAGAAAAGCCAGAAGAAAGGTGGAAATATAGCTTTGGTGGCCAATATTCCAACAAACCAAGATGGAGAGAAGATGAAGAATAGAGAAGCCACACCAAGTCAAAGAACTTGGGAAGGTGGAGCTGCAACTAGCCAAGGTAAAAACAAGATGATTGAAGAACCTGATGCATTAAGTGAGAATGAAGCTGAAGATCTAGATGAATATTTGACATTTCTATCAAAAAGATTTTCGAAGCTAAGATTCAAGAAGAATTCAGCAGGAGCCGGGCAATTCAAGAAAAACTATCAACCGAACAAGGATGTGGTTGAAAGATCAAAGTTCAAATGCTATAACTGTGGAATTGTTGGCCACTTTGCTAATGAATGCAGAAAATCCAAATCTGAGAATGAAAAGAAACAGTTTAAGACTGTCGATTACAAAAAGAAATACTTTGACCTTCTCAAGAAAAAGGATAGAGCATTCGTATCAAGAGATGATGATTGGGCAGCTGGAGGTGACTCAGATGCAGAAGAAGAGTTTGTCAATCTTGCACTCATGGCAAACGAAACTGATGAAGAGGCTAGTTCAGCAAGCAACCAGGTATACTCTACAAATCAAACCGAGCTTTCCAAAGATGAATGTGCCAATATTGTTGATGAAATGTCTAATGAATTGTACAACATGCATGTCACATTAAAATCACTTAACAAAGAGAACAAAAAGATTAAAGATCTTAATGCTAAGATAGGTGATAGGAATACTCTGTTAGAAACTCAACTAATTGATTTTGAAACAATGAAAAGAGATTGTCAGGATGCTAAGAATGAGTTACTTGAGGCTCTGAAAAGAGAAGAGTGTTTAATAAAACAGTTAAAAGAGGAAAAAGACTTAATTGCTAAGTGGAAGGGATCAAAGGCTAAAACTGAAGAAATTTATAGTAAACAAGGAGTTGATTCTTTTCAGAAATTAGCAGAAGCTAAGTTAGATGTTGATAGGGAAGTTGCTTCAGATAGTGATTTAGTCGAAAAAGAATGTTCTTTGAGACCTAAGCCTGTTAGCAAAGCAACTTTAACTAAATTAAATAACCAATATGGACTTGTCAACAAAAACTTTGTAGTTGGAGAGTGCAGCAAAACCAAATCTGTTGAACAAATAAACATAGGCAACTTGTCCCACAAGCAATTGAAGGACAAGCTAGAAAATGTTAAGTCAGGTGTTAAGGACAAGAAAAAGAATAGAAATGGTAAGGTAGGGATTAACAAACACAGCAATTACACACCTGATAAAAATGCTCCTAGGAAAAAATGTGTAAAGTGTGGAAGTGTTAATCATTTATCTACCAACTGTAAATCTGTTAAGAATGCTTCTGTGCCTTATATGCCTATGCCTATGCCTGCTGTGAATGTTATGCCAAATTTGTATGCTCCCTCTGCTCATGCATCTAGTCAATATGCTAACATGCCATTCATGTATAATCCACACTACAATATGCCACAGATGCCATGGATGATGAATAACATGTTTACACAGACTATGCCAAATTATACATCTAGTTTTAATGCATGTGAGCAAGTGAAACAACCTATTTTTCAGAAACCTACACCAAGAGTTAAGGTTGATTTAACTCAATCAGAACCCCTGGGTAGTAAGGGCTTGAAAAATAAGAAAAAGGCTAACAAGGCAGGACCCAAGCAAACTTGGGTACCAAAATCAACTTGATTTTGTGTTGATGTGTGCAGGGAAACAGAAAGAATCTTTGGTATCTAGACAGTGGCTGCTCTAGGCATATGACTGGAGATTCTACCCTGCTCACTAAGTTTGAGGAGAAAGCTGGCCCTAGCATTACCTTTGGAGACAACAGCAAAGGATATACTAGAGGATATGGCTTGATTTCATAAGGGAATGTTGTCATGGAAGAAGTAGCACTGGTTGATGGACTTAAGCATAACTTGCTAAGTGTCAGTCAATTGTGTGATAAAGGCCAGAACGTCTGGTTCACATCTGAAGCTTGTGTCATTTTCAAGAAAAGTGACAACAAGGTAGTGTTGACAGGAGATAGAAGAGGAAATGTGTACATTGCTGACTTCAATTCAACAAATGCAAACATGACTACATGTCTTCTCAGCAAGGCAAGTGTAGATGAAGGTTGGCTTTGGCACAAAAGACTGTCACACTTGAGTTTTAAAGCAATGAATGAGTTGGTAAAGAAGGATTTGGTTAGAGGTATTCCAAAATTGGATTACTCCAAGGAAGGATTGTGTGATGCATGCCAGAAAGGGAAGCAGAAGAAGGCCTCTTTCAAATCAAAGTCAATGTCATCAGTTGATCAACCCTTGCAACTACTCCACATGGATCTCTTTGGACCAGTCAATGTGTTGTCAATCTCAAATAAGAAATACTGTCTTGTGATTATTGATGATTTCTCAAAATTCTCTTGGACATTCTTTCTGCACTCTAAGGATGAAGCAGGTGAAGTCATTTTAAATCACACCAGGATAGTCAACAACAATCCTTTACTCAAAGTAAGGAGAATCAGAAGTGACAATGGAACTGAGTTCAAGAATTCTGTAATAAGAGAGTTTTGTGAAGAAGAAGGAATTATCCAAGAATTCTCTGCACCAAGAACTCCTCAACAGAATGGTGTAGTGGAAAGAAAGAACAGAACTCTAATTGAAGCTGCAAGGACAATGCTTGAAGAATCTAAGCTACCAACATACTTCTGGGCAGAAGCTGTAAACACTGCATGCTACACTCAGAATATTTCTTTGGTCAATCAAGCAAAAGGCATGACACCTTATCAACTTTTCAAAGGCAAGAAACCAACAATCAACTTTCTGCATGTCTTTGGATGCAAATGCTTTGTACTGAAAAATCATGGTGAGCATCTTGGAAAATTTGATTCAAAAGCAGATGAAGCTATCTTTGTTGGATACTCAGCTGGAAAATCCTATAGAGTCTACAACCTAAGACTGAACATTGTAATGGAGTCCATACATGTTGTCTTTGATGACAAGAAAATATCTGGTCTAGTAGATGAAGGTTTTCATGAGTCTCTCTCATTCGAGAATGAGAGAAGTGGTGAAGAAAGTGAAGATGATGATGAAGAATGGAGATCAAATGGTGTGAGAAACAGACAAGGATTATCAGTTGAAGTGCAGAATGAACCACCTGTTGAAGAGCAAATTACACCATCAGTTGGAAATCAAATTGAAGCATCTGTAGAAAATCAAAGAGAAGCATCTATTGATGAATCTGCAAGAAATCCATCAATCTCGAGGGCCATACACTCAGGGGGAGTTTCTCACAGTCAAAACTCAACAATAAGTCACAATGATCAACACAGAGAAAATGAAGCCCCTTCATCAAGGTCAAACTTACCACCACAGAGAAAATGGACCAGGGATCATCCATTTGAGCTTATCGTTGGAGATCCTAATGCAAAGGTCCAAACCAGAAGAGCAAGTCAAGAAGAATGCTTATACAGTAGTTTTCTATCCAAAGAAGAACCTAAGAGAGTTGAACAAGCTCTTATGGATCCAGATTGGGTTTTAGCAATGCAAGAAGAGTTAAACCAGTTTGAGAGAAATGAAGTATGGAAACTTGTACCCAAAACTAAAGACAAATCAGTGATTGGCACTAAGTGGGTATTCAAGAACAAGATGGATGAGAATGGCATAGTCACAAGGAATAAAGCTAGATTAGTTGCTAAAGGCTACTGTCAAGAGGAAGGAATTGATTTTGAAGAAACCTTTGCACCAGTAGCAAGGTTAGAAGCAATAAGGATCTTCCTGGCCTATGCAGCGCATGCCAATTTCAAAGTCTATCAAATGGATGTCAAGAGTGCATTTTTTAATGGTATTCTGGAGGAGGAGGTGTATGTTAGTCAACCGCCTGGTTTTGAAGATCCAGACTTTCCAGAATATGTGTTCTTTCTACTCAAAGCACTCTATGGCCTGAAGCAAGCACCTAGAGCCTGGTATGACACACTCTCACAGTTTCTTATAGAGAATCACTTCATTCGAGGTACTATTGATAAAACTCTTTTTTATAGAAATGTCAATGGCTCTATGATACTTGTCCAAATTTATGTAGATGATATAATATTTGGGTCTACAGATGAGAAACTTTGCAAGAGGTTTGCCAAACTCATGCAAAGTAAATATGAAATGAGTATGATGGGTGAATTAACTTATTTTCTTGGTTTACAAGTTAAACAAGTGAATGAGGGAATTTTTATAAGTCAAACAAAATACATTTATGATCTTTTAAAAAGGTTTGATTTAGCATATTATTCTTCTGCAAAAACACCCATGGCCACTGCCACTAAGCTTGAACTGAATACTAAGGAAAAGAAGGTGGACATGACAAGCTATAGGGGCATGGTTGGATCTCTTTTATACTTAACAGCTAGTAGACCTGATATTATGTTTGCTACATGTTAATGTGCTAGATTTCAAGCTGATCCGAGGGAATCTCACTTAGTAGCTATTAAAAGGATTTTCAGATATCTCAAGGGAACACCAAAACTCGGCATTTGGTACCCTAGAGATTCTGGTTTTGATCTAATTGGTTACTCAGATGCAGATTATGCAGGTTGCAAAATGGATAGAAAAAGTACCACAGGAACCTGTCAATTCTTGGGAAACAAGCTGGTCACATGGTTCAGTAAAAAGCAGAACTCAGTATCTACCTCAACTGCAGAGGCTGAATACATAGCAGCTGGGAGTTGTTGTGCACAGATTCTATGGATGAGAAATCAACTACTTGACTATGGAGTTAAAGTTAAAAGGATCCCAATTTTCTGTGACAACACTAGTGCAATTGCAATATCACAGAATCCAGTGCAGCACTCTAGAATCAAGCACATAGACATCAGATACCATTTCATCAGGGAGGATGTGATGGAAGGCACTGTGGAACTGCATTTTGTTCCTAGTGAAAAACAGTTGGCAGACATTTTTAATAAAGCTTTGGATGAAGCAACCTTTTCAAGGTTGGTAAGTGAGCTTGGTATGTTAAATTTCACATGATTTTTTAAAATGTCTGTTCAATTAATTGCAGCCATTGAATTTCATTCTCTGGATTTTCTTTGTTTTATTTGATTATCTGCATGATTATTCTGGAGATATCACTGTAGCATAAATAAATAAATATTTTATTGACATATATCAATTAATGATATTTTGTTAATTTTATATCTATTTAATTGTGAGTTTATCTGATTATTGTGGATTAATTCTTGATTTACAGCGTGATTATTTTTAAATCCATAATAATTAGAAGTAATAAATATGTGTATATGTGTATAGACTGATAGGTTTCGGTGATAAGATGTTTTTTTTTCGGCCGACAGGTTTCGGTGATAAGATGTTTTTTTGGCGAATTAGGTTGTTAGGTGAGAAATTATTGAGCGGTGTTGTTTTCAAACATAACCTATCACTATTACACCTAACCTACTAAACCTTGAAACCTTATAAATGATGAGTTTTTGTTTGTGTTTAACATCATCATTTTTCAGATATACAGAGCATATACACACGATTGCTGAATATTTCGAGTTTTGATCGGAAAGATCTCTCAATCCAGCTGGTGGTTTTTAGATTGGATTTTATATTCTTGCTTTATACATCATCCTTTATAAAAACTAACCCTTGTTTTTGAATTTCCTCGAAGTTTTGAAAATGGCATTGCAGGGAAGCTTTTTAATTGCTAAAGTTAATCCTATTTCCATTCAGCAAATCGAAACCATTCAGGATGAGCAATTTCGGGCTTGGACACAATTTTTGAATGAACATTCATTAATTCGATATGCTTTAGTTACACCAGTGCAGCTTAACCATGATGTATTGCGTGAACTATATTGCAGTGCGGTTAACACTTCTGGACAGGACGGGTGTGCATTCACATATCGACTATTTGGTAGGTCGATTAGGATCACTGAACGAGATGTTAATCGAATTCTTCATTTTCCTATGGAAAATCTGGTTTCTGATCCTACACCTGAACAGATTGAAACGTTCTTTCATTTTATAAGGTACCAAGATGGCAATTTCAATACTGGTAATCTTTATAGAACGTTTCTAACCCAGTATTGGAGTTTCTTCTTTCACACTCTTAACCATGTTTTTTCCTCAGATAGAACAAATCAAGATCGAATACCTGAATATATCCAAAAAATAGGGTATGCGGTCGCCAATAATTTGAGGATTAATTTTGGAAAAATAGTGCTTGGTCAAATCATTTTAAAGATGAAACACTTAGGAACAAGAGATGTTCGGACTCAAAATGTCAAATGTCTATATCCAAGGTTTCTACAGCTAATATTAAATGATTTTTTGAATGATGAAGACAGGGTACGCTTGGAAAATGGTCAAAAGGTGGAATGTTCTTCCATAAAGACGAATGTAATTAATTACATGAGCAAAAAGAAATATACGGATGTGCCTACAGTCCTAACTGAATATCTAAAGACTGTCCCACTTCCGTTGTTACCAAGACCAGTGAGAGCAGGTATACGACAAGGTAATATTTCAATCCCTGCTATTCCAACCTTTGTATTCCCTGTTGTGTCACAGGAAATACAGTTTCTACAGCCCCCAGTGGCCATCTTACCCGACCAAGAGCAGGAAATCCCACCGACTCTAACACAGGTCGAAGAGCCCATTTTACAAATGCAAACACAAACACAACAAACTCCTACACCTCAATTGTCACTTAAACGACCAACCATCAACACTTTTGAGGGAGATAGTGCCTCAGCAGCACCACATAAGGAGTTAGTTACATCAGCAGCTCTACCTCATTCTAAACGAAGTAAACCAAATGAACCTGAGGTAACTGTAACTGTTAGGGAAACAATTCTTCCTTGTCAAATGAGTGAAAATGTAAATGAGGATGAATTGACGGGAGCAACTATCTTGAGTTCCATTTCACGGAACATAAGAGTGGTTGATGATCTTTCTAAAGATCAAATGCCTTCACAGGCATCCGAGGTGGAATTACCTACCTCAATAACTGTTGGTGAATCTTCCATTTTACGGAAAGATCCATCGGTAGGTGGTTCTTTTATGAACCAAGTGTCTTCACAGACATACGAGGGAAACTTGGGTTTTGTGCCATTTAATCGATTCAAGTTTAACCTCCCAGAGGAAAAATCTCTGGATCTCTTTCGAGATTTACCACTATTTACCAGTGGTCGGCAACTCGCTTCACGCGAGGATGGAAGCTCACGAACTTTCATTGCACCATCCGTGACCTCTGAAAAAGGGGCTAGGATGATTTCATTTGCTGGTGCACATATCGGTGGAAGCTCTGGAGGAGAGTTGAGGGAAACACGAACAGAACATGTAAGTGTCACCCAAACCACTAAACCGAGTGTATATAGAGTGTTGAGTGAAACACCTGCAGAACGTATGAGTGAGCAACCTACTCAACCACATGCACCTATAACCAGAAAGGAATACAGCAGACTCCTTACACGGGTCCAAAAATTGGAGAAAGAGTTGCCAAATATCTGTAAGTCCATTGCAGAAATCAAAAATTTGCAACTTATTCAACATGATGCATTCCAGGTTCAATTAAGTTCCATGGCAGCCCAGTTTAGTCATGCAATTAATTCCTTGGTGAAGACAGCTTCGTCTAAATTACCAACTCCACATCCTACTATCCTGGAGGATAACCCAACTGAGGGGGAGAAGGTGGATGATCAAGAAGCTACTAGGCGTAATAAAGGCAAGGAAAAGGTTGTTGACACGGAATTAACTTTATCTTGGGAAAGGAAAAGCTAAATGGGAGTATTCGTGCTATGTGAAAAGAAAGCAAGGCAAAACTTGAAGATATGTTCAGTCTAGAGGAACAATTGTCTTGCACTTGGAAATCTGGAAAATGTATATATGATCCAGAATGTACTTTTATATTATTTATCTTTGTATTTTATTTTTTGTTGTATCAGTTGAGTTATCCTCTAGGAATTTGTTTGTCAAACCCTGACAATCAAATAGGGGGAGATTGTAAAGCATAAAAATGTAATATGTAATAGAGGACATATATAACTCAACTAGGATAAAAGATAAATAATAAACTCTATACAGGGATCGTGAAATTTGAAGAACAGGCACCAACAAGGATCAAGTCGCTGAAAGAAGTTCATTAAAATGATCAAGCCTCAGTGAAAAAATAAGATGTACAGATGATTCAGTTGAAGGGCCAAAAGATTCCAGTGATAAAATTTTTATGGTTGCACAATTCTTGGCAGTACTCTTAAAGACACGATACGAAGACCACGAGTGAATGTTAGTCATCTGTGAACCAGACCAGTTGCACTAGGTGTCAACATTTTCACAAAGGAATCAAGGTATCTAACTCAGAAAAACTGTTAAAGAGGTATGATTGAGAGCAGTGTTGATATCCGCCATTTCAGAAGCTGAATATTTAAGGATGTCAAAAATAAGAGGAAAATGAATAGTAACCGGAATCACTATTCACACCGGGTGAATAGTAACCGAAGTAACTATTCATGTGAATAGTAACCGAAGTTACTATTTATGTGAATAGTACCCAAAAGTACTATTCATAAAGTAAGAAACATGTGGGTCCCACATGAATTAAAAATCAAACTTTGAAATTGAAAAGTTCGGTGAAGTTTTTGAAAGGTTGGCAACAGTTGTGGAATTAGACAGATAATATACGTAATCAATTACGTATATTAGCTGCATAGTAACTTTTTAAAATCTATAAATAGGCCTGTTGTATTTCATTTCAAAACACACCTCAACACACAACTCTCTCTTCTCTCTCATATATTTTCTGTGTAAGCTGCTAGATAGTCCGTCTAGTAGGAAAGTCGGCTTAGCCCACTTTTAGGCAGTGTCGGGTAGAAGGTCCTCGTGCCTAAACTATCCTTAGGAGTGTTCTAATTTTGAAGCTAATCCATTGGATTAGAAGTTGTAACACCCCTTCGAGTTTATTATCAATAAAGATATATTCTCGGAATTATTTTTAATTTTTATAGTATCGTATTCAACCCCCCTTCTACGATACTTTGGGACCTAACAGAAAGGTTCTAGAGTAAATTAAAAAAAAACAAATGTTTCTTCAAAATAAAAAAAACAAATGTATTCTAATGGTACACTCCCCGAATAATTTTAGCCAAGGTCATAGTACAATATTCCACATCACTTATTACTATATTAAAATAATATATTTCATTTTTAATAATGTGAAATAATAATGATGAACTATTTTAAAAACATTATCAATCCTTATATCCAATTCCATCGGAACATAGCAGGTTTGATAAATTTTCAACAAATTAAATAATTATTATTTTATATTATTTTCTTATCAATTATTTTAGCTAACACCAGTAGAAATGAGAAATAAAATTATTTTGAGAAACCTTTTCATCAAGCATTTGAAATAAAATTATGAGAAAGTAATTGCATTAAATAGTCTTGAATTGTTGAATAAAAGATGCTGTCCTAGCAAGATTACATAACAAAGCAAACCCCACATTAGTAACATAATTAGCTGAAATTAGATATTTAAGTTAGATCAGACAACTAAAGCAAATGATTAATTCATGAATATGTTAATTATAAATTGTCATTAGTTCAGAAATCACACCGTTTGTTTGGTTGTAAGTACTTGTTGCCAAGTCATGATCAGATGCTAACCCTCTGACAATATGTCTGTATGTAATTAATCAATACGTAATGTATATCAATTTATCATTAGGTTAGATGCTTTTGTATATAATGATATCCACTTCTTTTGTTAAACAATTTTTTAATTTTATTTTAATATTTTATTACATGTGTACAACCTAGTTATATGTATCACCGGTCACCACCTCAGTCTCCTATCCAAAACATTTGAGACACATTTTTACTTTTTGAATAAGCTAATATTTAATAAAATAGTAAGCGATGAATGCAAGAATAAATTTTAATTTTCAGCCAATGTCAATGTCTATTTTACGATAAGATGACGATATTCGAGGAGAATGGTGTTAACCGAGGGGCTTTTGAGATTTGCTTGGGACGGATGAAATTGTTTGGGAAATTAATACTTCTTTTTATTAGTACTTTTGAAAGTTATGAGAATGGATTTATTTTATTGATGAATAAAGAAGAATTTTGTTAAATTTGAAAGTCAGTGAACAAACCATTCTTAATTCTGATAGAAATAGTACTCCTATGTTTGAAAATAAATATGATAGTTGGTGAGAATGGATTTATTAATTGTTTGAAATGATGGATTTCAAATTATCATTTGAATTGTCAAATTCGTACTAATATTTGAGCTTTTCAAATTTTAAATCAATCTATCTATACTATTATATAAAAGCCGAAACATTAAAAGTTTGGTCGGTGTACGTTGATTTTACTTATATACCCTTACTCATCCTACTAACTAATCAATTTCTTTTTTCAAGTTAAACATATTATCATTTCTATTTTTCAATAACTAAATAATTTCCTATTTCAGGTAAAATACAATATCTAATATTTTACATAACTAAAATTTCTCCTTTATTAATTAATTTTCTTTTTCAGGTTAAACATATTACCTTTTCTATTTTTCAAAAACAAATGGTAAAATACAATATCTTTTAAATTTTATCTAAGTAAAATTTTTCATCTTTTAAAAACATTATGAGCAATTTTGTTTAATAAAATAACATATTATATTATAATTACTATTAACTAATCAATTACTCCTTTCAGCCATGTTACCTTTTCTTTTTTCTATAACTAAAATATCTTTTTTTCCAATTATATAATGGACGGTTACCTTTTTCACCCAAAACACGTTACCTTTTTTATTTTTTCTTACTAAAATTTTTCTTTTTCCAATTATATCACAGGCGTTTCTATTTAATAAAAATAAAATAATAATATCATAATACTAATTATTAACCGATTACCTTTTCAGCTATAACGTATCATCTTTTCTATTTTCCCCAAATTAAATTCCCCTTTTTTTCTAGAAATATCACGGACAACATTAATATCTCATTTTCTAAAAACACTATGAGCAATTTTATTTAGTAAAATAACATAATTAACTTATAATTACAATAAACTAATCATTTACCTTTTTCACAAAAATCATGTCACCTTTTTAATTTTCACCTTACCTTTCTATTTTCTCTAACTAAAATCTCTCTTTTTCCAATTATATCACGGGCGGTTCTATTTAATACAATACACTAATAATATTATAATATTAATAATTAACCGATTACGTTTTTCAGCTAAAACGTATCATCTTTTTTATATTTTCTAACTAAAATCCCTCTTTTAATAGAAATATCACGGACAATATTAATTTCTCCTTTTCTAAAAATATTATGAGTAATTGTATTTAGTAAAGTAACGTAATTAAAATATAATTACTATAAACTAATCAATTACCTTTTTCACCTAGAACATGTTACCTTTTTAATTTTCTCTAACTAAATCCTCTCTTTTTCAAATCATATCACGGGCATTCTATTTAATAAAATAAAATTATAATTTTTATAATTACTAACAATTAACCGATTACCTTTTTCAACTAAAACCTATCATCTTTTATATATTTTCTAACTAAAATCCCTCCTTTTCTATAAATATCACGGATAACATTTATAGAATTATTATCAAATCATCTCATAAAAAAATCTAAGCCTCCAAAATTCATGTTTTAAAAAATAATTTAAATTAATAAAAAAAATTCATATAATATTAAAAAGAATCCGTGCATCGCACGGGTTTTAAACTAGTACTATTATATAAAACCGAAACATTAAAAGTTTGGTTGGTTGGTCGGTTGGTCATCCGGTATCTACTAAATAATCAATTTCCTTTTTCAGGTTAAACATATTATCTTTTCTATTTTTTCATTAACTAAATAATTTCCTTTTTCTGGTAAAATACAATAACTTTTATATTTTATCAAACTAAAATTTCTCATTTATGAATCAATTTCCTTTTTCAGGTTAAACATATTACAATTTCTATTTTTCAATTACATATCTACTAACTAATCAATTTCCCTTTTCAGGTTAAATATATTATTTTTTCAAGAACTAAATAATTTCCTTTTTCAGGTAAAATACAATATCTTTTATATTTTATCTAACTAAAATTTCTCCTTTATGAATCAATTTCTTTTTTCAGATTAAACATATTATCTTTTTTATTTTTCAATAATTAAATAATTTTCTTTTTCAAGTAAATTAGAATACCTTTTACAATTTATCTAACTAAAATTTCTCCTTTTTAAAAACACTATGAACAATTTTATTTAATAAAATAACATAATTATATTATAATTACTATTAACTAATCAATTACCTTTTCCAGTCAAAACACGTTACCTTTTTTCTTTGCTCTAATTAAAATCTTTCTTTTTCCAATTATATCATGAACGGTTACCTTTTTCAGCCAAAACACGTTACCTAAACCTCCTTTTTCCCAATTATATCACGGGCGTTTCTATTCAATAAAAATAAATAATAATATTATAATACTAATAAATAACCGATTACCTTTTCAACTAAAATTTATCATCATCTTTTTTTTTTCTTGACAAAAAAAATTTATCATTTTTTTTTATTTTTTCTAATTAAATTCCTTTTTTGTAGAAATATAACGGGTAACATTAATTTCTCATTTTCTAAAAATTATGAGCAATTTTATTTAGTAAAATAACATAATTAAATTATAATTACTATAAACTAATCAATTACCTTTTTCATCTAGAACATATTACCTTTTTATTTTCTCTAACTAAATCCTCTCTTTTTTTAATCATATCATGGGCATTGTATTTAATATAATGAAGTAATAATTTTATAATTACTAATAATTAATCGATTACCCTTTTAAACTAAAACCTATCATCTTTTCTATATTTTCAAACTAAAATCCCTCATTTTCTAGAAATATCACGGATAACATTAATATAATTATTATAAAATTAATTTAAATGGATGAATTTTTTTATATAATATTAAAAAAAATCTGTGCATCGCACGGGTTTTAGGCTAGTACTATTATATAAAAGCCGAAACATTAAAAGTTTGGTCGGTCGGTCGGTCGGTCAGTACGGTACCTGGTGATTTTACATGTAACACCCCCAGATCCGGGGTCCGGGATCCGGTGGTTACGGTTTTCCAATTCTGTCCACAACAATTGAACTTTCCTTAACATAAAATAAATTACGTCTCTATAACCCAACACAACAATATAAAACACACCCGTTATAGTCCCAGAGATGAAATCAGAGTAACAATCAAATTTTTATTAATCACATTATGAGTTCTTACAATCCAAAAGGATTTCAATATAAATACATACTCTTTGCCATCCATTTACATAAGTCATACTATACCATATTCTTGGTACTGAAAGAATAAATATACCCTACCAATATCTTCTTCTTCAGCTCTGGTAGTCTCATCGTCCTCGCCCGCGTCGAGTGCGCCTTGTGCGAGTCATCTGGTCTAGCTGTTGTTGTGATATAATAATAAAGCAAGGGTGAGCAATAGCCCACCAACAATAATATATAACTGAACGATAATGTATAACAGTTCAAAAGTATCTTTCAAACCATATGCCATGCATTTACGGAAATGATGTCAGTATAATATGAACGATGAAGTTACAAGGTAACTTAAAGTAATTGTTTGTAGAAATATCTGCTACATCAAAGTAAGCGAGATATTCTTATTGTTATTAAGAAGAGGAACTTGCAAGAAAAGGTTGCAATTCCAGTTATGACCCTTTTCCAACTCTGCCAACAGTAATCATGTTGCAGGAAATAAATAAATTTGGATGATGAACCAATGATGGAGTATTCACCGCGCCCGCTGTTCCAATCTTGATGATCAGTCGAGATCGTACAGCTCAATTTAGATTTACTACCGGTAGAAGGAAGAACTGACGGCTTTACTTGTATACCGCCTTACTAGCTCTCCCCGGCCAACGGTTGGGCCAAAGGGGATGGACCGGCGCTACTCGGCCTCTTACACGACTCCTAGTTCAAATAGAATTCATGATTCTGAATGTAACGTTCGTCCCCCTTTCCCCAAGTATAATACTTGTTGATAAGACTCCACAAGGTAGTCGTATCTAGTTGGAAAGGAAAATTTACCAATAACTCCCAAGCTATTACTTGGTAACGGATATCAACTTGTTCCAGTAATCTTACCCCTCGAAAGATGAGAAGGTAAGCAACGACTTAATAAGTCAACAGCACCCGAGTTGCGAGTGAAGGGAATACTTTATGACCGGGAAGTCGACAAGATAAATAACATTTTCCAAGTAAGGTTCCCTTATTATTAAGGAGATAGACTCAAAGAAGAATGATGTCTGAGAACCTTTCTTGATATAAGATTAATAATAATATGACTTCGAAATATTTTCTGTAATAATCGAAGAAGATAAACCTTATCGAGATTATTCTAAGTATGGAATAAATATTCAGAGAATATTTAATGAGTTAAAATATTTAAAGAATATTTGGGAATATAAAAGAATATCTTTAATCAGAGTATTTCTCAAAATAATCCCTGAAGAAATATCAGGAGAATATTTATTGAATAAATAAATATTTAAATGAATATTCAAAACAATATTCATTAATCAATAAGACCTGAAAAGAATATTTAAGGTAATATTCATAATTAATTAGGAATTTAAATGAGTATTCAAAAGTAATATTCATTTAATGAATAATATCCTAAATGAATATCAAGTAATATTCATTTAGTAATCCAAGCCTTAAGGAATATTCGAGATAATATTCGATAATTAAATCAAGCTTCAGATGAATATTAAAATAATATTCATCAAGTATTTAATATCTTAAATGAATATTCAAAAGTAATATTTATTTAATAAAATAATATTCTAAAAGAATATCCAATTAATATTCATTTAATAGTCTCATCTTTAGAAGAATATTCGAAATAATAGTCGATAATCAATTCGACTCTGAATGAATATTGAGAAATATTATTCGTTGAATAGTTACGTTCAAATAATTATTTGAAGTAAGGATCATTAAATAAATAATCTCGACCGAATATTCAAATAGTATTCGTCACCTGAATAATAGAAAATATTTACTTAAATATTTTCTTCCGAGGTAATCTCGATATATCAAGGAATATTGACTCCCGGTCTATATTTGATTAATAAGATGTATACGCCCTTCTATGAGGGTCTTACAATAACCGGCTTATAACTGATATATAACTATCTAGCTTATAAGCCAACAATAACCTTCAGGGAACAAGTATATCAATTCAACTTGAAAGTAGGCATGCATGCAATGGCATATGTATATCAGCAATCATATATATATACTTATTCAATCACAACAACAGCCTAAAAGAAGGGAATTGAAACTTGCCTGGTAGTCGAGTACGGTAAGGGGTAGTGGTAGCGGGTCCCGGTTCAGCTTGGTGATCTATAAATAGCCAAGGCATTCGGGATTAATCACTTAACATATTAAAAGTTAAGTTATACTTAATTCGAAACACGTTCTCGAGTTATCTCGTTATACCCCTTTTAGTGGATTACTTTTATCACTGATCCGACCCGACATTCGTTCGTTAATACGACATGTCATTGTACTTATACTTGGGACATACTTAAGTCATATGAGTTCTAAAGTCGATCGTTACGAACCAATACTATACTCCGAGTTTTATCGCCCGTTTTCTAAGTGTTTTACCGAAGTTATAAAAGAGTCGTCTTTTAGGGGTTCGTTCGCGTTTAACCTCGACTCGAACATTTTTAATAAATCGAAAAATGATCCTTTTGACATACGGTTTTCTTTCACACCTTCCTTTTTACCCCTAGTATTTATTTACCAAGATTCTCCATGACGTTACATAGTTTACGAGGGTTCAATTACAGTTACGAACTTTCGTTTACGGATTCGAACTACTTTTAGTAATTTGGTCATAAATCCTAAACCGTAAGTCCGTTTCACGTGATCTTTATATCAAAACGAAGCTTAGAACATTACTTATCCTATCATGGCAGATAAGGTCTCTGGACAGTAGGGGTTCGACATGGAAAATGGCATACAAAACATGGTATTGCAAAATCGGGCATTATAACGGCTGTAAATCGAATATCTACTAATTCGAATCTTCCCATAAACATAGTATCCAACCCAAACAACATATACATGACTTATATACATGAACTGAGGCCAAGCAATGCCTTTCCGTTCATCTAGCTATTTACATCATTAATCCAAAATCCATACATAATCATGCTTATAATCTTAACATAACCATAACTAAGTTATAACTATCATAAACATGCTTAAACCTCAAACAAGGGTTAGGGTTTCAAGAGCTTTATACCTTCCTTGGAGTGTGTAAAGACCTTTCTAAGCTTTGCATAGTCCTTGTATACCCATAACCAAGCTTAGATCATCCTAGAAATCAAGAAAATCAAGAGTTGTTCTTGAAAATCACTATTCACCCTAGTCTTTGATGATTTCTTTGAAAATGGAAACAAGAGAGTTTGGCTTTGAAATTTTTAGGGGATCACTTTTAGGAAATGTAAGACTCACCATAATTTTTACAAGATCAAGAGATGGTGGGAAGAGGGGTTTTGATTTTGGAATTAAGAGCATAAGCCGAATGGTGTTTTTCAAGGGGGGGAAGAGTTGCTTGGTTTATGTTGTTTTAATCTCATCCACTCTCATCTATTATCAAGATAATATCTTGTATAAATTCACTTTATTAAAGTGATGAGGTGTTGGATGAGGAAATACCATGACAAGTGTTGAAAATGTGATGGTTTTAGCCTAACTACATGGTTGCCTTGCTAAGTACTTAGTTGCATTCTCTAGGGTGCTAGTTCCTTGATTCTAGTTTGGTTACTAGATATTTTATGCTAGTAGCTTGCACAAGACTCTTGCTTCCTCTGCTTGTTTCTGTGTCCGGTTATTGCCCGTTTCGATTGATCGTTTGTAGGAATATTTCACGGATTTCTAATTAGGGTTTACCGGGAATCCTTTTTAATATTAATACTTTCATTCTCCATCTTTCATTCTAACTTTCCAATTTATATTCCTTAAATCCATTCGTTAAATACTTAAGGCTATCAGTGTCCAGGGAACTCTCGGAGAAAATAAAAGTGCGGTTTTTCAGAATCCGACAGCTTTTACATACACTTATTTTCCCCCTGGATCACTAATACGAACTCGGAAATCCGTTCCGAATACTTCTATATAGTGTCGTCTCATATTATTATATACTCCCACCACAACACTATTCATTCTGTATTCTTTACTTGTTCTCTTAGGGTTGTATAATTGTCCGTATTTTCTTTCGATCGTTCCTTAACCTTTTTACGGAACTACTGGATTAATCGTTACCGATCTGGATGACATGAGAATATTCTCCTGCTTGAAATTGCCATATCTTATTCCCTTAGAAGATAGATTATTCTTACCTATGTTGTTACCCTTTTAGCATTCTTCAAGACATAGAAATAATAAAGTCGAATTCCATTCATTCTTTTCAAATATCAATTATTACATTGAAGCCGTAACCACTCCTCAGTGGTTTCCTACCTTCATTCTTAAATCAAATATACTAACATCCCAAAATATCAAATCCTCAAAGTTAATATCTCAATTCTTGGATTATAATAATATTTAATCCACTGTCCGGTCAAATATTATACCGAAAGAATTTTGGAATTTCTGAATTCCGATCGTCTCTGCATTCACTTATTTCCTCCGCGTATTACTAATATGACTTCGAAACATCCATATCACGTCCCGTACATAGGGTGGAGTGAAAAGTTTTCCAACTTACAAAATCACTATTCATCCACCAAATTACTATGCACGTACAGGAAACACTATGCACGTACGGGAAACACTATGCACGTACGGGAAACACTATGCACGTACTCATTTCCCTTCAAGGATCCATTAGCTCCTTCCTGGATGGTAGATTACTCTTATCTAGGTTCGCAACCATCGAATTACTCTATTCTGACAATATACCAATGCATCAGGATCATTGTCCAAAGCAATATCCATTCATTACAATCATTGTTCTTTGAAACCACCACTCATTAGAGCTGGTGACCTTGTTGTCGGAATCATTGTTCCTCATTTTATCATTACTTAATAAAAAGTTTTAATTACATCCAAAATTTGGGGTTCTTACATTACATATTTACCCTTACTCAATTACAGATAAAATCCATTCTAATCAATTTCCTTTTTCAGGTTAAACATACTATCTTTTATATTTTTCAATAACTAAATAATTTCCTTTTTTAGGTAAAATACAATATCTTTTATATTTTATCTAACTAAAATTTCTCCTTTATTAATCAATTTTCTTTTTCAGGTTAAACATATTACCTTTTCTATTTTTCAATAACTAAATACTTTCATTTTCAAGGTAAAATACAATATCTTTTACATTTTATCTAACTAAAATTTCTCATTTTTTAAAAACACTACGAGAAATTTTGTTTAATAAAATAACATAATTATATAGGTGAAGGGAGTCTAAAGTTAACTTTAGGAGAATCCTAAAGTTAACCAATAAAAGCAAGACACATCCTCATTATCATTAATGCCCCTCCGGGGCCCTTATAAATAAAATGTAACAAAAATTAAATTCACATAGTTTTAAAGGTAAACTTTGAAAATTCTTTTAAAGTTAACTTTAGAAACCTTAAAGATGGGGAGAGCAGAGGAGAGAGAGGAGAGAGAAAGCAAAAGATCCGTTAGAAATTTTGAATCTAGATCAAAGATTCAATCTAGGGCAGCATCGCCGGCGACTGGAAAAGGAGGAGCAACCCAAGAGGAGTGGAAGGAAGTAGTCTACATCTCGGATAATCTCTTTGAAGAAACAAAGAGGGAAGCACTAAAGATGAAGAAGCTCTTGGATAAGGAAACCATTGCGGCGCTGGAAAGTAATAACTTGGGTATTCTAAGATACACAATTAATCGTCTTCATAGAATCAGAAGAAGTGTGAGCACAAAGAATCTTCAAGGAGTAATGGATGGAGACTCAATAGCTCTAGAAAGGGCACTAAAGGAACTGTTGCTTTGTTCTTGGGAGGGTCCAGTAGTTAAGTTCCTAGATGAAGAAAAGCAAGAAAAGGTTGAAAGAGGGGAAAAAGAACATATCAAATTCTTGAAAAATAACCATACTTGGATGGACACAAACACAAGAGCCATGATTGAAGAAGGAGATGGAGAAGGCATTAGAATGGCTTCTAATCAAGTCCATTTTAAGAGTATTAGGAATCTGAAAGAGGTAGAATATCAGCCAAGTGTTCACACAAAAACTTATGTTCAAGCAGTGAAGAATGAAAGTTTAAAGGAAGAAAGGCCGGAAAGAGAATGGACAATTGTGGAGAACAGGAAGAAAAGAAAGAAGAATTATAGCAAAGAGGCTAATAGAGGTACCATCTTCGTTGCAAAAATACCATTATTGGCGAAAGCAAAGGAAGTTTTGGACTTTTTCAAACAGGCGGGTCATGTGTTAGACATCATTCTACCCAGGAAGAGAGACAAAAACAATAACAGAATAGGTTTTGTGAAGATTCAGAGCGAAAAAGAGGTTGATGTATTCATTAATCTCTTGGGAAGTCGTAAGTTTCAAGGAGTTAATCTCTCAATGAGTAAAGCAGGACCTAAGAGTATCAAAGCAACTACATCCAAAGGTCTACGTAATACCAACAATGGAGCCTCTCGAGGAATTCAGATGGATGACTTCCTTAAAAGGACAACAGAACAGAAGGAGAAAGAGAAAGTCTCTGCAGAACCAAAGCACAAGACACCACTAATGAACAAGCAAGAGAATATCAAAATCATAAAATCAGAGAAAGTCTATATTCCGGTGGCGAATAATGTTCAAGGTATGGAGAAGAATCTATCTTTGAGTTTAATTGGATTCTCATTATTCCCAATGAAAGGAACCATTATGCAGGAAGTTCTTAGAGAACTGGGAGTCAAATTTGACAGAATAATAGAACAATCTTGTTGGAAGTTCATCATTCAATTTGATAGTATTGAAAGCAAAAAATCTTTTAAGGAAGACTCAGTAAAGGAATGGCTACATAACCTGAGGCCATTTGAAGAAGAAGACTTTACTGTCAAAAGGAAAGTTGCAGTAGAAGTAAGAGGGCTTCCTTTTAATGCTTGGTCAGAACAGAATCTTACCGCCATCACTAAAGAAATAGGATCCTGGGGGTGGTGGATTAACAGAGAAATGGAAGAAAACAGATTGGATCTTCCAAGAGTTTGTTTGTACACAAATGTAATGGATAAAATCTCATCTAAAAAATGTATGAAGGTGAAGGAGGTATGCTTTGAGATAAGTGTGATAGAAATCCAACATGATTTCCAGAAAGAAGATACACTCCTCAAGGAAACATCTGTCAAAAAGCCTTCAGAGAAGGTAGTCAAAGGAGTTAGCTCCTCACTCAATAGCAAAGTTTGGAATGGAGGTGAGTATTGTGAGCCAATCAATCAATATTCCCCCCCAATATCTGAAGTTCCTAATTCTATTGAAGATGAAGATTCGATCAATAGTGTCATAGTTGAAAATTTAGAGACAGCTAATGATGAAGAGGAGATCGAGGGAATCAATATTCATAAACCCATGAAAGATTTAGTTTGGGACTACCCTAAATCATTAGATAGAGGAGAATCTGTTGTTTCTATAGGAAATACAGAGGGGGATCTTGGGAGCTCTCAGACATCCTTGTGCAATTTGATGCAGAAGTTTAAAATCAAAGGTGTAGGAAGACCTAAAAAGAAGAAGTTCAAGAAAAGGCCTTTTGAGATTGGTAGATGCAAATTCATGAATCATAACTGGAAAAAGGTTGGGTCAAAAAACTCAGCACCTTTGAAGATGATCTCTCATGAGAATTTTCCTGTCTTGCCAAAAGAGATTCACTCATCTCAAAGAAACATGGAAGAAGCATATGAAATTTTGGTGGTAGCAGAACAAATGGGATTAATTGCAAATGGAAACAGAGATGACACAGCAAAGGTCATCAAGGATCAATTAGACCAAGGTGACATCTAGATATCCCTGATCAAAAGTAATTTAAGTTTCTTACTTATTCATGGATAGTATCAAACTATTGAATTGGAACATTAGAGGATTGGGGAAGCAGAAAAATAAGGAAAATTTAAGAGAACTTATAAGGAAATGGGAACCTAATGTGATTTGTATCCAAGAAGTAAAACAACAAGTATTTGACACAAGCACTCTGGTAGAAATGTGGCCAAATGTCAAAGCTCAAGGAATATTTCAGCAGGCACTAGGACAAGCTGGTGGGCTTTTTTCTGCATGGGATAATGATTTGTTCATTTTATTAAATTGTGAGAACTCCTGGAATTGGTTGGGATTTACACTAAAGTGTGTCAAGAGTGGTAGTATTTTCAGCATTTTCAACATTTATGCTCCCCAACAAGACAGGTTAAAGGAAGACTTATGGAAAACATTGGGGAGAATAGCTGATGGCGTTGAAAATCATCCTGCTATTTTTGTAGGGGATTTCAATAGCATCAGAGATATCAAAGAAAAAGTGGGTGTAACGGAAGATAGAAGAGGTATAAGATCTTTCAACAGATGGATAAAGGAGGCCAATTTATTTGAAATTCCATTGTTAAATACTGAATTCACATGGATTGGACCATCAGGGAAAAGGAGTAGGATTGATAGAGCATTTTGTAATAGTGCATGGTTTCAGCAGGGAGAGTGGATCTTGAAGGCTATGCCAAGAAAGAACTCTGATCATAAACCATTAGGAATCTCTGTTCAAGAATCAGATTGGGGGCCAAAACCATTCAGATTCTTCAACATATGGCTATCAAATCAGAAGTCAAAAGACACACTTAAAAGCTTGTTATCTAAGGTCAAATCTCTAGGACATCAAGACATTCAACAAGTCCTTAGATCTTTCAAGAAGGAAGTAAAAGAGTGGAATCTTACTCAAAATGGCAACATTCATAAGAAAATAGAAGCAGCAGAGGAAGCCTTGAGTAAAGTGGAAGATGATCATAGATCAGTAAAACTAATTAAAGCCTATAGACAGGAATTAGAAGAATTGATTTTGATCAAGAACAGCATGCTTAAACAGAAGGCTAGAATCAAATGGTTGAAGGAAGGAGACAAGAATACAAGGTTTTTCCACAAAGCAATATCCAAAAGGAGAGCAAAAAACCAAATAAAAAAATTGCTCTGGGAAGGGAGAATTTTAAACAAGCCTTCAGAAATTAAAGCAGCTTTCAAATTACATTTTGAAAGAATGTTCAGTAAAAGGAAAGGTTGCAACCTCTTCGACGTGCAGAATCTGTTACCACAGAGGATCAATAATGAAGAAGCCTTCAATCTAGAAAGACCATTAGTAATGGAGGAAGTTGAAATAGCATTGCATCAGAGTGATTCTGATAAGGCACCAGGTCCAGATGGGATAAATACAGGAGTGTTAAAATCATTTTGGACAGACTTGAAACAGGACATGTTAGATTTTATCTTTGAGTTTATGAACAAAGGTATTATGCCTAAAGGTATGAATTCTTCTTTCATAACTCTTATTCCAAAAATCCCTCAGCCCAAGCTAGCCACAGACTTTAGACCTATCAGTCTCATAAATTGTTCCCTGAAAATCTTGACAAAAGTCTTGGCAAATAGATTATCAACAGTGATTGGGAAAATCATAGGAGAGACTCAATCTGGTTTTATTAAAGGAAGGAACATCTCAGAGGGCATCATGATCACTAACGAAATTGCACATTCACTCAAAAGTGGTTTATCAAGTGGAATAATGATTAAGTTGGATTTTGAGAAGGCATTTGACTCGGTGGATTGGGATTGCTTACTAAGGGTTCTGAACTTAGTAGGCTTTGGAGACAAATGGTGTAGCTGGATAAAAAACATCTTCATCTCAATGAGAGCATCAGTCCTAGTAAATGGTTCTCCCTCAGATGAATTCAAGTTTGGAAGAGGTTTGAGACAGGGGGATCCATTATCTCCATCACTGTTCAACATAATTGGAGAAGTGTTCAGTGCTATGATGATAAAAGCAGAATCTCTAGGCATGCTGAAAGGGATCAAGATAGGACATGGAGCAAAGAACCTCTCACATCTGCAATTTGCAGATGATACCATTATATTCCTCCAACCAAGTGTTGCAAGTATCTTAAATCTCAGAAGGATCTTAAATTGTTTTCAATTGACAACAGGACTAAAGATAAATTTCAATAAAAGTTTCTTGTATTCATGGGAAAAGGATGCAGTAGGGAAAGCACATTGGGCAAATTTATTGGGTTGTAAAGTAGGAGAAACCCCCTTCACTTATCTGGGTGCACCTATAGGCTCAGATCCAAAGAAAAAGGAATTCTGGTCTCCTCTATTGCAGAAAATGGATCTCAAATTATCCTCCTGGAAATGCAAATCTCTTAATGAAGCAGGAAGAAGCACCTTGATCAAAGATACTTTAAACTCTTTACCAGTTTACTGGTTTAGTATATTCAAAATCCCCAAAGGCATTTGCAGGGAATTAGAGAAGAAGAGAAGAGCTTTCTACTGGAAGGAATTAATTTAAGACAATGGAGGAAACAGAAGACTCCACTTATTAAGCTGGAAAACACTTTGTCAACCCAAAACAAAAGGGGGCTTAGGATTGGGAATCCTACAAGCAAAAAACTCGGCTATGTTGAGTAAATGGTGGTGGAGGTGGTTGGTAGAAAGAAACAAACCATGGTGGAAGGTGATCAGAGACAAATATAATTTAAAAGAATACCTCAATCTTGATCAGTGTAGGAATTTGAGGGAAGTCTCTTCAGTTTTAAAGAGCATTTCACAACCAAGTGGAGATTATGATTGGAGTGTACTATTTAGCAGAAATAATTATTACTGGAAAATTGGTGATGGAAAGGATGTTTTATTCTGGGAAGATATTTGGCATGGTGAGTCCTCATTGGCAGAGTAATATGGTAGGCTGTACTCTCTTTCAAATTGCAAATCTCTAACCATTGAAACAGTTAAAGAAATTTGGTTGGGGCACAGGGGAAGTTTTTCATGGTGGAAAAGACAATTGAGATCATGGGAACTAACTCAAGCAGAAGAGGTTCTTCACATACTTAATGATCTGCAACTAAATTCCTTAAGAGATTCAGTCATTTGGAAAATAAATAGAGGTATTTTTTCATCTAAAGCCTGTTACAATTCCATACTAAATCTAAATGACAGATCTGAAGGTAATTGGAACAGAATTTGGAAAATCAAAGTTCCACCAAAAATACAATTTTTTATTTGGAAAGTGGAACATGGAATTATACCATCATCTTCATTTCTACACAATAGATTGGGCAGCATCATCAACCCAAATTGTAAAAGATGCAGAGCAGTCATTGAAAACCAGCATCATATCTTCTGGGAATGTTCAATAGCCAAACAAGTGTGGAAGTTGGTTATAAATTGGTGGAGTCTGAGCAGGAGTCAAGCAAATATGTTAAGCACATCCTTTTGGCAAACTCTTAAAATATTCTCAGGGTGCAAAATCAGTGCAGTATGGGCTCAGGTGGTTTGTTCAACTCTTTGGTCTCTCTGGCTAAGTAGAAATAATTCAATCTTTAACAATGTTTTGGACAGTCCCCAAGAGATTACAAACCTCCTTGTCTTTAGAGCTTACAAGTGGTGCCTAGCTACAGATTGGATAAGTAAAGATTTATTTGATCTGTGGAAAGTTAATCCAGTAGGGGCAATACTTTTATGCAGCAAATTTCCACATGAAAAGGAAGGGCTAGGATGGAATCCGGAATACTTTGCATATACAGATGGATCTTGGGTGGAACTTAAGAGTGGTGCTATCTGCAGTGGCATTGGTGGACTTATGCTAGATATGGAAAAAAGAACAAAATTCTTGTTCTCAGGTCCTATTTTTGCTAACACTCCTATGGAAGCAGAAAAACTAGCAATCCTATTCCTCTACGATAAAGTTAAGAATCTACTCTCTATCAATAGCAGACTGCTGGTTTATATAGATAGTTTGACCTTAGTAAATCAATTTCATCAAGTCAGAGCTGGTAATTGTGGAATAGAAGGGGATGAGGATTGGAAAGAGTTGATAGATTCACCATTTGTCAAACTACATTTTACTCAAAGAGAAGATCTACTAGGAGCAGATGAGCTGGCAAAAAAAGGGAAAGAAAGAAGTTTTATTCATTTCTCTTGGACTTAATTAAAGTGCAGGTAATTGGTCTTTGTGAGTTAAGTGGGCTAGCCCAAACACTTGTCTTTGATCCCAGGTCTCATTAAACCACTGTCAGATATTAATTCTCTTATATTCTCCTACTAAGAGTAATTAATTTAGTTAGTGGGATTTTATGGGAAAATAACCAAAAGCCACCATAGTATTGGTGTTGGAAATACCAATGCATTGGAAAGGATGGTAGATGGTTCAGCTGATCAGTTGGGAAGATGAACAATCAATAAGCCTGGTTAAATAGGATCCACTAGAGTCATTCTCATCTCACATCTCTTCTATCCAGTTTCTAATGGAGCGAACATGGGTCTTCCCTAAACGCTCCTTCATCAAAATCAACACTCATGCAGTCCACTACCCTGAACGATTTCCAAATGGAAACAATTCAGGACTGGGGATAGTGATTAGAGATCACAGGGGTACGATAATCTTAATGGTATCTGGCACCATTAGAGGCGTCACAGCTAGGGCAAATGAACTTTGGGCCATGCTTATTGGACTGCGTGCTGCTTTTTATGAGCAAGAATACAAGGTGCAGATAGAAACAGATAATGAGGAGGCGGTAAGAGAATGGAAAGACTGGAGATGGTGGATAGACCCGAATCACACAGGGGTTATTCAACAACTCTTGCAGAGGAGCTCAGACCCAAACCTAACTTTAGATGAGGCTGAAGTAATAAGGGGTAGTCAAAATATGTTGGCAAGGTTCTTGGCAGAGGATGGTGCTCGTAATCGAAATAGATTGGTTGCGTTTCGAAGACCATTTGGGAGAGTCAGGGAACTCTGGCGCCTTGACATGGGATTAGGTCCAGTGGAAGCCCGTTTCATGATTGTTGATGAAGAGCAGTACTTGGGAGAGATTGCTGATGAAGAGGAAGTGCAGGGGTTGGGTGATCTGCTGGTGGAAGACGCTGGCTCAGCTAGCATGGGAATTCAGAACGAAGTGGATTAAGTCCTCCAGGAACTAAGAATGAAGAAGCTGTTAGGGCATGTTTTTATATCATCTAAGTTTTAGTTATTTAGTTTTAAGTATTATGATTGGAGTATTGCTATTCCTTTCATGGATTTTCCAATGCCATGTCTGGTCTAAAATTTTCAAGATTCTTCTCTGGATAGTATTGGTTAAGGTGTTAACCTTATTTTACTATCATCAATTGTAATGGCCTTTGGGCTTTTATGATAATGAATACTAAATGCTTATCAAAAAAAAAAAATAACTTTAGAAACCTTTTTCTCTAATTATATTATAATTACTGTTAACTAATCAATTACCTTTTTCAACCAAAACATGTTACCTTTTCTCTTTTTTCTAACTAAAATCTCACTTTTTCCAATTATATCATGGATGATTACCTTTTTCAGCCAAAACACGTTACCTTTTTTCTTTTCTCTTACTAAAACATCTATTTTTTCAGTTATATTATGGGAATTTCTATTTAATAAAAATAAAATAATAAAATAATAATACTAATAATTAACCGAGTACCTTTTTAGCTAAAATCTATCACCTTTTCTATTTTTTCTAATTAAATTCTCTTTTTCAAGAAATATCACGGAAAACATTAATTTCTAATTCTTTAAAAACTATGAGCAATTTATGTATTAAAATAACATAATGAAATTATAAATAATATAAACTAATCAATTATTTTTTTCACCTAAATCATGTCATATTTTTAATTTTCACGTTACCATTCAATTTTTTCTAATTAAAATCCCTCTTTTTCCAATTATATCACGGGTTGTTCTATTTAATACAATAAACTAATAATATTATAATATTAATAATTAACTAATTACCTTATCAGCTAAAACATATCATCTTTTCTATATTTTTTAACTAAAATTCTTTTTTTAAAGGTAAAATACAATATCTTTTATATTTTATCTAACTAAAATTTCTCCTTTTTAAAAAAAGTACTCCGAGCAATATTGTTTAATAAAATAACAAAATTATATTATAATTACTATTAACTAATTAATTACCTTTTTTAGCCAAAGCACGTTACCTTTTCTTTAACTAAATTCTATCTTTTTCCAATTATATCATAGATGATCACATTTTTCAGCCAAAACACATTAACTTTTTTCTTTTCTCTTACTAAAACCTCACTTTTTTCAATTATATCACGGGCTTTTTTATTTAATAAAAATAAAATAATAATATTATAATACTAATAATTAATCGAGTACCTTTTTAGCTAAAATGTATCATCTTTTCTATTTTTTCTAATTAAATTCTCTTTTTTCCTAGAAATATAAAATAACGTAATTAAATTATAATTATTATAAACTAATCAATTACCTTTTGCACCTAGAACATGTTACATTTCTAATTTCTCTAACTAAATCATCTCTTTTTTCTAATAATATCACAAACATTCTATTTAATAAAATAAAATAATAATTTATAATTACTAATAATTACCCAATTACCTTTTTCAACTAAAACCTATCATATTTTCTATATTTTCTAACTAAAATCCCTCCTTTTCTAGAAATATCACTGATAACATTTATATAATTATTATCAAATCATCTTATATAAAAATTTAAGCCTCCAAAATTCATGTTTTAAAAAAATAATTTAAATTACCGAAAAAAATCATATAATATTAAAAAAAATCCATGCATCGCACGGATTTTAAGCTAGTAAATATAAATTTAAAGGGACTCATTCCTCCAATCCGAGACATCCATCCCCTCACCGATAATGGTTCATTGCAGATTTTGTTTCATTGCGTGCACCCTCAATGAACCGGCGTGAATTTTAGAAAAGTAAATAAAAGTAATAAAAAAGTCAAAAAATTAAATAAAAAAAAAAATACCAAATTTTGATTTTAAATTTAAACACACCCAAATAGTTATACTAACTATTTTTGTGATGAATGTTACCTAATTTTCTAATAATTTAATTTTTCCCCAGTTATAACTAGTTTGTAGAATTACTTAAAAATTTAAATAACCATCCCGTTACAATTATTACGATCAAGATATTGATTTAGAATATGCTATTACCGCGATTGTCCACAAACAAATCATACATATTGTACGTGTCATATAAGTATAAAGTTTCTCGAGAAATTATCTTCTTTGTATACTCGAATTCTAGTTTTTAAGAAAGATTTTAACTTATTTGTGTACAAGTCGTTGTCAACTACCGAATTCGAAGGTAGTTGGGAGGTGTTGGTTGAAAAGTACTGTCTCAGGAATCATGTTTGGCTAAATGAGATGTATGCAATTAGAAGACAATGGATTCGTGCTTACATAAAACAAGTTTTTTCCACCGGAATGACTACCACTTCAAGGAGCGAGTTCATGAATTTGTTTTTTGATGGTTATGTTAAAGCATCAACCAGTTTGAAAGAATAGAATTCATTGAGAACTCATAAAAGGCTTTGGAGAAAAAATATTTTAATGAGTTTGGAGCCGACCACGGGACTGAGTTCAAGGAAAGGGAACTATTATATAATTCGTCTTTAGAGACTCATGTATCCGCGATTTACAAAAAAGAGATATTTTAACATTTTCAAAATGAGCTTCTAAAAACCAAGTCTTTTATAATTAAGAGCGTTAAACATGATAGAAGATCTTTTCCTAAGATGTACTTGGTAAAAAAATCCACGATACAGGAGAATTGTCGAAAACTTTATACTCTATCGATTGCGTTTGACGTGAAAATTTCACGTGCTTGTAAGAAATTTAAACATTTCAGCATTATTTGTAAATCACATAATCTGTTACATTAATAAGAAAAAAAACAAAAATACCCCGAGAATGTATCAAAGTGAGGTGGACAATGAATGATAACTAAATTGCAAGACCTTTACCTATACCCCTCCCATGCATGTTAATGTTGTTGAATCACAAACGACAAGTTATAGTTCGTTATGCAATGCTTTTCAAAGTTTAGGTGCTATTCGTAGTATTACCGCCCCGCAGTACCATTACTGAATGGATTGGATTGAAAGAAATAAAGTGTACATCAATGAACTTTTTCTGGAAGAGAAGCGCAACGAAAGAATGAATTAGTCGTTTCACCAAGAAGGAAAAGATGAGATCCTCCAATGTCAAAAACAAAAAGAAGAAAGAAAGCGGGAAGACATAAAAGTGGTATTGAGACGTCGATTTCAACGAAGAAATCATGGATGTGTGGAAAATACAAAATGGAAGGAGAAAATCATGATTGGAGAAATTTTCCTAACAAGACGACCTAGATGCAATGGAGTACTTTAAATCATGTATCTATTTAAGATCCAACGGTTTGTATTAGTTTGGTTGATGACTGTACTATAAAAAATTTGGATAATATCATTTTTATGCTTATTATATTTAAGGATATTATATAATGTTGCTCATTTGTTTATTCCTTGCCTATAACTTTAAAAACTATAGACCCAAATATTATATCATCCACATAGACTTGGACTAGTATTGTATCATTCTTATTTTACATTGTAAAGAGAGTTTTGTCTATACACCTCTAACAAAACCATTTTTAAGTAATAATTCAGAAAGAGTATCATACCATTTTATTGATGCTTGCTTAAGACCATAGATAGCCTTGAAGAGAAAGTAGACATAGTCCAACAGATCTGGATCTTCAAAGCCAGGGGGCTGTTCCACATAAATATTTTCATCTAGCTTACCATTTAGGAAGGCACTCTTGACATCCATTTGATAAACTTTAAGTTGGAGAATGCTACGAATGCCAAGAATATCTTGATGGCCACAAGTCTTGCAACTGGTGCGTAGGTGTCATCATAATCAATTCCTTTAGCTTGTGAGTAGCCCTTTGCAACCAGCCTTGCTTTAATTCTAGTTATTGTGCCATCTTCGTCTAGCTTGTTTCTGAATACCCATCTTGTATCAACTACCTTTTTGTTCTTAGGTCTGGGTACCAGTTTTCACACTTCTTGTTGTTTAAATTGATTGAGTTCATCTTGCATAGCAATCACTCAATCAGGATCAGAAAGAGCTTCCTCAGTTTTATTAGGTTCCATTTTAGATAGAAACCTTGAATAATTACATTGATTCTGAGAGCTTCTTCTAGTTCTTACTCCAACATCTGGATCACCAGTGATCAGCTCAAAAGGATGAGCTCTATTCCAAACAATCTGTCTGGGAAGATTAGATCTTGATGATTCGCCTTGTTCTTTATTTGGATATTGTGTATGACTAGTTGATCCTCCGTTATCTCCCCCCTGAGTTGTTTCTAGGTTGACTTGATGATTGTTCAGGAGTGTCAGCGATATTTCAAATATTATCATTATTTTCACCACCATCACCCTAATCATTATCATCTTTGTCATTGTTATCACCAGCATCAACCTCAAGTTCATGTTCACCATCTGAGTTAGAGTCTGACGTGTCATCAAATTTTAACTTTTCAGTTGGATCCACTATTTGGATACTAGAGAGTTTAGTGTCATCGAATATTACATTGACACTTTCAAGAACTTTGTGTTGATCAATTATGTACACCTTATAGGCTCTTCTAGAATAACCAACAAAGATTGCTTCATGTGCTTTGGTCTCAAATTTTTCACCACGATCATCTCCATCTTTAAGCACAAAGCATTTTTCTCCAAATACATGAAAGTACTTGAGTGTTGGTTTCTTTTCATTCATTATCTCATAGGGGGTCTCCATCAAGTCTATGTTGATAAGAGTTCGATTCTGGGTATAACACGCAGTGTTGACAGCTTCAGCCTAAAAGTACATAGGAAGCCTTGATTCAATTAACATTGTACATGCAACTTCAATCAAGGTTCTATTCTTTCATTCTACTACCCCATTTTGCTGAGGAGTTCTGGGAGTTGAGTACTTTCTTGTTATGCCCTTGTCAACATAAAAGTCATTCAGAACTGCATTCTTGAATTCAGTTCTGTTGTCTGACCTTACAGCTTTTACAGGATACTTTGAATCCAACTCAATCAACTTAATATGATCAATCACAAGTTGCGGAGTTTCATCCTTGGAATTTAGGAATAAAACCCGTGTGTACTTAGAAAAGTCATCAACAATCACCAGAGCATATCTTTTCTTTGACATGGACATTACATTAACTGGACCAAACAGATCCATGTGAAGCAACTATAAAGGTTCAGTTATTGAAGATGTGTCAGTGCTCTTGTGAGTTGTTGTCTTTAAATTCCCTTTTTGATAGGCATCACACAATCTTTCCTGTGTAAATTCCATTAACGGCAAACCTCTCACCATTTCTCTTTTAACCAGAGAATTCATTGTCTTGAAGTTAAGGTGAGAAAGTTTCTTGTGCCATAGCCAACTCACATCCGTAGATGCTTTTGAATAGAAGCAATTGATTTCTTCAGTGCTTTCAGAATTCATGTTAGCTACGTACAGGTTGCCTTTTCTAACTCCTACCAGAGAGGGTTGCTCATATTTCTTGTGTGAGATCAGACAATTCTTCTTGTTGAAGTAGATCTCAAATCCCTTGTCACAGAATTGACTAACACTGAGCAGATTATTTTTAAGTCCTTTTACAAAAGATACGTCATCAATGATAACATTTTCAGCTTCTAATCTACCATATCCATCAGTTTTACCCTTGCTGTTATCTCCAAAGGTAACCACTGGGTCGGTTTTCTTTACCACATATGACAACAGGGCTTTATCTCCAGTCATATGACTTGAACATCCACTGTCCAGAATCCAAATAACTTGGTTAATCTCTTCCACACCCTGCAATGCCAAATTGGTTAAACTTTCTTCGGAACCCAAATTTGATTGGGTCCAGAATACTTGAAGAATTGGCATTAATCTTTACAACAACATTTCCAATGGGACTGGACATTTAACCCTATAAACAGCTTTAACATTCTTTGGTTTTAGCTTGGGTATCCATGTCTCCACCCTCACCTTAGAAGGACTTGCAGTCCTTGATCTAGGATTAGGTGGACTGGCAATCCTAGATCTAACATGCTTCCTATTGTTCATGTATTGCCTTGGAGCACTCATACTATTAGTTACATGCATACAATTAAAATATTATGACATAACATTAAAGGCACATTGCATACAGTTAAAGATGCCACAAGGTTTATGGGATGCATGATTCATAGGCATGGCATGCATGTTAGGCATTTTATTGCATTTATTCACATTATCAACACCTAATCTAGTTATAGAAGAACTGGTTGACTCAACAACTTTAACTAGTCTCTTAGGCACAACATTTTTAGATCTAAATTTTTTAGTTGTTTGTGTTCTCAACAGATTTATCATTATTCAGGTTTATGCCATTTGTTATGTCCTCAATACGCATATCTTCCTGAATAACTATAGAAAGCAAGTTAGGTGGTTTCACAACAGAATTTTTAAAGAGGGGATCATCAACTCCCTTAAGAACGTATGGTATACCCCTTTCCTTAGAACTAACAAGGTTGGGGGTGTTTATGCCTAATAATCCAACAGCCTCATTGTAGCCAAAACCTATTCCTATGATTTGGTCTACATCTTGTTTGTTGAATATCTCCTTATTAACTTTGCAGGAATTAAACACAGCAGTTACCTTAAGTTCAAGACCAGCTATCTTATCGTGAAGAATGATTTCTAACTCTCTATAGAATTTAACCCTATTCTCAAGGAAGGATACTTGTGCTTTAAGCTCATGTTGATTCACATGCACTTTTCTTAATTCTACTACTTCATTTTCAAGAGAAGTATTTTCTAGAAGCAATCTTTTATTATCTCTTTGTGCACAATCCAAGGAACCATTAAGATGATATATCATTTCTGCGTCAGTGAATTTTACCTGAGATTTGGGACCATACTTGATGATATCAGCATCAGCTGTAAGAACCCAAATTTTGGATATAATTAAAATTTTTTATTATGTACTGAGGCAATGGTGAATAGTGATTACGACTACGATGTAACGATTGAGATAATGAATGAAAGAATAGATTTGGATTCAAATGTTTATATGCCATGAAGAATACTATTGGTTGACACTTTAGATAAGAATTATCTATCTCCTAGGGAATTAAGATTTGATAATTCTAAAGAAGAAGATTATTCTTATGTCATCCAAATTGATATCTGTTATTGGTCCAGTGGTTCCATAAAAAGGTTAAGGAACGATCGAAAGAGATCAGGGACAATTGTACAACCCTAAGAGAATAAGTAAAGAAAAAGGATGAATAGCGATTTTGGTGGACGTAGGAATATTATTAGACGACGCTATATAGAAGTACCTGGAATGAAATTCTGAGTTCATATTATTGATCCAGGGGGAAAAAGAGTGTATGTAAAAGCTGTCGGATTCTGAAAAATAGCACTTTTATTTTCCCCGAGATTTCCCTGGACACTGAAAGACTTAAGGAATTATTGAAGGGATTTAAGGAAAATAGGTTCAAGAATTATTAAAGGGAATGGAGGATGATAGTATAAATATTAAGACGGTTTCCGGTAAAACCCTAACTAGAAACGAATGAGTTATTCCTCCGAACGATCAATGAATTGAGCAATAAACGGACAAAGAAACAAGTAGGGAGCCAAGATATAAGCATGTGCAAGTGGATAAGGCCAAGTAATCAAGTAGTTACCAAGGTAACTAGAACAATTAGAATCAAACCAATTAGTTAGCTTGATCTTATCATCTTACTACTAAAACACCAACACTTGTCCATAAAATGATGCAAGGCATGACATGATCACTTTAATAAAGCTACTTTAGCTAGATATTATCAAGATGAGGTGTATTATGCATGAGAACCAAGCAATCAAAGATCAAAAACTCCATTCTCTCCATTTTGTTCAAACTGCCCAGCAGAACACCCTCAAAGAAGAAAATTCATATCTCCATTTCTATCCATGATAAAATCACCAAATGTTGACCACGGCCTCTCCACTCCATGGGAAATATTCGCTCAAAATTTCATGGCAATCTAATGAGTATAGCCTAGTCAAATCTCCTCCCCAAGTTGAAGAAACCAAACTGCCCTATTCTTGACAGTTTCTGTCCAGCGGAAAACCCTAGATAGGAAGCTTCAAATTTGATGAACTAGGACTCAAAACAAAGCTTATGAATAGGACAAGATGTGGTAAAAATTTGAGAGCCAAACTCTTATTTTTCGATTTTCTATGATTTTTACAAGTTTAGGGTGAATAGTAACTTTCAAGAAACTAACTTTGTTTTTCTTGATTTATTGGATTATCTAAGCTTGGTTAAGGATATACAAGGACTATACAAGGCTTACTTAGTGCATACACACTCCAAGGAAGGTATAAACTTCAAGAACCCAAGTTTTCGTTTTGAGTTTTAATGGAGTTTTAGATGAGATTTGGGGATGATGTTAGTATAAGCATGTTTACATGATCATGTAGTTGTTCTTAGTAGTTATTTAATCATGATTCAAGTCCTTGATGATTTTGAGGTTAAGATCAGTGGTTCTAGGACTTGTGGATATGAGAATCATGTTTATAAATTGTGTTGATGCCCGGTGTGGCTTGGTTGTGTTGTTACGATTTTTAGAACGTCCGATTTATAGCCATCGTAATGCCGAATTTTTGTTAACACTTAAAAACCAAGCATGGCAGTTAATATAGGTTCCTGACCTTGATAATATTATGACTGGTCCTTGTAGATCTCGAGCCATAGATCGTTTTGGCGTAAGAATCGAAACATTCCGACTTACGGTTTAGGAGTTATGGTCAAATTACTAAAATTGGTTCGGAACCGTAAGTAAAAGTTCGTAACTTCAATTGAACCCTCGTAACGCATGTTACTTAGTGGCGAATCTTGGTAAATAAGTACTAGAGGTCATAAGGAAGGTATGAGAGAAAACCACATGTCAAACGGATCGTTTTTCGATTTTATAAAATTTTTTGAATCGAAGTTAAACGCGAACGAACCCCTTAAAAGTATAACTTTGGTTATAACTTAGAAAACGAACGATAAAACTCGAGGTATAATCTCGGTTCGTAATCGATCGACTTTAGAACTTATACGACTTAAGTATATACCAAGTGTGGGTATGATGACATGTCTTAATAACGATCAAATGTCGGATCGTATCGGTGATAAAAAGAGTTACACTAAAAGGTATAACGAGATAATTCGCAAACGTGTTTCGATTTAAGTGAAGTTATACTTAGATTTTTAAAACGTGTTAAGTGGTTAATCTCGAATATTCTGATTGTTTATAGATCATCGAGCAGACCCAGGACACGCTATCTCCACCCACACCCGATTACCAGGCAAGTTTCCAATACCTTGGAACTGTTGTTGTGATAATATGTATATCTGTTGTTTCTGATACATATGCCATAGCATGCATGCCTATTGTCAAATTATATTATGATACCTGTTCCCTGAATTGATATTGGCTTATAGACTAGATACGAATTATCAGTTATAAGCCGGATTGTTTTGGTAAGACCCTTATCGAAGGGCATATGATATTCATTCTTAAATATTGACCGGGAGTCGGTATTTTGAGATATAGATAGTCGTGGAAACCCGGAGGGATTCCAACGACAGATTATTATTTATCTGAGGAATGTTATTATTAAACGTTATTTATATTTCCATAAAGTATCAATTACTTAGAAATCTTTCGAGGAATGTTATTCGAGTATTATCTCAGTCGAGAGATATTAAATGAATGTTAGTTTCGAATATTCATTTAGAGTTGATTGTTTAATGAATATTATTTTGATATTCATTAGAATGTTATTTATTAAATGAATATTACTTTTGAATATTCATTTAAGGTTTATGTACTTTTATATGGTGATTTATGTGTGCCGGATAAGTCCGTGTATTTTTATTTGTATTTTTGGTGATTACAATTTATTTAAATTATGCATTATTGATATTATGAAAATTTTATAAAGTCATCGGAGTATTTAAAAATCCCAAAATCTTTTGCAATATCATCTTTATAATATTATTTAGTTTTTAAAATTATTGGAAGAATTATCTTGGGTGTTTAAGTATTTTAAAGTGATTTTAAGGGTTTTATTGCATTTAATGGATTTAAACTAGTAAAATTCATATTTAAAACATTTTTGATACTAAAAATATTTTAAAAATATGAGCGTGTTCGTAATTTTATACTCTTTATTTTAAAAATAAAAATTTAATTTATTTTACAATTTCTCTATTTAATTTCGAATTAGTAAAGGCTGTATATTAATTTTATAAATGGTTTTCAAATGTTTGAGATTACAATTCTGCTATTGGCTTTTTTTATACACAGATTGGTTTCTTCCTCTTTCCAGATGCTTCTCTCGACCTTGTCTCTCTTCTGCTGTCTCTCTGTCAAATCTCTCCCAACTCTCTCTCACTCTCTCGAGACTTCTCTCTCTCCCCTTAATCTCTTGTCACGCTCAAATCTCTCTCCCTCTCCCTCACCTTTCCAACCACGTTATATATATATATATATATATATATATATATATATATATATATATATATATATATATATATATATGGTGTTGTGTTTGTGTGTGTATAGCTAGAAATATTAGTCGAAATTGGGGGTTTTCCACTATGTTGGTCAGGTGGGTTGATGCAGCGGCTGTATGTGTCAATCGGGGTCTGCGTGTGTTGCGAGTGGGTTCGTTGATGTGAGTGTGCGTGATAATCAATGGGTATATTGATTTCACCGAGTTAACTCGGTGAAACTGTGAGTTTTGTCTCAGCCGAGTCTGCCGAGTTGAGGTTGATTATAGTTGAGTCGAGTTTTTGTTGAATTCAATCGCTGTTTCTTGTTTTTCAAGTTGTGTTACTGAGTTTCCGAGTCAGCTATGTGTGTTCGAGTTGTTCTGTGTTTGTTTGGAGTTGGATTATTTAATTCTGCTGAATAAGTTCGCATTTTGTGCCGAGTTTTCTTGTTCGTGTTTTTGTTCAAATTTGTGTTTTTGTTCGAGTTGAATTTGCTGGAATTTAGTTTGGGTTCGTTAAATTCTTGTGTTGGTTGTGTTTTTGGCTAGTTCAATTTACGAATACATCATGTCAAAGTTTTTCTAAAATTTTCTGTAATAAATTGCTTTTAAAAAAAATCTATTTAAATTCTTGATTTTAAAATCGTATATTTCTAGTACATCAACTTGTATTCGAAAAGTTATTGTGCAGTATGAATTCGATTTGAACAGACAGTGGAAAAGGATTGATTGTTGTTGATTGTGTCGGCTTTGTCCGACTGGTAGTGTACCCGTAGAAAGGAGATGCTGCCCAAATTTTCTAAAAAGTATAAATTTTCTAAAAATTTTCTTAAATATTATTTTCTCAATTCTCGGGTATACTAAATATATTAATAATGAAACAATATTCGAATATTATAACTTGTTAAGTGTTAATTATCCTATTTTGATAAGTGTTAATAATTAGTGGATATGATTTGATTAATATGAGGACTGTGCGATTTGGGAGTAGTTATAATTTAAATTTTTTACTACTTTGTTGGTTGTAAGTTATAATTCGAATATGGTAATTGTTAATTGATTTAGGAAGTAAATTGATGTTTGTGTGTTAAGGACTAAGTGTTAGTTTCTTTGATAATCAGAGTTGTATTTCGAGTTACAGCGGAGTAGTGAAATGTACGTAGTATGAATTTATTTCTTGATTGTATGGTTTTAAAAATGTTATATAGCAAGGATAAACTGTTAGTTATTTTCTTAATGGTTTGGGTGCGCAAGTCAGGACAGTTATTTTTCTTAATTGTTTGGGTGCTGCAAGTCAGGGCAGTTATTTTCTTAATTGTTTGCTGCAAGTTGGAGTAGCTTTATTTTTCTTTTATTGTATACAGGGTCAAATTATTGAATTGAAAAACAGGTGGATAGTCCTATTTACGAATACTTCATGCCGAGATTTTCTAAAAATCCCCTGTATCTAAATCTATTTAACTTATTCAATTTCAAATGATCTGAAAATATGCTATGATTGTTAATAGTTTATGGGTATATGTGACTCATATTTACGTGATTAATATATGATATCGAGTCATAATACGTGCTAAGTGTTTATGTGGTTTATCTGATTGTACTAAATTATTTTAGGAGTATAACCAATATGTACTATATGTGTTAAGTGTAAAGCGTTATAGACGCGTTTGGGTAGAGCAAGATTAGATGGTTAATGTTATAAGCATACTGAAGTAGTATTTTACCTTGTATAGGTACGAGTAAGAGGCCCGGCTAAGAGCCAGTGCACGTGTAGATTGAATCTTGAGGAAGGAAATAAGTATCGGAGTTGACGAATATGCTCGCGTAGAGGCAGATAAGTGATAAAGAAGGACGGATGTGTGATCGAATAAAGGACAATGTATAAAGAAGTGGAGACTGATGTAGAGTGAGTAAAGAATTGAAATATTGGAATTGGAAACTTCGTTTATTGAGGCAAGTTATACTATCCCTCACTTATCGTTCAAATGATGTGAACCCTCACTTTGTATAAAGAAGTGGGGTATGTTCTTTCGAATCCTGTCTTGCAAACATGAATACCCTTCATATTTATTTTGAATGATTTGAACCTGTTCTTATTAATTGTGAGGTTTTCTTCCAAATCATTTTGCTAGGGGCTATACCCCTTACTTTTGTTTCAAGAGATATTTTCTCTCATCTGGTATTCAAGTGTTTATTTTCAAAAATACTTTTCAATTGTTGATTCTCTCCACCTATTGTTCAGGTGTTGATTCTTTTAAAATTATTTTATATAGATATTCCTCATTTTTTATTAATAATCTAATACATTGTATTTTACCGGATCCCTCAGCCTTGTACTATTTTATATTCTTCAAAAGTGATTAAATGATATTTTTTTTAAACAGAGGAAATCCATGATTTAAAAATTAAAAAAAATCCTTTAGTATAATTCCTGAATATGATTTATGATTTTCCCTCTATAAATACTCTTCAAAGAATGTTTTCTTCAAATTACTGTACAACTATTTACTCCGATATTATTTTCGCTATAAATGAATGTAAACTAATTCGAGGTTTATACTATCGTTGAAGCATGTGTTGCTCAGTGACGGTTAAAACCAAGAATGAATTGAGATCTTCTTACTTATTCAACTCATTATTGTCAGGCCGGGTTGGCAGCTAAAGCCTATGAGTGCTTAGATGACAAGAGTGAGATTACGAATAATTGAGAATTTCTTGAATGTTCATTTTTAACTATTTGAGTCCCTTATGTTAATTTCAATATATATATATATATATATATATATATATATATATATATATATATATATATATATATATATATATATATATATATATATAATGAGATTCTACCAGTTCTGGAAATAGCTGAAAAGAATGGTTTATAACTAATGTATTTATTCAAATCTTTTATTGAACTTCAGAGTCCTTTATTCCCTGATTTCCTTATAAATTGTCGTTCAATTCTAGAACCTGAATAATTTATCTATTCCTTAATTGGTTAATGACTCTTTATTGATTCATGATGCTTTGTTGATTTACGATTCAATCTTGCTGAACAATATCATGTTTAAAATGTTTTAAAATTCCTTATACTGGGCTGATCTGTTATCATTAAGTTTAAGGACTGAAAAACGAAATGTTTTAAATTATTAATAAACTTGTTTATAAATTTGAGAAGCTTAAGAGGCTAGGTTGGTCCTAGTCCAGTATTTTTATTTAGCGTAAGAGGCTAGGGTGGTCCTAGTCCAGCATTAAAGGCTAATGTGCTGCCTAATTGGGAACCCAATTTCAAAGGCAGGGGACTTTACGTGGCTGATCACCCGTATTGTCCGTAATTAGGAGAATAATACAATCAACTTAAATGTTTTTAAAAAGTTTTATCAAAAGTATATTTTGGTGGAAAGAAACGTTTTTGAGGAAAAATGGGAAGGTTTATGCTATGTGATTAGTGCATAATTTTGCATATTTTTATTGCCTTTTTATTGCCTGTGTTCGTATTTTAATAAATTAATTTGTTGCATTTCAGGAAAATTCGAGAAAACTGAAGAAATTGCAAAATAAAGAAAATAAAGGTCAAGGAAAAGAAAAAGAAGAAGAAGAAGGACCAAAACAAAAAGAAAATGAAAAGCTAGGGGTGGTGGTGCATTTTGTTATCAAAGAAAATGGATGGCCAAGATTTAGCCAACACTAAACTAAATCAATGGTCAAGATTCAACCTTACCAACCAAAAACCCTAAAATTTTCCTATAAATAGCCTTCATTTCTTCACTTGTAATACACCAATTTAGCCTACATACTAGAATTATGTTGTAATAATTTTAGTTGTAATTTTCTATATTTCCTTGTAAACACCTTGTATTTTTATGCAATTTGAATTTTCATTTTAATTCTAGCATCCCTATTTCATTTTATTTTCCTTATTCTTTAATTCGTTATTTTCGTAAATTCTCGGGTGGATAAAGTAGCAACGCTAACCACACGGGATTGAAAGTATCGATTTGAAGAATTTGTTTTCGTAATTTTAATTCTCGTTTTAATATTAGTCACGCCCCTTTAAATCTCAATTTTATTGTGGGTTTGATTATTTTTAATTACAGATCTAATTCTATGTTTTATTTGTTAGTATAAATAAAAAAAATTACAAATATATGTTAGTTTTCCGAATTTTCTGTTCGTATTAATCTATTTTTATTTGTTTTATTCGAAGTATTATTTCAGCATTTTATTCGAATGTTCCCCTGTTTTAGTGAAATCTTTCCCAGCCGTGTTCCCTTTTCTTTACAAAACAGAATTCCTTCCCCAGTTTTATTCAACAACACCCATCTCTCTCTCATTCTATCCCATCCCCTGATTCTTTCTTTTCTCACAAAAACACAACCCCAGTCTTCATTTTAGTAATTCCCTTCCCCTCTTCTCTCTTAGTCGAACATCAATCCCACCTCCCTTGTCTCTTTTCATTTCACTACAATCAAAACACCCACACCCCTTTTCCTTGTTTTATTTTCCGGTTAAAACAGATCAACACCCCTCATTCACCTATTTTAATCGAATCACGAACGCCCTCCTTTTCCTTCGTTTTATTTCAAATTAACATCCCCTTTCTTCTTTTATTTTCTTCAATTTGTTTAGCTGTATTGATATCGAATTATTGTTTTGCTGCGTTGGTTTTGTTAATAGTAGTATTCGTAGGTTGTGCTTGGGTTTTCTGGATCAAAGTTTACCAAGTTTGTAGTCCCTAAGTCGACTATTTGTCATTTAAGTTTGTGTGTTTTGTGCTTGAATTTGCCGAATCCATTTTGTATTAGGATTGCAGTCGAGTTGTGTTTTTAAAAAGAAACGAGAAGTCTGTGGTCTGTTGTAATTGAGTTTTGCATCGCTGAGTTCGTGTGTGTATAGTTCACAGTTCGGTTTCTGAGTTCTTACCGAGATTGCTTGGTCCATTTTGCGAGTTGTTGTGGCTGTTACCGAGTCAAAATGCTTCTGATTTCGTATTTGTTACTGTGTGTATACGAGGTCTAATTGTTGCGAGTTTTGCGGTTTGTCAAGTTCTGTGTGAATTTCGTAATTGTTGCGGTTTGTCTAATTGTTTGTCGAGGTCTAATTTCTGTGTGTGCCTTGAATTTCTTGTTTGAGTTTGTTCAGAGACTGAGTCATTTCTTTGCCAAGTGTGTGGTTTCGTGTTTGAGTTTCTTTGTCGAGTTTTTTGTTGTCTTCGAGTCATTGTTTCTATGGACATGTTACTGTAATTTTTTGTTGAGTTTGTTTTTAAGTTAAATGTAGTGATTGAATTACTGTTTTTAGTGTGCTTAAAAATAAAATTAAAAAAAAAAGATAAAAGAGTTTTAGAATAAAATCAAATTTTAGAGTACTTTAAGAATTTTTAGAATAATTTAGAAATTTGGAATTTTTAATTTGTAGAATAATTCTAGAATAATTAGGTTTTAGAATAATTTAGAATAATTTAGTTTTAACTAGTTAAATAAATTTTCATTTAGCTTTCTTTTAAAATTAGATTTAATTTCCTTTTAATTATTAATTAGTTAAAAATCCCAAAATTCTCCAAAATCAATTAGTTCTAATTCGCCTAAATTAGAAATTAAGGTTTTGCGAAAATATTATTCCCTGTGGATCGAATCTAAAAATACTAAAACGATGATCGTGCGCTTGCGATTTTAATTTTACACATTTCTGCCACATCAAGTTTTTGGCGCCGCTGCCGGGGAACTAAATTATTTTTCGCACCGTAATTTTTAATTTTTCGGATTAGTTTTCTTTCGCTTGCCTTATTTTTATTTCATTTTTTTTAGGAAAGTTTGGAATTACGGGAATCTTCTCACGGAGCTGGAATTAATCGGAATTTTTGGAAAGCATGCTTCGGTAACCCGTATCTCACTCTTTTCGCATTTTTATTTTTAGAAAATCACAAAAAAAATTAAAAAAATTGAAAATCACAAAAATTTGAAAATTGAAAAAAAAAATCCAAAAAAATTATTTGTAAATACATAATTGTTGCATCATGCATTTAATCACCTAGGGCACATCATTTAGATTTTTATTTTCTTGTTTTTAATTTTTCGTACCTTATAAAATGTGGTGATTGCTGGAGGACCCAAAGGTACGTTAATTTTCTTCTTTCTTTTAGTTTAAACACGTAGTGTAAGCATCCACAATTGTTTATAGTTTTATATATATCGTTGTTTGTTGCATTAATTAGACGTTTGCCCCTAGGATTTCACGTTCAATTAGAAAGGTGCCTAAAAATAAACGTAATTAAGACTTATTCATGACCTTCAGTGTCTAAGGTTCGCCTGGCTGTTAAGATTCGGTGTCTAAGTGACGAGTTTGGCCTCTTGGCAATGCCTGCTCTAATCTGGCCGAATCGGTCTGAATAATTCTTAATTTACGGAATTTTTAGTGTGTCTTAAGGTTAGATCTTTCTTTTGATTTTTCACCCTTTGTTTTGTGTGCTTAATTTTTCGCAAATTATTTGCTAAGTGTTTTCTTCCTGTTCATGCGCACTACTTGGGTTAGAGATAATTCTGCTAGGTTAGTGAGACCAATTGAGTGTTCATCCTCTTCAGAATCCGAACCCGTAGAAATTCTTGACCCCGTAGTAACCATGGCAGTTTCGTTAAAGGATCGTTGTTACCCCACCAGATCAGCCCAACCCTCTTGCATCACCCTACCTCCCGTAAGTGCTAACAATTTCGAAATCAAAGGTCATCAAATTAGCATGTTACCTACTTTTCGCGGGAGTGACGGTGAGGATCCTTATCTTTTTCTACATGAATTCGAGGAAGTTTGCGCTTTACAAAAACTCCAACAACTTTCCGAGGACTCCATACGACTTAGACTAATCAACTTCGCTCTAAAAGATAATGCAAAAAAATGGTTGTATAGTCTACCTGTCAATTCGATTTCCACGTGGGAGGGTTTCGTAGTCATTTTTCTAAAAAAATTCTTTCCAAGCCATAAGACTACGAAACTCACTAATGAGATTAATCAATTCCGTCAAAAACTCAACGAACCATTTTGGACGTGTTTTGACCGCTTTAAAAATCTTTTATCCCAATGTCCCCACCACGGAATCGAAAAATGGAGGCTCTGTAAGATTGTGTACGAGGCCTTAGATGGTTCAACAACCGCATTGTTGGAATCTATGTGCCAGGGGAAATTCATGGAAAAAGACGAGGACGAGGGATGGGAATTCTTCGAAGAGTTCGCGGAAAAGACTATGCTGTGGGAATCAACTAGGGAGCCCACTCGAGAGCCCGAGAAATCTAACGATTCAATAGCTACCATGCATCAAAGAGGGCTACATCAAGTTGGTAACTCTATCGCGACCGAGGCTAAATTAGCCACTCTTACTCGGCGTTTAGAAGCCTTAGAAACCAACGGGTCCCCTTCCCAAGTATCCATGTGCTCAAATTTTAACTCGACCAGTCAAGGGATACAAAATCCTCAAGACTTTCAACAAGTCAATGCGATGTTCCAATCGGGTCCTCGAAATGATCCTTATGCTCCTACTTATAACCCCGGTTGGAAAAATCACCCGAACTTTTCTTGGAATCAAGGTCAACAATCTCACCCCGCACAATTCCAAAATCAACCTCCTTCGTTCCAAAACTTCCATTCTCAACCACCTGTTTTTCATAAACCTCATGCGAATTCTTTCTCCCCTCAAAATCATGATCCTTATCCGACTCAAGCTCCTTCCCACCCTCCCAGTTTTTCTGAGTCGGATAAGCGACTTACATCATTGGAGAAAAGTCTCGATGCGCTTCTCAAAACCACCACTAATTTGGCTCAATCGCAACAAACCTTCATGCAAACCATGACTCAAGATAGGCAGATCTTAAATGCTAGCACCCAAGCCATATCTAAGTTAGAGGTACAAGTGAGCCAATTAGCTAGCGCCATCCACGAGCGTGAGAAGAATAAGTTTCCAAGTCAGGCTGAGGTCAACCCTAAGTTTCCTATTAATCAAAGACCTCCTGACAATGTGCATGCTGTCATTTCCCTGAGATCCGGAAAGCACGTTGATAATCGAGTAGGAGTCGAGTCCCCCGAAGAGGAAGAAGAAGAATCAAACGTTGCACCGACACCTATTCTCGATCATTCGGATCAAACTCCGATTCCTGTCTCTTCACCTCTTTCTAGTCAGCCATCTTCTTCGAGTGGAACAACCTCGGAGCCCGTTCCCGAAGAACAAGTCTATAAACCAAAGGCTCCTTACCCACAACGCCTCGTCTCTAATAAGCAAACTGCTCAATTAGACAAGATCTTAGAGGTGTTCAAGCAAGTTAAAGTCAATATTCCTCTTTTAGACGCGATTCAACAAATTCCTTCGTATGCGAAATGTCTAAAAGATTTGTGCACACATAAGCGAACTACTCATGTCCCTAAGAAGGCCTTTTTGACCTCTCAAGTGAGCTCAATTCTTTATAACCAGATTCCCGTGAAATATAAGGACCCCGGTTGTCCCACAATTTCATGTGTCATAGGTAATTCTTTTGTGGACAAGGCGTTACTCGATTTAGGCGCCAGTGTGAACTTGCTTCCATATTCTGTCTACCAAACCTTAGGGTTAGGAGAACTTCAAAAGACGAACGTTACCCTCCAATTAGCAGATAGATCAATCAAAATTCCTAAGGGGATCATCGAGGACGTGCTAATTAAAGTTGGAGATTTCGTCTTTCCTGTTGATTTTGTGGTACTAGAAACCGAACCGGTTAGGAATCCGACATATCAAATTCCCGTCATTTTAGGACGTCCGTTTCTAGCCACTTCGAATGCTTTGATTAATTGTAGGAATGGATTGATGAAACTAACATTTGGGAACATGACCATTGACCTCAATATCTTTCATGTTGGGAAACAACCCGATGATTTTCATGATCAACCAATGGATGTTAATTTAATTGATGAAATAGTTGATCAAAATTTCATGACCCCTAATGATGCTCTTGATTTTTGTTTAAACCACTTTGGTCAAAACTGGGATGTTTCCGAATATACAAATGAGGTCAACCAAATGTTAGAATCCACCATTCCTACAAATAATCAGGATGTTGCACCATCTCCCCTGTCTCTTTTCGAAACTAGTGAACCCGTTGAGTCGACGCCACCCGATTTAGAACTCAAACCTCTTCCCGACACTCTTAAGTACGCCTTTTTAGGTCCTAACGAGTCTCTTCCCGTTATTATCGCCTCTGATTTGACCGAGTCACAAGAGGATGAGCTTGTTATGGTACTTAGAGAACATAAGGAGGCCATAGGTTGGAGTATCTCTGATATTAAAGGAATTAGCCCGGCCATTGTCCAACATCGAATTCACTTAGTTGATGATGCGAAACCCGTTCGAGATCCTCAACGGCGTTTGAACCCCACCATGATGGAAGTTGTTCGAAAAGAAATTCTTAAGTGTCTCGATAATGGGATCATTTATCCCATTTCTGATAGCTCTTGGGTCAGCCCCATTCAAGTAGTTCCGAAGAAGTCTGGCATTACCGTTGTCACCAACGAGAATGATGAGCAAGTGCCCACCCGTGTTCAGAATGGGTGGAGGGTATGCATAGACTATAGGAAACTCAATTCTGCCACTAGAAAAGACCACTTTCCCTTACCTTTTATCGATCAAATGTTGGAAAGGTTAGCCGGTCATTCGTTCTATTGTTTTCTAGATGGTTATTCTGGCTATTTTCAAATTCCCATTGCTCCCGAAGACCAAGAAAAGACCACTTTCACATGTCCCTTTGGAACCTTTGCCTATCGACGTTTAGCCTTTGGTCTAACCACTGCTCCAGCCACTTTCCAAAGGTGTATGATGAGCATCTTTTCTGACATGGTAGGGGATTTTCTCGAGATCTTTATCGATGACTTTTCCATCTTTGGTTCGTCTTTTCACCAGTGCCTAAACCATCTTGAGTTAGTTTTAAAACGGTGTAAAGAAACCAACCTCGTTCTCAACTGGGAGAAATGTCATTTCATGGTTAAGGAGGGGATCGTTCTTGGTCATAAAATTTCTGAAAGGGGGATAGAAGTCGATAAAGCCAAAGTTGACCTCATTGCAAATGTTCATTCCTAGGCCATGCGGGTTTTTATAGGCGTTTCATTAAGGATTTTAGCAAGAAGGCTAGACCCTTAACCAATCTTCTCGGGAAGGATGTCAAATTCGATTTCAATAGCGATTGTTTACAATCTTTTGAGCACCTTAAGAAAGAATTGACTTCTGCCCCAATCATTCGATCTCCCGATTGGAATCTTCCCTTCGAGTTGATGTGTGACGCTTCTGATTATGCGGTAGGAGCCGTTTTAGGGCAACGAATCGATAAGATGCCCCATGTCATTTACTACGCTAGCAAGACTTTGAATGATTCCCAACTTAATTATTCTACCACCGAAAAGGAACTTCTAGCCGTAGTCTTTGCTCTCGACAAGTTTCGGTCCTATCTTATCGGTTCGAAAATCATTGTCTACACCGATCATGCCGCTCTTCGTTATCTATTCTCTAAGAAAGACTCTAAAGCCCGATTGATTAGGTGGTTCTCTTGCTTCAAGAGTTTGACCTAGAAATTAGGGATAAGAAGGGTTCTGAGAATGTTGTCGCCGATCATCTTTCCCGCTTGATAGTGGAGTCCACCATCGACTCTCCCATAAACGAATCTTTTCCGGACGAGCAACTTCTGTCCATTTCCACTCCCCCTTGGTTCGCCGATATTGTCAACTATCTTGCAACCGGTGACATTCCCTCTCATTGGTCCTCTCAAGATAGATCGAAATTTTTCTCACAGGTCAAACACTTCTTTTGGGATGACCCGTATCTCTTTAAATACTGTCCCGATCAAATCATTCGGAGATGCGTCCCAAATCATGAATTCAAGAATATCCTTTCTTTCTGCCATGACCAAGCCTGTGGAGGGCATTTTAGTGCTAAGAAAACAGCCGCTAAAATCCTCCAAAGCGGTTTTTATTGGCCCACTTTGTTCAAAGATGCTGCTGAATACTGTGCCGCGTGTAATAGGTGTCAACACTTAGGAAAGATCACTAGGAGAAACATGATGCCAATGAACCCCATCTTAATCATTGAGATTTTCGATGTATGGGGTATCGATTTTATGGGCCCCTTTCCTAGTTCCTTTGGCAACCTTTACATTTTGTTAGCGGTCGATTACGTGTCTAAGTGGGTGGAAGCCATTGCTACTAAATCCAATGATAACAAGGTCGTTCTTAAATTCCTCAAAGAGAATATCTTTTCTCGTTTCGGTACACCTAGGGCTATCATTAGTGACCAAGGCAAGCACTTCAAGAATCGTCAATTTGAGTCTCTTTTGAAAAAGTACTCAATAATTCATCGGCTAGCCACCCCTTACCATCCTCAAACTAGTGGGCAAGTTGAAGTCTCGAATCGTCAAATTAAGCAAATTTTAGAAAAGACTGTCAACTCGAATAGGAAGGATTGGTCAACTAAGTTGATAGATGCCTTGTGGGCCTATCGGACCGCTTTCAAAACCATTTTAGGCATGTCCCCTTATCGGATTGTCTTTGGCAAAGCCTGTCACTTGCCCGTTGAGCTCGAACATAGGGCCATGTGGGCCATTCGAGAGTTGAATTTTGACTTACCAACCGCTGGTAGTCATAGGAAGTTGCAATTGTCTGAACTCGAGGAGTTGAGAAATGAAGCCTACGAGAACGCTAAAATCTATAAACAAAGAACTAAGCTTTTTCATGATAAATCTATTTTAAGAAAATCTTTTTCTCCTGGTCAAAAAGTTCTTTTGTACAATTCTAGGCTTCATTTGTTTCCCGGGAAATTGAGATCCCGGTGGGAAGGTCCTTATGTTGTTAGGGTCGTTTTTCCTCACGGTGCTGTTGAAATTGAAAATCCTAAAAATGGTGATATATTTAAAGTTAATGGACAAAGACTCAAACCATTTTTAGAGCTGCCAATTGATCCCGAGGAAGAGGTTATCTACCTCATCGATCCATGAATCAAGTAAGTTTCTTCATAGGTAATTGTAAACTCTCTTTCATCCTTATCAGGTATTTTCTCACCATTCTCCCTTTTCATTTGTCTTGCATTTTGCATACATTGAGGACAATGCATGATTTAGGTATGGGGGAGGGTTTTAGTGTAAATACATAAAATTGAAAAATCCAAAAAAATTGAAAAATTTTAAAAAATCCAAAAATAGAGTTATTTTAGCTTAGTTGTCCTTCCCACTCTTTAAATTCTAGAACTAGTTGGTGTTGACTATTTTTCGAAAATTATATGTATAATGCCTTTAGATAATTTGAACGTAGTCAGGTAAGGTTTTTCCTCATGAAACTTGTGTCGAACAAATTTTTGCTTAAAAGACCAAGACGGCACATTTGCACAAGACTTTTGATGGAAAAATTGTATATGAATGTTATTCGATACCTGAGAGAGAACCCACATGTCAGAACAATGTCGAATCAAACCTTTGCGAAATTTGGTTCCTATAGTGTCAAAAAAAAAAAAAAAAGACATAAAAAGAGAAAAAGAGTCAATAAATGTTTGTAATTATTGAGTGCTAGTGCAATTTTGTAATAATAAATTTTTAGTAGGGAAATCGGCTAGGTTGGGCTCATTAATAACCCGAGTAAGTAAGTCTGAGGGGACTTTGTGCCTAGCAACCTAAGGTTCCTTGTGATCTGGGATTGTTGACCTAAAACTCGCTAAATGGGTATTGATGCAAAAGTCTTTTGGGACCTCAACCATTGCACAGTCGGTCTAACTACTAAGAACGTGAAGTTTCGCTAGAACCTTGTTTTGATAGAGATTGGGTTAGTTCAATATTGGTTGAAAAAGAGAAAATGTTCGTATGCAGTTAATCCATCAAAGGCCTTAAATTCACTACACACCTTGGGATTTTTTGTAAATTTTTAGTCTAATCATGTGGATTGTGGGAACCTATAACTTGGCTATTATTAGAATAATCTTTAAGGCATGTATTTTCCTACAAAATTGTTTTGTTGACACCAGTGAAAGCTAGAGTAAAAGAGGAAAGTTGGATACTTGCTGCTTTATCTCAAAGATTTTATGGGTATATCTTCTGTAAACCCTTAGGAGACAACACTCCTCCTGTAGAGATCGTCCATAGGTTTAACGGGTTGGTAAACCTAAAATTACCCGTCACACCTACGAAAAGGAGTATAGGACTTTTTATCTAGATTTTCTTTTTGTTTTACTCGAGGACGAGCAAAAGATAGGTATGGGGGCATTTGATTAGTGCATAATTTTGCATATTTTTATTGCCTTTTTATTGCCTGTGTTCGTATTTTAATAAATTAATTTGTTGCATTTCAGGAAAATTCGAGAAAACTGAAGAAATTGCAAAATAAAGAAAATAAAGGTCAAGGAAGAGAAAAAGAAGAAGAAGAAGGACAAAAAAAAAAGAAAATGAAAAGCTAGGGGTGGTGGTGCATTTTGTTATCAAAGAAAATGGATGGCCAAGATTTAGCCAACACTAAACTAAATCAATGGTCAAGATTCAACCTTACCAACCAAAAACCCTAAAATTTTCCTATAAATAGCCTTCATTTCTTCACTTGTAATACACCAATTTAGCCTACATACTAGAATTATGTTGTAATAATTTTAGTTGTAATTTTCTATATTTCCTTGTAAACACATTGTATTTTTATGCAATTTGAATTTTCATTTTAATTCTAGCATCCCTATTTCATTTTATTTTCCTTATTCTTTAATTCGTTATTTTCGTAAATTCTCGGGTGGATAAAGTAGCAACGCTAACCACACGGGATTGAAAGTATCGATTTGAAGAATTTGTTTTCGTAATTTTAATTCTCGTTTTAATATTAGTCACGCCCCTTTAAATCTCAATTTTATTGTGGGTTTGATTATTTTTAATTACAGATCTAATTCTATGTTTTATTTGTTAGTATAAATAAAAAAAAATCACAAATATATGTTAGTTTTCCGAATTTTCTGTTCGTATTAATCTATTTTTATTTGTTTTATTCGAAGTATTATTTCAGCATTTTATTCGAATGTTCCCCTGTTTTAGTGAAATATTTCCCAGCCGTGTTCCCTTTTCTTTACAAAACAGAATTCCTTCCCCAGTTTTATTCAACAACACCCATCTCTCTCTCATTCTATCCCATCCCCTGATTCTTTCTTTTCTCACAAAAACACAACCCCAGTCTTCATTTTAGTAATTCCCTTCCCCTCTTCTCTCTTAGTCGAACATCAATCCCACCTCCCTTGTCTCTTTTCATTTCACTACAATCAAAACACCCACACCCCTTTTCCTTGTTTTATTTTCCGGTTAAAACAGATCAACACCCCTCATTCACCTGTTTTAATCGAATCACGAACGCCCTCCTTTTCCTTCGTTTTATTTCAAATTAACATCCCCTTTCTTCTTTTATTTTCTTCAATTTGTTTAGCTGTATTGATATCGAATTATTGTTTTGCTGCGTTGGTTTTGTTAATAGTAGTATTCGTAGGTTGTGCTTGGGTTTTCTGGATCAAAGTTTACCAAGTTTGTAGTCCCTAAGTCGACTATTTGTCATTTAAGTTTGTGTGTTTTGTGCTTGAATTTGCCGAATCCATTTTGTATTAGGATTGCAGTCGAGTTGTGTTTTTAAAAAGAAACGAGAAGTCTGTGGTCTGTTGTAATTGAGTTTTGCATCGCTGAGTTCGTGTGTGTATAGTTCACAGTTCGGTTTCTGAGTTCTTACCGAGATTGCTTGGTCCATTTTGCGAGTTGTTGTGGCTGTTACCGAGTCAAAATGCTTCTGATTTCGTATTTGTTACTGTGTGTATACGAGGTCTAATTGTTGCGAGTTTTGCGGTTTGTCAAGTTCTGTGTGAATTTCGTAATTGTTGCGGTTTGTCTAATTGTTTGTCGAGGTCTAATTTCTGTGTGTGCCTTGAATTTCTTGTTTGAGTTTGTTCAGAGACTGAGTCATTTCTTTGCCAAGTGTGTGGTTTCGTGTTTGAGTTTCTTTGTCGAGTTTTTTGTTGTCTTCGAGTCGTTGTTTCTATGGACATGTTACTGTAATTTTTTGTTGAGTTTGTTTTTAAGTTAAATGTAATGATTGAATTACTGTTTTTAGTGTGCTTAAAAATAAAATTAAAAAAAAAAGATAAAAGAGTTTTAGAATAAAATCAAATTTTAGAGTACTTTAAGAATTTTTAGAATAATTTAGAAATTTGGAATTTTTAATTTGTAGAATAATTCTAGAATAATTAGGTTTTAGAATAATTTAGAATAATTTAGTTTTAACTAGTTAAATAAATTTTCATTTAGCTTTCTTTTAAAATTAGATTTAATTTCCTTTTAATTATTAATTAGTTAAAAATCCCAAAATTCTCAAAAATCAATTAGTTCTAATTCGCCTAAATTAGAAATTAAGGTTTTGCGAAAATATTATTCCCTGTGGATCGAATCTAAAAATACTAAAACGATGATCGTGCGCTTGCGATTTTAATTTTACACATTTCTGCCACATCACTATGATGAGTTATTCCCTTGAGATAGTTTGATCATTGATGTTGTTCATCAACGAAATATTGTAAGATTGTTGTTCACCATACTATGCACTTGCTGAGCGTTCGTTGGCTCACTCTTGCTTTGTTTTACCTAACCCTCTACAGTTAGGTTTAAGGATGATCTACCTATGTCTTACAATTGGAATGTGAGCGATGAGGCATTTTATACAGGATAGAGTTCAAAGCTTTCACGGACAAACGCTGTATTGGTTTGAGCTACAGATGTGACGGTATATTGGTTTGCATTTAGAATAAAGATAACGGTTGTAAGATTTTGTATAATTTAGATTCTTGTTTCATACCATAACCTGAGATGGATCCTGGATGAGGGATCGTTTGTGTAAATAAGATTTATAAAAGATATATTTCCTTTTAAGGATTTTGTGGCACCAAATCCTGATCCCGGATTTGGGGGCGTCACAGGTTGGTATCAGAGCAATAGGCTGAAACAAGTTAGGATGATCAGGTGTAAGTATTTAGGTTAGACGTTAGATGGAACGATATAGGATAAAGTACGCTTTATGTTATTAGGATGAGGGTTGCGACTTTAGTTAGTATTCCGACAAATCGTGCGAGCAAAAGTTCGATTCATCTGAAGATTTGATTAGGACGAGACAGTGAATTCGGCACTGCATACGTTAAATAGACGACTGGAGCTACCAGCTTGGAAGACCACTACATGTAGACCTTCGTGTACCTTTTAGAATCTCTTTTACAATTTTAGTTACCCCGTGAATGATATAGAAAGTGTGAAAAAGACTGTAAGCAAGGTGTGAAATGCGATTATTGGCATATGTTGGAGGAATGACGTGGTTACTCATTACTAGCCGTTGATTTCTCTTGATTTATCGTCCGAGGAGATTTAACTTTCTTTTCTTGTTTTATTGTTACCATACCTTATTCTATGATTAACTATACTTGATTGATGATGAACCTTGGCTATCAGATTCCCTTAAACACATCTTTATCCTTTCAATGACACCACTATTTTCCAAAGGTTATTTAATTAAATATTATACTCATAAACTTTTGAAACTCTTAAAATTTTTCTATTTTTTCCGTGAATACTTAACCTTCTTTATTCAGACTAGGATGAACAACCCTATGTATATAGGGGATTCAGGGACATCTTATCTATGTGATAGAAGTCTGGTGGGACACCACTTATTGTGTTTGTCATGAAAGTACAGAAGGCTGGCCCCCTTCTTGTGCTATGGCGGTTGACCTAAGTGACAAACGCAACCTGATATTAGTTCAATGATCATATTGATCTCTCAGTTAAATTCTTTTATAAAATTCTTATCAAACAAAAAACTCAACTTATATTCACACATGCAAATGCCTGTCCATTGTATTGATTTCTTTTGCTATAAACCCCTTATGATTCCTAAAGCTATCAATAATTGAATGCAGTAAAAATGGAGACTGAAAGAGTCATTACTTTCGCTCTTTAGGTTTTGGAATTTGTCAAAATAAAAGTGAAATTAAATTAGATTTAGGAATACACTTAGAATCCTCCCCAGGGGACGACATAATTCGGGATTCAAGTAAAAATGGTCAAACCGAGCCAAAAATGTTTTCCGACATATTTTCGACATTCACTTAGGATGAGAATATCATGATATCGGTTTTTTATATTTTAAGTTATTTATGTCAAAAGAAAATAGGCATTTGGCTAAAGGCACAAAAATCAAGAATTTCCTAACACTGCTTTTACGAGTCAAACATTTTGATTTATTTAAAAGCATGTTATTCTTAAATGTTATCCTCTCAAATATTCTTGATATATTTATTTAATATTTATATTCAAATTGCCTTGCCAAAAGCCATGCCAAAAGACCCAAAACAGATTTTATTCCGAAATACCCGTAATTCCTTATTTATCCGGATAAAATCTTTTTAATTTCAAACTTAAATACTCTTTGGACATCATAGTAATTATTTCATAAGGAATATTATGTTTGAATATTTTTCAAGTCAAAACTTTTGTCTTAGTTGTCGGTAAAGACAAATGAATTTTTCGATCGCTCTGGACGGCTATTTTTTAACATTCGAAAAATTCGTAAAAATACTTCCACATATCTTTTTGACTTGAAACTTTGAATGTGTCCTTAGTTTCCCCATAGGACATTGTAGAATAAATTTCGTAAATTTTGGATGACTTTTTTCCGGGACCCCTTGAATCGATACGTAATTGATTTATCGGTCGCTTAAAAGTCATAGTTGGTCAACTCATTTCAAGGTGAAGTTTTGACCACAATCTTCTGGGCATATTTCTAGGAGATTCCCAAAATTTCATAATTTTTGCAATGATTTTTCCATTTATTTCGATTAAACCAATTTCGGCTCGACGCTACGCGCGTTTCTCGCTTTTTAATCGTTTCGTTAAATGGAATGACATGGTAGCACATCCAAATCAGCAAATTTGAAATGTACACAGATGGGGAGTGTTTCTAACACATGCCAACTCATGCCTAGCACAAGCCAACACATGCATGTAAATTTTTAACTTTAAAATAAAGCTAAAATGCCTTATTTTTTGGCTATAAATAGCCCCCCCCCCACTCTTTTTCCCAAGCTTTGAGAGCCAAATACATGCTGAAGAAACACTCCTAGAAACACTCTCTCTACTGCCCAAAAGTTGCAAAAACGTTTCTTGGTGTTAAGCCATTTTTACCTCTTGATTTTACATCATTTTGGCTTGTTTTCTTCACTCTTTATTGCTCTCATAAACACACCTTTGGTCACCAATATTTTTGTGGTCTCTTGACCTTGTTTTAACAGATTATAAGTGACCTTTCGAGCCTCCAAAAGTCCGGCCATAAAGCCTTATTCCGGCCATTTTCCAGTGACTTTTCCGGCGACTCTTTTTGTGTGTTTTTAGCTTCGTTACTAGCTTTTTCTCTTGTTTTCTCTCTAGATCTCAAGGGTTACAAGTTGGTTTTCATATTTCCTCACTCTCCTATATATAAGTCGAGTATATATAGTTGTAGTGGTGGTGGGTGGCTTGAATATTTAGTGTTTAGTGCTTGTTTGGTTAGATCTACACTTATAAACACTAATATTCAATATTCTTGCATTTTGTCACTAATATACACTTGTTCTTGAAGTATATTCGTGTAGTGTATAGTTGACATCTTGTAAGGTGTGTTCTTGAGGTTGAAAGTTGAGATCTACCTCATTTAAGTCCTTTAATCCAAGTTGAGTATTTGGATTAAAAAGGCTAGTTAACTATTTTTTGATTTAGAACAAAAAGCTTACATCTTGTTTTTACCTTAAGTGGTTTTAACTTGATATTTAAAAATCAAAAGATAAGTTTAGTTGTTAGTCTTGTATATCCAAGTCCTTTGTTCATCTTGTGTTTTATTTTTAAAACAAGGACATAACAAATCAAGACTATACAAGCTAAACTTTAAAACAAGTTGGTAGTTTATTCTTGGCCTTTTCTTTCTTTGTTATATTCGGCCATTACTACCATTAGTAGTCTATCTTGTTCAAGTTGGTTACTAACTTGTCATATCTTTATATCTTGAACAAGTATTTAACAACAAGACTACTTGCACTTGTTTTAGGACTTTGAAAAATCCGGCCATACCACTTTGCATACATTCGGCCTAAGTACTCTTTAAAGTACTTATTTTTTCTTGCTTGCTCTACTTGCTCTTTAGTCTAACATTCTTGCTTGTGTGGTGTGTGTAATAGTTTAACGCATAATAGAGGCCCTCGTTTTATCCTATAGATAAGCGAGCTAATTTTCTGTACGTGTGCGTTTGTGTGCTTATGTGTAGTGTGTGTTTTTGTACGTGTATATACCGCTTGTGTGGCAAGTCCATTCGTGTGACTTATCCCTTGCCGTTATATACTATCTTAACGCGTAATAGCGTCCTCGTGTCTATTACCTTAACATACTAGCTTGCACGATTTTATATCTCTTAATATAAACTGTTTGGTTGTTTGTTGGACTTGTATTCTAACCTTTGCAGTGAGGTGAAGTGAAGTGAGGTGACTCTTGTTCTAAGACACAAGTCTTAGGCGTACTAACGGGGAGTTAGTAGCCTTTGCACCGTGAGGAAAAAGAGAAGATCCAAGACCTAAGACCCAAGATCCTAGACCGGCAAAGTTGTAGAAGTACATAGTCTTCCAGGGGATACTACAAAGTCTTTGAGGTGGTGATGGGGAGTTACGTTCCAAGACAAGTTTTGTAGTTTGTATTTAGCTATTTAATTTGAGGAGAATATGTGTGTGTATTGCTCTAAGATAATTAAATAGTGGTTAAAGAAGTTGTAAAGGCTTCTCCGCCTACTATAAAGGAGTATCTTTGTAGTAGAGAAAAGCTCGAATTCGGGGAGGAGTTCGGGGACTGGAGTAGGGGTGTTCGAATCAATTAGGGGTTGCGGACATCGCGAACCAGGATAAAATCGACCGGGTGCTACTCTCATTTCTTTCGCTCTTTACTTTTCGCACTTTATTTACTTGCTTACAAGTAACGAAGTTTAAAAAAAAAGAGGCGAAAGAATTTTCAAAAAGCCAAGCTCTAAATTTTTAAAAGGTGATAAGCTATTCAACCCCCCTTCTAGCTTATCTAACCCATATACGGGACCTATAAAAGACGATGACATCTAAGTGGTACAAGATACATTTACGTCGATAGAGATTTACCTAATCAGGTTTGACAATTGACGTTAAAGCAAGGATTGAATATCAAGCTAGATTATTCATTGGATTGACAATACACGTAAAAGATTCGATGAAACGGAGGACTGAGTATGGATAAGGAGCAGATAACAAGGACAGGAGATTATTAATTCTATTTAATTTAAAAGTAGAGTGATGATGGATATAATATGAGAATTATATTAAGGAAAGATTGTTGAGGAAAACTTGTTGCTGCATATTTTACTATGGATAGGGAAATAGGAATGTTATGAGATTTTAAATGTTTTGAGATTAATTGTCAGATATAGAAATTTTAAAAATGAAGTGGGAAAAGTTTGAGCAGAGCAGAGTAGAACTGGACAGTTGTTTCTGGGAGATGTCAACAGGAATTGGAACTCTGGACAGAGGAGAAATGGGATTGTGTTGGAGATAACAATTTAAGTGAACATAGTCGAAGGATTACGAATATTAAGAGTAAAAGAGATTTGACCAAGATATAATAGTGTGGTAAGAAGTGACCGAATTAGAAATTAGAAGTCCAGTATTATTATAAATAACTTGTTAAGGATCTGGATGTGATGACAGTCAGAAAGTGTTAAGTGTGAATTAAGAGTGGATTGATTAGTTAAATACAACGTACAAGCAAATTGTGAAGATAAAAAGTGGAATTATGATTCTCATGTGATATGTAAGTTGTGTTGTGGGGTCGGAAGCGGACAAAGGAGTTTTAATGATCATGCAGACTAAGAGCTTATTATAACAAGATTTATAGGTTATCGTATCCATGGGAGATATACCAGTAAGAATACAAGTGGAGAAGCAGGTTTCAGTGCTTAAAATTTTCTCAGAAATAGGTATTGATGAATTACTAAGTTTGTCACCAGACAGAGATATAAATTTGCTTAATTATTTACTACCAGGTATGTGATTAGTTGCAAAGATTCAAGATAAGTAGACATCAAAAGATCTTCAAGAATATAAGAAGAGCATGCCCAAGGTTTCTAAATACGGGTTTTGGAATTGGAGGAAGTATAATCTTCAGGATATGACGAAAGGATCGAAGTGAATGTCGTGATGACGAAGCAGTAATGAATCGAGAAAGGCCTAAGACGCTAGTAGAGATCGAAAACTTTGAAGGACCAGCTAGGAATTACCAAAGGTTGTCAAAGATTTTACCATGACAGTTACAGCAGTGGACAAGCCTATCAATCAGGAATGAATGGATAAAGGTGAAGAGAGCTTTCAGAAGTCAACGAAGAGATTTAGGACTGCTCCAGTGCTAGGGCAACCGGAGGAGTGAGGAAAGATCGAATATACTTACGTTGCTCAAAGAAATGTTCAAAGAATGTGAAAAGTTACAGATAGACGATTCAAAGTTCTAGATTATTGCAAATGAATTATTAGAGGAAATTGAGAAGTACCAAAGTGATTGACTGTAGAAGAATGAAAGAGTTAAAGGAGATGAGTGGTGGACGTGTATTATATTTCACTTATTCTGTTATTGGTAAATGTTGGATTTAGTATGTGCAGAGTCTAAATTTGAGGATTTGTAGAGTATGTAGAGTAATGCTTCGGAAGATGATTTCTTGCAAATTTGAGATAGTGGAGTTTAAATGAATTTTGAAGGTTGTAAGTTAATTTTTGGTGAAGTATACTTTGGTTTATGTATGTTAAGTCCAGTTTCGATACTAGTGGATGTTAGAGCTCAATTGGATTGAAAGTTTGATTTTGAATGGTATTGAGGGACGGTGACCCTGGGATAGTGTATATTGCAAATAAGATATATATATGTTTCAAGGTAAATGGTCAGTAGTTCGAAAAGGTTACTCAGTAAAACAATGGGATTGAGGATGGATAGAAGTTTCCCAGTTATTCCCTCCTCGAGTAACATTGTACGTTGAAAGGGGAGTAAGAATGATTGGGGATTTCTTGATATTCTTTTTCTTAGTGTTTTATCTTGGGCAATCTGAGTTATGAGTAGGAGCGTGGAAGTGATATCAATTGTTTTAGTCGTGTGAATTTCGTTTTAAAGATTTAATTAGTTACATGTTTACTTCAAGTTAAGGCAGATTTCTTAGCTTATATGTTTGCTGCAAGTTAAGGCAAGTTTTGTTTTAGTATTGTATATGAATGAATTATTATGGATGATTGGGTCAGTAATGAAGGTGTTGTGTGCCCGGCATAGTCCATTATCCGAATAGGTCATGTCCCATTTTTGGTAGAAATGGATCGTCAGGTTTGAGTGACAGGTATCTAGAATTAACGAGACAAGTAAATCAAAGGTTTAAGTTTATGTTGGAATCTGTGGGCATACGGGATGAGCCTAGTGAGATATGAAAGGATATAAAGGAATTCTAGAATGAAAGAAATGACTTGAAAATTGAATGAGAAATGTTTGAGAATACTATCATATGTTTTCTTATGGTCGATTCTGAGGATAGAATCCTATTAATGGGGGAAGGATATAACGTCTTAGAAAATTCATAATTATGAATATCATTATTTAATGTCAAATGTGGAATATAGGGTGTTATTTTTTTTTTTTAGGTTAAATATATGTGACATCAAGTTTACATGTTTATATGGTGATTTATGTGTGCCGGATAAGTCCGTGTAATTTTATTTGTATTTTTGGTGATTAAAATATATTTAAATTATGCATTATTGATATTCTGAAAATTTTATAAAATCATTGGAGTATTTAAAATCCCAAAATCTTTTGCAATATCATCTTTATAATATTATTTAGTTTTTAAATTTATTGGAAGAATTATCTTGGGTGTTTAAGTATTTTAAAGTGATTTTAAGAGTTTTATTGCATTTAATGGATTTAAACTGGTAAAATTCATATTTAATACATTTTTTATCCTAAAAATATTTTAAAAATATGAGTGTGTTCGTAATTTCATAATCTTTATTTTAAAAATATAAATTTAATTTGTTTTACAATTTCTCTATTTAATTTTGAATTAGTAAAGGCTGTTTATTAATTTTTAAAATGGTTTTCAAATGTTTGAGATTACAATTCTGCTATTGGCTTCTTTTATACGCAGATTGGTTTCTTCCTCTTTCCAGATGCTTCTCTCGACCTTGTCTCTCTTCTATAGTCTCTCTGTCAAATCTCACCCAACTCTCTCTCACTCTCTCGAGACTTCTCTCTCTCCCCTCAATCTCTTGTCACGCTCAAATCTCTCTCCCTCTCCCTCACCTTTCCAACCGCGTCTATATATATATATATATATATATATATATATATATATATATATATATATATATATATATATATATATATATATATATATATATATATCCATGGTGTTGTGTGTGTATAGCGAGAAATATTAGTCGAAATTGGGGGTTTTCCACTATGTTGGTCAGGTGGGTTCATGCAGCGGCTGTATGTGTCAATCGGGATCTGCGTGTGTTGCGAGTGGGTTCGTTGATGTGGGTGTGCGTGATAATCAATGGGTATATTGATTTCACCGAGTTAACTCTTTGAAACTATGGGATTTGTCTCAGCCGAGTCTGCCGAGTTGAGGTTGACTGTAGTTGAGTCGAGTTTTTGTTGAATTCAATCGCTATTTCTTGTTTTTCGAGTTGTGTTACTGAGTTTCCGAGTTAGCTGTGTGTGTCCCTCGAGTTGTTCTGTGTTTGTTTGGAGTTGGATTGTTTAATTCTGCTGAATAAGTTCGCATTTTGTGCCGAGTTTTCTTGTTCGTGTTTTTGTTTAAATTTGTGTTTTTATAACTCGAGTTGAATTTGCTGGAATTTAGATTTGGTTCGTTAAATTCTTGTGTTGGTTTTGTTTTCGGCTTGTTCAATTTACGAATACATCATGTCAAAGTTTTTCTAAAATTTTCTGTAATAAATTGCTTTTAAAATAAAATCTGTTTAAATTCTTGATTTTAAAATAGTATATTTCTAGTACATCTGCTTGCATTTGAAAAGTTTTTGTGCAGTATGAATTGGATTTGAACAGACAGTGGAAAAGGATTGATTGTTGTTGATTGTGTCGGCTGTGTCCGACTGGTAGTGTACCCGAACAAAGGAGATGCTGCCCAAATTTTCTAAAAAGTATAAATTTTCTAAAAATTATCTTAAATATTATTTGCTCATTTCTCGGGTATACTAAATATATTAATAATGGAACAATATTCGAATATTATAACTTGTTAAGTGTTAATTAGTCTATTTTGAAAAGTGTTAATAATTAGTGGATATGATTTGATTAATATGAGAACTATGCGATTTGGGAGTAGTTATAATTTAAATTTTTTTACTACTTTGTTGGTTGCAAGTTATAATTCGAATATGGTAATTGTTAATTGATTTAGGTAGTAAATTGATGTTTGTGTGTTAAGGACTAAGTGTTGGTTTCTTTGATAATCAGAGCTGTATTTCGAGTTACAACGGAGTAGTGAAATGTACGTAATATGAATTTATTTCTTGATGGTATGGTCTTAAAAATGTTATATAGCAAGGATAAACTGTTAGTTATTTTCTTAATTGTTTGGGTGCTGCAAGTCAGGGCAGTTATTTTTCTTAATTGTTTGGGTGCTGCAAGTCAGGGCAGTTATTTTTTTTAGTGTTTGCTGCAAGTTGGAGTAGTTTTATTTTTCTTTTATTGTATACAGGGTCAAATTATTGAATTGAAAAACAGGTGGATAGTCCTATTTACGAATACTTCATGCCGAGATTTTCTAAAAATCTCCTGTATCTAAATCTATTTAACTTATTCGATTTCAAATGATCAGAAAATATGCTATGATTGTTAATAGTTTATGGGTGTATGTGACTCATATTTACGTGATTAATATATGATATCATGTCATAATACGTGCTAAGTGTTTATGTGGTTTATCTGATTGTACAAAATTATTTTAGGAGTATAACCAATATGTACTATATGTGTTAAGTGTAAAGCATTATAGGACGTGTTTGGGTAGAACAAGATTAGATGGTTAAGGTTACAAGCGTACTAAAGTAGTATTTTATCTTGTATAGGTACGAGTAGGAGGCCCGGCTAAGAGCCAGTGCACGTGTAGATGGAATCTTGAGGAAGGAAATAAGTATCAGAGTTGACGAATATGCTCGCGTAGATGCAGACAAGTGATAAAGAAGGACGGATGTGTGATCGAATAAAGGACAATGTATAAAGAAGTGGAGACTGATGTAGAGTGAGTAAAGAATTGAAATATTGGAATTGGAAACTTCGTGTATTGAGGCAAGTTATACTATCCCTCACTTATCGTTCAAGTGATGTGAACCCTCCTGTTTTATTTATATGTTATTTCGAATCCTATCTTGCAAACATGTATACCCTTCATATTTATTTTGAATAATTTGAACCTGTCCTTATTAATTGTGAGGTTTTCTTCCAAATCGTTTTGCTAGGGGCTATACCCCTTCCTTTTGTTTCAAGTGATATTTTCTCTCATCTAGTTTTCAAGTGTTTATTTTCAAAAATACTTTTCAATTGTTGATTCTCTCCACCTATCGTTCAGGTGTTGATTCTTTTAAAAATATTTTATATAAATATTCCTCATTTTTTTTATTAATAATCTAATACATGGTATTTTACCAGATTCCTCAGCCTTGTACTATTTTATATTCTTCAAAAGTGATTAAGTGATATTTTTTTTAAACAGAGGAAATCCAAGATTTAAAAATTTATAAAAATCTTTTAGTATAATTCTTGAATATGATTTATGATTTTCCCTCAATAAATACTCTTCAAGGAATGTTTTCTTCAAATTACTCTACAACTATTTACTCTGATATTATTTTCGCAATAAATGAATGTAAACTAATTCGAGGTTTATACTGTCGTTGAAGCATGTGTTGCTCAGTGACGGTTAAAACCAAGAATGAATTGAGATCTTCTTACTTATTCAACTCATTATTGTCGGGCCGGGTTGGCAGCTAAAGCCTATGAGTGCTTAGCTGACAAGAGTGAGACTACGAATAATTGAGAATTTCTTGAATGTTCATTTTTAACTATTTGAATCCTTTATGTTTATATATATATATATATATATATATATATATATATAATGAGAATCTACCAATTCTGGAAATAGCTGAAAAGAATGGTTTATAACCAATGTATTTACTCAAATCTTTTATTGAACTTCAGAGTCCTTTATTCCATGATTTCATTATAAATTGTCGTTCAATTCTAGAACCTAAATAATTTATCTGTTCCTTAATTGGTTAGTGACTCTTTATTGATTCATGATGCTTTGTTGATTTACGATTCAATCTTGCTAATCCATAACATGTTTAAAAATGTTTTAAAAGCGAAAAGCGAAATGTTTTAAATTATTAATAAACTTGTTTATAAATTGGAGAAGCGTAAGAGGCTAGGGTGGTCCTAGTCCAGCACTTTTATTTAGTGTAATAGGCTAGGGTGGTCCTAGTCCTGCATTAAAGGCAAATGTTTTGCCTAATTGGGAACCCAATTTCAAAGAAAGGGGGACTTTACGTGGCTGATCACCCGTATTGTCCGTAATCAGGAGAATAATACAATCACCTTTACTGTTTTTAATTTTTTTTTATGAAAAGTATGTTTTGGTGGAAAGAAACGTTTTTGAGAAAAAGGTTATGATTTAAAGAAAAATGGAAAGTTTTATGCTATTATAGAAATTGAGTTATTCCCTTGAGATAGTTTGATCATTGATATTGTTCATCAACAAGATATTGTAAGATTGTTGTTCACTATACTATGCACTTGCTGAGCGTTCGTTGGCTCACTCTTGCTTTGTTTTACCTAACCCTTTACAGTTAGGTTTAAGGATGATCTACCCATGTCTTATAATTGGAATGAGAGCGATGAGGCATTTTATACAGGATTGAGTTCAGAGCTTGCATGGACAAACGTTGTATTTGTTTGAGCTACGGATGTGATGGTATAGTGGTTTGCATTTAGAATAAAGATAACGGTTGTAAGATTTTGTATAATTTAGATTCTTGTTTCATACCATAACCTGAGATAGATCCTGGATGAGGGATCGTTTGTGTAAATAAGATTTATTAATGATATATTTCGTTATAATTATTTTGTGGCACCAAATCCTGATCCCGAATTTGGGGGCATCAAAATAAGGACCGCGATTTTGAGTCGGGTTTGGATAAGGACCTTGGTTTGGAGTTGGGTAAGAGTTCGGCTTCTGAAGAGAAGGTGGCGGAGATTGGTAGTTTTGGCCTTGGTTCCACGAGAAATTTGGATGATTCTTCCAACCGGGATTGCATGTAGGTGTAAAAAGGTCATTCTTAGGGGTTGGTTGAAACACCGCATTAGATTGCTCAAATTCGGAAAAGTTCGAAAAACCTTGATTAATTATAATTCGAGAACATAGACACTTGGGATGGGGCCTTACTAGTTTCTAAGGCTTCGATTCTTCTAGTTAGAGTAGCTAATTTGCCATCTGTTGCAATCGAATTCCAAATTGAATGCAACCCTCTAGATGAACTAGACAATGTTAGTGTAGGTGCCCTAGAGGCAATACATTGTTTCTTTGAATAAACCTTTATGTCATTTGATCATTCAATAAATGTATTTATTATGACTTTAATTACTGCGATATATTTGTTAGCATAATAAATGTCCTTAGAATCATGATACACATTGTATAGTTTAAGTACATGACTTGAACTTGAGATTATATAATATATCATATTCTTAAAAGGTCCCTAGTCGAGTATTATTATTATAGGACAATAATAATACATAAATAGACTAGTATATTGTTTGACAGATAACCACATCTCATTGGTTATAAGTATGGAGATACTAAAGTCAATACATAGGTACATGTAGGAGTACATGGTACTGGACAGACCCACAGTGAGATTCTTCATGTTTAATAAAGTCATAAGAAAGACTCACAGTGATAATGGTGTAATGATCCTTTGACTTGAAATCATTATATTTCTATACGAGGATTAATATACTTTGACTACATTAAAAGTTACCTTTCACCGGGTGATGATAAAAGTGGACATCGGGTATATCATGAGTCACATGAGAAATATGAATAATAGATAAAGGATTTAACCCTCCTATAATTAGGAGAGATATTATTGGCCTCTTGATTGAGTGAGACTATAAAATGGATGGCCGTGCTCAAATAGTGATTTGTTTTTAATAGTCTACTCATGGATCAAGTAAACCCGGATTAAATGTTGAAGAGGATGACTAAATACATGCCTCGAGTTTAATCTATAATATATATGGTTAAAGGGATTATATTACACGGAAACATTAATCACGAAAGGTTTTATCAATTAACGATTTAATTATTGTTTAATTGGGTAGCAATGATGTATTACTAGATACCGCTCATTGTTTATAATTTTATTGGAGAATAAAATTATTGCTAATTAAATAATAGCCTATTGGGTCACACACATAGAGCACGTAAAGGAATAGTTAATTTAAATTATGGATTTAAATTAATTGATGATTATTTGAATTTTATTATATTAATTAAGTGAGACTTAATTAATTGAGATAATATAAATTCGAATTATAGGAGTAATATCTGTCCATAATAATTAAGTATGACTTAATTATTAATTAAATAATAGAAATTCGTTTTATTATTTAATCCTACACCTACATGGGTTGGGTTTTGCTGTTATGGGCCTGTTAACAAATCATTATAAATAGATAATGATAGGTTAATAGGGTTATAGGTTTTTGGTGAAAACCCTAGAAGAGGTAGCAGCAAAAGAGGGAGATCTCGAATCATCAGGAGGGAGGCTAATACGTCCATTCCGCAGTGTTCGTGTGGATACCGTAGAGGTGTTTTCCGAGAGGTAGACACAAGTCATGAACGCTAGGATCTCCGTTGAGTTCGTGAAAGTCAAGATCTTAATAGGTATGATTCTGTTTCACCATAATCTGTCCAATATTATACATGGATCCTGAGTTTGGGTTTCGATTTTTTTTGTTATATTTACATTTTTCCGCTGCGTTTTGTGCCTCGGAACCCAACAATGGCATCAGAGCTACGTGTATAAGGGGCTGATTTGGTTACGTGTTTACTGTATTTTTACGAGTATGCATGTTTGATGAATCTACCATGATACAGTTATATTATATGATTGATATAATGAATCTGTTAATATTATGATATGATGGTACCATGCCTGCCATGTTTATAATCTGCTTAGATTAAATCAGAATTGGAAGAACAGTGGGTTAATGATGTTGTTTAAACAGAATCTGAATTGGATTGATTATATAACCGTTATATGATCAGTTTATATGTATATGTGATGTCTGATTGTATATGATATGATAGGCAGTAACAATAGTTTGATCGGAATCGTTGTGTGAAAGGTAGAAAAGAAATTGAAGTAGAAAGTGTTTCTGGTGTCCGTTTTCGACCCATAATTTGTTTTCGGAGAGGGTTTATCTCGAATGTAACTCGAGTTCTTTTGTAAGTTCATTGGTATAGAGAAGTCAATGGAAGCAATAGAGAAGACATTCCATGGAGGCTAAGGAGTCAATGGAAGCAATAGAGAAGACATGTGTAATAGTTATTTTTACCCCATAGATTGACCTTGATCTTTTCATTAGCTTGAAAAGATCACATAGGATTGGGCCATAACCATTGCACGTTTACTTTACGCACTTTACATATGACGTATGGAATGTATGAGTAGAGTAGAAGATGCATGCTTTAATTAGATTAATGATGTATGCATGTATTAGATATGTCACCCATGCCATGCTTGCTGATAAGTGGATTTATATCCACTTGGAGCGTTCCAAATCGGCTTAAATTGATTGACTTGGACTCAAGTTTGTTGTATTTTTGATGTGTTTTGTGTAGTTGTGCAGGGTTATAAATCATCGAGTATGGTTGGAGATTTGAGATGATTTTGGTGTGGATGTTGAGTTTTTTAATGAAGAAGGAAGTCTTCCACACAATTCTTAGGAGGTTTGGAATCAAGGAAATGCAGTATGGAAGCTTTGGGGAAAAGAACGGAAGGAAACTAAGGCAAAACGAAGGAAAAACGATGGAAATAGCATGCTGAAAAATTTCCAACAGATTTGGAGCTAGGCCGTAGCCTAGCATGGCCGCTGTCCATGATGAAAATTTCACTAAAAACCCTCCATAACTTTCCTCTTTTGAATCTATTTGGTATTTTTAGACTTTCCTTGTTCGATAAGACTCCTAGGGCTTATTAATACACATTGTATCATTGTAAAATAGGTCGATCATATCATTGTAACACAGTAGAGAGATCAAGATCAAGAGGAGAAACAACTTCCAAGGTGACGGCAAGGAAGAATCACACTTAAAGTCAAGATCTAGGGTTTTTCTATATTGTTTCCTGAATCTTCTAAACTTATTACTTTGTTATCTATTGGATTATTATCAAGCAATCTATTCTCAATCATTAATTGTTTTCAGTTCTTTGTTTTAATTATGTTATCAATTGAACCCATGATGGTGCTAGGTTCAATCATGAACTAAACACTTTCATGGGGTTCTAATGGAGTGAATTGTGAATTATAGTAATTGATAGTCTTGATAATATATGCTTGTGATTAAAAATAAGGGTTGCCTGATGTGGTTGTGTTAATTTATATAGATGTGTAGCTAACATCTATTTTGTCAATCTCTAATGAATGCGAAAGTGGATTTAGAGATTAGGGCTTACCATGTTAGCATAGGCTTATGACGGTTTCTCCGCATATCGGTAGTATAGATTCGAAAGAACATTACTCCCCTATGTAGTTGATAGTGGAACTTGTGATTTAAATTGATTATGTCACCCAATCTCATAGACATATAGTGATTGGACGTAATTGATGCCCGTAAAACTTCTATCTTAATTGTGGATGAATTTATGGATTGGTGTGAGGTTATTGAAAGATAACTCGTACTTCCTTCGTGTGCCCACTAGCTACCTTAATAATCACATTGCATTGAGTCTTGACGGTTAATCTAGATGAAACAACTCATGAAGTTGGAACCCTGTGTTTTTCTCGTATAAGTAAAATTACCTTAGTAAGTTTTTAGTAGTAATAATCCAGAAAACAACCCAAATTTGTTACTTCACCAAGCTATTATAATTTAGCCATACATTGTTGAATAGGCACATTTACGTATTTCACCGAGTCTTCGTGGGAACGATTCTTATTTATCCGTATTACTTTTGACTGCGTATACTTGCGTAGAAAATTATGAACAAGTTTTTGGCGCTGTTGCCGGGGACTTCAGTGTTATTTTAGTTTATGTGTTTGACATCAGTGGTAGTTAAGTATTATTGACTTGGATAATCTTTCTTATCTATTCGAGTGGCTTGATTGTGTGTTTTAGGTACTTGATCAGTTTATGCTAACACGTTCTAAAGCTAAACAAGCAAAAGAGCAAGCAGAAGCTTTAAGTATGGGAGACGCACCAGCACCACCAACAGTACCAAAGGCTTTAATGGACTACTCTCAGCCAAAAATTGATGATATTCAGTCGAGCATCATCAGGCCAGCCATTGCAGCCAATACTTTCGAGATCAAATCGGGCACTATTCAAATGATACAGAACTCAGTGCAGTTTGGGGGAGCTCCAACTGAAGATCCCAACATGCACATCAGGAATTTCATTGAGATTTGCGACACCTTCAGATTTAACAATGTGTCGGAGGATGCTATTAAGTTGAGGCTCTTCCCATTTTCTCTCAGGGACAAAACCAAGGGTTGGCTGCACTCTCTACCGGCAGGCTCTATCACTACTTGGGCTGATCTTGCTCAAAAGTTTCTCACCAAGTTCTTTCCCATGGCTAAAACTGCAGCAATCAGGAATGCTCTAACTCAATTCTCTCAGCATTCCGGTGAATCTTTGTGTGAAGCTTGGGAGAGGTACAAGGAGATGCTGAGAAAATGTCCTCATCATGGTATGCATGACTGGATGGTAATTAATTGTTTCTACAATGGGCTTGGATGACAATCTAGATCGAATGTGGACGCAGCTTCTGGCGAAGCTCTGTGGGCTAAGAGCTATGAGGCCGCTTATGAACTGATTGAGATGGTGGCAGCGAATGAGTATCAGAATCCTACTCAAAGAATGCCACAGCAAAAGGTGGTAGGAATTCTGGATGTCGATAGGGCCACTTCTTTGGCTGCTCAGCTAGAAGCACTGAACTTGAAGGTAGACTCTTTGGCGAACCAAGGGGTGCATCAAATTGCAAGTGTCTGTGAACTTTGTGCGGGCGCACATGAGACCAACCAATGTGCAATTTCTAATGAGTCAGTTCAATTTGTGAGCAATTTCCAAAGACAGCAATAGCCAGCTCCTAACACTTACCATCCCAGCAATCGGAACCACCCAAATTTCAGCTGGAACAACTACCAAGGTGGTTTACAGCAGTCAAATCAGCCGTATCAACAGTCTCAGAATCAGCAGTTGGGTGTTAGGCCATTTAATCCTTCTGGGTTTCAACAGCAGCAAGGGCAACAGTTTCAACAGCAGTATGCCCCGAGGCAATTTCAACCACCGGGATTTCAGCAGCAACCTTATGGGAATTCTTGGCAATCTTTTAATGAAAAATTAGAACTAGAAGAATTGAGATTGATGTGCAAGAGCCAGGCCGTTTCTATCAAGACTTTAGAAAATCAGATGGGGCAACTTGCAAATGCTTTGTTGAGCAGACCACAGGGAACTCTTCCCAGTGATACGGAAGCAAACCCAGGGCGGAAAGACAGCAAGGAGCAGATTAAAGCCATAACACTACGGTCCGGTAAGGTCACGGAAAGCACTACACTTGAGAAAGAAGAAAAAAATCTGCCAGAAAAGGAAGAAGAGAAAGAGGATTTGGGAGGTTCAGTTGACAAGGGTAAAAATTCAGATTCAAGCAATGGAGAAGAAGAAAGCGTACTGACTACTAAAAAATCAGCCCCTGAGACAAAGGATGTGAAGAATCAGGTCTTCCCACCTCCACCATATCCTCGGAGATTGCAGAAACAGAGGCTGGACAAGCAATTCAGTAAATTTCTTGAGGTATTTAAAAAGCTGCATATTAACATACCTTTTGCAGAAGCTCTGGAGCAGATGCCGAGTTATGCTAAGTTCATGAAGGGTATTCTATCGAGGAAGCTGAAATTGGAGGAGTATGAAACCGTCGCTTTGACGGATGAATGCAGTGCTGTTCTGCAACAGAAATTGCCTCCGAAACTGAAGGACCCTGTAAGCTTCACTGTACCATGTACTATTGGTAATCTGTCATTTGACAAATGCTTATGTGACTTGGGAGCAAGCATAAATTTGATGCCTCTATCTGTTTTTGTTCAACTTGGTCTTCCGGAGCCGAGACCGACCAACATCTCTTTACAGCTAGCAGATCATTCGGTCACTTACCCGAGGGGCATAGTCGAAGACGTCTTGGTAAAGGTGGACAAACTTATCTTTCCGGCAGATTTTGTCATCTTGGACTTCGAGGAAGATAAGAAAATTCCAATAATCTTGGGAAGGCCCTTTCTAGCCACGGGCCGAACACTGATCGATGTTCAGAAAGGAGAGCTTACTATGTGAGTGAATGAGCACAATGTTACTTTTAACGTGTTCAAGGCAATGAAATTTCCAACAGAAGAAGAAGAGTGCTTCCAAGTTAACATGGTTGAAACGTCTATAAAAAGAGAAACAGGGCATCTGCTAATTTCCGACCCCTTGCAACGGGTTTTGAATGGGGATTTTGACGAGGAAAATGGGGAAGAAGCAGAGCAAATTCTGATGTTGAATTCTGCTCCGTGGAAGAGGAGGATGGAGGCACCAATTGAGTCTCTGGGTTTAGAAGCTCTTAAAAAGTCACAAGTGCGCCTCAAGCCATCCATTGAAGAAGCTCCTTCTCTCGAGCTCAAACCACTACCAGACCACTTGAGGTATACTTATTTAGGTGCTTTGTCTACATTGCCAGTGATTATTGTTACTAATCTGTCAGGTAGTGAAGAGGAGAAACTGTTGCGGATTCTGAGGGAGTTCAAATCTGCAATCGGATGGACCATCGCAGAGATTAAAGGAATAAGTCCTTCTTTCTGCATGCATAAAATTCTTCTTGAGGAAGGCAGCAAACCATCTGTAGAGCAACAAAGAAGACTTAATCCCATCATGAAAGAAGTGGTGAAGAAGGAAATTCTTAAATGGTTGGATGCATGGATTATCTACCCTATCTCAGACAGTTCTTGGGTGAGTCCGGTGCAATGTGTACCGAAGAAAGGAGGTATGACAGTGGTGGCAAATGAAAAGAATGAACTTATCCCTACTCGGACAGTCACAGGGTGGAGAGTCTGCATGGACTATCGGAAGCTAAATAAAGCTACTAGGAAAGATCACTTTCCTCTTCCATTCATCGATCAGATGTTGGATAGATTGGCGGGTCATGAATATTATTTCCTTCTTGATGGGTATTCAGGTTACAATCAGATTTGTATCGCTCCTGAGGATCAGGAGAAGACCACATTTACCTACCCTTTTGGCACTTTTGCTTTCCGACGAGTTTCTTTCGGTCTTTGTGGTGCACCGGCCACTTTTCAGAGATGTATGATGGCCATATTCTCTGACATGATTGGAACCAATGTGGAGGTGTTTATGGACGATTTCTCAGTTTTGGTACTTCTTATGATGAGGCTCTATCAAATTTGAGTATAGTGCTGAAAAGGTGCGTTGAGACCAATCTGGTTCTCAATTGGGAAAAATGCCATTTCATGGTACAAGAAGGGATTATTTTCGGGCACAAGGTATCTAAACGGGGACTTGAAGTGGATAGGGCCAAATTGGAGACAATTGAAAATCTTCCTCCTCCAATCTCAGTTAGAGGAATTCGCAGCTTTCTTGGGCATGCGGGATTCTATCGGCGATTCATAAAAGATTTCTCCAAAATTTCTAAACCATTGTGCAGTCTACTAGAGAAGGACATCCCTTTCAAAATTGACGAAGAGTGCTTGGCCGCCTTTGAGCTTTTGAAAAAGAAGTTGACAACAACTCCGGTTATTACGGCTCCTAATTGGGAAGAGCCATTCGAGCTTATGTGTGATGCAAGTGATTTTGCAGTGGGGGCTTTGTTGGGGCAAAGAAAGATGAACATATTTCATGTGGTTTACTATGCTAGTAAAACCCTGAATGAGGTGCAGCTGAATTACTCCACTACTGAGAAGGAATTTTTGGCAGTTGTCTACGGATTCAAAAAATTCAGGTCCTATTTGCTTGGCACAAAGGTGGTAGTTTACACGGATCATGCAGCCATTAAATATCTGATTTTGACGAAGGATGCAAAGCCTTGGCTGATCCGTTGGGTTCTTTTGTTGCAAGAGTTCGATGTGGAAATCAAGGACAGGAAAGGCACGAAAAATCAAGTGGCGGATCATCTATCACGTCTAGAGAATCACAGTAAGGATGCTAAGGATAAAAATCTCATTAAATAGTCTTTTCCAGATGAGCAGCTGTTTGTGGTGCAAGGGGAAGTACCATGGTTTGCTGATTACGTAAATTATCTAGTGAGCAACGTCATTCCATCAGAATTCACTTATGCTCAAAAGTAGAAATTTCTCCATGATGTGAAATGGTACCATTGGGATGAACGTTTCTTGTTTTATCAGGGGGCAGACCGAATGATCAGGAGATGCATTCCCTATAGTGAGACGGAGGGGGTTCTGAGAGATTGTCACTCCACCACTTATGGTGGTCATTATGGAGGTGAGAAAACCGCAGCTTGAGTACTTCAGGCAGGGTTCTTTTGGCCTACGCTGTTCAAGGACGCTTATCAGTTCGTATTGAGATGTGATCGTTGTCAACGTGTGGGGAACATCTCTAAGAGGAATGAAATGCCTCTTAATATGCTTCTTGAAGTGGAGATTTTCGACGTGTGGGGTATAGACTTAATGGGACCATTTGTCTCGTCTTGTAATAATCATTATATCTTGCTAGCCGTGGATTATGTTTCTAAATGGGTCGAGGTGAAGGCTCTACCGACCAACGATGCTAAAGTGGTACTGAACTTTTTGCATAAGAACATATTCACGCGTTTTGGGACTCCGCGAGCTATAATCAGTGATGAGGGGACACACTTTTGCAATCGTCAATTTACAGTGCTAATGGTGAAATATAATGTGACACATCGTGTCGCTACCGCTTACCACCCCCAAACCAATGGGCAGGCAGAGGTCTCAAACAGAGAAATCAAGCGAATTTTAGAGAAAGTGGTGAATCCATCGAGGAAGGATTGGTCAGTGAAGCTGGATGAGGCCGTGTGGGCCTATAGAACCGCGTACAAGACACCCTTGGAAATGTCTCCCTTTCAGTTGGTGTATGGTAAGGCGTGCCATTTGCCTGCCGAGCTAGAGCACAAGGCATTTTGGGCCTTACAGAAATTGAACTTCGACATGAAAGCTGCGGGTGAAAAACATCTACTTCAACTTAATGAACTTGAGGAGTTCCGTACACAAGCTTACGAGAATAACAAAATGTACAAGAAGAAGGTCAAGAGGTGGCATGACAGAAGGTTGGTGCACAAGAGCTTTGTACCAGGTGAATCAGTTCTATTGTTCAATTCTCGTCTTAAACTCTTTCTAGGGAAGCTCAAGTCAAGATGGTCGGGACCATTTGTAGTGAAGACAGTGTTCCCGCATGGCGCGGTTGAGGTTTATGAAAAGTCACCTGATCAATCTTTTAAGGTTAACGGACAGAGGTTAAAACACTACTTTGGTGGAACGGTGAACCGTGAAGCGGTCGTCACCGCCCTTGCCATTACGTGATTCAGCGAGGAAATGTCAAGCTAAAGACACTAATCAAGCGCTTCGTGGGAGGCAACCCACGCGTTTTGTATGTTGTGTATTTCTATCAAGCAAAAAAAAAAAAATAACAGAAGTCGCCCCAGGCTGCAGTGAGCTTGCCTAGGCCGCAGCGCACCCTGCATTCTGCCCAGCTGTTGTTTAAAAGCAATTTCTGTTAAAAAAAAAAAAAATCGAACTGTCAACAGAACAGGCTCCAGGCCGCAGCGCCATTTTCCAGGCTGTGGCGCCACATATCTACTGTCCAAGTAAAGTTTTGGCGACAAGTTTGTAAAAAAAAAAATTGAACTATCAACAGAAAGGCTCCAGGCCGCAGCACCATTTTCCAGGCTGTGGCGCCGCATATCTACTATCCAGGTAAAGTTTTGGCGACAAGTTTCTAAAAAAAAAAGAAAAAAAAGAAGAAAGCAACAGAACAGGTTGAGGCCGTGGCGCGGGTCGCGAGGCTGCAACGCCGGATGTCTTCTGTCCAGGCGTGTTTTTTTTCTTGGATATTGTGTTGTTAAAACACAATTCTCACACCTCTCCTTCTCATATTATATCCCCAATCCCTAATTCTAACCCAATATCAATTCCAAACCCCTCCTAATCCATCTCCTTTTCTAAAATCTCTACCACAAACTCTTACATATTAACCTATACATACACCTATACACACAAATATATAAACCCAATTCCTAATTAAATACCTCTAAACCTCCATTCCAAGTTAAGGTGCCAAGAAGGATTCAAGTTTGGGGGATTTTCGTTGCAAGTGTCACCTCTTCGATTCGTATTAGGTATAACTCTTCCTTAAATCTTATTTATACGAATTTGTGGCTTTACAAATATTTGGGGGTTTTGTGTGTGCTTGTAGTATTTGGAATATTCTTGGTTTGTATTGTGGTTAGTTAAATGGTGATATTGTTGAGTTGGGTTTTGATTGTCATGGCCCCAAAGCGGCAAAGAGGTAATTCTAGTACTCGGCCATCATTGGATGAGAATGTAAGTGTGGAGAGGTTTGTGAATGAGGAGGCGCGAATTAGGTATGATAGGTTGATGGAGAAACCACTTGTTAAAGAGAGGGGATTTTTGCCGGTTGAGTATTCGGATTTGAATCGTATGATTCGTGGGCTTGGTTTTGAGGGTCTTTGTGCGTCGTATACTCCAATTCCTTTGGGTGTTGTGCGAGAGTTCTATGCGAACGGTAAGGTGGAGCAGAATGGGTTTTGTGTAGTTCGTGGTAGGCGCGTGGATTTGGATGCTATTGTAGCAGAGATTTGTGTACCGGGTAAGGTGTGGAAAGTAAGGCCAGATAGTAATGAGCGTACCAATTTTCCAGCTAATGCTATGAATAGGTTTGCACGGGCGTGGAACTTGTTTATTTGTGATAACATCATGCCTTCGACATATACGAATGACGTGCCTGTGGAGAGAGCTATTATTCTTTGGGGCATCTTGAAAGGGAAGTATATTGATGTGGGGTATATTATGCATCAGAACATTCTGCGGTTCTTGCGAGGAAATTCTCAATCACCAATTCCGCATGCTTCTATGGTTGCTGGTGTTTGTATGGATACTAATGTTATTTGGGATGATAATGAGCAGCTGCAGAAGCAGGCTAATCCTATTACTGATGCTTCTATTAACCGGATGGGGGAGTGGCCGGGCGGCGTTCCACATCCGAGAGGGCTAGGTTATATTATTGGTGGTGATGGTACTGGTGGTCAGGGAGCGGGCGCTCCGCCATAGGTTCCTCAGGTTGCTAGAGCAGAGCATGAGCCGGTTATGGTTGACAGGGAATTTTTGGAGACACACTTTCGTCGGATGTACAGGCAGATGGATGCTATGCATGTTAGCAACTATCAGTATGCTGAGGACATGTCAGTAGCTTTGAGTGCAGCTTTACAGTCACCGGGTAGTGTGGTTCAGTGGCCGGCTTATGGAGCTAGGATTGTGTATCCACCTCCAGATACTCCACCCGAGGCGGGTGATGATGCTAACAACTAGGTATGTTTCTACTATCCCTTGTATTACATTTCCATTCAATGCGAACATTGAATATTTTAAGTTTGGGGGTGGTTGTGGGATTAGTAGTTGTTGTTGTATTATGTGTTCATGTAGGATTTCATGCTTTGCATATTAGTAGTAGTAAATCATGCATGTATGTTCGTAATATTTATGTTTGTTTCATATAGGACATTCTGTTTTTATTTTTCGTATACCATGTGAGTTCATATTAGTTGCATTTTAGGGCATGCATATTTCATGATCCCTTTAGACGAGCTAATTCTGATTGGTAGGTAGGTGTCTAATTGAGTGTGGTAATGATGAATAGAGGGTTGACTTATAGTTTCTATGAAATTGACTTATGTGTTTCAGAAACAAAACTAATTACACAGTCTCATTGGGTGCTTTTGGGCTAGGTTAGGGTCATGCATGTTTGGATGTTTTGAGATTTAATCACTTGTTTATATTTAGAATTTTCGTTATTCCCTTGATAGCGTAGGAGCACTTAAGTCTAAGTTTAGGGGAAAACAGAGATCTCATGCTTAATTGTAAATAATTTTCAATAATTGCTAGATGTCAAATGGCTAGGAGCTCATATTTATATGAGTAGTCTAGGGTTGGAATTGAGAATTCTCATTCCAGATGGCATATATGAAAAAAAAACAGAAAAAAAAGAGTTAAAAGTGTCAATTGTTTATATGCAAAATTAACCAGGGTGAGCTCTTTAATACTCGAGCTATTAAGTTCGCGGGGACTTTGTGCCTAGTGACCTAAGGCTTTTATAGTCTGGGATCCACTAACCTAACGCTCGCTACATGGGTATTATTGTATAAGCCTTTTGGGGTCTCATCCATTGCACGGTTAAATAAGCATGCTTGTATATATGTGTCGTAGTAGTTAGTAACAAAGCATGAATTTCTGTCTACCTTGGATAAGGATGGAGGTGTTTCTAGGTTATGAAGTGTCTACAGTCTATTCTATTTATAAACCTGTGATTGTCTTGTCGAAGAGCATGTATGATTTTGATCTAGTGTTGGGAGTATTTCTGATGAGCATTGCACACACGCACGTTTCTGTTCATGTATTGTTAGTATACGAGAACTTAGTCAAGCTCTATTTCGATTTAGTTGCATTCTATAAGATATTTGCTTGCTAGTTGGTTTTGGTTAGTTGAAGGGGATCGTTGCATTTTCATTTTAGTTGCATTCATGCATTGCATGGTTTTTGCATTGTTTAGTTAGATGGATTTTGTGGGTACATTCACTATAGGCCCTCACGAGACCTTACTCGTCCACTAGGGCTGCCTAGGGGTTTAAAGGGCTTGTTGCATTTGCCAAATGCAACCGTGATCACCTACGGAAGTGGTACTAATTAGTTAGTGTTTAGTTGTTTATGCTTGAGGACAAGCATCGGTTTAAGTTTGGGGGTGTGATAAGTGGATTTATATCCACTTGGAGCGTTCCAAATTGGCTTAAATTGATTGACTTAGACTCAAGTTTGTTGTATTTTTGATGTGTTTTGTGTAGTTGTTCAGGGTTATAAATCATCGAGTATGGTTGGAGATTTGAGATGATTTTGGTGTGGATGTTGAGTTCTTTAATGAAGAAGGAAGTCTTCCACACAATTCTTGGGAGGTTTGGAATCAAGGAAATGAAGTATGGAAGCTTTGGGGAAAAGAACGGAAGGAAACTAAGGCAAAACGAAGGAAAAATGATGGAAATAGCATGCTGAAAAATTTCCAACAGATTTGGAGCTGGGCCGCAGCCTAGCATGGCCGCTGTCCATGACGAAAATTTCACTAAAAACCCTCCATAACTTTCCTGTTTTGAATCTATTTGGTATTTTTAGACTTTCCTTGTTCGATAAGACTCCTAGGGCTTATTAATACACATTGTATCATTGTAAAATAGGTCGATCATATCATTGTAACACAGTAGAGAGATCAAGATCAAGAGGAGAAACAACTTCCAAGGTGACGGCAAGGAAGAATCACACTCAAAGTCAAGATCTAGGGTTTTTCTATATTGTTTCCTGAATCTTCTAAACTTATTACTTTGTTATCTATTGGATTATTATCCAGCAATCTATTCTCAATCATTAATTGTTTTCAGTTCTTTGTTTTAATTATGTTATCAATTGAACCCATGATGGTGCTAGGTTCAATCATGAACTAAACACTTTCATGGGGTTCTAATGGAGGGAATTGTGAATTCTAGTAATTGATAGTCTTGATAATATATGCCTGTGATTAAAAATAAGGGTTGCCTGATGTGGTTGTGTTAATTTATATAAATGTGTAGCTAACATCTATTTTGTCAATCTCTAATGAATGCGAAAGTGGATTTAGAGATTAGGGCTTACCATGTTAGCATAGGCTTATGACGGTTTCTCCGCATATCGGTAGTATAGATTCGAAAGAACATTACTCCCCTATGTAGTTGATAGTGGAACTTGTGATTTAAATTGATTATGTCACCCAATCTCATAGACATATAGTGATTGGACGTAATTGATGCCCGTAAAACTTCTATCTTAATTGTGGATGAATTTATGGATTGGTGTGAGGTTATTGAAAGATAACTCGTACTTCCTTCGTGTTCCCACTAGATACCTTAATAATCACATTGCATTGAGTCTTGACGGTTAATCTAGATGAAACAACTCATGAAGTTGGAACCCTGTGTTTTTCTCGTATAAGTAAAATCACCTTAGTAAGTTTTTATTAGTAATAATCCAGAAAACAACCCAAATTTTATTACTTCACCAAGCTATTATAATTTAGCCATACATTGTTGAATATGCACATTTACGTATTTCACCGAGTCTTCGTGGGAACGATCCCTATTTATCCGTATTACTTTTGACTGCGTATACTTGCGTAGAAAATTGTGAACACTTGCCATGCTAAACAAGATAAAATCTGTAACGATTCAAGATTTTAAAATTAACAAACGATCATGAGATTCTTGTGTTTATGAAATATGGATTTTTAAAACATGGAATTAAATATGGATTTTTGATATAAAAAATTGGGATTTTCTGACAAAAGCGGATATGCGTATTCATAAGGTTAATGGGTATTAAGTGTGACCATTGGGATCCTCCATCTACCTGGGAAATGAACAATTTAAGATGTCAATTTGAAATATTTGGTTCAAGGAAAATTTTAGGATCTCTTTATGATGTGATCATGATCGTTATAAATTTTATAAACCCCTTAGCAAAATATTAAGTTTTAATCAGATGCTTTCCAATGAATGAACACTCATCGAATCCTAGATCGATAAGGGGAAGGGCTGTCAGTGGCAGGGGACTCCTGTCTATCGTGGTGAGATGCGACGAATATAAACGGTTATATTCGACCGTTGTATGATTGGGTCTAACTTAACTGAGTCGTCATAATATGGTGGAAATAAACGGTTATATTCAACTATTATGAACTTAGAAGCATAGAGTTTGGTTGAAAATCTATTTGATAGATAAGATCAATCGTTGATCACCAAACTATCCAAGAATTATATATGATATAATTGACAACTGTTGTCTACCTAAATAATCATGTTTTAAGGACTACCAGTGGCTGACTTAGGACATAACGAAATATGGATCTTGGCTCACTAGAAAGATTTATGGGATATACTTTCCGAATTAATAGTAAGGGCTATTGATTTGATAAAAATAGTGGGAGATATATTATGAATATATATCATAATCATTTGAACATAATAATTTCAGACAATCTAATGTTTATTTTGTGCTTTTATCATTGTAGATACTAAGTAATGGCAAACAACACAAACACACTATCCGTACGATCAGTCCTTGAGAAGGACAAGCTGACAGGAGGAAACAACTTCCTAGACTGGCACAGGAATTTGAGGATTGTCCTCAGGCAGGAGCGTAAGCTTCATTGCATTGATATCCCTCCGCCAGGTCCCCTTCCCGAGGGCGTTACTGCTGAGGAAATAGCGGCCCACACAAGAGATGAGAATGATGCAAATGATGTTGCATGTCTTATGTTGGCAACTATGAGTGCTGAGCTTCAAAGATAGCATGTGCAAATGGATGCATATACTATGCATATACTATCAATGAGCACTTGCAAAGCATGTTTGCAAGCCAAACTCGTCAAGAAAGGTTCAACACGAGTAAGTCACTCTTTAATTGCAAACAAGGGGCAAGTGAACCAGTTGGCCCACATGTTCTGAAGATGATTGGTTACATTAAGTACCTTGCTACTTTGGGTTTCTCGATTGCTGCGGAAACTGGTATTGACCTAATCATGAATTCTTTGAATAACAAATTCACTCAGTTTGTTGTGAACTACAATATGAATGAATTTGACAAAACACCTACTGATTGTTGCATATGTTGAGAACATATGAGACCAACATGAAGACAGCTGAACCCGCTCCCATACTGATGGTGGGCAATAAAGGTAAGGCCAAAGGGAAAGGCAAGTGGAAGGGTAAGAAGAAGACTGGATCTGATTCTACACCCAAGCCAAAGTCAGGTCCCAAACAGGCTTTAAAGCCTAAAGGTGGGGTTGCTAAGGGTGAATGTCACTACTGTAAGAAAACTGGTCACTAGAAGAGAAACTGTCCTGTTTACTTGGAGGATCTGAAGAAAATGAAGGTTGTTCAGATTTCTGGATCAGGTATTTATGTTATAGAAGTCAATCTGTCTGCTTCTACATCTTGGGTATTGGATACTGGATGTGCTTCTCACATTTGTATAAATGTGCAGGAACTGCAGAGAAGTAGGACTTTGGCTAAGGGAGAAGTGGACCTACGAGTAGGCAATGGAGCAAGAGTTGCTGCTTTAGCTGTAGGAACTTATTATTTATCTTTGCCCTTTGGGATTTTTTTAGAACTTGAAGACTATTTTTACGTGCCTGCGATTCGCAGAAACATTATTTCTGTTTCTTGTTTGGACAAGAAAGGTTTTTCGTTTACAATAAAGAACAACAGTTGCTCTTTTGCTTTGAATGATTTAACCTATGGTGTTGCGCGTTTGTTTAATGGTTTATATGTTCTTGATTTAGATAATCCTGTCTGTAATATAGAAAATAAATGACTTAAAGTTAATGACTCAAATCAAACATACCTCTGGCATTGTCGTCTAGGCCATATAAATGAGAAATGCATATCCAAATTACATAAGGATGGATATTTGGATAAGTTTGATTTTGAATCATACCAAGAATGCGAATCTTGTTTGCTTGGTAAGATGACTAAAGCCCCTTTCACTGGTAAAGGTCAAAGGGCCACTCAATGTCTAGAGCTAATACATAGTGATGTATGTGGCCCAATACGTGTGATGGCTAGAGGAGGATACTACTACTTCATAACATTTACTGATGATTTCAGTAGATATGGATATGTATATCTTATGAAGAACAAATCCGATTCTTTTGAAAAGTTCAAAGAATACAAGGCTGAAGTAGAGAAGCAAATTGGCGGTGGTGCAAGTATTAGGATCTTACGATCCGATCGTGGGGGTGAATACTTAAGCACCGAATTTAAAGAGTATTTAAATGAGTGTGATATTGTATCACAACTCACTCTGCCAGGTACACCTCAATGCAATGGAGTTTCAGAGAGGAGAAATCGCACCTTGTTGGACATGGTGCGATCAATGATGAGTCATGCAGATCTTCCAATAAGTTTCTGGGGTTATGCTCTAGAAACAACGGCTTTCACACTTAACCGTGTTCCTACTAAGAAGGTTCAAAAGACTCCATATGAGATATGGGAGGAGTAACGGTCATGCATGAGCTTTATGAAAGTTTGGGGATGCAAATCATTTGTGAAACGTCAAGTATCTGACAAGCTTGGACCTAAATCCGAAGAGTGCAATTTTGTGGGATACCCTAAAGAAACAAAGGCGTATTATTTTTATAGTCCTTCTGAGCAGAAAGTGTTTATTGCTAGAGATGCTGTCTTCATGGAAAGAGATTTTGTTTCCAAAAGAAACAGTGGGAGAACTATAGATCTCGATGAAGATCGAGAATCACAAAACAACATTGAACCTGAAGTGGAACAAGAGCAGGATGATGATAATGCTCAACAAACACAGGTTGTTCGTAGATCTGGTAGAATTCGCCATGAGCCAGAGAGATATGGATTTCTCTTGACTCAATGTGGTGATTTGATGCTCATAGATAAAGATGAGCCTCTCACATACCAAGATGTTATGAACAGTCCAGACTCTAAGAGATGGCTTGAAGCCATGAAATCCGAGATGGATTCCATGTATGAAAACCAAGTATGGAATTTGGTTGATCCACCTGAAGGGGTAAAACCCGTAGGGTGCAAATGGGTTTTCAAAAAGAAAACTGACATGGATGGAAATGTTCAGACCTATAAAGCAAGACTGGTTGCAAAAGGTTTCAAACAAATTCATGATATTGACTATGATGAAACTTTCTCACCAATGGCTATGGTCAAGTCCATAAGGATTTTGTTTGCAATTGCAGCATTCCATGATTATGAAATCTGGCAAATGGATGTCAAAATAGCCTTCCTTAATGAAAGCCTTGAAGAGCATGTGTACATGACACAACCTGAAGGTTTTGTCGATCCAAGGAATGTTCGCAAGGAATGTAAATTACGTCGATCCATTTATGGATTGAAGCAAGCCTCTAGGAGATGGAATATCCGTTTTAATGAAGTAGTCAAAGAGTATGGCTTTATTCAAAATGAAGATGAACCTTGTGTTTACAAGAAGGTTAGTGGGAGCCATGTGGCATTCATAGTACTATATGTTGATGATATACTACTAATGGGGAATGACATACCTTCTCTAAAGGCTGTTAAGACTTGGTTAGGGAGCAATTTCTCTATGAAAGACTTAGGAGAGGCAACCTACATTCTAGGAATGAGGATCTATAGAGATAGATCTAGAAGGATGATCGGTCTAAGTCAGAGTACATACATTGATAAGGTTTTGCATCGTTTTGGTATGCAAAATGCAAAAAGGGGATTTGTCCCTGTGTCTCAAGGGATAACGATCAGTAAAGACCAGTGTCCAAAATCATTGGATGAGAAGGACCACATGAGTAAGGTTCCATATGCATCAGCAATTGGATCTATCATGTATGCAATGGTATGTACTCACCCAGATGTTTCGTATGCTTTAAGCATGACGAGCAGATACCAGTCTAATCCAGGTGAAGGTCACTGGACGGCAGTCAAGAATATTCTAAAGTACCTGAAAAGGACTAAAGATTCATTCTTGGTGTATGGAGGAGAGGAGAAACTGGTTGTAAAAGGTTACACCGATGCAAGTTTCCAAACAGACAGGGATGATACTTTTCACAGTCTGGTTTTGTGTTTTGTCTAAACGGAGGTGCTGTAAGCTGAAAGAGTTCAAAGCAAGAAACAGTAGCTGATTCTACAATGGAGGCTGAGTACATTGCATCTTGTGAAGCAGCTAAAGAGGCTGTTTGGATTCGAAAATTCATTACTGATTTGGGAGTGGTTCCATCGATCGCAGATCCCATTGATCTATACTGCGATAATAATGGAGCCATTGCACAGGCTAAAGAACCTAGATCACACTCCCGATCCAAACATATACTCAGGAGATTTCACCTTATTCGAGAGATTAATGAAAGGGGTGACATACACATATGTAAAGTGCACACAAATGATAACATTGCAGACCCACTGACCAAAGGCTTGTCACAGTAGAAGCACAATGGTCATACTAGTTCCATGGGTATTAGATACATGGGTGATTGGCTCTAGTGCAAGTGGGATATTGTTAGTGTAGGTGCCTTAGAGGCAATACATTGTTTCTTTGAATAAACCTTTATGTCATTTGATCATTCAATAAATTTATTTATTATGACTTTAATTACTGCGATATATTTGTTAGCATAATAAATGTCCTTAGAATCATGATACACATTGTATAGTTTAAGTACATGACTTGAACTTGAGATTATATAATATATCATACTCTTAAAAGGTCCCTAGTCGAGTATTATTATTATAGGACAATAATAATACATAAATTGACTAGTATGTTGCTTGACAGATAACCACATCTCATTGGTTATAAGTATGGAGATACTAAAGTCAATACATAGGTACATGTAGGAGTACATAGTACTGGACAGACACACAGTGAGATTCTTCATGTTTAATAAAGTCATAAGAAAGACTCACAGTGATAATGGTGTAATGATCCTTTGACTTGAGATCATTATATTTCTATACGAGGATTAATATACTTTGACTACATTAAAAGTTACCTTTGACCGGGTGATGATAAAAGTGGACATCGGGTATATCATGAGTCGCATGAGAAATATGAATGATAGATAAAGGATTTAACCCTCCTATAATTAGGAGAGATATTATTGGCCTATTGATTGAGTGAGACTATAAAATGCATGGCCGTGCTCAAATAACGATTTGTTTTTAATAGTCTACTCCTGGATCAAGTAAACCCGGATTAAATGTTGAAAAGGATGACTAAATACATGCCTCGAGTTTAATCTATAATATATATGGTTAAAGGGATTATATTACACGGAAACATTAATCACGAAAGGTTTTATCAATTCACGATTTAATTATTGTTTAATTGGGTAGCAATGATGTATTACTAGATACCGCTCATTGTTTATAATTTTATTGGAGAATAAAATTATTGCTAATTAAATAATAGCCTATTGGGTCACACACATAGAGCACGTAAAGGAATAGTTAATTTAAATTATGGATTTAAATTAATTGATGATTATTTGAATTTTATTATATTAATTAAGTGAGACTTAATTAATTGAGATAATATAAATTCAAATTATAGGAGTAATATCTGTCCATAATAATTAAGTATGACTTAATTATTAATTAAATAATAGAAATTCGTTTTATTATTTAATCTTACACCTACATGGGTTGGGTTTTGCTGTTATGGGCCTGTTAACAAATCATTATAAATAGATAATGATAGGTTAATAGGGTTATAGGTTTTTGGTGAAAACCCTAGAAGAGGTAGCAGCAAAAGAGGCAGATCTCGAATCATCAAGAGGGAGGCTAGTACGTCCATTCCGCAGTGTTCGTGTGGATACCGTAGAGGTCTTTTCCGAGAGGTAGACACAAGTCGTGAACGCTAGGATCTCCGTTGAGTTTGTGAAAGTCAAGATCTTAATAGGTATGATTCTGTTTCACCATAATATGTCCAATATTATACATGGATCCTAAGTTTGGGTTTCGAATTTTTTTTTGTTATATTTACGTTTTCCGCTGCGTTTTATGCCTCGGAACCCAACAGACAATTCGTTCGATTTATTAGGTTCCCTAGTAGATTCCCACAACATAGTCTTTTCGCCTAATTCTTCGAAAAATGTCCACCCTTCGTCCTCATCTTTCTCTATGAATTTACCTTGGCACATAGACTCTAACAAAGCGGTTGTCGGACTATCTAAAGCCTCATAGACAATCTTACAAAGTCTCCATTTTTCTATTCCATGATGGGGGCATTGTGATAAAGGACTTTTAAAACAATCAAAATATTTCCAAAAAGACTCATTTTCCTTTTGATGAAATTGATTTATCTCATTAGTAATCCTCGTAGTCTTGTGATTAGGAAGATATTTTTTTAGAAAAATTACAGCAAATCCCTCCCACATGGAAATAGAATTAACCGATAGGCTATACAACCATTTTTTAGCATTTTCTTTAAGAGTGAAATTAATGAGCCTATGCCTAATTGAGTCCTCGGTTAATTGTTGAAGTTTTTGTAAGGCACAAACCTCCTCGAATTCATGAATAAAAAGATAGGGGTCCTCACCATCACTCCTGGTAAACTTAGGTAACATGCTAATGTGATGGGATTTGATCTCAAAGTTATTACCATTAATCGGGGGAAGAGTGATGCAAGAAGGTTAGGACGATCGGGTGGGGTAACAACGATCCTTAAGAGACATGGCCATGGTTACTACAGGTTCAGAATTTTCTAAAGACTTGGATTCAGAAGAGGAAGAAATCTCAAATGATCTCACTAGCCTGGAAGAATTATCCCTAAACCAAGTAGTTCGCATAAACCATGAAAGTAAACAAGTAGCAGATAAGTGCGAAAATTTAAACAAACAAAAGAAAGGGTGAAAAATCAAAAGAAAAATTCTAGATCTAGGGTTCCTTAAGAAAATAAACTAGACCTTCCTCCTAACTTTACACCAAAAATTCGGTAAATCAAGAATTATTCGAACCGATTTGGCTAGGTGGGTGCAAGCATTGCCAAGAGGCTAACCACCAGCCTAGACACCAAATCCTAATTGGCCAGGTAAGCTTTCGTTGCCTAGACACCAAAAAGTCAGAATAATTAAAGATTACGTCCTTTTTTAGGTACCTTCCAAATTGAGCGCGAAAATCCTAGGTGCCATGTCTATTATAATTTTATTAACGCTAAAGGCATGCAAAATGATGGATTAAATGGTTGTGAGCCAAGGAAAGAGTGATGAAATCCCTTCCCTTATCTTGTGATAAAATTTTGCCCTTAATATTTATTTAAATGATGCAACAAACAACGAGATATAAAAAAACTATAAACAATTATGGATGCTCTAAACTACGTGTCATAATCTAAAAAATAGAGAAGAATTTAACGTACCTTTGGGTCCTCCAGCGATCACCAAAATTTATAAGGTACGAAAAATTAAAAAAAAGAAAATAAAAATCTAGATGATGTGATCCTAAGTGACTAAATGCATGATGGAACAAGTATGTATTTACTAACTAATTTTTTTGATATTTAAATTTTCAATTTTTTTTGTGATTTTTTTGATTTTTTGTAATTTTCTAAAAGTAAAAAGGCGAAAAGAGTGAAATAAGGGTTACCGAAGCACGCTTCCAAGAATTCCAATTTGTTCCAAACTTCGAAAGAAGATTCTCGAAATTCCAAACTTTTCTAAAAACTGAGACAAATATAAGGCAAGTAAAACTAATCCGAAAAACTAAAAATTAAGGTGTAAAAAATAATTATAGTTCCCAGCAGCGGCACCAAAAACTTGTTGTGCTAGAAATAAACTTTTTTAAATATCGCAAGCGTACGATCATCGTTTTAATATTTATGATTCGATCCACAAAGACTATATATTTTTCGCAAGAACGTAATAATTAATTTAGACAAACTAGAACAATTTAATTTTGAGATATAATTTATTTATACAAATAAAATCTAAAGCTGAATTTAACAACCTAAGATTTGAATAAGAAAATGACACTAAAGAATTTAAGTATGGCACGAGTACTATAAATCTAAAAATTATTAAACAATCTATCTATTACTATATATTAAACTTCAACACAAGGGTAAAAAGTGCCATTTTAATGTCTATGAAATTACTGCTTTACCCTTACTTATTGAAAAGTAACAAAAATACCATCATTTTAAAATTTATATAAAAATTAGATATTATTATGTTACCCTCGAGTATCGAACCCATGATCTTCCACTCTTAAACTCATGACATAACCATTATGCTATACTTAGCTTTGTGTATATTTTAAAAATCTTAGTACATAAACCACATATTCTTCTTTTGTCTATTTTTTTTAATTTTATTTTGACTCAATAACATATTGGTTTTTGTTATTTTTAGAATACTACTAAAAATATAATTACAATTTAATCTATTGAGCATATTCTACGATTCTCTTTCGTCAATTTTTTTTGACTATGTAGGCTTATATGCCTTACAATTTAGTTTCTGTTCTAAGATAATTCTCGGGATGAGCGAGAGTCGAACCCATGACCTGGAAAAAATATATTTATTTACATTCGTCCTCAAGGAGATATTAAATTATTAAAATGAAAAAATAAAATTTGATTTTAAGAAATATGTATATCTTATTTATCAAATCAGACATAATTAATAATTGCAACATAATTTTTAGGTATATAAAATTTTAAGTATGTGAATTGTATTCGATATTTTTGGATGACCTACTATTTAGACTTTCAGCAATTTAAATGTATGATTGGTGTTAAAACATAAATACTTAAAAAAATATGAAAAATATTTGAATTTTTATTAAAAAGACGAGAACTCTAAAAATGAATCATGTTATATATATAAAAAAATAACGTAACTAATTTTCAATACTGAATGAAATAATATATAATTTTTGAGTCATAAATATTAGAAAACTATAATAATCATAAACCATAAACAATGACCGATTCGATTATAACTCAACTATAAAGTGTGGTTTTATGAATTTTCGTATAATATAATAAATTGATCAATATAATATTTAATGGTAGAGTTGTAACACATACTTGAATTACAATAGATGTAAACAAAAAAAATTGATCTCGGATATCATATGCATGTACAAGTCATTAAGGTAGTTTAATCATATAATACTTCAACTTTAATATTAAAAAAAAATAACTTGTGTTAAAAAATAATTCAAAATTATAATATTTTGTTTTCAAACTACCTAATTTTTAAAACAGAATTTCGATATTGTGCAATAAGCATTAGAATTTCAATATGTTTCTGTTTACATTAAAATCACATGAATTTACATACCTCTATGTTATTTATGGACAATTTTACTAATATAAATATTTACATTACACTCAGATATTCACTTTGATAAAGCTAATTTCACGCCATCATTTTAAACACTAAATTAATATTTCGGTAATTAAAAGTAAACATGTGATTATTATCATATTGATAATTATCCAAATTTTATGAAATTTAATTAAATTATAAAATATTTCGTACATGAATTTTGTATAAAATATTACCAAATAACTATAAGAATATGAGATAAAATTGAAATGTTGTCATTTATATTATTTTTAGTTACAAAATTATCTTTATTTAAATATATTTTCAAGCGAAAAATTATTTCAGTACCCGTACCTTGCACGAGCTTTTACGCTAGTTTATTCACTTAACTACTATAAATCAAAGTACCAGGATATTTGCATGTTAATATATAAGACAAAAAGGAACTTATTAATTAACGATTAGATTAATGATTAAACCACTAAATGACAATCATTACATAAGGATTAAACTAATAAATTAAAAACAAGAGAATTAAGAGACGTCATGAGCAAATAGTGAAAAAAAACATGTACATGGGCCAGGAAGTGAACATGGACTAGAGATGATAAAGTGATGGATTTCGACTTAAAATGGGCCTGAAATTATTCTAACGGACCAGAAAAGATTTAAATGCTACTCTCTCAGTCCCACTGAATACTTTACCTTTCTGAATGAGGTTTCTAACACGCATATTAAGGTACATTTTAAGGATAGTTCCATAATTTATTTTTAAAATTTTCTTTTTTTGTATAAAAATATAATGTATATATTTTTATACAAAAAAAATTTAAAATATAATTTCTGGAACTATCCTTAAAATACGTGTAAGAAAGTGTAAGGAAAAGGATAAAGAATCAAGTGGGGCGGATGGAGTATATGACAAGAGATCTAGTTAACTAAATGAACCTAAAACATTGGCAATCAAAATATGAAAGCTAGAATTAATAGATTGAACTAATATAAAACAATACGTTAGAAATGGTTACTAATTAATTAAGTACGGCTGATGTTAAAAATAAAAGTAATTAAGCATGACAACGTGAGCTTAAATCAGTAAAGGCTTGAAAATGAGACTAGACATAGAAAAGAAAATGAAGTCTAGAGAATAAAATTATAAAAATAGTGTAGGCAGGCAAGAAACATAGCATGTAAAACTGCAACTATAAGCAGATTTATAAAATACAGTTAAATACTGTAAAGGAAAGACACCAGACTAGATTGAATTGATAAATAAATGAACTGCTTTATATCGAATGCTAGCAGAAAGTGCAAAACCCTGAACATAAAACTAGTTTAGGCCGGATTAATGAAGCTTTTGCCAGAAAAGTAAAATGATGCCGGAAAATTAAAAGATACAAGCAAGCACTAAAAATAAATCTAGAAATTTAAACACTAATTTTAACACAACTCAAAATTAAATCTTCAACATTAACACCAACAATAAAATTAAATCTATGGGGCTCCTTTCAACCCATAAGTGATTAGCATATTTGCTACTTTATTCACTTGTCGAAATTGAAATGGGTCATATCCAAAATAGAAAATGAAGAGCAAGATCTAAAATAAAGAGAAAGCTTGAATTAATATAAAAAGGGTGTTTACGATATTTAGAAAGCTAATACAACAAAAAGATAAAGTAATCTAGAACATTAAAAATGAAGAGGAGGCTACTCTAAAAACTAGGGTAAACTGAAAAACTAAGGTATGAAATACAAAGGGAAATGGGGTATTTATAGGCTAGAAATAGGGTTTTGGGGTGTGGTGGGAGAATCTCCTTCCATTTTCTGTCTATCAAGTCCTAGGGTTAGGTGAACTTAAGAAGACGAACATGACACTTCAACTAGCTGATCGTTCTGCCAATATGCCTAAGGAAATAGTAGAAGATGTCTTGATTAAGATTGGTGATTTTATTTTCCCTGTTGGTTTTGTCGTTCTCGAAACTCAACCCATCACAAATCCTAAGAACTAAATTCCGAACATTTTAGGAAGACCATTTCTTGCTACTTCAAATGCCTTGATTAATTGTAGGAATGGTTCGATGAAACTCACTTTTGGGAACATGACCGTTAACCTTAATATTTTTAATGTAGGAAAAGAACCCAACGAGCTTTTTGAGCAACCAATAGGGGTCAATGTGATCAGCAAGTTTGTCACATGGTCTAGCTTTGAGGATAATGAGATTGAGTCTCTTCCCCATGAGGATTTTAAAGTCAACTATGCGTCTAATCAAGAGTATAATGAGTCATTAAGGGATATAACCTCGGAAGAGATGTTGAGAGAGTTGGACAACATTTGTTCTAAGTGGGAGACCCCACCCGAGGTTGTTAGTGTTGAGCCCATTGTTAAGAGTCCCGTGGGAGCATCTCCTACATTTGACTTAACTTTGTATCATCCCGAGTTTGATCAACAGCCCTTAGGAGAAGATGGAACCTTATCTTATGTCATTCCTAGTGAGTGACTCAACCCATGACCAAACTTTCATTGGCTCTAATTTGCTTAGACAAAATGAAGAAGCCTTAAGTTGGTTTAGGGAGAACATTAGTGACACTTGTTCTATAAGGTTGAATGATTCCATGTTGCTTGAGAAAGTCTTTCATAATCAAAATTTTTAAAAAAATGTCTTGATTCTTTCTCAAAGCTACACCCCAATTTTCCTACTGGAATCGGCTGATTCGGTTATATTCCTTTGCCTCCCCTCATGAAAGAATCCATGTATGGGGGAGTGCAAGTGTGCGTGTGTGAGTTATTTTCTTCCGTAGTTTTTAGAAGTTCTCATTCTCTGCCACCCCTTATCAGGTATTTTCTCATCATTCCCGTTTACTTTTTTTTCTTGCATTTGCATACATTGAGGACAATGCATGATTTAGGTATGGGGGAGGGTTTTAGTGTAAATACATAAAATTGAAAAATCTAAAGAAATTGAAAAAATTATAAAAATCCAAAAATAGAGATATTTTAGCTAAGTTGTCCTTCCCACTCATGAATTTTAGAAATAGTTGGTGTTAGCAATTTTTCAAAAATTATATGTATAATGATTTTAGATAATTTGAACGTAGTCAAGTAAGGTTTTTCTCATGAAACTTGTGTCGAACAAATTTTTGCTTAAAAGTCCAAGACGACACATTTACACAAGACCTTTGGTGGAAAGATTGTATAGGAATGTTATTCGATACCTGAGAGAGAACCCACATGTTAGAACAATGTCTAATCAAACTTTTGCGAAAAATTTTTCCATAGTGTGTATAATAAGAAGAAAAAGAAAAAGAAAATTGAGAGTCAATAAATGTTTGCAGTGGTAGAGTGCTAGTGGAAGAAGTGACTAGATTGGGCTCATTAGTACCCGAGCAATTAAGTTCGTGGGGAATTTTTGCCTAGCAACCTAAAGCCCTTTGTGGTTTGGGATTGCTGACCCAACGCTCGCTACATGGGTATCGATGCAAAAGTCTTTTTGGGACCTCAACCATTGCACGGTAGGTCTAACTACTAAGAACGTGAAGTTTGGCTAGAAGCTTGTTTTAATATAGATTGGGTTAGTTCAATATTGGTTGAAAAAGAGAAAATGTTCGTATGCTCTTTATCCATCAAAGGCATTAAATTCACAACACGCCTTGGGATTTTTTGTAAACTTTTAGAGTCTACTCATGTGGATTGTGGGAACCTATACCTTGGCTATTGTTAGAATAATCTTTAAGGCATATATTTTCCTACAAAATTGTTTTGTTGACACTAATGAAAGCTAGATTGAAAGAGGAAAGTTGGATACTTGCTAATTTATCTCAAATATTTTATGGGTATATCTTCTGTAAACCCTTAGGAGACAACACTCCACTTGTAGAGATCGTCTATGAGTTTAATGGGTTGGTAAACCTAAAATTATCCGTGATTCCTATGACATTGAATATAGGTTTTTCATTCTGCATTTTTTTCTTTTTGTTTTACTCAAGGACGAGCAAAAGATAGGTATGGGGACATTTGATAAGTGCATATTTTTATTACCTATTTGTTGCTTGAACTCGAATTTTAATAAATTATTTTGTTGCATTTCAGGAAATTCGAGAAACCCTATTATTTTGTTGCATTTCGTCTTCTTAAGTTCACCTAACCCTATGACTTGATAGACATAAAATGGATGGAGATTTTCCCAACACACCCCAAAACCCTATTTCTAGCCTATAAATACCCCATTTCCCTTTGTATTCCATACCTTAGTTTTTCAGTTTACCCTAGTTTTTATAGTAGCCTCCTCTTCATTTTTAATTTTCTAGCTTACTTTATTTTTTCATTGTATTAGCTTTCTAAATCTTGTAAACACCCTTTTTATATTAATTCAAGCTTTCTCTTTATTTTAGATCTTGCTCTTCATTTCCTATTTTGGCTATGACCCATTTCGATTTCGATAAGTGAATAAAGTAGCAAATATGCTATTCACTTGTGGGTCGAAAGGAGCCCCTTAAATTTAATTTCATTGTTGGATTTAATGTTCAAGATTTAATTTTGTGTTGTGTTAAAATTAGGGTTTAAATTTCTAGATTTATTTTTAGTGCTTGCTTGTATCTTTTAATTTTCCGACATCAATTTACCTTTCCAGCAAAAGCTTCATTATTCCGGCCTAAACCAGTTTTATGTTCGGGGTTTTGAACTTTCCGCTAACATTCGATATAAAGCAGTTCATTTATTTATCAATTCAATCTAGTCCGGTGTCTTTCCTTTACAGTATTTAACTGTCTTTATTTTATAAATCTGCTTGTAGTTGCAGTTTTACATGCTATGTTTCTTGCCCGCCTACGCTATTTTTATAATTTTATTCTTTGGATTTCATTTTCTTTTCTTTGTTTCATTTCCATGCCTTTACTGATTTAAGCTTACATTGTCATGCTTCATTACTTTTATTTCTAACATCAGCCATACTTAATTAATTAGTAACCATTTCTAACCTATTGTTTTATATTAGTTCAATCTATTAATTCTAGCTTTCATATTTTGATTGCCAATGTTTGAGGTTCATTTAGTTAACTGGATCTCTTGTCATGTAACATTTAAATCTTTGCGTCCATGTTCACTTCCTAGCCCATTTACATGTTTTTTTTCACTCTTTGCTCACGACGTCTCTTAATTCTCTTGTTTTAATTTATTAGTTTAATCCTTATGTAATCATTGTCATTTAGTGGTTTAATCATTAATCTAATCATTAATTAATAATTTCCTTTTTGTCTTATATATTAACATGCAAATCTCTTGGTGCTTTGATTTATAGTAGTTAAGTGAATAAATTGTTTAAGAATTTTTAGATTTATAGTACTCGTGTTAAAATACGGCCTTGAATCTGTGTAATATTCTGTTTTTCAGCAGAATAAGGCAGCGCGCCCGCGCCATCTTTCCAGAATTAATTTTCTGTTCTGTTTTGGTAATTGTTTTGCTTTGGGTCCAAGTCTTCCGGATCCTTCTGTAACCGCCTAGAGAGTATTATATAAACTCTCTAAGGCATAGCCTAGCATAGATGTCTGAAATCTAAGTTGGAAAATCTGAGTCTGTAGGTCTGTAATCTGAATCATATTGTTATCAATTAAGTCTGTCAGATCTAAAATCAATTGGATCTTAATCTGAATCTGTATTCTGTAATCTGTATCCTCAAGATCAATAAAGTTTTCTCTTTTGCCAATCTGTGTTCTTCCTTTACGTTTATTATAATCTCTTTTGTGCTTCCGTTATAACAAACCGGTATCAGAGCTTGGTTTTCGGAGAGCTATGTCTGGATTCGGTGGTATTAGCGTGAAGGTCAACAAATTTACTGGGCGGAATAGTTTTAGTCTGTGGCAGATCAAGATGCGTGCTTTGTTAAAGCAATAGGGGCTCTGGGCACCGTTGAACAAGAAAACAAGCGTTGAGATGGCCATTCTGGAAGAAAAGGCACATTCAACAATTCTGTTATGTCTTGCAGATGATATTATTACTGAAATCACGGAGGAGGATACCGCGTCTGGTCTGTGGTTGAAGCTTGAAAGTCTCTACATGATGAAGTCTTTAACAAACAAGTTGTTGCTGAAGCAACGTCTGTTCAGTCTGCGAATGCAGGAAGGTATGCCTCTTCGAGATCACTTAGATAAGTTAAACACAATTTTATTAGAATTGCGTAATATTGATGTTAAAGTTGAAGATGAGGATGCTGCATTGATTTTGTTAGTTTGTTTACCATTATCGTATGAGAATTTTGTACAGTCTTTTATTATTGGTAAAGATACTATTTCTCTAGAGGAGGTTAGATCTGCTCTCCATACTACAGAGCTGCGCCATAAGGCGGCTGGTACAGGTGCAGATAATCAGGCTGTTGGATTAATAGCCAGTGGGAGTAATGGACATGGAAAGTCGGGGAAGAAACCAGTTCTTAAGGGTCCAAAACCTAATGATATCTGTAATTACTGTAAAGAGAAGGGACACTGGAAATCTGACTGTCCCAGGAAAAAGAATCAACAGGATATATTGACAGATACTGCTGCTGTAGCTGATATCAATTCTGAAGAAGATATTGCTCTTATTGCTGCTGATCACACGTATCACTCTGATGTGTGGATTCTTGATTCTGAAGCGTCTCACCATATATGTCCGCGCAGGGAGTGGTTTACAACCTATGATCAAGTAGATGGTGGCAATATTTCTATGGCTAACAGTTTTTCTTGTAAGACGGTTGGAATAGGCTCGATTAAAATTTGGACACATGATGGTAAATTCTGCACATTGAATGATGTTAGGCATGTTCCACTTATGACAAAGAATCTGATATCTTTGGGTATGTTAGACAGCAAGGGTTTCAGTTTTCAAGGTGAAGGTGGAGTTCTACATGTCTGCAAGGGTTCTGATGTGGTTCTGAAAGGTGTTAAACGTGGTACCTTGTATCTTCTTCAAGGTTCTACGTTATCAGGTTCTGTTGCTGTTGCGACCTCGGAGATAGATAAGATGTACATGGCTCAGCCAGATGGGTTTCAGGTTCCTGGTAAGGATGACTATGTTTTCAAGTTATTGAGGGCTTTGTATGGACTAAAGTAGTCTCCGAGGCGATGGTACAAGAGTATTATGGTGAGCAAAGTGGGTATTGCAGATAACCCGGCTGATATGCTCGCCAAGCCGGTTCCACATAGCAAGTTTCAACATTGTTTGAACTTGCTAAATGTTCAGAGTTCTTGACTGCCCTATTGAGGGCAAAATCTGAGGCAGAAGAGTTTTTTCTGGTACATCTGGCATTATTATGGTGCATCTGGTACATCTGGCATTATTGTGATGCGTCTGGTACATCTGTTATCTGTTATTTGTGAGAGGATTCAAGTTAAGGTGGAGATTTGATAAAATACTACCTTGAATCTGTGTACTATTTTGTTTTTCAGCAGAATAAGGCAGCGTGCCCGCGCCGTGCCATCTTTCCAGAATTAATTCTTTCCAGAATTAATTTTATGTTCTCTTTTGGTAATTGCTTTGCTTTGGGTCCAAGTCTTCCGGATCCTTCTGTAACCGCCTAGAGAGTATTATATAAACTCTCTAAGGCATAGCCTAGCATAGATGTCTAAAATCTGAGTCAGAAAATCTGAGTCTGTAATCTGAATCATATCCTGTTATCAATTAAGTCTGTCAGATCTAAAGTCAATTAGATCTGAATCTAAATCTGTATTCTGTAATCTGTATCCTCAAGATCAATAAAGTTTTCTCTTCTGCCAATCTGTGTTCTTCCTTTACGTTTATTATAATCTCTTTTGTGCTTCCGTTATAACAACTCGTGCCATACTTAAATTCTTTAGTGTCATTTTCTTATTCAAATCTTAGGTTGTTAAATTCAGCTTTAGATTTTATTAGTAGAAATAAATCACATCTCAAAATTAAATTGTTCTAGTTCGCCTAAATTAATTATTAAGTTCTTGTGAATAATATATAGTCTCTGTGGATCGAATCATAAATATTAAATCGATGATCGTACGGTTGCGATATCTAAAAAAGTTTATTTCTAGCACATCAGGGCCTGTAGTGGGCTTATGGATTACCGAAGTTGGCTGTATTTGGGCCAGTATACTACGGCTTATATCGGATTTGGAATCGGGACTCGACCCGATTTTCGAAAAAGGCTCGAGATTTGACCCGGGTTGTCACGTATGGTATCAGAGCCGACTCTCGAAAGTTTGATTAGTCAAGTTGCCGAAGGTGGAGACACGAAGGCTGGTGGTATTATCCCACAATGGACAGAGGTCCGGAAGTGGGGACACGAAGCCAGCCGGTATTATCCCACAATTGCTCGTCAGGAGTTTAAGTGGGGGAGTTTGTAACACCCCAGTCCCACATCGAGGAGATTTGTGACTTCTGTTAAGTTTATAAGGCAAAGTAATACTACTAAGTGCACCAACATATCATGATCTTTTGGGGGCCTGTGGTGGGCTTGTGGATTACCCAAGTTAGCCGCATATAGGCCAGTATACTGCGGATTATATCAGATTCAAAATCGGGACTCGACCCGATTTTTAAAAAAGGCTTGGGATTTGACCCGGGTTGTCACGCTTCCTTTCTTCTTTTCAGGCGCATATTCTCTCCTTTTGATCTTCTTTAGTTTCCGGCACTCAGTTGCAAAGTGTCCAAGTTCATTGCAGTTGTAGCAACGAATCTTGCTTTTGTCAACAAGTCTAGTCTTGTAGCCACCCCTTGTGGTACAGGAGGTTGAAGAACCACCTCTCGAGAATCTATTCCCAATGGACTTGAATCTGAGGTTAGAATTTCTCCTAAATCTAAAATTACTAAACCTCCTTGCAACCAATGCCATTGACTCATCTTCCAATAACTCCAGCTCCCCCATTGAGTAGAATTCTGCATCATCCTGATTGGTAGGTGTCTCACCGTACTCAGCTATGATTCCTTCCTTTTCTGTGCTGTAATGTTGAGCAATCTTAGCTACCATCTTCTCAGGAGCTTCAGCAACCAATGCACTGGATGTGCTAACAACTTTGCCTTTACCATATAACTCCTTTTGTTGTTCCTGCTCTAACTTATAGGTTCTCAGGATTCCAAAGAGACTTTCCAAAGTAATTGTATTCATGTTTCTGGACTCTCTTATAGCGGTGATCCTATGTTCTAGATGGGTAGGTAGTGTCAGCAGGAATTTCCTATTACCTCTCTGGGTGTATAATGCTTTCCATGCAGATTCAAGTTGTTAATAAGTTTGCTGTATCTCCCAAAAACATAAGTGATACTTTTTCCATGAGCTGATCTGAAATTCTCATATTCAGAGGTCATTATCTCTAGTCTATTCTCCCTCACTTTTTCAGTTCCCTCATTCAACGTTTCGAAGGTTTCCCAAATGTGTTTTGCATCAATGTAGTTAACAACATGACTATACATATCTGCATCCATGGATTCCACCAAAATTAGTTGTAAGCTATCATCGAGGGAAGCATCCTCCTTTTCAGCAAGAGTAAAAGAAGCAGAGTCCTTTGGATAGAAGACTACAGGAGTAACAACTCCATTTACTGTTTCTTCCAGTTCATGAATCATAGGAAACTTTGGCCCTGTCTGTAAGACACTCATGTATTTGGGTTTGGCTACACGAATAAACAATAACATCTTCTTCTTCCACAAATCATAATTGTCTTTATCAAATGCGGGTATCTTAACACTACTAACTTTTTGGGCAGACATTCTGAATTTTTTAAGTGAGTTAATAAAATCGAGCTTGAAATTTAATCAACGAAAAATAGGATCTCGATTTTTATGTCAATCAAATGGCTCTGATACCATTTTCTAGGTCTTGTAATATTGTAGAAGGGGGTTGAATACAATCTATACCGTTTTATCGAAATTTGTCCGATTGATTTGAACTTGGTTTAGATAAATTTGTGCGAAATTAAATGAAACAAAGTTCAAGTTAAATATAATGATATATTAAACTTGAGGATTGTTACAATCACTGTACAGAGTAATATCTAGTTGATAAAAACAAATTAGCAAATTTGACATGAACTTTTCTAGATTTGTTAATTAAAATTGAGATATAAATTATGATTTATGAGTAAAAACTCGCTACAAGAGTAGTAAATAATCAAGCTTACACGGATAGAATATTACAGAAATAAATTCCTTGATTTTCTACGAAAATAAAAGCTCTTGCAGTGTTCTTGAATAAGAGAGAGAGTTCTGGGTGTTTGCTTTTTGTTTTCGATATTCTAAAAAATATTTGTATTGATCAAAATATCAAGTCCCTGCCTTTGATTTTCACTTTCACTCTCGAACTACCTTTTAGAACTGGTTCGGTACTACCTTTCTCACAACTACCTTCTTCACATCCTTTACTTTGAACTAGAACTACCTTCCTGAAGTTCGGTACTACCTTTCGACCAAGGCCAGAACTACCTTCGGTACTACCTTTTTGAAAAGGTAGTACCAACACATTGTTTTTGCTTAAAACAATTAAAATGATGTATTTGTTAATCATTTAATTGTTTTTCTTTTTACAAAAAAATTCTGATTTAATTAAGTAAATAATTAACTTATTTAATACATTAATTCTGAATGAATGAATTTATTAAGTAAATTAACTACATATTTTAATTCATTAAAGGAGAATTAATATGAATCCTTGACGGTAAATTCTTTTCCTTGAACCACTGAAACCATATTTACTAAGTTTTCTATTGATGCTCGATGCACGGTCTAGTTTATGAATGAACAACTTCAATGACTATTCTTTATATTTAACTTTACGCTGTGGTTTTTTTTTTCTCATCTCTCTTCAACTCTTTGTACTCTAACTGTTCTTCATCTTTCACTGAAGAAACCTCTATCAATCTAAATGAATCCACTTCTTGTGACGCCCTCCCAATCTGGGGTCTAGATCGGGGAGTCACTAACACACTAGATACAAAACAACCTAAAAATAAATAAATATAGATATAGCATGCTGACTGACCCCAACACTACTCACCTGGATCTTTCACAAGTAATGGTATGAAAGAAGCAAGCCAACGTCTAACTACTTATTATTACAAACCAAAATCAAATTAAAATCATTTTTACAAACCCTTGTTCAAAAGTTCTAACTACCAGTTCTCACAAACTAACTCAAACACTCTCCTCACTGAGCTGTTATTGCATCTACCTCGGATGGCATCTCGAATGAAACCATAGTAGCGCTACGGAAAGTGAGCTTCCTCGCTGTCTGAATCATACGCACCATGATTCTTAATATACTGTAAAAAGGGTTGGATAAAATAATAATGAGCTAACGCTCAGCAAGTAACGATAGTGCAAAACTGAAAACAGTAATATCAGGATATTCAAATGGATGATAGTAGGACAAGAGATATCATATGAATATTGAAAACTGTAAAAGTAAAACCGGTACTTGGATATAACAGGAGAACAACTCATACACAGGATCACAATGGTTACCAGGATATGTGTAAAGCAATTGACATTTCAAATGGTAAACCAATTTCATTCACTACACCAAGTTGCATATTGCAACAACACGAATACATTGCCTTAAGACGTATATTTGTTGCAATAGAGTCTATGGCAATGATTTTGAAAAATTTGACCGTTGCATCCGCCCCTGTTGCAATAGAGCCATTTAGCAACGTTTTTGACACCATACAGCAACATAATAAAAGCATTGCAATAGAATTCAGTAGCAACATTTTAGGTTCTACAGTAACGATTAAAAAGTATTGCAGTAGCATATAAGGGTAGTGAATTGACACTTTAAGGCAACATTTCTGAAACCTATTGCAATGATTTTTTATAGATTAATGCAACATATTTTGGCCCTATTGTAACATTTTTTTAAAAAAAGTAGCAGGTTCATGCTGTAAATACCATAAACAAGGCAATTTATAGCCAAAAATCCAAGCATCATCATTTCATATAGCAAGGCAACTTTATGCCGAAAATCCAAGTACATATGTTTTGTTCAAAGTTAAATAAAGCTACAATTCTTATACATCAATTTTTTTCAACAATTATTACATTGGAAAACCAAAACAAAATTAAAAACTACATATGCCAATTGCTTTTTCCATATATTTGTGTTTGGGTTTTAAAAATCAACAATGAGAAATCCGTGATGAGCCTATAAAAAGTGTTGCACCATGTGTCCAACAATGCATATGCCTGAGTATCCCACCTGCAATCATAAAAAAGAAATAGCTGCATATATAGTACTGCTTATGCAACGGCCAGATCATAAAAAAGAATAACTATTAGAAATACATAATATTATAGATAAAACATGTTTGAGAGAAAGAACAATCTATTTTATTTTGAGAGAGTTGAGTTTACAACTAAGAACATAGGGCCTTTATATAGGCTATCTATAAGTGAGTTACAAGAATTTAAAAAGCCAAAAGGCATAGGTTATAGGAACTAGAAAGTCAAGAGACCTTTCTCTAGAAAATTCTGGACATTCATATTACAACACTCCCCCTTGAATGTCAAATTTTCAATAATCGTGCCTCGTTAAAACCTTTCCAGGAAAAAAACCCTTAGGGAAAAAAATCCTAGTAAAGGAAAAAGAGTACATCGATCTTGAAAATTTATTTGAGGTCTCTGAGCCGACGCATCCTGATCTTGTGTACCAATTTTTCATAAGTTGTTGGCGGCAATGACTTTGTGAGTAGATCTGCAAGATTGTCACTTGAACGAATTTGTTGAACTTCAATCTCTCCATTTTCTTGAAGATCATGGGTGAAGAAAAATTTTGGTGATATGTGCTTAGTTTTGTCACCCTTGATATAGCCTTCCTTTAATTGTTGAATGCATGCAGTGTTATCTTCAAACATTACTGTTGGGGCTGTCCTATCATGATACATGCCACATGACTCCCGAATGTGCTGGATTATTGACCTTAACCAGACACATTCTCGGCTAGCTTCATGAATTGCAAGAATTTCTGCGTGATTAGAAGAAGTAGCAGCCAAGGATTGTTTGACTGAGCGCCATGAGACGGCCGTATCTCCATAAGTAAACAAATAACCTGTTTGTGATCGAGCTTTGTCTGGATCAGATAAATAACCTGCATCTGCATAGCCAGTTAAAACTGCTTTGGATTTGTTAGAATATAATAAGCCCATATCAGTTGTACCTCGAAGATACCGAAAAATATGTTTTACTCCAGACCAATGTCTTTGAGTAGGAGCAGAACTATATCTTGCTAATAAATTTACTGAAAATGCTATATCGGGCCTTGTATTGTTAGCAAGATACATCAATGCACCGATAGCACTAAGATAAGGTACTTCGGGACCAAGAATTTCTTCATTTTTCTCTCTAGGTCGAAAGATATCCTTCTCTTTATCTAGTGATCGAACAACCATTGGAGAACTAAATTGATGTGATTTATCCATGTAAAAACGTTTTAAGACTTTCTCTGTATATGTTGACTGATGTACAAAAACTCCATCTCGTAGATGCTCTATTTGTAGCCCAAGGCAAATCTTTGTTTTCCCAAGATCTTTCATTTCAAACTCTGCTTTGAGATAATCCACTGTATTCTGAAGCTCTTCAGGAGTTCCAATAATATTTATGTCATCAACATACACAGCAACTATAGCAAATGAAGATCTTGTTTTCTTTATAAAAACACATGGACAAATAGGGTCATTCTTGTATTGTTCCCTTAATAAATATTCACTTAATCTTTTATACCACATTCGACCAGACTGTTTTAATCCATATATGGATCTTTGCAATTTAATCGAATAAAGATGGCGAGAATATGATCTAAATGCTTCAGGCATTTGAAATCCTTCAGGGATCCTCATATATATATCTTTCTCAAGGGAACCATACAAATATGCTGTTACGACATCCATCAACCGCATTTCTAAATTTTCAATGACCGACAAGCTAATAAGATAACGAAAAGTTGTAGCATCCATCACAGGGGAATAAGTTTCCTCATAATCAATGCCTGGTCTTTGTGAAAAACCTTGAGCAACCAAACGTGCTTTGTATCTTACAACTTCATTTTTATCATTTCTTTTCCTTACAAATATCCATTTATAACCTACTGGTTTAGTCCCTTCAGGGGTTTGGACTATAGGTCCAAAAACATTATGCTTATTAAGTGAGCTCAATTCTTTTTCAATTGCTTCTTTCCATTGTGGCCAATCTTTTCTACGTCGACATTCATCGATAGATTTTGGTTCAAGATCTTTGGGATCCATCATTATATCAAGCGCTACATTATACGCGAAATATTCGTCAATGGCAGTATCATTTCGGTTCCATCTTTTTCTCGTGATAACATAATTTATCGAGATCTCTTCAATGTTGACATTTGCAGGTACCTGTTCCTCTTCAGGAGTATCGTCTATCATATCATGGGTCTCTTCTGAAGTCTCTTCTGGAGATTTTATTTCCTCTACTTGGGCATCTTGAGTGTTTGCTCCTTTTCTTTTTCGAGGATTTTTATCTTTAGAACCAATTGGTGTACCCCTCTTTAAGCGAGGTTTTGACTCATTTGCCTTGACGATTTGTCCTTCAGGGACTTGTGTTTTTGCAGGAGCATTTACAGCTGGAATATGTGACCTTGTTAGTCTATTGATGTCGGTGAATGCATCAGGCAGCTGATTTGCTATACCTTGTAGATGAATTATTCTTTGTACTTCTAAGTCACACTGACTTGTACGAGGATCAAAATTATTCAATGAAGATGCATTCCATGAAATTTCTCTTTTCAGCTGTTTATTTTCTCCCCCTGATTTTGGAAATATTTTATTTTCTCCCCCTAATTTTGGGAAAATATTCTCATCAAAATGACAGTCTGCAAACCTTGCAGTGAATAGATCGCCTGTCACTGGTTCTAGATATTTAATTATTGAGGGGGATTCAAAACCAACATATATTCCTAATTTCCTTTGGGGACCCATCTTTGCACGTTGTGGCGGAGCAATTGGAACATATATCGCACACCCAAAGGTTCTCAAATGAGAAATATCAGGTTCTCTTCCAGAGACCAATTGTAAGAGAGAAAATTTGTGATAATTTGTAGGTCTGATGCGTACAAGTGCTGCTGCATGTAAAATAGCATGACCCCAAACTGTAAGAGGGAGATTTGTTTTCATAATCAATGGTCTAGCAATTAGTTGGAGTCGTTTAATAAATGATTCTGCTGGACCATTTTGTGTATGAACATGAGCTACAGGATGTTCAACACGTATACCAATTGATGCACAGAACTCATTAAAAGCTTTTGATGTGAATTCTCCAGCGTTATCTAACCGGATTGTTCCAATATTATAATCCGGAAATTGTGCTCTTAATCGTATTATTTGCGCAAGTAATCTCGCAAATGCCAAATTTCGAGATGATAATAAGCATACATGTGACCATCTTGTCGATGCATCGATCAATACCATAAAATATTTAAATGGTCCACATGATGGGTGAATGGCCCCACATATATCACCCTGTATTCTTTCCAAAAATTTGGGAGATTCTATGCCAACTTTTGTTATAGAGGGCTTGATAATTAATTTTCCTTGAGAGCAAGCAGCACAAGAGAATTCATTAAATTGAAAAATCTTCTGGTTTTTCAATTGATGCCCATGTGAATTCTCAATTATTTTTCGCATCATGATTGATCCAGGATGTCCCAACCGATCATGCCAAATAATGAAATTACTTTTGTCAGTAAACTTCTGGTTTACTGTGGCATTAACTTCAATATTTCGGATATTTGTATAGTATAATCCAGAAGAAAAAGCTGATAGTTTTTCTTTAACACATTTGTTACCCGAAACAATACTTGTGATGTGAAGGAATTCTTTGTTCTCTTTATTCATTGTTTCAGTATGATATCCATTTTTACGGATATCCTTAAAACTCAATAGATTTCTCTGTGACTTTGGAGAGAACAATGCATCTTCTATAATAAATTTTGTTCCTTTGGGTAATAATATAATAGCTCTTCCGGAGCCTTCAATCAATTTTATACTTCCAGAAATTGTGCATACATTGCCTTCATGTTTGTTTAAGGAGGTGAAGTATTTTTCATTTTTAAGAATAGTGTGAGTAGTTGCGCTATCTACAAGGCAAATGTCTTCCTCTTTTGTTATATGTCCAATGCGAGAATAAGAAACATCCATATTGCTTCAATAATAGATATAAACATATGATTAGCAATAATTGAAATCATCATAAGTACATATAATCACATATAATACAAGTCTCATTAAGCAACTAGGATAAACAAGTTTATTAATTATCATTTGGAGTAGTGCAATCAGGAGTCTCATAGAAATCAGCTATATCGAAATAAGTCATTTTAAGGAGATTGTCAACATGATCTTTATCTGCAGCCACCAAATTTGTTTCAACATTCTTGCCTTTATCCTTCAGGAATGCTTGATAAAGATCAACCAAGTGTTTTGGCGTACGACAGGTACGCGACCAGTGTCCTTTCATTCCGCATCGGTAACATGCATTTTCAATTGTCCCTTTTCTTTTCTCCTTTTCAATATTTTTCTCCAACTTCTGGTTGGGATTTGACTTGAAAAAAGGGTGTTTCTGGATTTGAGATCCACGACCTCGTATTCCATGTCCATAACCACGTCCACGTCCACGATTACCACCTCGTCCACGGCCACCACCTTGTCCACGCCCATAATTATATGTCGCCGCATTCGCTTCAGGAAAATGGCTAAATCCAGTTGGGCGAGACTCATGATTTTTCATCAAAAGCATTTTATTTTGCTCAGCAACAAGAAGGTAAGAAATCAAATATGAATTTTTTGTAAAACCTTTTTCACGATATTGTTGCTGGAGGAGTACATCTGAGGCATGAAAAGTTGAGTAAGTTTTTTCTAACATATCCGCATCATTGATATTTTCTCTGCATAATTTTAATTGAAAAGTTATTTTGAAGAGTGCGGAGTTGTATTCACTAACGGTTTTAAAATCTTGTAGCCTCAAATGCATCCAATCATAACGAGCTTTTAAGTGCTTCATGAAGGTGGCGGCGAAGAAAAATCATAGCTTTTGCGTGGTTTGACTCAGATTCTTTATTTCCCTCTTTAATCGTATTTCCAAGATCTTGTGCAGACAAATGAATTTCGATATCCAGTATCCATGATAAGTAATTCTTTCGCGTAATATCAAGAGCCTCAAATTCAAGTTTTGTAAAGTTCGACATTTTATAAACTATAAAATTATAAAAGTGTTAGTATAATATACTAAATATCATTAAGGGAGGAGAACAAAAGGTTAAAATTTAAATTTCCATCAGAGAAGGAAAAAAAAGAAAAACATATATTAAAAAAAATTTAATAACCTTGTAGGGTATACTAAATTACATTTCAGAAAGGAAAATAAAGGGTTGAATATAATAATTCACACCTTATTTATATAAACAAAAGAGCACGCCTCGTAATATAAATTAACATAATGAAATACTTCATGTAGTCCAAACATTATTTTATATATAGGAGAGAAGCAAATACATGCAATAATTAGACAACTAATTTATGCACAGGCAGATACGTCTTAACTAGAATCATCCTAACCTTGTCACTGTATTGTTTATTATCCATAGTGTTTGTTGTAGTTATAAAAAAAATAGATAAATTATAGGGGTATGGTCATTGAACATAGAGTTGGGGTATTTAAGTCACCCCAAATGGTACTGCTAGGACAACGAAAGTAAAATGTACAGTAAACATATTCGTCACTTACGTCACATATTTGAATTAATCTAAAGTGGTGGGTTAGTATGTTGTGGCCTTGTGGGAGCCTAACATTCAAACTATAAAAATTGTACATGTGTAACATAGCATATGACAAAAACAAAATGCTCAATTCTTAAACATATTTTAAACTTATGAACAGGCAAATCATGTCCTTTTATTAAAGAAATACATACCTTATCCGGAAATGGAAGATAGTTAAATTGCTCTTCGAATTCTTAAGCAAATTGTCTTCCAAAGCTTTAAACAAATTTGACCCTCAAATCTTCTAAGCAACTCGTGCTGATAACGTATTAGAAATACATAATATTATAGATAAAACATGTTTGAGAGAAAGAACAATCTATTTTATTTTGAGAGAGTTGAGTTTACAACTAAGAACATAGGGCCTTTTATATAGGCTATCTATAAGTGAGTTACAAGAATTTAAAAAACCAAAAGGCATAGGTTATAGGAACTAGAAAGTCAAGAGACCTTTCTCTAGAAAATTCTGGACATTCATATTAAAACAATAACATATTTGTACCAGAATAAATACCTGTAAAACAGTCGAGGAGAACCCAATGTTGTACCCTCCAGTATCACGCGCTTCTGAATCAGGGTCCCAAGTTATGTCTACTAGCATTGACTTTGGTGTGTTTAACCCAACCTGTGAAGAATGCAGCTGCACAAGTCGCACGAGACGATTAATCATATTGGCGCTGTTGATAAAACTTAAAACTCTTCAAAGAGAGTCTTTATAATTATTTAACAAAAAGCAAAAAAAAAACAAGTTCTTAATTAATAGATTTACATGCAGTGGTTCCACGCAGGCCAAATGATTTAGGGCAGAAGCGTACTGCCACAACAGGTTTTCTTGCACTAGGGAGCAGAAGAACTGGTGTGAATATCATAAGAATTTGAAGATGTACACAAATTAGAAACCATTTAACCAGACTACATACATAGCTTTTGCCAAAATTGGCATCCACATATCTCTTTTGAACCAATAGGAACATATGAATAGAACTCGAAGCAACTTGGCTTTAATACTAAAGTAGCTGGTGTCACAAACTAATTACTATGAGGCAACATAATATCAAAAATTCAAAACACAGAAATTGTTTGTCTATTGTCCATGTCTTACCTAGAAAAATCTTTTCGGGAGAAAGCATAAGCAATATTTATTGGTTCTGAAACAGGGGAAATTTTATAGGATCCTGCAATCAGAAAATGTCTTCACATCAGGAAACATTTTCCAATCAAATATACGAGTGCTTTTAGCTTTCAATAATTAAAGGAACACTGAAAAGAGGAGCACGAACTATCTGACAAAGAAGAATACTAGTCAATAAATTTCACAAATAAGATTCAAATAAGAAAATAGGACTTCAGCATCTATATATCCATTCTCGTGCATCAGCATAACATAGATTTAACAATACAATCTTCCAATAAATTATTCAGTCCATTCAGATACACACAATTGGGATGTAACAATCTGGAGAGGATCAATTATATTTACATATATAGAAATATATCCCGTACAATACTATCCCTAATAATCTACATTATCATACCAGTTAATCAAAACCTTGATTTAAAATGAAAAGGAGATTACAGACTGTACTTACAAATTACCAGAAATAGGGTGTTACCTGCAGGCACAAGCAAAAATGATCCATCAGGTGACCAGGATAATCTACATATAGCACATAAAGTGTGAAGTAATATTATTAACTCTAACCTTAGAATTACCATAGTTTGCTGATCCACCTTAGTGATAACATGCTGACAAACATGGTTCATCTTCTCAATTCCCTTCATTTTAGTTGGCTGATTGATGTATATCCGAAGAAATCTATCAAAACTAAGTGAGGCAACATATTTGGCCTGTGGATGCCATGCCACACCTTGAACATAATGGCAATGAGCTTCCAAAATCCGGTGAACAGAAATTAGAAATGCCCCGTCGCCAGACCATTGCAGGTCCAAGACATCTTTGCGGTGAAACATGTCTAACAAACACTTCCCAACTAATAAGTATACTGTCTAGCAATTAAATACAATATAAATTTCATTCTCTACAAGCCCAGACAATGTTAACTGAAACTTCGAAGAAACTTTAAACTTAAACTAAACTGTGCTAATGGAATATTTACGAGCCTTACGATAATGTCTTCAAGACTTTCCATGATTGACCAGAATCAATAGAATGTAACTTCCATAAAATCAGTTCACCGCCTATAAAATTAGATCCAATTACATTAACTAAAAAACGACAATGTTTGATCATCATTGTAATTATAATTTAACACTGCAGCAAATTAAATCATACCATCAGCACTAGAGGCAAGCTCTTCTCCGGCATAAGTGACAAGAATATCAGCTCCAAATGAGACATGCACAAGACATTAAATTCTTTCTATCTAATAAGATGGTCAGATGGGTAAATTATTATCAGATGAAAAATTCTGATTATATTAACCAGGCAAGGGTTCTATTAGGCAGAAGAACAAAAGAATCCTTGGAAAAAGAACTAACAAAACCAATTTAAATGAGTAATGAGTGTAGTTAACAAAATCGTAGGGGTTAATCATTTCACACAGGAGATGGCAGTACAACAATTGATTGAAGTCATGACCAAATATTACTTCATCTGAGCTACAACATAAGGCACATAAACAAAATTCCAATTTAAAATAGAAAAAATAGAAACACAATTAACACAAAACAAAACATAACACAAAATACAAGCAAAATATAAACACAAACTAACAAAAAATTACAAAACCCAAGCATAACAGCAAAAAAAATTAAAATTAACAGCAAAATACAAACAAAAACTAACAAAATTGCAATTTAAGACCCCTAATTAACAAAATTTAATTGGAATCTCTAATTTTAAATTAACAAAATCTCAATGTAAAAGCTTATTTGTTATTTCCCAGTTATGCACCATGAGATTGTAGAAGGGGGTTGAATACAAGATAATCATAAGTTATGCATCATAAGTTACTAAGTTCTTTGAAATGACTTAGCTTCCAAGCCCACGTGACGCTTTATGCAAAAGATCTTTTGGCTTTTAATCTTCACCTCTGAAAGGTAGCTTTAATAAAAAAGATAATCTTTTCGAAAGTCATAAGCTTTTCTGCTTACTGAGCTGTGCTTGAACTTCCTAGATAAAACAGTTGATCCTTATGCATTCATCAAGATATCCTTCGTGTTCTTCAGTAGTAGAGTAATCATGTTGAGGTTGCTTCCACTCTTATTGTTGCCCTTGAAGTCGGATAAACAGTGACTGATTTCACCTTTCACTTGGAAGAGTTTGAGTCTTCAAATATTTACAATTTGACTCCCTACTCGTAACATCCTCTGTGTAATTGATCACTGTCTATAAGTCACGTGTTGCAAAGTAATTCTGGGTTTTGATCTTCATTCGATATGTTCCATTAGAGAACTCTGGCATAAATAAGAATCCAGGTTGAGTTCTCGAACTGATGTGTCTTGAGATATCGAATGTTGACTTCTCAAATAGTCCTTTTATTGAGTTCTCGAATGACTTCTCGAACAGCCTATTATGTAGACTTCTCGATTAGTACATATTGCAGATTTCTCGAATAAGGAGGCAATCTGACTTCTCGAACTAGGACTTCTCGAATAACCCCTTTTTGTTAGAGTTCTCGAATGACTTCTCGAACTCATCTTTTCTTGACTTCTCGAAATTACTTGCATGGTTACATCAAACTATCTTCTGATTACTAATTCCTGATTGTATCATCTTATGGCTTGTTATAGAGATAATTCCTAACTGTTTGTAGAGTTCCATTCTTATGATATTGCTTTAGTTGAACTGCATTCCAGTTAGCTTCCTGATCTATTTGTCAGCTTCGATTCATTGATTCATTTTCTGCCTTGTGGTATTTGTTATCATCATCCATAGATATGTATGTCTCAACAATCCCCCCTATTTATGTCTTTAAGAGAAGGACATAAATCCAGAAAGTGATGATAACAAAAAACACTCTTCAGATTTTTCTTTCACTAGGACAGCAAATATTGATCAAGCTTTCATGACAGAGTTTCTGGATTGTACTACTCACTCCACTGGAGTACTTAGAACTACTCCCCCTATGTATAGTACCTGTCCTAAGAGTTTGTTCTGTTCCTCCACTTGCTGGTTGGTCTGAAGGTCTCTTTTCCACAAATCTCCCCCATTTGAGCAAGGACAGAGATAGCTGAAATTACTGAGCCTTCTCCCCCTTTGTTGAAACAAGAAGAAGAAAATCTGAACCCCTCAAGCTTCTCCCCCTTTTTGTTATCAGCAAGATCAGAGTAGTAGAAAGGATGAGAACTAGAGGGATGAGAAGCTAGAATCTGCATGAAAAAACTCTTCTCTCTTAATCTCTCTATTTTTGCATCAGGATCTCATCCTGGCTCATTTCACACAACTCACCTTCCCTTAATAAATGGGTACTCAACCTCTCCTTTTGCTTTCCTGGAAGAATTAGGAGACCCTCTTATACACAACTCACCTTTTGCCCTGGAGCAACCATGCCTCTCTCCTATTTTCCTCTCCCTTCCCTCAGTCCTAAGGAGAAATCATAAGATTCCATAGAGATGGTAGAAGGATGGACATAAATCATTAATGTACCAGAAAACAAGATACGAGTTCAATAAACGCCCCTGGAAAGAGTTTAGAGAATTGAAGGTGGAGTGTTGGCTTCTTCATGAAATGAGATAAAGAATCAAGAGTGTTTGGTGTATGTGTTGAAGTGCTTCATTATCACAAATTAGGTATCCATGAGTGGGGTTGAATCTTCTCATTTACAGAAGATTCATCAACCTGAATTTGAGAAAATAGTTAAGAGTAACATGTGTGTGCTCCCCCTGTGTCCCTGCAACTTGTACTCACTCCTGGCTAGAAAACAAGTATTAGAAGGTTGCACAACTTTGTCCCTTACCCTCACCAAGTGTGTTCCTGGTTGGGAACTGAATTCAATAGTTGAAGTCTGTTAAGAGACTAAACTAATAATGTGGATGTCCTTATTAATCACTATGCCTTTTTGGGAAGACATAGGATGGCTAGACTGGTTTTCACACACCCTTACCTTCCTTGTTCTTGTGGTTTCTTGATGTTCACCACTTCCATCACCCTCACTGTCTTCTTATTCACTCCCCTCAGGTTAAGATATATAGGATTTGATAACTATAGTTTATTAAGAAACTGTAAAGGGAGTTAAAGATGGGAAATTGTGAATATGAGTTGTGCTGATTGGGTAGAGAATCTGGGGGACATTTCAGCAATTCTCATTTTAGCATAGTAGGGCAAAGATTTAAGGACAATACAAGAAAAATGCTAATTTGTTAGAACTCAATACCTGAGCTGGGTGTAATGCTTTAAGAGCCTTCTCTACATGAAGGTTTATTCTCTTAGAGGTGCGGAACATCGTTTGTCTTGATTGAATAGATTGATAGTGTGCTTGCAGCTGTACTTAGGAAAAAGAGACAGTTTTGCAGAGATAGTTATGGATATACAATTAAGTTTCTGCAAATATGTTACATTTAATCCTAATGCCTTAATTAGTCAATTTTAAGTCTGAGTTCAATCAGCAGGAATAAAAATTACTTATTCATGTGTTTCAAGATCAACTAATTAGTCATGTTTTAAAGCAGAAACCACATCAGTTACTTTTGATTTTACCATTAATTCTAGGTGTTTTACACATGGCAAATGACAGAATTGAAGAACCTGGTAGAAGAATAACCTAGTTTGCTTGTGTCAACACCAACACTTCATCATCATCATCCTCTATTGTCAGTTTAAGTCCTTTGGAGTACTGTAAGTAGGACACGAAACTATACAACTGTGTAGCTATTAACGCTCACTTTTGGATTAGATGATAGTGTTAAGCTCGAATTAAGAACAACATGAATATTGTGTAAGTTAACAAATCTGTTCAGTGTTATTCAAAGGAATTCGAAATAACCTGATTAGATTAAAATTAACTTAATGAAATGTGTGTTAAATCACGAAAAGATCAGAATTACGCATAAGTTGAAGTAAGACAACTAAATCACAAGGATTAGATTATTAAGACAACTTAGGTGATTTAAGCACAATCCAACTTTATCTTATCTAAGTGTTCTTTGTTGAGTTCAAGATCGAAACATAATCTAACAAGAGGTCGTTCCACAGAGACATGCAAGTAGATTATAACACCATAAACAGAACAAAAATGATAAGGATAGATGGAAAGCTCATTTCATTAAAAAAACATTACAAAAATGGTCGAAGGACCATAAAAACAAAATAAATAAAACAACTTAAACAAAAACTAGATGACGTCCCCCCCACCTAAACTATCCTAGGCGACTGTGGCTGGATCGTCGATGGAGTCCCCCCTGTTGCGTGCTTGAAGGATTGCCAAGGCTGCACGCATGGCAGTAATGGCCTTCTCCTCCTCGGAAATGAGCTCATCGATCTTCTCATGCAGAGCCATAACCTTTTGGTAAAAAGGCATGGCCTCAAACTCTTCGGCTGATACCTTAAGAATGCTTTTAGTCATTTTTAAAAAGGAGTTGAAGAAGAAGAGAGAAAGGGATTTGTTTTTGTAAAGTGTGAGTCTAAATGATGTCTACCCCTGCCTATTTATAAGCCTAGAAGTCTGAAAGACGCGACTTAATACCTAGGAGTTAAATGGGTGAAAGGTTTAACAAGGGTCACACCTCATTAAAACACATTAACGCATGCAAAAGAGGTTACACGGTGTCCTAGACTAATCCTGAAAGATAATTTAGAAAGAATACAAAGTAGAATATTATGTGTGTAACTTGTTCCAAAATGATTTAAGTCTGACGGCTTGAGTTTAATCAAATCTAGACAAATAATTTTTGAGACAGAACACACAAAGCATTTGATTATTCTGGACAGATAATAAAACAATTAAATGATATCAACAAATAATTAATCCATTCGATATCTCAAATATTGACCATTCGATATTATCTGAACACTGGCTTATTCGATATCTCTTAGTGATTGACTGGTCGATATCTCTAGCAGGAAGACTAGTTCGATATCTCTAGAAAATCACTAGTCGACATCTCAAGCATAATATTCATTCGATAACACAAATAAGTGTACATATTTATTCGATATCTCTAGGAAACTAAGTGTTCGATATCTCCAGAGTAGTGATGCAAATAAGCAAAAAGAAATAAATAAAATCCAGAGAATAGAATTCACTGGCTGCAACAAATTGAACAGACATTTAGAGATTATGAAAAGTTTGACATACCAAGATCGCTTACCAAGCTTGAGAAGGTTGCTTCATTTAGAGCTTTAGTAAAGTTATCTACCAATTGTTTCTCACTTGGAACAAAATGTAGTTCCACAGTACCTTCCATCACATGCTTCCTGATGAAATGGTACCTGATATCTATGTGCTTGGTTCTTGAGTGCTGCACTGTATTCTCAGAAATTGCAATTGCACTAGTATTGTCACAGAAAATGGAATCTTCTCAACCTTAACTTCATAGTCAAGCAATTGATTTCTCATCCATAAAATCTGTGCACAACAACTTCCAGCTGCTATATACTTAGCCTCTGCAGTTGATGTCAAAACTGAATTTTGCTTCTTACTGAACCATGAAACCAGCTTGTTTCCTAAGAACTAACAGGTGCCTGTGGTACTCTTTCTATCCATCTTACAACCTGCATAATCTGCATCGGAATAACCTATTAGATCAAAACCAGAATCTCTAGGGTACCAAATGCCAAGGTTTGGTGTTCCCTTGAGATACCTGAAAATCCTTTTAATAGCTACTAAATGAGATTCCCTAGGATCATCTTGGAATTTAGCACATAAACATGTAGCAAACATAATATCAGGTATGCTAGCAGTTAAATATAAAAGAGATCCAACCATGCCCCTATAGCTTGAAATGTCCACTTTCTTCTCCTTAGTATTCAACTCAAGCTTAGTGGCAGTGGCCATGGGTTTTTGCAGAAGAGAAGTCTGCTAAGTCAAATCTCTTTAAAAGATCGAAAACATATTTAGATTAACTTATAAAAATTCCCTCATTTACTTGTTTAACTTGTAAACCAAGAAAATAGGTTAATTCACCCATCATACTCATTTCATATTTACTTTGCATAAGTTTGACAAACCTTTTGCAAAGATTCTCATTAGTAGACCCAAATATTACATCATCTACATAAATTTGGACAAGTATCATAGAGCCATTGACAGATCTATAAAAGAGAGTTTTATCAATAGTACCTCTAATGAAGTGATTCTCTATGAGGAACTGTGAAAGTGTGTCATACTAGGCTCTAGGTGCTTGCTTCAGGCCATAAAGTGCTTTGAGTAAATAATATACATATTCTAGAAAGTCTGAATCTTCAAAACCAGGAGGTTTACTAGCATACACCTCGTCCTCCAGAATACCATTTAGAAATGCACTCTTGACATCCATTTGATAGACTTTGAAATTGGCATGAGCTGCATAAGCTAGGAAGATTCTGATTGCTTCCAACCTTGCCACTGGTGCAAAGGTTTCTTCAAAGTCAATTCCTTCTTCTTGATAGTAGCATTTAGCAACTAGTTTAGCTTTATTCCTTATGACTGTGCCATTCTCGTCCATCTTGTTCTTGAATACCCACTTAGTGTCAATCACTGATTTGTCTTTAGGTTTGGGTACAAGTTTCCATATTTCATTTCTCTCAAACTGGTTTAGCTCTTCTTGCATTGCTAATAACCAGTCTAGATCCAGAAGAGCATTTTCAACCTTCTTGGGTTCTTCTTTAGAAAGAAAACTGTTGCACAAGCATTCTTCTCGAGTTGCTCTCCTAGTTTGAACTTTTGCACTGGAGTCACCAATTATAAGCTCAAAAGGGTGATCCTTAGTCCATTTTCTTTGTGGTGGTAAGCTTGACCTTGATGAAGTCACTTCATTTTCTTTGTGTTGACTGTGAGAAACTCCCCCTGAGTGTATGGACCTCGAGTTGAGTGGAGTTCTAACAGTATTGTCAACAGATATTTCTCTTTGGTTCTCAACCAATGCTCCAAGATGATCTCCACCAGATGGTGTGAGTTGCTCTTCCACAGATGGTCCATTCTACACTTCACTTGATGGTCCAAGTCTGTTCTCTACACTCATCGATAACCTCTCTTCGTCATCATCTTCTCTTTCTTCACCATTTGACTCATTCTCGAATGAGAGTGATTCATGAAAACCTTCATCTACAAGACCAGATATTCTCTTGTCATAGAAAACAACATGTATGGATTCCATAACAATGTTTAGTCATAAGTTGTAAATTCTGTAAGATTTTTCAGCTGAGTATCCAACAAAGATAGCTTCATCTGCCTTTGAATCAAATTTTCCAAGGCTCTCACCAAATTTCTTCAATACAAAACATTTGCATCCAAAGACATGCAGGAAGTTAATTGTTGGCTTCTTGCCTTTGAATAGTTGGTAAGGTGTCATGCCTTTTGCTTGATTGACCAAAGATATATTCTGAGTGTAACATGTAGTGTTAACAGCTTCAGCCCAGAAGTATGTTGGCAACTTTGGTTCTTCAAGTATAGTCCTTGCAGCTTCAATGAGAGTTCTGTTCTTTCTCTCCACTATACCATTTTGTTGTGGTGTTCTTGATGCAGAGAATTCTTGAATGATTCCTTCCTCTTCATAGAACTTTCTTGACACAGAATTATTGAACTCAGTTCCATTATCGCTTCTAATCCATCTTACTTTGAAGATTGGATTGTTGTTTACTGTCTTGATATGCTTGATAATGATTTCACTTGCCTCATCTTTCGAATGCAGAAAGAAGGTCCAAGTGTATTTTGAGAAATCATCAACAATTACAAGGCAATACTTCTTGTTGGATATCGACAATACGTTGACTGGTTCAAATAGATCCATGTGCAGTAGCTATAAGGGTTGATCAATTGATGACATTGACTTGGATTTGAAAGAGGCCTTCTTTTCCTTCTCTTTCTGGCATGCATCACACAGTCCATCCTTGGAAAACTCCAATTTTGGAATGCCTCTAACCAAATCCTTCTTGACCAATTCATTCATGGCTTTAAAGCTTAAGTGAGACAGTCTCTTATGCCAAAGCCATCCTTCATCCATGCTTGCCTTGCTAAAGAGGCATGTAGCAGAGTTGGCACTCGTTGAGTTGAAGTCAACAATGTACACATTCCCTTTCATGTTTCCTGTCATCACTACCTTGTTATCGTTTTTCTTGAAAACAACACAAGCTTCAGATGTAAACCAGATATTCTGATTTTTATCACATAGTTGACTGATACTAAGCAGGTTGTGCTTAAGACTATCAACCAGTGCTACGTCTTCAATGACGACACTTCTTTCTGAAATCAAGCCATATCCTCTAGTATATCCTTTGCTATTGTCTCCAAAGGTAATGCTAGGGCCAGCTCTCTCCTCGAACTTAGTGAGCAGGGTAGAAACTCCAGTCATGTGCCTAGAACATCGACTATCCAGATACCAAAGATTCTTTCTGTCACCCTACACACATAAAAATCAAATCAAGTTGATTTTGGACCCAAGTTTCCTTGGGTCCTACTTTATTAGCCTTTTCCTATTTTTCAATCCCTTACCATCCAAGGGTTCTGATTGAGTTAAATCGATCTTAACTCTTGGTGTAGGTCTTAGAAAAACAGGTTGTTTGACTTGCTCATATGCATTAAAGCTAGATGTACAATTAGTCATAGTTTGTGCAAACATGTTATTCATCATCCATGGCAACTGAGGCATATTGAAGGTATTGTAATATGGATTATGCATGAAATGCATGTTAGCATACTGACTAGATGCATGAGCAGGTTGAACAAACATGTTAGGCATAACATTCATGGTAGGCATAGGTACAGACATAGGCATACTAGGCACATAAGCATTCTTAACAGATTTATAGTTGACAGATAAATGGTTAACACTTCCACATTTTGCATATTCCTTCCTGGGAGCATATTTAAAAGGTGTGTAGTTGCTCTGTTTATTAATTCCTACCTTGCCATTTCTATTCTTCTTAATAGCCTTAGCCTTTGATTCAATCTTATCTAACTTATCCTTCAATTTCTTGATGGACAAGTGGCCTATGTTATCCTTTTCAGTTGATTTGGTTTTGCTACATTCTCCCACTACAAAGTTTTTGCTGACAGGTCCATAATTCTTATACAATTTGATCAAGGTTGCATTGCTGACAGGCTTGGACTTCATTGAACATTCCTCATCCATTGAGTCACTGTCTGAAGCAACCTTCCCATCAACTCCTAACTTTGCTTCTGCTAATTTATAGAAAGAATTAACTCCCTGAATGTTACATATTTCTTCAGTTTTAGCCTTTGATCCTTTCCACTTAGCAATTAATTCTTGTTCCTTTCTTAGTTGCTCTTTTAAACACTCTTCTCTTTTCAGAGCCTCAAGTAATTCATTCTTAGCATCCTGGCAGTCTCTTTTCATTGTTTCAAAGTCAATTAACTGAGTTTCTAACAGAGTATTCCTATCACCTAGCTTAGCATTCAGATCATTAATCTTTTTATTTTCTTTGCTAAGAGATTTCAATGTGACATGCATGTTATACAATTCATTGGACATTTCATTAACAACATTATCACATTCATCTTTGGAAAGCTCAATTAGATTAGTGGAGTATACCTGGTTGCTTGCTGAACTAGCCTCTTCATCATTCTCGTTTTCCATGAGTGAAAGATTGACAAACTCCTCCTCTGTATCTGAGTCTCCTCGAGCTGCCCAATTATCTTCTCTAGATACGAATGCTCTTTCCTTTTGCTTGAGAAGATCAAAATATTTCTTTTTGTAGTCAAAGGTCTCAAACTATTTCTTCTCTTTCTCATCTTTGGATTTTCTGCATTCATTGGCAAAGTGACAAGCAATTCCACAGCTATAGCATTTGATCTTGCTCCTTTCAACCACATCCTTGTTTGGTTGATAGCTTTTCTTGAATTGCCCGGCTCCTGCTAGATTCTTCTTGAACCTTAGTTTAGAGAATCTCTTTGACAAGAATGCCAAGTATTCGTCTAGATCTTCAGATTCATCCTCACTCAGTGCATCAAGTTCTTCAATCATCTTTTTTTTTACTAAATGTATATATAATTAAAAAAAAGAAGAATAGGGATTAACCCTTGCTCCACATCCGAGGTGGGGAGAGAGCTGTCTAAATACAATCTACCCTAACAGCTAGACTGAACAAAGAAAGAACACAAAGGGCCGATCCCTAAGTACAAAACTGAACCAAACTGAATCAAATGAAAATCCACCTATAAAGTACTAAATTAGCATTCTTTAAGAACCAAGCCGAGTTTTTAAGCTTTGTCTTCAAGTCTATCATTATGATAGCAATTAGCTGTCCAGGACGACGACCACCCCTATTGTGCAAACAAGCATTGCGCTCCCTCCATAAATGATAAGCAAAAATCTGAGCCGCTAGCAAGAGAACAACTCTATGAACGCGGTCAGATTGGAGCCCCAAGCTGATAGAAGGTCTAACCAGTTATCCCCTATTATATGGACATGCAAGACACCAGCTATCTTGCTAAGAATATAGTTGGCATATGCACAGGAGACAAACAAGTGAGAATCATTTTCTAGGCCTCCCACGCTGAGCAAACAGTGAGGTTGAACATCCAATCCAAAAGAGAGAAGTTTTTGAGCAGTGGGAATCCGCCCCAAACACAAAAGCCATTCATGATGAGCAAATCTTTGAATTTTGAGACGATGCCAAACAAGGTCAGACCAAAAAACCTGTGAAGAAGCCCTTCGGATAGAGTTCCATATATCCCAGATTTTAACCTTTTTTAGAGGTAGAGAGCCCCAGCAGACCACGTCGTGAGTATCCAGATTAAAACTAGGATATGAAAAATTGTCGTGCCAAGAAGTTAAACCAGGGTCTATATGATGAATTCGAAGAGAAGGTCTTGGTAAGACCCAAGCACCTGTTCGAATTAAGCAGTTAACAGAGGCATCATGTGGCAAACTAGACTGTGCGATGATAGTGTCCGTATTCACCATAGCCAAACAGTTAGAGTTCCACCATGGGTCAAACTATAGAGACGTACCTTGACCACTCCCTAGATTGTAGGAAAGAAACTGACGAGCCATGGATCTAAGCTTAAGCGCATTTCTCAGAATCCAAGAGCAGTCCGTAGGCATTTGCATCGTCCAAAAGTGTTGTCTTTTAAGAGCAGTAGTGTTTACCCAGTTAGCCCAAAGAGTAGAACTTTTAGAGACAATCTTACATAGATGGGTCATCATTTGAGACTTGTTCCAGTCCTTGGTGTTTTTAAGGCCGAGACCCCCTTCATGCACAGTGCGACACATTTTGTCCCAGCTTACTTTAGCTCCTCCTTTTGAGTTTACATTGCCCTTCCAAAGAAACCGAGTGAACAATGATTGGATCATCCTATGAACCGAAACCGGAAGGATAAAGTGATTTGTCCAGAACGCTTGAATGGCAAACAGAACTGCCCTAATCAATTGAACACGACCCGCCAAAGAAAGAAGCAAAGACGTCCAAGATGATACCCTAGCAGTGATTCTGTCGATTAAAGGAATGCAATGGTTGTGACTTAACCTCGAGGATATTAAAGGCACTCCCAGGAAGCGAACAGGGAGATCACCATGCGAAACTCCAAACACAGAATCAAACTAAGTAATGAGATTAGCATCGCAATTTCCAAAGAAAATAGTACTTTTAGCCATACTCGGGCATAGGCCACTAACATTTGAGAAACTAGATATACAACTCATAAGATGTGAGACCGAAACCTGATCACCTCTTGAAAATAGTAAGACATCGTCTGCATAAAAGAGATGCGTAAGTTTAAGATCCTTACATTTCCAATGGTAGTTGCAATCCCTTGGCAGTTTGGCAAGCATAGCGGACAAAACATTCATTGCTATCGAGAACAGGTATGGCGAGATAGGGTCCCCTTGTCGAAGACCTTTCTTTCCGGAAAAAAGACCACATAAAGAACCATTAATCTTGACAGAGTAGGTTGGAGATGAGATGCAGGAATAGATCCAATTCCTGAACATAACCGGAAATTTGAGCTTCTCAAGCACTCCAATAACAAAACCCCAATCTAACGAGTCGAATGCTTTATGAAGATCCAACTTCAAAGCACATTTTGGAGCACCATTGTCCCGATGGTATCCTCGAAACAGCTCTTGGGCCATTAAAATATTGTCAGATATGCTGCGCCCAGGAACGAAGGCTGACTGAGAAATATTTATGATAGAAGGCATGACTCTCTTAAGATGACCAGCAAGAATTTTAGTGATACACTTATATGGGATAGTGCACAGAGATATAGGCCTGAAGTCCCTCATAGTAGTAGGATTTGTAATCTTTGGGATTAGAGCGATGGTAGTGGCATTCATAGATTTGTGCATGGAAGCTGTAGCAAAGAAATCCTTAACAGCCTTACAAAAATCCACGCCTACTATGTCCCAAGTGTTGGGTTTCAAGAAATCAAATGCAGCGGAAAAACGCGGAAAATAAAAATAAAATTGAAACCCACCGCAAGGATCCATGCGAGAATTGTATATTTAATTCGTAGTTCACAGAAATCAGTACCTTAAAGAGCTTTCCGATGTCTGAGAGTGAAGAATGGATTGTTCGATCACCACGTATCCGCACGAGCGATGTACGTCTCTATGGTATCCACACGAACGCTTTCTTGAAGGAATCGCAGTGTACTAGCACCAAGAACTCGAATTTTCTCCTCTCTTGCTCTCTCCTCTTTTGCTGTTAGGGTTTAGTGTTTTTAATGATAATAAAAACGTGTATCTCCTAGCAGCCACAAAAGAGAGTTATATAGCTGGATATAAAAACGAAATTCTAACTCTAATCTCTTTAGAGTTTGTCTCAATCCAAATTCTCTTAAATCTCATCTTATTAAGTCTTACTTAATAAGCAAGCTACTGAATTTTGGATTATTAATAATTCGAATTTAGTTTCTTTAATTAATCAAGTCAATACTTAATTAATTAATTAACAATTCGATTTATCATCTTAATTTAAATCCGATTATTTAAACTAAATTATCCTTCAAGCGCTCTTGTGTGAGACCCTATAGGTTATTATTATATTGGAAACAATTTTATTTAATAAATAAAATCGTAAACAATGAGCGGTATCTAGTAATACATCATTGCTACCCAATTAATAATAATTAAATCGGTGAATCGATTTCGCCTTTCGTGAATAATGTTACATGTAATATAATCCCTTAACCATGATATTATAGATTAAACTGGAGACATGGAATGTGTCATCCTCGTCATAATTTAATCTTTATTTTCTTGATCGATGAGTAGACTATTCAAACAAATCACTATTTGAGCACGGCCATGCATTTCATAGTCTAACTCAAACAAGAGGCCAATAATATCACTCCTATATATTTGTATATATTAAGGAGGGTTAAATTCCATCTAGATCATTCACATTTCTCATACGATTCATAATATACCCAAGACCACCTTTATCATTACCCGATTAAAGATAACTTTTGATAGAATCAAAATATATTAATTCTCATATAGAAATGTAATGACTTCTGGTCTAAGGATCATTACATCATTATCACATTGAGATTCATAATGACACATTTATTCATTCCATGTCGAATCTCATAGTGGGTCTATCCAGTACATCGTACTCATACATGTACCTTTGCATTGACTTTAGTATCATCATACTTATGGTCAATGAGAAGTGATCATCAGTCAATCAACATACTAGTCTTGATGTATTATTATTGTCCCAATAACAATAATACTTGACTAGGGATATTCAAGATTATTATACTGTATATTATCTCATAGTTATATAGTTCGTATCAATAATCTAGGGACATTTATTATACTAACAATTATATCGCAGTAAATACTAAGCATAATAAAACATCAATATAATCAAAATAGAACATAAATGTCAATGACGAAGTTTAAATAAACTGAAATGTATTGCCTCTAGGGCACCTACACTAACAATCTCCTACTTGCACTAGAGCCAATCATTCATATTCCTAATACCTATGGAACTAGTGTGACTTTCGTGCTTCTGCTGTGATAGAGGCTTAGTCAGTGGATCAGCAACGTTATCATTGGTATGCACTTTACATATGTGTATATCTCCTTGCTCGTTAATCTCACGAATAAGATGATATCTTCTAATTATATGTTTCGCCCTGGAGTGCGATCTTGGTTCCTTTGCTTGTACTATGGCTCCATTATTATCGCAATAGAGATCAATGGGATCTGCTATCGATGGAACCACACCAAGCTCAGTGATGAAGTTTCAGATCCAAACTGCCTCCTTAGCTGCTTCACAAGCAGCAATATACTCAGCCTCCATTGTAGAATCAGCAACTGTTTCTTGTTTCGAACTTTTCCAGCTAACAGCACCTCCGTTGAGACAAAACACAAAACCAGACTGGGATATAGAATCATCCTTGTCTGTTTGGAAACTAGAATCAGTGTAACCTTTTACAACTAGTCCCTCTTCCCCTCCATACACAAAGAACGAATCTTTAGTCCTTTTTAAGTACTTTAGAATGTTCTTGACAGCTGTCCAGTGAGCTTCACCTGGATTAGACTGAAACCTGCTCGTCATGCTTAAAGCATACGACACATCATGACGAGTACATATCATTGCATACATGATAGATCCAATTGCAGAAGCATATGGAATTTTACTCATGCGGTCCTTTTCATCTTTCGATTTAGGAATATCTTTATCTGAGATCGTTATCCCATGAGACATAGGGACAAATCCCCTTTTTGCATCTTGCATCCCAAAACGATGCAATACTTTGTCAATGTATGTACTCTGACTTAGGCCAATCAATCTTCTTGATCTATCTCTATAGATCTTGATCCCTAATATATAGGAAGCCTCACCTAAGTCTTTCATGGAGAAATTCTTTCCTAACCATGCCTTAACAGCCTGTAGAGAAGGTATGTCATTCCCAATCAGTAATATATCATCATCATATAGAACTAGGAATGCCACAGTGCTCCCACTAACCTTCTTGTAAAGGAACAAGGAAGGGGAGAGATTTTTGTGTTTTTTTCGATCTTATCTCATCTTGTCTTAATCTCTTGAGAATTCTAGAGTTTTGTGGATAAATCCCATGGTTAATGACTAATTTGCCCTTAAATAAGTGTTAGTGGAATGTGATGTCATTGCTTATGTCACTTGGATGATCCTTTAATCCTTTTCTTGTATTTTCTAAGTAAAATGCTACTAATTTTGGTTAATGATAATGTGGTATGTATCCTTGTTATATTACTAATCTTGGTTGTTTTGTTTCCATACTCGTCTAATCGCGATTCGTTTCGAATATACTTTGTTATCCCAGTGGTTTTGAAATCGTTTAACAATCCAAATTCCATTGACATTTCCTTGACTTGCTCTCGCCTTGGTTTAACCTAATTTCACTAATTCCTCAAAATATAAATCCTTTAATATTTCTATGCTCCTTAATATCCAATTAAATAGAAGCTCGCTCGAACTCAAAATCCTCAAAAATTCGTATTCAGGAATTTCTGAAATCTATCGTCATTTCGAGTCACTTATTTTCTTAGTTCAACACGAATATGGTTTCTGTTTACTCATTTTCTGTTTCAATTATAGTGTACCTACATACCATTTCCCTAAATCCTCAAATTTTTACTATTCATGTGATCACTGTAGCATTGCTAAAGTTAGGGTTATTACAGTCTTCCCCCCTTAAAAGGATTCCGTCCCGGAATCACGTTGGAAATGTCCATAGGTACCCTTTTTCATTCACCCCTCCTAACTTCCACACTACTTCCTCTATCCTTTTCCTTTCATAATATCTCTATCTTGTTTGCGCAGAAATACACCAACATAAACTTGTTTGTCATTCATCAACATTCCATTTAGCTTATCAATAGCAGTACTTTTACTGTCTTTTCCTTACAAATCTCCTCATGTTTTCAGTCATTCTATATTATCTCGTCTCTCCTTCCACTTTCGACTAAGGGTATCCGCCACCACATTGGCCTTTTCTGAATGGTAGTGTATCTCACTATGGTTTGTCTATATTTTGATCTCTATCATGACATAAATATTAACACCTCAATATTCCTATATCTCATCTCTGTAAAATTTTCCAGAAAATAAGCTCTAATAATATTCTTTAAAAAAATTGTAAGAAAATACTACCTATAATATATATTTCCTGTTCGTCTCAACGATTTTGTGTTTTCCCAAAACACTCCTACTTTTCTTTTCATAGCATTTCCTAGCCCTTAACAGATACTGATTTTCCTTATCTATTTTATTAACTTATTTACTCCATTAACTGATTAAGTCGATCCTTAACCAAAGACTTACACACAAAATTTAAATCGAAAAACAAGTACCTGTATCTGCATCTGGTTTCGTCAATGCTTCCCCTAAGGTCATGTTGTACACTCTATCAGTAGGCCTATTTGAAGCAGTCACACTCTGTCCTGGCGCGTATGACCCACCATAACGGCAATCTCTAGCAATGTGTCCTAATTTCCCACACTGGTAACACTTAACATCCCTTTTAGGGTTTGTATCAGTTGATGGGCACTGGTTAAGGTAGTGTCCTTTTTGTCCACACTTAAAACAAGTTACTCCCAGCACCCTACAGACTCCTATATGCTTCTTACCACATGTGTCACAATCTGGTAATGGTGGTCGTGATTGATTGGACTGAAACGTTCCTGTGGATTTATCACCCTGATTCACAGTTTCACTAACAGTCCTATTAACTCCTGACTTTCCTACGAACTGAGATTTTCGTCCTTTACCAGTTTTGCCAAAATAACTTCCTTCACTTGAACCTCCTCTCTGACCCTCAAATCTCCTTTTCTTACTTTCTCGACCTATTTGAGCCTGTTCACTCTCGACCTCTATGATAGATGCCTTTTGAACCACTGCAGCATAATCAGTCAACTCAAATGGTGCCACTCTCGTTCGTAACCAGGGTTTCAATCCTTGTTGGAACCTTTTCGCTCGTTGTTCTTCAGTACGCATAAACTCGGGAACAAATCTCGACAGCTCTGTAAATTTAGTTTCATACTCTGCCACTGTTAGGTTATCCTGTTTTAACTCCAGAAACTTTATTTCCATTTGGTTTTCCAAATACCTAGGGGAATACTTTTCTAGGAACACCCTAGTGAAACGCTCCCAGGTTATCACTCCCACTTCTTCTAGGTTCTTCTTAGCTTCCCACCAGTAATTTGCCTCTCCCTTTAAGAGATAGGCTGCAAAAACTGTTTTCTGATCTTCCTCTATCCTCAGTATCTCAAAAGCTTTCTCCATCTCTTTCAGCCATGCCCTGGCTACTACTGGGTTAGTGGTTCCCTCAACTTCTGGGGGTTTTAATGACTTAAAGGCACGAAAGGAATTAGCTGCCTGATTGGGGAGAACAGGTGGTTGTTGGGGATTCTGTGGATTAGCTAAATTATGTCTTAATAGTTCCAGGAATTGGTTAAAGGGATTGCCTCCCGGATTTCCTTGTTGGCCAGTTGATTCCTCTTCTTCTTCTTCATGATTTTCTTCATTATGAGCATTTTCATTCAGTCTATTACCTCCTATATTTTGACTTCTTTTGTCTCCCTCATTTCCCCTTGCATTCGCTCTATTATCACGTCTAGGCGGCATAGTTCTGTACATAACAATAGTCTTTATTAATTACCCGAATTTGGGGTACAATATACATCATTTGTATATACACAATTATATCGTTAATTAACTCATTTGCACATCACAATATTCTTATCTCCACACGGTTTGAATCTAGTTATATTATAACTTTAGTAAGTAAGTGTATCGCCCTTAACACGATAACCTTTTCATTAAGTCAATCACCTTTTCTACATCAATATTTTTGAATCTCAACATTTATTATTAAAATGCAGTAAAAATTTAGACAAAATGCACAAACTTCATTAATTTACATAAATATTTTACAACTTGGGTACAACGTCTTTTACTACTAATGTTTTACATCGTAGAGTACATGGTTCGAAATCTACAAACATAACCGTACATACTAATCTGCTACAACAAAAGTACTACTAGCTGTCTTCCAATCAGACTGGGATTAAAACAGTAACCAACTAAACTAATCCCCCAAAAAGACATCAGTAAGATGACTAGTCTGATTAGTGACGAAGACTACTACCCCGACTCACAGTCCTGCCCTAATAATGTCTCGGATCTGGACCACCATAGACGTGACTGTATCTAATATCGCAGCCCTCCATGCTGGGTCTCCCCTATCAGCTAACAGTCTCCTAATGTCACCTAGGGCCCGCAGCTCAACACTCACTAATCCCAAGGACATACCATCAGGAATAACACCTCCTCTCCCTCTCTCTGACCTCTGCATCAGTTTGTCTATCACCCGGCGGGACTCCTCTAACTGACCCTGTAGGGCAAAGTACTCTGTCAACAGAATGGCTGGAAGTGAGTCACCTGTCGGTAAGGGTGCCTCCTGAGGGGGCATAGCAGCTGGTATAGGTGCCTGTACAGGTGGAGGTGGTGGAGGTGCAAATGGTAGGGATGGAGGAATAGACTCGGTATCTGCACCCTCAGACGGGTCCTCCTCTATCTCATCCTCTGAAAAGATAAAATGTCCGGGCGGAGTGAATGGCTCAGCTGGATCCTCTAAAGGGCCAGGACTCGGTGAGGGAGATGGGACTAGTGATGGTACTGGAATAGGCAAGGCAGGGGTAGGTATCATATGGATATCGGTCCACTCAGTCCCCTCCTCCTCCTCCTCAGCTATGACTGAGAACCTAGGCCTCTTACGTAACGGCCTCTCCTCCTCCGGAATCTCCCATCTCACTCTAGAAGGACCTGCCTCATCAGATCCTATAGAAGGTCTACCAATGTATGGCACAATGGCTACAGCATCTCTCTGTCTACGCTCCTCTGCCTCCTCTCGCAGTCTCTGCTCACACCTATCTCTGGCTGCCGCTCGACGTCTCTCCCTAAGGTCATCGACCGCATACTCGGGAACCTCTACCCCGGCTAGCTGTAGATCTACAAGCTCCTGCTCTGACAATCCTATCCACTGAGGGTCTCGACTCGACTCTCCCATCTCTGATCCCTATAATAAAACATAAAATTCTATTAGTAATAATCTATAAAATTATAATCAATGCTTAAAATAAAACTATCTGCGATATACCACCCTTGAACTCGATGGGAGTTCACAATTTATATTATTACTGATACAATTATTATTATTACTCTTGTTCTTGAGCATTATGACTCTTAGCTCTGATACCATCTATGACACCCCTAGATCCGGGGTCAAGGATCCAGGTCATCACGGTCCAATTTCCGATCAATATCCATATCTCTTGAGTCTTTTTTTTTTAAACTTAATACTTATGCAATTGACCCCACACTAATACACACACACACACACCAGTCATATGCTCATAGAACAACATCCACAATATTAAAAGTTTAGAGTTAAACAGTTATTACAAACCCAGAACCTTACTAAGTACATTGTTGAATAATACTTCTACAGGAAGCATTTCCACAACCAAAAGTTTATTACAAACTTACACACTTAATTTACATAAGTCTACTAAGCCCCTTTCGCTTGTCACTACCTCGGGGATGGTCGCCAGCACTCGCTCAAAAGGTCGCCTTTCCCTTACCCTCTTGCGGGGTGTAGTACGTAGAATCAGCATGAGACCTAGCTGCTATATACATAAGTGGCAAGAGTGAGCTATAATAGCTCAGCAAGATAATATTGTAAACTAGAATTTAAAATGTGAACAGGTATACATATATATGCATATATAAGCAGAAATCAATTATAATCCTTAAGGAAGAATAAAGCTCTTATTTAATAATACATCATCCACTTACTATTATAAGAAGGAAATCTAAAATAATATAATATCAGTTTCTCTTCATCTGTAACCATAATCCCATCATCTCATATCATTATTCTGTTTTCAGTATAGAAATCTGAAAACCATTGTCAATACTTTCTTTTCAAAAACATTGGGGATATCTGCTGTCGCCTAATACGTTAGGACGATGATCAGTCACCTAATCGTACCTGCTCTCTTTTTACTACCGGTAGAAGGAATGAAGATCATCCCTGGAGGAAGGCCACCTGCTAACATCCTCCCTTGGCATCTTTGTGCCGTAATAAAAATAATAAATGCTGGACTGTGTCGCACACAGCCCTGACACAGCCAGTTACGCAAGTCTGTTGCAATCCCCCTTTTTGTCAAATCATTATTCCATTTATAAAATATCATTCCACATTTCCATTTTCTCACTTTCATTTCCACATATCATTCACTCATATCATTTCCATTCTCGCATATTACTTCTATAAAATATATATAATGCTTTGATTATGATCCAGACATCTCTTTCATATTCAAGAAATCAAATATACTTTTATATTCATAAAATATTCCGTCTATTTTAAAAGTAGTAAATATTAATCAAATAATATTTATTAAACCACTGATACCCAAAAAGAATATTTTTAATATAGTATTATAAACCATATAACCCTAGATAACAACTGATACCATTCCCTTTCATATCTCTTTTACCATAGAGCATATTCGCTCCATTCGTAATCATCTCTATATCCATATTTCATAAATCATATCCATCTCTCTTTAATTTCCCAAAATCAAGGAAATATATTCTTTGCAACATAGCAACAATAACATCACATATATATATATATATATATATATATATATATATATATATATATATATATATATATATATATATATATATATATATATATATTCCATGATATCATTTTTATTCCGAAGATAAATAATTTTCAAAGTAGGGATAGAAGGATCTTGCCTCGATCTCTGTAAGTCGGAAGTATAGCTCGTGGCTCTCCCGAAGTCTCTATAAACACAAAAAGGATCATTATCATAACATATTCCACTTAACCACCTACGCTCATATAATAACACCCTTATAATATCCCATTACTATCTCAAAAGGTCTTGAGGACTTAACCATTCTTATTCCCGATTAAAGTTCTTAACGATTTACATTCTTTCCTTAACAACCACTCTCGACTGTAAAAATCCTCATAATTCATAAATTCCACAATTTGACAGAAGGTCAGTTGGTAAGGGTTCTTTGATCACCCTATTATAACATCCCAAAGTTTCATAATTTTTAAAAATGTCTAAGTATGGTAGTTATAGCCTCGAAGTTGGTACAACTACGTTTTCTCGGTTCTCGAACGTCTTTCACTAAAACTGACTTTTCTCCTAAACCGTTCATCAGATTTTAACGTACTTTATATCAAAACGATCTATGAACCAAGCTCTACCCTCACATGATCAGTGGGTGCTCTGGATAGAAACCTACCATACGAATATGGGGACCAAAAACAGGGTATCTATTTGGTTTAACGAAAATCGGGCATTATAACGGCTATATTTTCATACTTTCCAAAATTCAACTCCTCCAAATCCATCATCCACCTTATACACCATCACCTACACCATGTGGTCATCTTACCAACCATGGTTACAAGTACATACTCCTTTCATATACCATAAAAATACTTTTAAACACATATATAATTATGATTTCATCACTTATAACCACTTAACCACTAATACCATTAATATTCATCATAAAACTCAAGAGGGGTGAAGAGATTATACCTTCTTTGAAGCTTTAATACTCTTAATATAAGCTTGTAGTCCTTAGTACACCTTTAAACAACCTTAACACACCTTAATCTTTCAAAACAAAACATAAAATCCATATAAGTTACTATTCATTACTATTCATCATCACCTTCATGATTTTATATCTCAAAGATGGAATGGATTTAGAAGCTAGGATTCATAGAATACCTTAATCTATACCCAAGCAAGCTCCTTGAATTTTCCCTTGAGTTTTAGTTGCTTGGAGCTAGGGTTTCAAGTTTCCATTTTCTCTTTTTTTTTTCTACTTTGGCCGAATGGAAAGGAACAAGGGGAGAGATTTTTGTGTTTTTTTTTCGATCTTATCTCATCTTGTCTTAATCTCTTGAGAATTCTAGAGTTTTCTGGATAAATCCCATGGTTAATGACTAATTTGCCCTTAAATAAGTGTTAGTGGAATGTGATGTCATTGCTTATGTCACTTGGATGATCCTTTAATCCTTTTCTTGTATTTTCTAAGTAAAATGCTACTAATTTTGGTAAATGATAATGTGGTATGTATCCTTGTTATATTACTAATCTTGGTTGTTTTGTTTCCATACTCGTCTAATCGCGATTCGTTTCGAATATACTTTGTTATCCCAGTGGTTTTGAAATCGTTTAACAATCCAAATTCCCTTGACATTTCCTTGACTTGCTCTCGCCTTGGTTTAACCTAATTTCACTAATTCCTCAAAATATAAATCCTTTAATATTTCTATGCTCCTTAATATCCAATTAAATAGAAGCTCGCTCGAACTCAAAATCCTCAAAAATTCGTATTCAGGAATTTCTGAAATCTATCGTCATTTCGAGTCACTTATTTTCTTAGTTCAACACGAATATGGTTTCTGTTTACTCATTTTCTGTTTCAATTATAGTGTACCTACATACCATTTTCCTAAATCCTCAAATTTTTACTATTCATGTGATCACTGTAGCATTGCTAAAGTTAGGGTTATTACACCCTCACTATTAACTCGGAAAGTATATGCGAAACATTACTTTCTAGTGGGCCAAGATCCATATTTTATTATGTCTTGGGTCAGCGTTGGCCGATACTCCTAAAACACAACTATTTAGGTAGACGACATTTGTCAATTATATCTCGTATATAATTCTTGGACAGTTTGGTGAACAACAATTGCTCTAATTTATCAAATAAATTTTCCGCCAAACCTATGCTTCTAAGTTCTCATTTCACAATCCTATTGTGATAACTTAGTTAACTTAGACCCAATTGATTAACATGTCGAATATCACATTTATTCTTTCGCACCTAACCACGATAATTAGGAATGCTTTACTTTGGCAAACCAACTCCTAATGATCTAGGCTTTGATGAGTGTTATTCAATTGGAAAGCATCTAATAACTTAATATTTAATTAAGGGATTTTTAATTAAAACGACCATGATCCCATCATAAAGAGAGCCCCAATTTTTTCTTGAATTAAATATTTCAAATCATAGTTCGCTGAATTAATGATTTCCAGGTATAAAGGTTAACGCACAAATGGCATTGTTGACACCTTTTAACCTTACAAGAAATTAATCTCGTTGTTGACAAAATCATTTCATCTTTGAACTATAATAATTCATATTTAATTACCGTGTTTCATAAACACAGGAATCTCATGATCATTTTATTTAATCTTCATCTTAAATCGTTACGGATTTTATCTTGTTTAGCATGGCATGGATGACATATCTAATACATACATACATTCTACTTATTCTAATTAAGCATGCATATATATCACTACGCATACATATCATCATATGTAAAGTGCATGAATATAAAATCGTGCTTGGTTATGGCCCAATCCTATATGATCTTTCCAAGCTAATGGAAAAATCTAGGTCAATCTATGGTGGTTAATAAAACTAAATTATTACATAGTTGGTCTTCATAAGTACATGTCTTTATGTCTTCTTTGTGTCAACTGCCTTCATCTCCATTGATCCTTCATTGCAAGCCTCCAATGAACTTATTATTACATAAAATATAAAACAATCACCATAATCACCATAAAACCACTAACCTATGGGTCTCACGGCCATAACAAATCACCATGCTCAATTAACACTTAAGAACATCATAAATCACATTATAATATCATAACATATCTAAATATGTCACAAGCCCAAATTAAAACAAAGCCCTAACCCGCGGAAATTTTTGCAAAATCACGTATCATAATACAAGCAAAACATGTATCAGAATACAATTCCAGAAGCATGTATCAGTATACAGACGACCTTAATTCCAATTACCAGAAACATGTATCATTATACACGTAACCCTAATCCCTATTTACGGATCATATCCAATAGCATCCTTTCGACAGTTTATATCATCATACAAACCAAACAGCATACATATGAGTCATGGCAGATTCTAAACATACTATTATCGTTATATCAGATTACATGCAGATTCATTATATCATCCATATAACATAACTGTATCATGGCATAATATCAGAATAGTATATACAACATGCATAATATCAGAATATTCATAGATAGCAATCTGACAGATTACAAGCATGCATATATTCGAAAGCTTAAACACATAAACGAATTAAATAACCTCTCGCAAGTATCTCATGATACCATTGTTGGTTTTCAAGCAATCAAACGCAGCGGAAAAACGCGGAAAATAAAAATAAAATTGAAACCCACCGCAAGGATCCATGCGAGAATTGTATATTTAATTCGTAGTTCACAGAAATCAGTACCTTAAAGAGCTTTCCGATGTCTGAGAGTGAAGAATGGATTGTTCGTCACCACGTATCCGCACGAGCGATGTACGTCTCTATGGTATCCACACGAACGCTTTCTTGAAGGAATCGCAGTGTACTAGCACCAAGAACTCGAATTTTCTCCTCTCTTGCTCTCTCCTCTTTTGCTGTTAGGGTTTAGTGTTTTTAATGATAATAAAAACGTGTATCTCCTAGCAGCCACAAAAGAGAGTTATATAGTTGGAGATAAAAACGAAATTCTAACTCTAATCTCTTTAGAGTTTGTCTCAATCCAAATTCTGTTAAATCTCATCTTATTAAGTCTTACTTAATAAGCAAGCTACTGAATTTTGGATTATTAATAATTCAAATTTAGTTTCTTTAATTAATCAAGTTAATACTTAATTAATTAATTAACAATTCGATTTATCATCTTAATTTAAATCCGATTATTTAAATTAAATTATCCTTCAAGTGCTCTTGTGTGTGACCCTATAGGTTATTATTATATTGGCAACAATTTTATTTAATAAATAAAATCGTAAACAATGAGCGGTATCTAGTAATACATCATTGTTACCCAATTAATAATAATTAAATCGGTGAATCGATTTCGCCTTTCGTGAATAATGTTACATGTAATATAATCCCTTAACCATGATATTATAGATTAAACTGGAGGCATGGAATGTGTCATCCTCGTCATAATTTAATTTTTATTTTCTTGATCGATGAGTAGACTATTCAAACAAATCACTATTTGAGCACGGCCATGCATTTCATAGTCTAACTCAAACAAGAGGCCAATAATATCACTCCTATATATTTGTATATATTAAAGAGGGTTAAATTCCATCTAGATCATTCACATTTCTCATACGATTCATAATATACCCAAGACCACCTTTATCATTACCCGATTAAAGATAACTTTTGATAGAATCAAAATATATTAATTCTCATATAGAAATGTAATGACTTCAGGTCTAAGGATCATTACATCATTATCACATTGAGATTCATAATGACACATTTATTCATTCCATGTCGAATCTCATAGTGGGTCTATCCAGTACATCGTACTCATACATGTACCTATGCATTGACTTTAGTATCATCATACTTATGATCAATGAGAAGTGATCATCAGTCAATCAACATACTAGTCTCGATGTATTATTATTATCCCAATAACAATAATACTTGACTAGGGATATTCAAGATTATTATACTGTATATTATCTCATAGTTATATAGTTCGGATCAATAATCTAGGGACATTTATTATACTAACAATTATATCGCAGTAAATACTAAGCATAATAAACATCAATATAATCAAAATAGAACATAAATGTCAATGACGAAGTTTAAATAAACTGAAATGTATTGCCTCTAGGGCACCTACACTAACACCAAGTAGCCAGAAAAAACTCTACGGTGAAACCATCCGGTCCCGGGGCCTTATTCTTTCCCATAGCTTTTAAAGTTTTCAAGATAATGTCATCAGTAACTGGAGCCTCCAGTAACAGAGCCTGGGTCGCAGACAAGGAATCACAAGATAGGTCATCAAAATTGCATAAATCAAGCTGTCGAGAGGCCTCTAGGGTGTTTGAAAAATAATAGATAGCCACCTCCGAAATGTTTTTGTGGCCTGAAACAAGAATCCCATCACTATTCTCAATTGCCATGATTTTATTTGTGTTCCAGTTAGCCTTCGTTTGATTGTAGAAAAACCTGTTATTACCGTCACCCACCGTAAGCCATTTTATTCTTGATTTTTTATGAAGAAAAAGTTCCTCTTCAGTCAGAGCAGCCTCAAGTTTATGAGAAGCCTGAGATTCCTGGTGAAGCAGCCCTGGGTTATCACAATCACTGTTAAGAGAGTCTTGCACTTTTGAGAGAGCAACACGAGCCAAGGAGACGTTATTATGAACGTTTCCATGAGATTTGTTAAGAGCCACCATGGCAGTCTGCACATCCTTCAACTTTCGATTTAAAATTCCAATAGGATCTCCATACCAGTGGGTAGACCAAGCTTTAAGAACGGTGTCAGCAAACCCCTCGATCCCCGTCAGATAATTGTGAAATTGGAAAGACTTTTTGATCTTCTCAATCTGCACAGGAATAGTACACAGAAGAGGACAATGGTCCATGAGCCCCTTATTCTTCACCATGACAAAAGCTTCCGTATGCAGGTTAAACCAATCCTTATTCCCCAACATACGATCCAAATGCTTGTGGATTAAAGATGATCGTTTATTATTCCAAGTAAAGAGAGATCCCATGGTTCTAATGTTCCCCAGACCTGTAACTAAAACACAATCCGAGAAAGCTTGCAAGTCAGTAGTCCAATGCTCACGTCCTCCTCTAACTTCATTTAGAGATAAGACACAATTAAAGTCGCCGTTAACGCACCAAGGCATACTAAGATTTTGACTTAAATTTTCAATCTCCCTCCATAAAGATAGACGCTGGTGAGGCTTATTAAAAGCATATACGAAAGTGACACAGAAGTTGACCTGTTTTTCCAGAAAAGTGACAAAGCAGGTAATTTGCTGAGCTGATTTAACATGAGAATGAACTGACCAGACTTTAGGGTCCCAGCCAACCCAAACACGACCATATTCGTGATCTTCATAATTAAAAATCCAATTCCAATTTTTGTTGATACATCGCGAGATTTGTATGGAGTGCTGAACCCGAACTTTAGTTTCAACTAATCCTATAAGAGAGATATTATTTAAAGAAATAAAATTTGTAACCTCCTTCTGATGAGGACTTTTATTCAGCTCCCTCACATTCCACATTCCAAAATTCATTTAGAACGTTTGGGGGTTGTTGGTAATCCTGCCAACCTGGGGCTTTTTCTGTTCGAGGCTTGAGTGAAACCATCTTCAACAATAGTTGGCTTGCCATGAGACTTGGGTGATTTAGGTATATCAAGGACAACCTCTAAGTTATTAGTCTTGACAGGTGACTTGCCATTCTTCTGCTAGTTCCAGCTCCACCTTCACAAGTTTTTTGACTTGGTATGGGTTCCACATTCTTCATCCTTTCTCCATCTTGTTTGGTTGGGATATTGGCCACCAAAGCTATATTTCCACCTTTCTTCTGGTTCTTCTCAACTTCTTCATCTTGTTGCAACTCGAGCTCATAGGTCTTTAGAATTCCATACAGTCTCTCAAGTTTAAAATCTTTGTAGTCTTGAGAATTCCTCAATAAGAGTGTCACTGGTTTCCATTCTTTAGGTAAAGACCTCAGAAATTTCAGTTTGGAATCTTTGGTTTCATATACTCTCCCATACAACTTTAACCCATTTAGAAATTTCTGAAATCTGCTAAATATGTCAGTTAGGCTTTCACCTGAGCTGAAGTGAAAGTGTTCATATTGTTGTATGAGAAGTTGTTTCTTATTCTCTCTAACTTGCTCAGTCCCTTCATAGAGTGTTCGAATAGTGTCCCACACTTGCTTGGCAGTGGTGCAGTTTATGACATTATCGAAAATGTCTTGATCAATACCATTGAACAGAATGTTCATGGTTTTCTTGTCCTTCTGGACTTCCTCTTTGTCTGTATCTGTGAATTTGGCTGGTAGTTTGGGAATAGGCCATCCAATAGCTCCAGTTCCAGTTGCTTCTCCAACTGTAGTGTTAGCCTTCATAGGAATATGAGGACCTTTTTCTATGTAGTCTATATAGCCTTCATCAATGGATAAGAGATGTAAATGCATCCTTACTTTCTAGTGAAAGTAATTATCTTTGTCAAGGACTGGTATTTTCACGCCTATATCCTTATTTCCCATGGTGGTGATCTTTAGACTTTTTATATGTTAGAAGCAAGCTCTGATACCAATTGTTATTTCCCAGTTATGCACCACGAGAATTTAGAAGGGGGGTTGAATACAATCTTTACAAAATTCTTGAAGTTCTTAAGACAGAGTGTTATAAGAACAAAGATTAAACAAGGTAAACAATTTATCTAAGACATATGCAACACAAGATATAAAAATCTCAGGTGGGTTTGTTTAGTCCACCTGATGGTTGTATTTGAAGCAAATACTCTACGTAGTAATACACAGCTGCGGGTTACAAGGTCTTTGTGTTTACAAGAAAACCTAATGCAATGCGCGTTGTGCTTAGTGTTTTCTTCTCTCCTAAAACTATGCTGCTCATACAACTTATTTAAACTATATGAAGACAAGTAAGCTATGTACAATGTATTGATACATTTTTGGTATAACTTTTCACACACACATGCTTGAAGTGGTAGCGATTTTTGGAAATGTCTTGAAAGTCTCCTCTCCTTGATTTGGACAATCCCAGCATGCTTCAAGTCAGTGTATGTTTCTTTCTTTATAAGTTAATAAGTTCTTTGAAATTACTTAGCTTCCAAGCCCACGTGATGCTTTATGCAAAAGATCTTTTTGCTTTTAATCTTCATCTCTGAAAGGTAGCTTTAATAAAAAAGATAATCTTTTCGAAAGTCAATAAGCTTTTCTGCTTACTGAGCTGTGCTTGAACTTCCCAGATAAAATTGCTGATCCATATGCCTTCATCAAGATATCCTTCGAGTTCTTCAGTATTAGAGTAATCATGTTGGACGTTGCTTCCACTCTTATTGTTGCCCTTGAAGTCGGATAAACAGTGAATGATTTCACCTTTCACTTGGAAGAGTTTGAGCCTTCAAATATTTACAATTTGACTCCATACTCATAACATCCACTGTGTAATTGATCATTGTCTATAAGTCATGGGTTGCAAAGTAATTATGGGTTTTGATCTTCATTCGATATGTTCCATTAGAGAACTCTGGCATAAATAAGAATCCAGGTTGAGTTCTCGAACTGATGTGTCTTTAGATATCGAATGTCGACTTCTCGAATAGTCCTTTTATTGAGTTCTCGAATGACTTCTCGAACAGCCTATTGTGTAGACTTCTCGATTAGTACATATTGCAGACTTCTCGAATAAGGAGGCAATCTGACTTCCCGAACTGGGACTTCTCGAATAACCCTTTTTTTGTTAGAGTTCTCGAATTCATCTTTTCTTGACTTCTCGAAATTACCTGCATGGTTACAGCAAAATCTCTTTCGATTACTAATTTCTGATTGTAGCATCTTATGGCTTGTTACAGAGATAATTCCTAACTGTTTGTATAGTTCCATTCTTAAGATATTGCTTTAGTTAAGCTGCATTCCAGTTAGCTTCCTGTTCTATTTATCAGCTTCGATTCCTTGATTCATTTTCTGCCTTGTGGTATTTCTTATCATCATCTATAGACATGTATGTCTCAACATTATTTAACATAAATGAACAGAAAAATAATCCTATAAACTGATTGAAGTACAAGCACAAATTAACAAATTTACCCTAATTGTATAAATTAAATTCAATTGTAACAATTTTTAAAAAGATTACAATATTTCTAAATTTGTCAAAACTTGTCACTAAATAGTAACAATTTTTAAACAATTTTTCCAGTGCGCGTTGCAATAGCCAATTCATGGGGTAACACCCCCAGATCCAGGGTCGGGGATCTGGTCGTTACGGTCTCAACTCCAACAATAATACTTGAACTTGAATCAAAATAAATAAACTGCACATTATGACCCCAGAATAATATCACACCACACAAACAGTTATAGTCCCAGAGATGAAATCAGAGTAATATATCGTATATTATTAATCACTGGTTTGTGTTCTTACAACTCAAAAGAATAACATTCAACTTACAAACTCTTTGCCATCCATTTAAAAGTTATATAAATAAATATAACTGGTACTCAGAAGCTGAAGATTAGTCTACCCCTGGCTCTCTACTCCGCAATGGTAGCCACATCGTCCTCAGGTTACGGACCATCTGCTCTATCTGTTGTTGTGATATAAATAATAAAGCAAGGGTGAGCCAAAGCCCACCAAAATAATATAACTGGACAACAATATATATAATAGTTCAAATGAGTTTTAAAACCATATGCCATGCATTTAATGAACATAATGCCGGTATAATATAAATGATGAAGTTACAAGGTAACCCAACATATACTTTCCATAGAAGTATCTGATGTGCAAAAATATGAACAAGATGTCATCATATATCACAAAGAGGAACTTGCAAGAAATAATGCAATTCCAGTTTTGAACACTTTTCAACCCTGCCAACATAGAGAATGTTGCAGAAAATTTCTAACTTTGAAAGATGAACCAATCCCGGAGCATTGACGCGCCAGGAGCCATCACATTTACGATGATCAGTCGCCAGTTATGCTCCCCATCATTGTTCTCTACAAGCACCGATGGATTTACTTGTCAATCGCCCTCTGGAACTCCCCGGCCAACGGTTGGGCCATTGCAGGACCGGCGCCACTCGGCCACTTACGCGGCTCCTAGTTCGAATAACATCCATGACTCTAAAACGTAAAGTTCCTCCCCCTTTCCCCAAGTATAATACTTGTTGATAGGAATCCACAAAGTAGTCATATCTAATTGGATAGGAAAATTCACCAATATTTCCCGAGCTGATGCTCGTTAATGGATATCGACTTGTTCCAACAATCTTTCCCCTCGAACGATGAGGAGGTAACACAACGATTCAATAGATAAACAGCAACCGAGTTGCGAGTGAAAAGAATAATTTCAAAATATTTATGACCGAGAAGTCAAATAAAATAAGTAACAATTCTCGAGCAAGGTTCCCTTATAATTTGGAAGATAGACTTGAATGAAGAATAGAATCTGTGAGAACCTTTCTTGATAGAAATAATGATATTAATAATACTTAGAAATAATTTACGTAATATTTGAAGATCAAAACTAATCTTTGAATAAGGTCAATCATTATGAAATTTATTTAAAAGAAGTCAAAATAAATATTCTAGGAATATTCATTAAATCATAAATATTTAAAGAATATTTTAAAATAAAATATTGCTCATAATTAATCCTCGAATGAATATATAAAATATTCACTAAATAAATATATATTTAAATGAATATTTACTAATTAATATTCAATAAATACATCAACCTTAAATGAATTTTCAAAACAATATTCATTATATAAATCAAGTCTTCCATGAATATTCGAAAATAATATTCCATAATATTTCTCGACTGAGATAATATTCAAATAACATTCCTCGAATAATTTTCAAGTAATTAATACTTATGGAAATATAAACAATGTTCATAAATAACATTCCTCAAATAATCTGTCACTGGAATCCCTCTGGGTTTCCACGACAATCTATACAATACAAAATATCGACTCCCGGTCTATACTGAAGGAATGAGATTATATGCCCTTCACTAAGGGTCTTTGCAATATCCGGCTTATAATTAGTATATCTTGTACCTAACTTATAAGCCAACATCAATACAGGGAACAAGTATCACAATAAACTTTTGAAAACAGGCATGCTTGCTATGGCATATGCATAATAGAAAGCACATATATATTATCACAACAACAGGTTCAAAGTTTGAACACTTGCCTGGTAGTCGAGTAAGGATAATGTGTCCTGAGTTAGTCCAGTGATCTATACATAATCAAAATATCCAAGATTAATCATTTAACGCTTTGAGAGGTTAAGTATATATTTAACTTAGTCGAAACATGTTTTCAAGTCATCTCGTTATACACCTTCTAGTGAACTCTTATTAACACCGTTATGATTCAACATTCGTTCGTTATTAAGGCTTGTCATTATACTTACCCTTGGTAGATACTTAAGCCTTATAAGTTCTAAGGTCGGTCGTTTACGAACCAAGATTATACCTTGAGTTTTATCGCTCGTTTTCTAAGTGATTCACCAAAGTTATAACCAAGTGTAGTTTTAAGGGTTCGTTCGCGCTTAACTCCGATTCAAACATTTTTGTAAAATTGATAAATGATCCGTTTGACACGAGGTTTTCTCCCACACCTTCCTTATGATCTCTAATATTTAATTACCAAGATTAGCAACAGAATTATTCATGTTAAGGGGGTTTAATTGCAGTTACGAATTCGTACTTACTGTTTCGAACCACTTTTAGTAAATCGGCCATAAATCCTAAACCGTAAGTCCGTTTGATCCGATTCTTTTTCCAAAATGATCTACGACTCGAGATCTACAAGGGTATGTTATATACTTAACCATATCAGTGAATTATATCTACTTCTATGCACGAGTTTCAAGGTTTAAAGAAATTTAGGCATTATAACGGCTATAAATCGCTCGTTCCAAAAATCATAACATCAAAACCAAGCCACACCGGGCATAATACACATCTTATATACATGATTCTCATCCAAATCTGTCCAAGATCATATCACTTCATCCTTATAATCATCATATGTTTAAACCACTACAAGATCATGCTAATCAAGCTTATAACCATGCTAATATCATAACTATACTAAAACTCATCAAGATCATGAACCTAAGGTTTCAAGAGAGTTATACCTTCCTTGGTGTGTCTAGGAGTCTAAAAAGCCTTGATCTAGTCCTTGAATCACCTTAATATATCTTAGAGCAACAAAGAAAACCAAGAAAACAAAGTTAGTTTCTAAGGGTTACTATTCATCATCACTTTTGTAAAAATCATAGAAAATAGAAAAATAAGATTTTAGCTCTCAAATTTTTACCACATCTTGGCCTCTTCATAAGATCTGTTTCTAGTCCTAGATCATCAAATTTGAAGCTTCCTAGCTAGGGTTTTGAGCCCCCTTTCTCCGCTGGACAGAAACTATCAATCACAGATCAGTTTGGTTTCTTCAACTTTGGGGAGGGATTTAACTAGGCTATACTACTTGGATTGCCATGAAATTTTGAACGAACCTTACCCATGGAGTAGAGAAGCTATGGTTAAAATTTAGTGATTTTATCATGGATATAAATGGAGATATGAATTTTTTTCTTGAGAGTGTTTCTGCTGGGCAGTTTAGAGAAAATGGAGAGATATGGAGTTTGGCTTGCTTCTCTAGCACTAATCTAGCGTAAAGTGATTTCTTTGGATAATATCTATGGTAAAGTAGCTTTGTTAAAGCTATTATGTCATGCATGATGTATTTTGAGGGGGCATGTGTCTTAATATTGTGGTTGGATGATGAAAGGAGCTAAGTACTTAGTTTAAGTCTCTAATTGTTCTAGTTACTCATGTAACTAATTGGTTACTTGATCATATCCACTTGTACATGCATGCATCTTGATCTACTGCTTGTTCTTTTGTCCGGTTATTACTCAATTCACTGATCGTTCGAAGGAATATCTTGAAGATTTCTAGTTAGGGTTTTCCCGGAAACCGTCTCGATATTTATACTATCATTCTTAATTTTCTTTAATAATTCTTGAATCCAAATTCCATAAATCTTTCCAATAACTCTTTAAGTCCTTCAGTGTCCAGGTAAATCTCGGGGAAAATAAAAGTGATATTTTTCAGAATCCGATAACTTTTACATACACTCTTTTTCCCCTTGGATCATTAATACGAACTCAGAAATCCGTTCCGGGTACTTCTATATAGTGTCGTCCAATAATATTCTCATTTCCATCAAAAACACTATTCACCATTTTTTCTCTCTTTATTCCTTATAATTAGAAAAATACTCTCGCGCTTTCCCGAGCGTTCCTTAATCCTTCTACGAAATCAATTAACTTATAACAGATATCGATTTAGGTGACATGAGAATATTTTTTTCTTGGAATCCATATCTTATTCTTCTGACGATAGATTATTCTTATCTATTTTGTCAATCAATTCTCATCATTCATCTAGTACATTAACACTGAATCCATATCCTTTAAAACATTCGTTCCTTAAAACGGCTGTTACATCGTAGTCAATTCCACTATTAATCCATACACCATTACATAATAAAAGTTTTAATTCCCACCAAAATCTGGGTTCTTACAGTCTCCCCTCCTTAAAAGGATTCTGTCCCGGAATTAGGTAGAAAACAATTGGGTGTTGTTTGTTGTTTCGCTTTACAGTTCCCGGTTGATCCTTAATCATTCCAATCCTTGTACAGCACATCTCACTAGTGCTACGATAGATCCCTCTCACTTTTCTCCTCATCGTACATCAAACTATCTTAGTTATGCTCATACTCATTCGTATATTACTACCTTTATTGGTATCTGTAATGAATTTTGGTACTACTAACGCGATGTGAATTCGGAGATAGCCTCTCTCGCATTATGCATTTTCTTGATCGCTTAATCTTCGCAATCTCGATCAATATATAGAAGTAGAAGAATTTATTGAGAGATCACTATGATCAATGAACATTTGTTATATTGCATAGTTAGTATAGAAGGTGGCCAGCCTTTAGTACTTGATAAGCAATTAAACAAGTTATGGTATTCCACTTAGACTTCTATCACACAAACAGATAGTCACGTAGCAGTACCTCCCCTCCTTAAAGGGTTGTTCTTCTCAATTCAAAAAGAAGACGAATAAGAGAGAAAGAATTTCAAAGAATTTCAAAGAATTATAGAAAGTTTTCATGATTGCAAAATATCATACTTAGAATTTACCTCTGAACAATAGAGGTTTATTAGAGAAGAAAATAATCGTAATCGTATCGAATACTACTTTATCGTAATTTCACGTGTCAACATATTCTTGCTGCTCTGTCCATCATTCTATGGATCTATGTTCTTGTTTAATCTCAGCAACACTCACCTTTGGAAATTCTTCAACCTTCCTGGTTAACTCCTAGATTTCTCGCTTGACGTCGTGGTTACTGACATTCCACGCCCCGCTACTAGCTTTCTTATATTCGTAATACTAACACCACCCGGTTGTCTTCCCAAGAGTTCGTTAGAAAGCTCATTCATCGATCCATTCCTAACATTCCTTGCTTCATATTCCATGATTATTTCCCAATCTTTTCTTTACCAATCACATCCTTCTGATTAACTGATTCTTATTCACTTCTGTTATTTACTCCAACTGTCATCTCCTTGTCAAGACATCCTTTGTACTTGGCACCTTCTTATTGGTATTCCGTCACTTTTTATTCAATAAGCATCACATTTCTGGGGTCAAACTTTCCTCTGTTCAACCATTCTAAATTCTCACTTCCTCGATCCACGAGTCTCCTTATTACTCAATCAATCTATTTTCTCAAATTCTCCCAACTTAAAGGGAGTTAATCCGTATGTCATTTATGATTTCAATTTTACTTTCCGTTGTGTCCAATAATTTGGCCATGTCAATTTCTTACTTTTCTTGCTTTATTACTGGGGTTTCTCAGGAGTCCGCATAACTAACTCCCTTATTGATCCTCCACTCTATTTTTTGATATCAGCCGTTGTGACGCCCCGGGATCCGGGGTCAAGGATCCGGGCCGTCAAGGTCCAATTTCCGATCAATATCAATATCTCTGTAATCTTTTTTTTTTTCAATAAATAATTAAATAAATAAGCAGTTGACCCCACACTAATACACACACACACCAGTCATAAGCTCATAGAACAACAACCACAATATTTAAAAGTTTTAAAGTTAACAGTTATTACAAGCCCAGAATTTACTAAGTACATTGTTGAACAAAGCTTCTACAGGAAGCACTTCAACAACTAAAGTTATTACAATTTACACACTTAATTTACATAAGTATACTAAGCCCCTCCGCTTGTCACTACCTCGGGATGGTCGCCAACACTCGCTCAAAAGGTCGCCTTTCCCTTACCCTCTTGCGGGGTGTGGTACGTAGTATCGGCATGGGACCTAGCTGCTATATACATAAGTAGCAAGAGTGAGCTATAATAGCTCAGCAAGATCATACTGTAACTAAAATTTAAAATGTGAACAAGTATACATATATGTATATGCATATGTAATAGCAGGAAACAATTAAAATCCTTAAGGAAGAGTAAAGCTCTTATTTAATAATACATCATCCACTCACTATTATAAGAAAGAAATCTAAATTAATATATTATCAGTTTTTCTTCATCTGTATCCATAATACCATCCTCTCATATCATTATTCTGTTTTCAGTATAGAAAGCTGAAATAATATAATATCAGTTTTTCTTCATCTGTAACTATCATTCCATCATCTCATATCATTATTCTGTTTTCAGTATAGAAATCTGAAAACCATTGTCTACCCTTTCTTTTCAAAAACATTGGGGATATCTGCTGTCGCCTGATACGTTAGGACGATGATCAGTCGCCTAATCGTACCTGCTCTCTTTTTACTACCGGTAGAAGGAATGAAAATCATCCCTGGAGGAAGGCCACCTGCTAACATCCTCCATTGGCATCTTCGTGCCGTAATAAAAATAATAAATGCTGGACTGTGTCGCACACAGCCCTGACACAGCCACTTACGCAAGTCTGTTGCAATCCCCCTCTTTATCACATCATTATTCTCTTTTTAAAATATCATTCCACATTTCCATTTTCTCACTTTCATTTTCACATATCATTCTCTCATATCATTTCCATTCTCACACATTACTTCTATAAAATATATATATATCATAAGGCTTTGATTATGATTCAGACCTCTCTTTCAAATTCAGAAATCAAATATACTTTTATATTCGTAAAATATTCCATCTATTTTAAGAGTAATGCATGTTAATCAAATAATGTTTATTAAACCACTGATACTCAATGAGAACATTTTTAATATAATATTATAACCATATAACCCTCGATAACAACTGATACCATTCTCTCTTATTCTCTTAATCATAAGGCATGTTCAATTCATGCATAATCATCTCTATACATATCCATCTCATACTCTCATTCATATTCATATACATCTTCGTATATCTTTCTTTTCAATATTAATACTTAAGGAAGACAATTTCTTCACAATATAGTAATAATAGCATCACATATGTATTTCACAAAATCAAGTTTCTTTGTGAAGATAAGTAGTTTTACAAATAGGGATAGAAGAAATCTTGCCTCGGTTTCGATATCATGACGGTATGGCTCGTCCCTCTTCCGGAGTTTCTATAAACACAAAAGGACCGTCGTTAGAACCACATCTCTTACTCACTACACTCTTGTATAACATTACCTTTTGAAACTTTAATATATGTTTAACGTATTCTTATTACCCCAAAGGTTCAAGAACTTAACCATTTATAACCTAAGTCGAAGTTTCAGGGTTTTTTCACCATTTCCCTTAACGACCACACTCGACTGTAGAATTTCTTATAATTTTTAAATTTCGAATTTTAATGTAAGGTCAACTGGAAATAGTTCTTTGGCCACACTACTATCATCTCCCAAAATTTCGTGACTTTTAACAATGTTAAGGTATGGTAATTGTAACCTCAAGTTTGATACATTTACAGTTTCTCGGTTTCTGAACCGCTTTCACTAAAACTGACTTTTCTCCTAAACCATTCATCAGATTTTAACGCACCTTATATCAAAACGATCTATGAACTAAGCTCTATCATTTCATAGTTAATTAGGGACCTGGACAGTAGGGTACCATACGGATGCAGGGGGTCCAAAACAGGGCAACTTACATCCTAACGAAAATCGGGCATTATAACGGCTATAATTTCGTACTTTCCATAAATCCAACTCCTCCAAATCAATTATCAAACACCATAATCATCACCTACACCATGTGGTATTCTTCACCAGCCATGGTTACAAGTCCACAACACACAATTTCCACATCAAAACAAACCACTTATAACACATACTCATTATAAACTAAACATTAACTTCACTTAACTACTAACCAACTTAGTTTACACCATAAATACAAAGAGGGCAAGAGTAGTTATACCTTCTTGAAGCTCTAACAACACTCAACAAGCCTTGTATAATCCTTAAACAACCTTACAATAGCTTGAATCAACTAAAGGAATCATAAAAACCAAGTTAGTTTCTTGAAACCACTATTCATCACTATTCATCAAGCAACTTTCATGAATTTATTACCTATGAAGATGATGATGGTTGGCCTTGAAATTTGGTGGGTATCTCTTTCTAGTCTCCAAGAACCTCCATGATTTTTCCCTTGATTTGTTGTTGGCTAGAACTTGAGTTTTTATTTTGATTTTTTTCTTTTCTTCCTTTTTGGCCGAATGGTATGAACAAGGAAGGGGAGAGCTTTTTGTGTTTTGTTTTGATCTTATCTTGGCTTAATCTTGCTAATTCTAGTGTCTTGTAGAAGCTTGTAAAGATATTTGTGGTTAAACCATGCAAAAGTACTAATTTACCCTTAAAATGGTGTTAATGGAAAGTGATGTCACTTAATGATCCAATAAATCCCATTTTGATTTTCTAAGTATTATGCTAATAATCTTGGATAATAATAATGTGGTATGTATCCTTGTTATATTACTAATCTTGGTTGCTTAATCTCCATATTCGTCTAATTGTGGTTCGTTTCGAATGTACCTCATTATCTCAGTGGTTTTGAAATCATCTAACAATCCAATTTCCTTTGGTATTCTCTTAACTTAATAATCCCCTGGTTAAATCTAAATTCACTAATCCCTCAATATATAATTCTTATAATATTTCCATGCTCCTTAATATCCAATAGAAGCTTATTCGAAATCAAAATCCTCAAAATCCATGCTTCAGGAATTTCTGAAATCTAACGTCATTTCGAGTCACTTATTTCCATTGTACAACACTAATATGGTTTCTGTTTATTCATTTTATGTTTCCATTATAGGGTACCTATATACCATTTCTCTAAATCCTCGAAATTTACTATTCATGTGACCACTGTAGCATTACTGAAGTTAGGGTTATTACATCCTTCCCCCCTTAAAAGGATTCCGTCCCGGAATCATGTTGGAAATGTCCATAAGTATCTTTCTCCTTCACACCTTCTAACTTCCACACTATTTCCTTTATCCTTTTTCCTTCTATAATATATCTATCTTGTTTGCGCAGAAATATACTAACATAACTTCCTTGTCATTCATCAACATGCCATTTAGTTTATCAATAGCAGTCCTTTTACTGTCTTTTCCTCACAAATCTCCTCCTGTTTCAAGTCATTCCAGGTTATCTCGTCTCTCCTTCCTCTTTTGACGAAGATATCCGCCACTACATTGACCTTTTCTGAATGGTAGTGTATCTCACTTATGGTTTGACCATCTTCTGATCTCTATCATGACATAAATATTAATTCCTCAATATTCCTATAGTTCCTCTCTGTAAAATTTTCCAGAAAATAAGCTTTAATAATATTCTTTAAAACAATTGTAAGAAAATACTACCTATAATATATATTTCCTGTTCGTCTCAACGAGCTTGTGTTTTCCCAAAACACTCCTACTTTTCTTTTCATAACGTTTCCTAGCCCTTAACAGATACTGATTTTCCTTATCTATTTTATTAACTTATTTATTCCATTAATTTATTAAGTCGATCCTTAACCAAAGACTTACACACAAAATTTAAATCGAAAAAGCAAGTACCTGTATCCGCATCTGGTTTCGTCAACGCTTCCCCTAAGGTCATGTTGTACACTCTAGCAGTAGGCCTATTTGAAGCAGCCCCACTCTGTCCTGACGCGTATGACCCACCTGAATGGCAATCTCTAGCAATGTGTCCTAGTTTCCCACACTGGTAACACTTAACATCTCTTTTAGGGTTTGCATCAGTTGATGGGCACTGGTTAAGGTAGTGTCCTTTTTGTCCACACTTAAAACAAGTTACTCCCAGCACTCTACAGACTCCTATATGCTTCTTACCACACGTCTCACAATCTGGTAATGGTGGTCGTGATTGATTGGACTGAAATGTTCCTGAAGATTTTCCACCCTGACTCACCGTCTCACTAGTAGTCTTGTTACCCCCCGACTTTCCCACAAATTGAGATTTTTGTCCTTTACCTCCTTTGTTAAAGTAGCTTCCCTCACTTAAACCTCCTTTTGGGCCCTCAAATCTTCTTTTCTTATTCTCTCGACCTATTTGAGCCTGCTCACTCTCGGCCTCTATAATTGATGCCTTTTGAACCACTGCAGCATAATCAGTCAACTCAAATGGGGCCACTCTCGTTCGTAACCAGGGTTTCAACCCTTGTTGAAACCTTTTTGCACGTTGTTCTTCAGTACGCACAAACTCGGGAACAAACCTCGACAGTTCTGTAAATTTATTTTCATACTCTGCTACTGTTAGGTTATCCTGTTTTAACTCCAGAAACTTTAATTCCATTTGGTTTTCTAAATACCTAGGAGAATACTTTTCTAGGAACACCCTAGTGAAACGCTCCCAGGTTATCACTCCCGTTTCCTCCAGGTTCTTCTTAGCTTCCCACCAGTAATTTGCCTCTCCCTTTAAGAGATAGGCTGCAAAAACTGTTTTCTGATCTTCCTCTATCCTCAGTATTTCGAAAGCTTTCTCCATTTCTTTTAGCCATGCCCTGGCTACTACTGGGTTAGTGGTTCCCTCGAATTCTGGGGGTTTTAATGACTTAAAGGCACGAAAGGAACTAGCTGCCTGGTTGGGGAGAACAGGTGGTGGTTGAGGATTCTGTGGATTTGCTAAATTCTGCCTTAATAAGTCCATGAATTGGGCAAAGGGATCACCTCCCGGATTCCTTTGTTGGCCAGTTGATTCCTCTTCTCCTTCTTCATGATTTTCTTCATTATGAGCATTTTCGTTCAGTCTAGTACCTTCGATATTTCGACTTCTTTCGTCTCTCTCATTTTCCCTTGCATTCGCTCTACTGTCGCGTCTAGGCGGCATAGTTCTGTTCATAACAATAGTCCTTATTAATTACCCGAATTTGGGTTACTATATACATCATTTCTATATACACAATTATATCATTAATTAGCTCATTTGCACATCACAATATCTTTATCACGCGATTTACATCTAGTTATACCATAACTTTAGTAGGTAGTTGTATCGCCCTTAACACGATAGCCTTTTCATTAAGTCAATCACCTTTTATACATCAATATTTCTGAGTCTCAACATTTATTATATTATATAAAAAAAAATGCAGCAAAAATTTAGATAGAAATGCACAAACTTCATTAATGTACATAAATATTTTACAATTTGGGTACAACATCTCTTACTGCTAATAATATACATCATCTAATACAAGGTTCGAAACCCAAAACATAGCCGTACATACTAATCCGATATCACCAAAAGTATTACTAACTGTCCCCTAATCAGACTGGAATTAAAACAGTGGACAACTAAACTAATCCCCAAAATGACATCAACAAGATGACTAGTCTGATTAGTGACGAATTACTATCCCGGCTCACACCCCTGCCCTGACAACATCCCGTATCTGGACTACCATGGTAGTAACCGTATCAACTATCTGGGCCCTCCATGCCGGGTCTCCTCTATCACCCAACAACCTCCTAATATCTCCTAATGCTCGTAGCTCAATACTGATCATCCCCAGAGACATCCCATCCGGGATAACCCCTCCTCTCCCTCTCTCTAACCTCTGTAGAAGGGTGTCTATAGTCCTACGGGACTCCTCCAACTGTCCCTGAAGGGCAAAGTACTCGGTCAATAGGGTAGCTGAAAGTGGGTCACCCGCCGGTAAGGGTGCCTCCTGAGGGGGTACAGCTAGGGGAGGTGCATCCACAGGTGGAGGTGGTGGAGGTGCAAAGGGTGGGGATGGAGGAACCGACTCTGTCTCAGCATCCTCTGAAGGATCCTCCTCCTCCTCAAAAAAACCAAAATGCCCTGGAGGGGTAAACTGCTCAAAAGGATCATCTATAGGGTCAGGACTAGGTAGAGGGGATGGAACTGGTGACGGCACTGGGATGGGTCGGACAGGAGTGGGAACCATCTGAATATCCCTCCACTCAATCGGCTCCTCAGGTATAACTGACAACCTAGGCCTCTTACGCAGTGGCCTCTCCTCCTCAGGGATCTCCGATCTCACTCTGGAAGGACCTGCCTCGTCAGATCCTGTAGAAGGTCTACCCATATATGGCACTAGGGCCACAGCATCTCTCCGTCTCTGCTCCTCTGCCTCCTCTCTCTCTAATCGCTCTCTAGCCGCCGCCCGGCGTCTCTCCCTGAGGTCCTCAACTGCATACTCGGGGACCTCTACCCCGGCCAGCTGAAGATCTAATAGCTCCTGCTCTGACATCCCTAGCCACTGGGGGTCCTGACTCGGCTCACCCATCTCCGCTCCCTATAATAAAACATAAAATTCTATTAGTAACAGTCTAATAAATTATAATATATGCTTAAAGTAAATACTACCTGCGATATACCACCCCTGAACTTGATGGAAGTTCACAATTTATATTATAACTGATACATTTATTATTATCACTTGTGTTCTTGAGCATTATGACTCTTAGCTCTGATACCATCTGTGACGCCCCGGGATCCGGGGTCAAGGATCCGGGCCGTCAAGGTCCAATTTCCGATCAATATCAATATCTCTGTAATCTTTTTTTTTTTCAATAAATTATTAAATAAATAAGCAGTTGACCCCACACTAATACACACACACACCAGTCATAAGCTCATAGAACAACAACCACAATATTTAAAAGTTTTAAAGTTAACAGTTATTACAAGCCCAGAATTTACTAAGTACATTGTTGAACAAAGCTTCTACAGGAAGCACTTCAACAACTAAAGTTATTACAATTTACACACTTAATTTACATAAGTATACTAAGCCCCTCCGCTTGTCACTACCTCGGGGATGGTCGCCAACACTCGCTCAAAAGGTCGCCTTTCCCTTACCCTCTTGCGGGGTGTGGTACGTAGTATCGGCATGGGACCTAGCTGCTATATACATAAGTAGCAAGAGTGAGCTATAATAGCTCAGCAAGATCATACTGTAACTAAAATTTAAAATGTGAACAAGTATACATATATGTATATGCATATGTAATAGCAGGAAACAATTAAAATCCTTAAGGAAGAGTAAAGCTCTTATTTAATAATACATCATCCACTCACTATTATAAGAAAGAAATCTAAATTAATATATTATCAGTTTTTCTTCATCTGTATCCATAATACCATCCTCTCATATCATTATTCTGTTTTCAGTATAGAAAGCTGAAATAATATAATATCAGTTTTTCTTCATCTGTAACTATCATTCCATCATCTCATATCATTATTCTGTTTTCAGTATAGAAATCTGAAAACCATTGTCTACCCTTTCTTTTCAAAAACATTGGGGATATCTGCTGTCGCCTGATACGTTAGGACGATGATCAGTCGTCTAATCGTACCTGCTCTCTTTTTACTACCGGTAGAAGGAATGAAAATCATCCCTGGAGGAAGGCCACCTGCTAACATCCTCCCTTGGCATCTTCGTGCCGTAATATAAATAATAAATGCTGGACTGTGTCGCACACAGCCCTGACACAGCCACTTACGCAAGTCTGTTGCAATCCCCCTCTTTATCACATCATTATTCTCTTTTTAAAATATCATTCCACATTTCCATTTTCTCACTTTCATTTTCACATATCATTCTCTCATATCATTTCCATTCTCACACATTACTTCTATAAAATATATATATATCATAAGGCTTTGATTATGATTCAGACCTCTCTTTCAAATTCAGAAATCAAATATACTTTTATATTCGTAAAATATTCCATCTATTTTAAGAGTAATGCATGTTAATCAAATAATGTTTATTAAACCACTGATACTCAATGAGAACATTTTTAATATAATATTATAACCATATAACCCTCGATAACAACTGATACCATTCTCTCTTATTCTCTTAATCATAAGGCATGTTCAATTCATGCATAATCATCTCTATACATATCCATCTCATACTCTCATTCATATTCATATACATCTTCGTATATCTTTCTTTTCAATATTAATACTCAAGGAAGACAATTTCTTCACAATATAGTAATAATAGCATCACATATGTATTTCACAAAATCAAGTTTCTTTGTGAAGATAAGTAGTTTTACAAATAGGGATAGAAGAAATCTTGCCTCGGTTTCGATATCCTGACGGTATGGCTCGTCCCTCTTCCGGAGTTTCTATAAACACAAAAGGACCGTCGTTAGAACCACATCTCTTACTCACTACACTCTTGTATAACATTACCTTTTGAAACTTTAATATATGTTTAACGTATTCTTATTACCCCAAAGGTTCAAGAACTTAACCATTTATAACCTAAGTCGAAGTTTCAGGGTTTTTTCACCATTTCCCTTAACGACCACACTCGACTGTAGAATTTCTTATAATTTTTAAATTTCGAATTTTAATGTAAGGTCAACTGGAAATAGTTCTTTGGCCACACTACTATCATCTCCCAAAATTTCGTGACTTTTAACAATGTTAAGGTATGGTAATTGTAACCTCAAGTTTGATACATTTACAGTTTCTCGGTTTCTGAACCGCTTTCACTAAAACTTACTTTTCTCCTAAACCGTTCATCAGATTTTAACGCACCTTATATCAAAACGATCTATGAACTAAGCTCTATCATTTCATAGTTAATTAGGGACCTGGACAGTAGGGTACCATACGGATGCAGGGGGTCCAAAACAGGGCAACTTACATCCTAACGAAAATCGGGCATTATAACGGCTATAATTTCGTACTTTCCATAAATCCAACTCCTCCAAATCAATTATCAAACACCATAATCATCACCTACACCATGTGGTATTCTTCACCAGCCATGGTTACAAGTCCACAACACACAATTTCCACATCAAAACAAACCACTTATAACACATACTCATTATAAACTAAACATTAACTTCACTTAACTACTAACCAACTTAGTTTACACCATAAATACAAAGAGGGCAAGAGTAGTTATACCTTCTTGAAGCTCTAACAACACTCAACAAGCCTTGTATAATCCTTAAACAACCTTACAATAGCTTGAATCAACTAAAGGAATCATAAAAACCAAGTTAGTTTCTTGAAACCACTATTCATCACTATTCATCAAGCAACTTTCATGAATTTATTACCTATGAAGATGATGATGGTTGGCCTTGAAATTTGGTGGGTATCTCTTTCTAGTCTCCAAGAACCTCCATGATTTTTCCCTTGATTTGTTGTTGGCTAGAACTTGAGTTTTTATTTTGATTTTTTTCTTTTCTTCCTTTTTGGCCGAATGGTATGAACAAGGAAGGGGAGAGCTTTTTGTGTTTTGTTTTGATCTTATCTTGGCTTAATCTTGCTAATTCTAGTGTCTTGTAGAAGCTTGTAAAGATATTTGTGGTTAAACCATGCAAAAGTACTAATTTACCCTTAAAATGGTGTTAATGGAAAGTGATGTCACTTAATGATCCAATAAATCCCATTTTGATTTTCTAAGTATTATGCTAATAATCTTGGATAATAATAATGTGGTATGTATCCTTGTTATATTACTAATCTTGGTTGCTTAATATCCATATTCGTCTAATTGTGGTTCGTTTCGAATGTACCTCATTATCTCAGTGGTTTTGAAATCATCTAACAATCCAATTTCCTTTGGTATTCTCTTAACTTAATAATCCCCTGGTTAAATCTAAATTCACTAATCCCTCAATATATAATTCTTATAATATTTCCATGCTCCTTAATATCCAATAGAAGCTTATTCGAAATCAAAATCCTCAAAATCCATGCTTCAGGAATTTCTGAAATCTAACGTCATTTCGAGTCACTTATTTCCATTGTACAACACTAATATGGTTTCTGTTTATTCATTTTATGTTTCCATTATAGGGTACCTATATACCATTTCTCTAAATCCTCGAAATTTACTATTCATGTGACCACTGTAGCATTACTGAAGTTAGGGTTATTACAGCCGTCTTATTTCTATTTCGACTATAATCTCCTCATGAACCATCATGACATTATCATTTATTTCAAACATCACGTCATTCCAAAATTAATCCATCAGAAATAAACCTTGGCGATTCCTCAATCCTAGACCAAATACAATCTATTTCTGCCAAACTTGTCTCTTTCTATCCGTGACTTCCATAGGTTGTTCTTTGTAAGTATGATCAGGTCGTAAATCTACCTGCTCTTATTCTATCCTCTGTCGAGTATTAAAGTTTTACTGGTGTAGCCTTGCCATAAGAAACACGTTATGACCATGCCATAAGTTTTGGCCCTAAACCTTCAGATAGCCCAATGAATCTCGGGCTCAACTGCCTTTCTCTTCAAATCTCATTACTTCTTTCCACGGGAATACCTTTAGCCTTCTGAATTTCTATCCTTCCATTTTCTATCTTGTTTGCATAAAAATACACCAACATAAACTTGCTTGTCCTTCATCAACATGCCATTTAGCTTATCAATAGTATTGCTATCTCTATCTTTGTGTTGTCATCTAATTTCTTAGAAGAATCACCACTACATTATGTAGTCCTTTGTTGAATCACCCTCGTGTACTGTTTATGTAGGGCTTTAATAGCTAACCATACGGGTTTCAAATCCTCTAGGGAGACAAAGTATTCACTTTTCCTCATCCATAAGGAATACTTCCTAAACTCTGCTAAAGAAGAAAAATATCTATCCGTCTTTTTCCATAAGTCATTGCTTTCACCTTTCTGTGTGGACTTTATCACGGTTACTCCTAATCATACCTAGGATATTTCTTCTCTTAGTTCTTTCTTGTTTTAGGATAATCTCAACCTTTATTGGTTCAACCCATAACCCTCATGGTCTCACACATGCCTCATCTGGCATTATTATTATTATTATTATTATTATTATTATTATTATTATTATTATTATTATTATTATTATTATTATTATTATTATTATTATTATTATTATTATTATTATGTCATACATTCCTTAACAAACTTCTATTTTGCACTCAGGATATTATCTTTTTCCTTGTAAAATCCCTTGGGTCATTCTCATCATTCCTCCTGTATTTTCTGGGTACAGGTATAATGCCATTAATCACTCCTCTAACAATTCTGTCCATGCATCTTTCGAAACTTCCTTCAATAAATCCTTAAAGGTTATGGTTGCCTTAGCCAATCCAACTTATATCTTCTGAACTCACAATGTCTTTATTAAGGTAATGCCATCCTTTGTGCATCCCCAGGGTTCATCTTAACTTATGGATATTCTATCCTCACTTCTACTTTCAAGAATTACTTACTTCCTTTAATTGGCAATCAAATCATACATCCTTAATAATGGGCTCTTTTTAATCATTCTCATCTTGATAATCCATAGGTATCCTCATGCTAACCTTCTCTTTCAAATGGACATCAGTCTACAAGACCTTCAAAAGACTGCTTATGGCTATTTATCTTTCCTACAGAATTTTGGTAATGGTGGCAAGGATGTTCTGGAAGATATTGGTCGAGTTCAACGTGAATCTCTTAGTACTTACCACTCTTCTTAAGGATACTAAGTTTCAGAAAAGATTTATGCATCATACTACACCATTTCTCACAATCTTCATAAAACTTCATTGATCACTTTCCTTAGTCATAATATATCCATGGTATATATAAAATCTCATCATCATGTATCTAAATTCACTTTACTTCTCTTTCTAGTTCCTAAGCTGGTCAATCATATACATCTGAATCACTTCACTTTATATCCAAAAGCTCTCGCGGTTGGCGCTTCACCCCGCTTTGTCCTGACATCACTGGTCTAGTCACTTAATAAACCTTTGTGACATGGCCTCAACTGGTCGCACTCAAAATATATGATTTTAGGGGTTAACTAACAGCATTACTTTTCTAGCAATTACCGCCTGCGTCCATAGCGAAGATAATTATCTAGGATGGGTTACGCTTATCCATATGCTTTTTACTGTGCATTTCTAGACGTATTTATTCACTACTTTCCCTTACACAGCAAATATTAGGTACCAGAGTAGCATAGTTACTCGACTTGAGCACTGCCACTCTTCGTTCATTCCTCTTTCTTGATACCTTCTGATCTTTCCATATAAATCTCCATCAACTTCTCGATATCGTCTCCGGTCACCTTTCCTTTTTTTATCTCTTCAACTCCTCTTATCAATCCCACGTGCTACACACGCTCACCACTTTTGGCATAATAGCCTTTTCATTAAGCCAATCTCGGAATTTCTCAGTCTATTTCGGTCATTGAATGCAGTTCTCCTTTACCGTCCAATCTCACTACAACATTTTATCTCTACAATTAATTATAATAATCAGGGTCTGTTTGCCAACCCATATAGCGACTACCTTACCCGATTCACTGGGTTCGCTTCAGTTTCCACTCTTTTCATTGATGTTTTCTGATAATCAGAAAGACAAAGTTTGCCAAGATTTGTTGAATTCTTTCCAGAATCAGGGGAACTTGGGCCAATCTATCCACCCACTGGTAGCACTACAAAGATCAATTTCGAAACATGAGGAACAGTTCTATAAACATCCAAGTAGGTAGAATCGCAAGTAGTTATAACAACGGAATGATTACCATAAGGTTGGAAGTTTAACCACTAGTCTTAAAAGAAACAATACCGTCGGAGTTAGTCGTTCCACAAAATTAGCACTACCAGTGTCATTCGAACCTGGTGAACCGTGCTGTCCGAATGCATCCGTAATTATTCTACCATGCTGCATAAGTACATCACCTAAACCTGTATAAGATGCATCATAATATATCATAAAGTCTTCCTTCTTCCATTAGACAAAGCCAACGCTGGGTCGTCACCAATTTCATCTTTAGCTCTAGGGATATTTTCTCACATTTTTTTATCCATTCAAACTTCTTAGTCTTACAAGTAAATCGGGTTGCGGGACTGCAATCTTGGTAAAGTCCTGAACAAATCATTGGTAATTCCTTGGGAATCTTATGAAATTTCTTGCCTTTGTTGGTGTGGTTGGCCTTTCTAAATTGAAACTGCCTTTAACTCGGTGGGGTCAACCAACACTCCTTCACTATTGATCGTATGTCCTAATAACTGAACTTCATTTTGCCAGAACTCATACTTCAAGAACTTGGCAGACACTGGTTCCTTTAGGTTTCATTTTTAAAACATTCTCCATTACCTCTTAACCACTGATCACATTACTTGATCCATTTACGATTCAGTGTCAGAACAAACTTAATGCAACTTACTATAATCCATTCAAGGAAAAGAAAGAATTTAATATTCTTCTGAATCACATGCATCTCACGCTTCTGGTTCATCATTTAACTGAGTGGGATTAATCTCATACTTAGTCTTTAACAATGGTCTTATTACGAGTTTATCATAGACTCGCTGGTCTTTTCCTCTTGTAGGTTCTGAGATTCCCGTCTCGCTTACTACTTTCTTATTTAACTTTATCCAATCATGCCATCACTTTCCAATGTCTTTACTTTCTAAGCTGATCCATCTATAAAATGAACATTTCTCTGAATCAAGCCGCCTCATCAATCTCAATTTGTCTTCATAACTTATACCCTATGAAATCTGCCCTCTCCTGGCGAATTACCATTGACAATGTTCACCCTAATCCATTCATCAATGATATGGCACTTGTTGTCTTTATCTCAATTGCTCCTGGAGACTCCGCTCCCCGTTCTATATCGATGTCTTTGATAATCATGCATCATTCTAACTCTTTTCTCATTAATCTGAAAGTCTCTAATGATTCTTATCTATCCCCATATAAGATCTCCAGTAATTCTTCCAATCTGTCTTACTTGCTGGTAATTCATTCGGTAGTCCGGCTTTGAATCCGATATGCATCCTTAGTTCTCTCAATAATAACTCAGTTCTTTATGCTCACTTTTCAGAGCACTACACCTTAACTCTTACAGTTTCTCTGGCTGCAGCCCTTATTTCCCCAAGGGTAAATTCTTTATCCTTAACGGGGTTCTCCTCCATAGCTGGAACCTCCTCCAAGTTCGCAGTAGGTACTCTATCGAATCCTTAAGCCGATCGTCACCATGTAATAAAGAATCCTTGTGCTGCTGCTCATAAGCCTCAAGTTCTGTCGCCTTGCTCGTCGATACGATATCGAGCTAAGTTACTATCATGATACTTATAAGTTCCCGTAAGGGTTTTAGGTGAACTTGGCAAGAGTTCTTATTATAATAGCGAATTTATTATTATATAACGTCGCATCATCTCTGGGGATCTATAACTCGAGCTCTGATACCATTTCTATAACACCCCCTGATCCGGGGTCAGGGATCTGGTCGTTACAGTCTCAACTCCAACAATAATACTTGAACGTGAATCAAAATAAATAAACTGCACATTATGACCCCACAATAATATCACACCACACAAACAGTTATAGTCCCAGAGATGAAATCAGAGTAATCTATCGTATATTATTAATCACTGGTTTGAGTTCTTACAACTCAAAAGAATAACATTCAACTTACAAACTCTTTGCCATCCATTTACAAGTCATATAAATAAATATAACTGGTACTGAGAAGCTGAAGATTAGTCTACCCTTGGCTCTCTGCTCCGCAATGATAGCCACATCGTCCTCAGGTTACGGACCATCTGCTCTATCTGTTGTTGTGATATAAATAATGAAGCAAGGGTGAGCCAAAGCCCACCAAAATAATATAACTGGACAACAATATATATATAATAGTTCAAACGAGTTTTGAAACCATATGCCATGCATTTAATGAACATAATGCCAGTATAATATAAATGATGAAGTTACAAGGTAACCCAACATATACTTTCCATAGAATATCTGATGTGCAAAAATATGAACAAGATGTCATCATATATCACAAAGAGGAACTTGCAAGAAATAATGCAATTCCAGTTTTGAACACTTTTCAACCCTGCCAACATAGAGAATGTTGCAGAAAATTTCTAACTTTGAAAGATGAACCAATCCCAGAGCATTGACGCGCCAGGAGCCATAACATTTATGATGATCAGTCGCCAGTTATGCTCCCCATCATTGTTCTCTACATGTAGAAGGAAGCACCGACGGATTTACTTGTCAACCGCCCTCTGGAACTCCCCGGCCAACGGTTGGGCCATTGCAGGACGAACGCCACTCGGCCACTTACGCGGCTCCTAGTTCGAATAACATCCATGACTCTGAAATGTAAAGTTCCTCCCCCTTTCCCCAAGTATAATACTTGTTGATAGGACTCCACAAAGTAGTCATATCTAATTGGAAAGGAAAATTCACCAATATTTCCCGAGCTGATGCTCGTTAATGGATATCAACTTGTTCCAACAATCTTTCCCCTCGAACGATGAGGAGGTAACACAACGATTCAATAGATAAACAACAACCGAGTTGCGAGTGAAAAGAATAATTTCAAAATATTTATGACCGGAAAGTCAAATAAAATAAGTAACAATTCTCAAGCAAGGTTGCCTTATAATTTGGAAGATAGACTTGAATGAAGAATAGAATCTGTGAGAACCTTTCTTGATAGAAATAATGATATTAATAATACTTAGAAATAATTTACGTAATATTTGAAGATCAAAAGTAATCTTTGAATAAGGTCAATCATTATGAAATTTATTTAAAAGAAGTCAAATAAATATTCATGGAATATTCGTTAAATCATAAATATTTAAAGAATATTTTAAAATAAAATATTGCTCATAATTAATCCTCGAATGAATATATAAAATATTCACTAAATAAATATATATTTAAATGAATATTTACTAATTAATATTCAATAAATACATCAACCTTAAATGAATTTTCAAAACAATATTCATTATATAAATCAAGTCTTCCATGAATATTCGAAAATAATATTCCATAATATTTCTCGACTGAGATAATATTCAAATAACATTTCTCGAATAATTTCAAAGTAATTAATACTTATGGATATATAAACAATGTTCATAAATAACATTCCTCAAATAATCTGTCACTGGAATCCCTCCGGGTTTCCACGACTATCTATACAATACAAAATATCGACTCCCGGTCTATACTGAAGGAATGAGATTATATGCCATTCACTAAGGGTCTTTGCAATATCTGGCTTATAATTAGTATATCTTGTACCTAACTTATAAGCCAACATCAATACAGGGAACAAGTATCACAATAAACTTTTGAAAACAGGCATTCATGCTATGGCATATGCATAATAGAAAGCACATATATATTATCACAACAACAGGTTCAAAGTTTGAACACTTGCCTGGTAGTCGAGTAGGGATAATGTGTCCTTAGTCAGTCCGGTGATCTATACATAATCAAAATATCCAAGATTAATCACTTAACTCTTTGAGAGGTTAAGTATATACTTAAATTAGTCGAAACATGTTTTCAAGTCATCTCGTTATACACCTTCTAGTGTAACTCTTATTAACACCGTTATGATTCGACATTCGTTCGTTATTAAGGCTTGTCATTATACTTACACTTGGTAGATACTTAAGCCTTATAAGTTCTAAGGTCGGTCGTTTACGAACCAAGATTATACCTCGAGTTTTATCGCCCGTTTTCTAAGTGATTCACCAAAGTTATAACCAAGTGTACTTTTAAGGGTTCGTTCGCACTTAACTCCGATTCAAACATTTTTGTAAAATTGAAAAATGATCCGTTTGACATGAGGTTTTCTCCCACACCTTCCTTATGATCTATAATATTTAATTACCATGATTAGCAACCGAATTATTCATGTTAAGGGGGTTCAATTGCAGTTACGAATTTGTATTTACGGTTTCAAACCACTTTTAGTAAATCGGCCATAAATCCTAAACCGTAAGTCCGTTTGATCCTATTCTTTTTCCAAAATGATCTACGACTCGAGATCTACAAGGGTATATTATATACTTAACCAGATCAGTGATTTATAGCTACTGCTATGCACGAGTTTTAAGGTTTAACAAAATTTTGGCATTATAACGACTATAAATCGAGCGTTCCAAAAATCATAACATCAAAACCAAGCCACATCGGGTATAATACACATCTTATATACATGATTCTCATCCAAATCTGTCCAAGATCATATCACTTCATCCTTATAATCATCATATGTTTAAACCACTACAAGATCATGCTAATCAAGCTTATAACCATGCTAATATCATAACTATACTAAAACTCATCAAGATCATGCATATACTTAAAGTAAAACCTAAGGTTTCAAGAGAGTTATACCTTCTTTGGTGTGTCTAGGAGTCTAACAAGCCTTGATCTAGTCCTTTGATCACATTAATATAGTTTAGAGCAACAAAGAAAACCAAGAAAACAAAGTTAGTTTCTAAGAGTTACTATTCATCATCACTTTTGTAAAAATCATAGAAAATAGAAAAAATAAGATTTTAGCTCTCAAATTTTTACCACATCTTGGCCTCTTCATAAGCTTTGTTTTTAGTCCTAGATCATCAAATTTGAAGCTTCCTAGCTAGGGTTTTGAGCCCCCTTTCTCCGCTGGACAGAAACTGTCAAGCACAGATCAGTTTGGTTTCTTCAACTTTGGGGAGGGATTTAACTAGGCTATACTACTTGGATTGCCATGAAATTTTGACGAACCTTACCCATGGAGTAGAGAAGCTATGGTTAAAATTTGGTGATTTTATCATGGATAGAAACGGAGATATGATTTTTTTTTCTTGAGAGTGTTTCTACTGGGCAGTTTAGAGAAAATGGAGAGATATGGAGTTTGGCTTGCTTCTCTTGCACTAATCTAGCGTAAAGTGATTTCTTTGGATAATATCTATGGTAAAGTAGCTTTGTTAAAGATATTATGTCATGCATGATGTATTTTGAGGGGGCATGTGTCTTAATATTGTGGTTGGATGATGAAAGGAGCTAAGTACTTAGTTTAAGTCTCTAATTGTTCTAGTTACTCATGTAACTAATTGGTTACTTGATCATATCCACTTGTACGTGTATGCATCTTGATCCTCTGCTTGTTCTTTTGTCCGGTTATTACTCAATTCACTGATCGTTCGAAGGAATATCTTGAAGATTTCTAGTTAGGGTTTTCCCGGAAACCGTCTCGATATTTATACTATCATTCTTAATTTTCTTTAATAATTCTTGAATCCAAATTCCATAAATCTTTCCAATAACTCTTTAAGTCCTTCAGTGTCCAGGGAAATCTCGGGGAAAATAAAAGTGCTATTTTTCAGAATCCGATAACTTTTACATACACTCTTTTTCCCCTTGGATCACTAATACGAACTCAGAAATCCGTTCCGGGTACTTCTATATAGTGTCGTCCAATAATATTCTCATTTCCATCAAAAACACTATTTACCATTTATTCTCTCTTTATTCCTTATAATTAGAAAAATACTCTCGCGCTTTCCCGAGCGTTCTTAATCCTTCTACGAAATCACTTAACTTATAACAGATATCGATTTAGGTGACATGAGAATATTTCTTTTCTTGGAATCCATATCTTATTCTGATGACGATAGATTATTCTTATCTGTTTTGTCAATCAATTCTCATTATTCATCTAGTACATTAACACTGAATCCGTATCCTTTAAAACATTCGTTCCTTAAAACGGCTGTTACATCGTAGTCAATGCCACTATTAATCCATACACCATTACATAATAAAAGTTTTAATTCCCACCAAAATATGGGTTCTTACATATGGTGTAGTGATTTCACAGTAACTTAAAAGTAATCATTCACTTTAAGAAAACTGATTGGAGGTTTTATTTTTCATCAACAGACAATACGGGTGATCAACCACGTAAAGTCCCCATAATGGACACAAAGTCCCTCTGTGCATTAATCCTCTCATTAGGATAGCTTGGGTTCCCAAGAGGCAACACATTGGCCTATTAAAGGTGCTGGACTGGTCTCACCAGACTACAGCATAATATACACAAACAGGCTGGACCGGTGTTACCCGATCACTTACGCCTCTTCAATCTTTAGGAATCCGTAGAAACCATTTTGACGGAGTTCCTAAACTTTTATAAAACATTCTTTTGAAAATATAATGCCTTAGAAATTTCGTATTTATAATTATTATTATTTTATATTAAATGTGGAATTTATGGTGTAAATTTTTTTTATATGTGACGTCATATTTACATATTTATATGATGATGTATGTGTTTCGTGTAAGTTCGTGTATTTTAATTTGTATTTTTGATGATTTGAATCTATTTAAATTATGCATTATTGATCTTTGAAATTTTTTATAAAATCATCGGAGTATTTAAAAATCCCAAAATCTTTTGTAATATCGTCTTTGTATAATTATTTAATTTTTAAAATTTTGGGTGGATTAATGTGGGTGTTTTGGTATTTTAAAATGTTTTTAAGAGTTTTATTGTATTTCAAGGATCGAAACTTGTAAAATCCGTATTTAATTCGTTTTTAATCCTAAAAATATTTTAAAAATATAGGAAGATAGGTAATTTTATTTTCTACATTTTAAAAATAAGTTTGTATTTTTTTTCTCAAATACTACACATGTATTTTTTATTTTTATTATACCAAGTGGATTTTTAATGTTTTAAATAGAAAATTTATGTGGAATTCCCAAAATACTCTTTTTCCTATCAAAATCCCTAAAATCGGCAGCATTGTTTTCCCCATTTCAGTTTTTCAGCTGGTGTCTCTAGAACCCTCTCCAAATCTCTTGACTTATCTCTCTAAATCTCGAACTCTTTCAAGGTCTCTTATCTTTTTTTTTCTTTTCTTCCGTATAATCTTTTCAGTGTGGTATCTGCTCGGTTCAAGGAGAATAACTCACATCTTCCCTCTCCCCTGTTCTTGTGGTGTTGGTGTGTATACACAGTGTGTGCGTGTGTATATACAGGCGTGTGTGTGTGAGGATTAAGTGGTTTTAAAGCCTACGTGCATGTGTGGATTTCAGTCCGTGTGTGTGTGCGTGCTAATGCTTGTTTCGCTGTGTCCAAGTTGTTCTTGGGGTTTCTTGTTATTGTGGTTCGATATTGTGGGGGACTTAGACAGGGGAGATGTGAGGGAATGCAGATGGTGGTGTGGTTAGGCTGTTGTGTATGTGTAATATATGTGTGGGTGTGGCCGAGTATGGCCGTGTGTTGTGCTGGATTATGCCAAGTTGGGAGTTTTGGTAACAATTGATTCGGTTATCACTATGATGCAAGGAAATTGGTTGATTCTTTGAAGAATCTCGTTTTATATTTGTATTTTTCGAGTTCAAGCAAACTGCTAGCATAGTTTAGGTAAATTGATGAATAAGTTTTGGCATTAGTTGGGTTTTGTTTGTATTTGGCCAGAAATTGTGTTTAATTACTGGGTTGTAGTTGTTTAAGTACTCTGCTAAATTTATTATGATGGTGGATTCATGGTATTGCCTTAGGCTAGGGTGACATATATGTTTGTGTGTTAAATTGCTATGGTTTTGTGGTGCAGTGGTTTTTGATGAAACTAATATGATAGTTAATTTTCAGAAGTTGTGTCGGTTTATTTGGTTCAAATTCGATATGCAAATGAATTACGGGGGCAAGTTATTTTGATTGTAAGATGTTAATTATTTATAATCTATATATGTAAGTTAGTATGATAAATTGGTTTCAGATTTCACTTGGCTTACATCTAAGGAATAAATGAAGTTATGGATATAAGTAAGTCGACGCTAGTGTGTGTGACAGGTGATATGTTGAACTCTGTGATAACCAAAGATTGTATTTGAGTTTATATTTGAATAGTGAGTGTAAAATCGTAGATGTAAGAGAGCATTGAGATTTGATTTCAAGGTTGTTGTTGATTCTGACAGGTTAGGTCATATTTTAAAGGAGGTGCTGTCCAATTTTCTATAAAATTATTTTCTAATTTTTATAGTAATTAGTCAAGAGCTATTTGTGAACCAATGTGCTATATGTGTTGTGAAATATAATTGTAAGATAATAATGCGTGTTAAGTGCTTATGTGATTATATGTTATTATTTTGAGAATATGATCTATATGAACTATATGTGTTAATTGTAAAGCGTTATAGGACGCGTTTGGGTAGAATAGGGATAGACAATCAAGGTTATACACGTACTAAAATAGTACTTTACCTTTGTATATATAGGTAGCAATCAAAGGCAAGTTTTGAGCCAGTGCATGTGTAGATGGAATATAGAGGAAGGAGATAGTTATCAGGATTGACGAGTGTGCTCGTGTTGAGTCTGACAAGTGATAAAGGAAAGACGAATGTATGATCGAAGAAAGGTCAATGTATAAAGAAGTGGAGACTGATGTAAAGTGAATAAAGAATTGAGATATTGGAAATGTAAACCCTGTGTATTGAGGCAAGTTTACTATACCTCACTTATTGTTCAAGTGATGTGAAACCTTTTGTGTTATTTATTTATTCTTTCGAAATCCTTTCTTGCTAGCCATTATATTTTTCATATTTATTCTGGATAATTGTGTGAACCTGTTCTTTTAATTATAGGATGTTCCTTTCAGATCTTTTTGCTAGTGCCTGTACCTTTCATTTTTATTTCCAATGACATTCTTCTTCTATTAATTCATGAGCATACATTCTCAAAATTATTCTGTCATTGTTTATTCTCTTCACCTATTGTTCAGGTGTTGATTCTTTTAAAATTATTTTATATAAATATTTCACGTCTTTATTAATATTCTTCAAAAAGCGTTTTCTTCAAATTATTGTAAATTAATTCGAGGTTTATACTATCGTTGAAGCATGTGTTGCTCAGGGACGGTTAAAGCCAAGAATGAATTGAGATCTTCTTAATTATTTAAACTCATTATTGTCATGCCGGTTCTGGCAGCTGAAGCCTATGAGTGCTTAGCCGACAAGAGTGAGATTTGAGTAATTGAGAATTTCTTAAATCTTCTTTTTAAATTATTCAAATCTTTTATGTAAATTCGAATTTTGCCATGAAAATTTTATCAATTGATAATCTTTGAAATAAGTGGTTATATCCATTGTAGTGACTTAAATCTTCAGTTGAACTTCGAACTTTCTTTATCCCCTGCTTTCTTTATAATTGTTGTTCCATTTCTAGATTCTAAATAAGTGCTCAGTTATTTAATTTATCATGTTTCCTTGTTGATATATGATTCTATCTTGCTGAATCCTGCCATGTTTAGTCTAATCTTATTGCTTTGCTGTTTATTAATCCTTATATTACCTGTTTCCCTTGAAACTTAACCTTATTGCTGCTGTTCATGATTCTACATATCAATTGCTTCCCTAAACCTCAGTCTCTTATAAATGAAAATGAAAATGGATTAATTAATTAAAGGTGTTTTTAAAATTCCTTATACTGGGCTGATCTGTTATCAGTGAATATAAAGGAATTAAAAATGAAATGTTTTAAATTATTAATAAACGGTTATAAATTGGAAAGCGTAAGAGGCTAGGGGTGGTTCCCCTAGTCCAGCACTTTTATTTAGCCTAAGAGGCTAGGGGTGGTTCCCCTAGTCCAGCATTAAAGGCCAATGTGTTGCTTAATAGGGAACCCAATTTCAAAGGAAGGGGGACTTTACGTGGCTGATCACCCGTATTGTCTATAATCAGGATAATGATACAATCAACTTAAATGCTTTTAAAAAGTTTTATGAAAAGTATGTTTTGATGGAAATAAACATTTTTGAGAAAAGGTTATGATTTAAAGAAAAATGGAAAGTTTTATGCTATGATAGAAATTGAGTTATTCCCTTGAGATAGTTTGATCATTGATATTGTTCATTAATGAAATATCGTTGTTTCACTATATTATTAACTTGCTGAGCGTTCTTTGGCTCACTTTTGCTTTGTTTTTACCTAAACCTTTGCAGTTAGGCTTAAAGATGATCTACCTACATTTTTCATTTCGAATGAGAGCGATGAGACATTTAGTTCAAAACAGATTTCAGAGCCGGTGCGAGCAGGCACGGATTTGGTATGAGCTTCAGATTAGATGGTACAATAGTTGAGATTAGATCAGAAATAGAAGTTGTAATAATTTATGTAATTTAGAGTCTTGGTTCATACCATAACCTGGAATCGATCCTCGAAGAGGAAACGTTGGTGTATTAAGTTTTATTTGTATTTGTTAAATTGGAATTTGGTTGGGTTGAATTACAGGTGGATAGTCCGATGTACGAATACTTCATGCCGAAATTTTTTAAAATTCCCCTGTATCAAAGTCTATTTTATTATAAACAGTATATTTTCAGTATTTGGAAGTCGGGGCGTTACAGAAAACATCTCAGCTTAGAAAGCCTTTTTGTTTTGATAACATCTTAACTTGTAAAACATTTTGATTTGCAATGATAAGAGTCAAAGGGTTTGACTAGAAATACTGAATCCAAAGAACTAGGGTTTACAAGTCTGAATCATAAAGATATAGACTCAAATGTATCAAGGCAATTGATCAGGGAAGAACAAATGATTTTAAAGTAAAAGGTCAAAGATATGACATAACAGTGTTTAAGGCAATTGATCAAGTTATAGAGTTTAAGGAACAACAGTAAAGGTAAACAAGTTCTTAGATCAGTGATTAGGTCACAATGAGGTTTTATAAGTTTTTAGGGTCAACATAAGTTCAACTGGTTACGGACATAGGTTAAGTAGAACACTGGTTTATCCGTTAGTCAATTAGGTTTGATTATGGAAATCTGTTTTACATATATGGTCTAGAAGCAATTAGAAAGAATTATGTTGTTTTAGGGTTTATAGGTTATCAAGTAATTGTTAACAGAATTCTGGGTACATGCAAAGATAAGTTCAACAAGATTTATAATCAACATGGTATAAGATAGGCATGCTTGAATCGACAGGATATAATAGTTTCAAGAACATAAACTTCAGAGAAAAGACAGAGTTACTTGCCTCCCTTAGCTTTCCCTTTGTTGCTAGGTCTTACGTCCTTCGTATCTACATAAACCATATCACTATTTTAGAATACTATACTTCTAATACGTCTCATCCTATTCTACCCAACAATTCCTATATCGCTTTAAAACTCAATACGTATAACATTTCAGATACACTTAGGTCACATGGGCACATTAACATGTAATTTATAATCATCACTTAACCATTTAACACATATGATCTACTTGACTTATAAGTACTTACGATTTATAATTGTACCGAAAATCGGGCAGAGTCTTCTTTGTAAAGTGGACTATCCCGTCAGAACATAACCGACTCAAACCACAACCAAATCAATATCAAGGGATATCTAATCCACTTACAAGTCACAATCACATTACTTATCATTACTCGAGATCATATACATCAATTACACTTAACAGATAACATTTACGAATTTACATCACTAAGTCATGGACTTTATACTATCGTAATAAGTAACGACCAATTATAAACATGAATTAATTCTAACACATCATACTAACATACATAACTCTTACTACTTATATCTACACCATCTACATTACTATATAATCTGAAATCAATAACCAAACATCAATAATTAACCATTTATTCAATTATCAAATAAAATCACTAAATCATATTCAATTAATCACAAAAATCATATAACTCATATTTTTAATCTAAAATTCGAATCTTAACTCATAATCATTCTGAAAATTATATTTACATCTTAACCAAATTGCATTTAGCAGTTAATCCTTAAAAATCAATTTATAATTACTATTATTAATTCTTAAAATTCGAATAATACATATTAATATACAAAAATTCGAATCTCCTCCTTATAAAATCTGAAAATTTCTTACACACAATTATTCAACTAGTCATGATCATATAATCATCAAGAACACTTTAAATTAACAAGAATCAAGCACACAAATCTTCAAAATTCATGTATATATACATATAATTCGTATTAATACAAATTAATTACAAAATAATCACATGCATTAAAAATTCTCATCCAGCAATCATCTATATATGTTTACGATGCTATATAGCTACTAGACCACTACCTACTATCGAACCCTGCCGAAAATCACCACCGACGGTGGGGTTTTGGCCAGAAAACTAAGAACAACTTCCATACACAATTAAAACTCGATTTTAAACCTCCATGAGTATTACACAGCCTCAAAAACGTTAGCACATGAGGTTACAACTCTTGCATGTTAGTCTAACCACATATACATACACACAATCGAGTATATATATAAAAAATTCTCAAAATTTTCAAGTAAAACTCAATAACAATTCAAAAACAAGCTTGGGTAATCGATTATAGAAATTAATAAGGGTGTAGGAAGTGGAAAAAGTTGAAAAATGAAGAAATAGAGAGGGAGAGAGCTTACAGTCGAGAGAGGGTCGGAGAAATGAAGAAGAAAGTGGGAGGTGAAGGTGTATATAGGTACAGGGGCAGAATGGTAATTTACTAAATGCTGAAAATCTATTTTCTTTTCCAAAACTGTTTTTAATCATTTCAAAATCGAAATAAATTAGGATGATAGGTCCCGAAGGAGGGTAAAATAAGCTAGAAGGGAGGGAGGTTGAATAGCTTATGACCCTTTTTAAAAATTAGAGCTTGGCGTTTTTAAATTTCTTTCTCCTTTTAAAATTAATTACTTATAAAAAAGTAATATAAAATGCGGAACATAAACGGGAGAAAGTAAAAGAGGTTGACACGATCGCTATATCCTGGTTCGCGATGCCCGCAATCCCGTAACGGATTCGAACACTTCTACTCCAGTCCCCGAGCTCCTCCCGAACTCGAGATTTCTTCCACTGTAAAGAATCACACTCCTTATAGTAGACGGAGAAATCTTTACAAACACTACGTATTTATCTTAGAGCCTAACTACCCGTTACCTCTTCAAAATACTATAGTTGCCCCTTACAAGATTGTCTTGGACCGTAACTCCCCGTTACCTCCTCAAATGCTATATAAGTAAAACACTTACGAGTTTATCTTGGAACGTAACTCCCTGTTACTTCCTCACAACAACGTAAGACCTTACGAGTTTATTTTGAAGCGTAGCTTCTCCATTACCTTCTCAAAACCACGTAATAAAAATCCACTTACAAGTTTATCTTGATAGTAACTCCAAGTTACTTTCTCAAAACTATGCAAGAAAAACCTTTGCGTAGACTTTAGTATCTACACCCTTTAACGGTCTTGGGTCTTAGGTCTTAGATATTGGATCTTTTCTCCTCTTCACGGTGCAAAGATACCCAACTCCCCGTCGGCGAATCTAAGACTTGGGTCTTAGAGCGAGAATCACCTCACTTCACTTCTCCTCACATCAAAGGATATAATACAAGCACTACGACTTGAAAATCCTTATAAATATGACGATTAAAAAAATAAGCTAGTGTACAAACTAGATCAAGAGGGAGGATATATAAATATTAACGAGTTAGACTACATTAATACAAATGTAAATCAAGTATATTAATTTATCTAAATATTCGGTGTGGCCGAAAATAGATAAAATTAAATATACAATTTACTTGTGTAAACAACACAAATAAATAAGAGAAAGAGCGAGTTAAAAATAATCCGTAGAATATTAAACAAGCTACTAACTCAAGATATACAAATGTTAAAACACTTGTATTGAAATATTATAAGACCGAGATCAACAATGAAATGGTCGAAAATAATATTTCTTAGCCAAAGGGCCTTGATTTATCGAAGCTAAAGCGAGTTTCTTATATTCGGAAGAATATAGAACAAGCTACATAAGATCGAAAAATATTAGTGTTATCACAACAACACTTGGATATGGCTTTGTATATAGCCATATATATATATAGCTCGTCTAAGCGAGGGATACTATTACGCGTTTAATGCTAGTGCGGAAAATAAAATGCGTGAATGTAAAACACACACAAACAATAAATTAAGCACACCACACACAAGCATACAAACACAACTCACACGTACGGAAATGTAGCTCACTTGTCTATAGGACAAAAATGAGGGCCGCTATTATGCGTTAAACTAGTATGAGAAAATGTAAACACATAATAGAATAGTTCGGCCGAATAATTTAAACAAAATAGCCGAATATAATGAACTTTGGTTTCGGTTAAGGAACTAGTTCAAGATATTTGGTTTAGTCCTTAAATATTTAAACTCAAGTTAATGTTCAAAGGACCAGTATAAACCAAGTTAAGAAGCTTTCTTTTGATTTTAAAAAATAACAAGTTTAAATCACTTGTTTATGCACTTTTAAGAACAAATCAAAAGATGTTCTTAGCCTTTCAACCAAGTATCACAAAGAGGTTGTTAAGGACTTAAAGAAGAGCAAGCAAACACTTCAAGAAGCTCTTCAAATGTTCTTGCAAATTGTCAGTATACACTACACGAATATATCAAGAACAAGTGTATATTTTGGTGGCAAAAGTGCAACAAAACTCAAGCCAAAGGAGCACCAAAGAAAGGTATTTCAAGAAGGTTACCTTGGTGACTCAATGACACAAACAAGACCACTTAAGGGCTGTTAAAAACATGCAAGAAAATGTGTCTAAGGAAGCTTGGCCGAGAGCAAGAAATAAGCAAGAAGAATGTCCAAAAACACTACCAAGATGGCCGGATTTGAGCACCAAAAGAGAGGCAACCAAGGAGGTACCAAAGGTGACACAAATAGACAATAAAGAGCACTCAAGAGGCTGCACAAAAACGTGCTTGAGGCTGCCTAAAGAGTAATAGCCGAGAGGCAGGAAGAAGTGCAAGAAGAGGACCAAAAACACCACTAATTCAAGGCCTAGATGCGCACCACTTGAATGTAATTCAAGAAGGATAAAATGGTGACTCAAACCACACTTAAGAACACTTTGGGAACTGTTAAAATCGATCTCAAGAACTACCCCAAGAGTGGTGGCCGGATGGTGTTTAAATTGGCAAAAAATGGACTAACAAAGCTTTTAAAGATGTTGAAAAATGGAGCAACAAAGCTTTATTATCCAAATTTTTTGGAGGATTTTGGTACTCTTAAAAGGCTCAGTTTCTAGAGAGAAATCACCAGCACTTCTAGGACACAAAATGCTCAAGTGAAATGGGTGGAGTTAGCTTGCTATTTATAGGCAAAATGGTGATAAAGTGAGCAAATAAGAGCATGACACTTGGCACCAACACATAAACAATTAGCAAAGCTACTTTCCTGGAAACTTACACTAACTTGGTCCCCAATCCTTATATATTTATCAGATATATAAGTATAGTTGTTTTATATTAATTTCGTTTTAGTCGAATAAACCAAAACTACGCGAAACAACACATAACACCTACTTTAATGAGATAAATCGAAAAACATCTCAAAAATTATGAAACTTTGGGAATCCTCTTGAAATATTCCCAGAAGAATATGATCAAAATTTCACCTTAAAAGGAGTTGTGCTTCTATGACTTTTAAATGACCAAAAAATCAATTACGGGTCGATTTTTAGGTGTCCGGGAAAAAGTCATTCAAAAATCGTGAAACTTTGTCTAAAATTCATTTTGACTATTTTAGTGATATTCTCAGAATTTCAAGTCAAAATAATATGTGTAGTTATTTTATCCAAAAATATTTCGATAAAATGCACTTACGCGATAAGATAAAATACGCTATCCATTTGTCGTAACTTGTCGATGTTTTGACTAAGGTTTTTACTTGATATATATTCAAATATAATATTCCTCAAATAATAATGGCCATGCAATCTGCAGAATATTTATTTTTTGATTTTATCCATTTAAGTGAAAAACCGTTAAGGATTCTGGATAAAATCTGTTTTTATTCTTTATGCAAGTCAATAAATAAGGCAATCTTGAAAATATTACTTTAAAAAGATATATCGAATATATTCAAGGGTAATACCTTTGAAATGAACACCATCTAGAATAAATCTAGCATTTACGACTCGTAAAATCAGTGTTCGGAATATTTCGATATTTGTGCCTTTTTGACTTTGCTTTTAAATGTACCACAAATAATCTAGATTTTAGAAAATATCATTTTACTGACATTTCTTATCTAAATTAATTATTAGTACGAGAAAGCGTCACTTCGAATAATCTTACGGAATTTACTAAATTGCGTAGTAAATATCCTTATTAATTTTTCACTTTCATATTTTTGACAAATCACCAAAACTTACATGTGGAGACGGTCGAACAATCTTATTTAAAAAAGACTGTCTCACAATCTTCACCTTTTTGGTATTTGTCAAAACTACTCGCGAGAAATTAGACATGTGTGAAAATAACTTCCCCTTGCTTTATGTTTTCGAACTAAGGAAAAAGTTCGAAAATTTTGAAAATTTTTGAAATTTTCAAGGTTCCGTTTAATACACAATTAATCACACATATATAATTCATCTTCCCCTTTTTGATAAAAATCAAAAAGTGAAAAATAAATTATAAGTGTGAGGGAGAGAGAACAAGAAAAATATAAGGGGATGGGATTTAACTACATTATTACATACCAAGATCACCACCAATCCTCCTTATTTCTCCAAAATTAGTCCACTTCCAAAATCTTCACAAAAAAATAGTTGGACTAATTATACAAACAAATGCCTAGTTTACAAATTACACGAATTAATCTCCCCATAAATTGCAGCAAAATGAATTAAGAATTACAATGCAAGTTACAATACTAAAACTTGAGAGTGCTTCGACATGGTGCAGAGTATTATTGTTGCTTCGAAATGGAGTTGCAGTGCATAAGCTAAGCAAGCATTCTGAGGAGCTTTCGAGAAGTTGTCATTGTACATTGATGGAGGTATAACATTGCTAAGAGTTGCAAAAAATAATCAAGTGTAGCACCTGCATGGTTAGCACTAATCAAGCTTGTCAGTAAGAATCTAAGTAAGTATCAAGAGTGACATGACAGAGTGAGGGTTAGAGATACATCACAGGGCTTTGGCTTGGACAAATTTTTCAAAAAGATAGGCTTAAGTCCTCGTGGTTCCTGTTAAAGCACAAAGCAACCCTAAAAAATGCAACTATATGCACTAATGTGGCTAGTTCCCCCTGGGAACAGATCAAGGAAATCTAAAAGGGAGTTCCATGCAGTCCATGAGTTGAGTGGCAAGTGTATGTTGTGTCTTTACTCATGATAATGCAAATTATGTTAAGTACAAAAGCAAATCACTAAACAAAGCAACTGCAATTGCATTCATTCATTTTAAGCAAGAGTACAACATTACTTTTAAGTCCAACTAACAGTGAAAACAGTTGGAAATAGAACTGATAGCGCTAACACAACATAAGTAGTAAGATAAATAGCTAGAGCAACATAGGATGGAAAACTAGCACATAGTCACACAAAAGCAAAGATAACAGCATAAAAGCAGACATCACAGATAGATTCAACAAGCACCACCACCAATAGTCATGTTCAACACAAGCTAACACTCAATCCACTTGATTGAAGTGTTCATTGTTGATCACTGCATTAACCAAATTCTCACAGTTCATGTTCTCAGAGTTGGTCATACTGAGCTCGGTTCCATTTTCTTTGTTCTCACTCTCCTTAACCTTATTCTCTTTACCATCATAATCTAAAATCTCAAAAGCCTCATCAAGCATAGAACAACCATTCATAGTATTCTAAACTGGAATACTCAAGATAATATCATTGCTAACATTGTTACCACAATGCATATTAATCTGAAGCTGAATCAACTGAGAGAGACTATTCTCAAGCATAGTCATTCTAGTCATAGTGGTGTTGATGTAGTTCTTCAGAGTATCTAGCTTAGTGGTTATCTTTGCATAGTTGGCTTGAAGCACATCCATAGAGGTTTTTAAAGTAATATAACTCTATTTTAGTGCCTCTATCTCAGCAACAATGGATTCATACTTCTCAAGGGTCATTGAGAGAGTAATAGGTACTCACTTGGGTTCGAAGGGTTCTAATCAGTGATTGTGAATCTCAGAATCTCTATAGATGTTGAGAGGGATCACAGACCTAGTGTTATGAGTTGAGAGAGTTGTAGTGACATGAAAGAGAGGTGGAAGGCTAATATTGTACTTCAAGTACTCAAACAGCTTGGTCAAGAGGAGACCAAAAGGATTAAGTCCAGCCCTAGAGGTAGAGTACATTTTAGAGAGAATTATATGAGGAATATTGAAGGTAATTCTGTTTGTGGCAACCTTATACATCACCTTCATCTCAAGAAAAGTGATAAGTTTGTCAGAGGAGGGAAAAATGTTATTTTTGACCGAAAGAGCAAGATTCTGATACAAAGGAGCAAAGTGTTCAATTCTGAACCCTTTGTCATTGTTGAAAACATTTTGAGGCACATCAACTTTGAAAAAACAAGAGATGAAATTTCTATACTCAGCCTTGTCAAAGATAAAGGTTTTAGGAAGATCTACATTTGGGAGTGAAGCAAATGCAGGGTTAAGCAGAAGAGCTTTGACAAGAGTTTCTTGGTCTACAAGAACAGGTGAACCTTTAACAGCAGAAGACAAGTAAATACCCCCATTGACCCCTGGATTAATGGCTAGATTAGCATAAAATTCAGCCACTAGGTTAGGCAGGACTCTCTTAGAAGGAAATGAGACAAATGGTTCGAGATTAGCCCTAGTAATGATCTTGATCAAGTCATGATCAGGCTCAAAATCTAACAAGTAGCCAGTTTGAAGCTTGGCCTTAGATGACCTATTGTGAGCATGGTTTGACATAAAGATTGGAGGGTTAGGCTTGATCTTCTTCTTCTTATTCCTCTGAACAGAAGTATAAGGGAACTTGACATTGTTGTGGGGTGTGTTTAAAGACAAAGTGGTATCAACAGAAGGATTCATGGCAAGAGCAATTACTACACTTAGCCACAAATAAAGAACAAGAAGACAATAGATATAAATGCAAGTGTGAAGCATTAATGCAGCAAGTAGTTCTGTTAATACACAAACATGCTCGAGCGAAATTCAAAAGAATCAGATACACAGTACAAGCACAGTGCATATAGTACATGAATAGTAAGTACATGGCATGCAAGTACACTGCAGGATATGGCATGAGAATAAAAAGCAAAGCTACTAAGCAATTCTTTATAACTAATAAATCAGAAAAGCATGCAGCTAATCTTATTCTAGCAACAAACGGCAAGAGCAATAAATGTAAAATGAGTAGTTACTAATATTGGAAAAGCTTTTACTGAAAAGTAGCATCTTTAACATTTCTACAATCACATCTTGCAGGCACCAGTCATAGAATATAACACATAAACTTATACAAGCATGCTGGCAGACACATACACTACATTAACAGCTCTCACACAGATACCACAATAGCACAGATATACATTCTCAATCACAAAGCACTAAACACAGGTGCACAGGCCTAATCCTAAAATAGTACAAAGTATATCAGATAGGATCAAACTAGACAAGCAACTAACATCACTTAGTTAGCTCACATAGATTGCAACTAGAATGTAACCAAACCAACAAGATCACCAACTCCATCTTACAAGCATTCAAAGATAATTCCAATAAAACAATTACAATAGGCATGCTATCAACACTACACAGAATGAACTTGGACACAATATGAGAATTGCATATAGATAAAATACATTGCTAGCAACTTAAGGCAATTATATAATCATAGCACAGTGACAAGATCTGATAGAACTGATACAATCAAGAAATGCACATTTAAAATCCATATACTAAAAGATTACATCAAGCAAAAGTAAACACTTAGGTGCTAGGTGTGTGTCCAGGCATGGCAATTGTGACAATTAAAAACAAATATCATGCATGTTCACCAAGAACATATATCATGCATGTTCGAATACAGAGTTACATCTCCAAGCACATGGTAACAAGTCACAAATTATTCATGTAGCAAAGAGACAGAGATGCACACATAAACTGAAACAATTATGTGCACAAGCATAGTCTTACAATTTTAATATAGCAATTCATGTCTTATAGCACAGTAGCACAAATAACTTTTTGCAAAGTTAAGCTAATTGCTAAGTTAGACTTGAAAAGGCAGCATACAAGAGTACATAGCATAAGAGCTAGACATGGCATAAGACAATTAGTCATGTAGGAGCACATACCACATTAGGCTTAAAATGCATATCATTAAGAGATAGAGCATGATCAAACAGCAAAACTAAAATCAATTAACTTACTAGGCAAGTATACAAGTGACAGAATACACATGCATTAGACAATAAGGCTAAATAGAGTCAATTAAAATCTTGCAAAGGTTTAAGGAGTGTGTACCTGGATCATGGTGGTGATTCACATGATAACTTCCAAAACCTACTTAAGCACACAATCTTACCATTTCAATACAGAGACTTGGCATCAATGTGCACATCAGGTTCACCAAGATATTGACAGAAATCATCAAGCAACATTAGCATTAGCATAAAACAATCAATACAAACAGAAACAATTGAATTATCATCACAACTATAATCAAACAATATCAATGTAGAGAGATGCCTGTTGGTACGGCAGAAAACTCGAATTAAGGCTAATCAAAACAAAATTTCTATCATACCAACAGGATCCTAATACAAGAACACTGAACCATGAAAATACAATAGTCCTAATGTTCTAGGGATCACTATCCAAATACTATGATTTCTATATGTGCGCCCAGGAGCAAGAGTCAAAAACAGTGACATGAAGTTCCTGTTCGCACAATAGAAATCACATTATCAAGACAGAGGTATCACATGCAAGGCTGAATATGCACAATATCTATTAGTAGTACGACTTTTATCTCTGTGCACAGAGATCATTAACCCTAATGTCGAAAAATAACATTGATCAACACCCTCTACACACCAGATAAAGTCGTATTACTAGGACATTGATTGTACAGACTCAAATACACACAAACAAATCGATTTCTCGATTCGTTGAAGGCTTTTTATTAATTTTTGAATATCGACGTGATTTGGGGAAAAAAAATCTAGAAATGAATATGAAAAATCGATATTATAGAAGTGTGTATTTGGGTGTGTAGAACACGAATTTGTGGTCAATTTCTGTGAAAACTCACGGTCATGGCCGGAATTTGAAACTGAAAAACTAGGATTTCAGTCGAGTATGAAGAGAGAAGACAGGGTTGATAATTTTCCTTTTTTAGGAAAATATTTATAAAAACAAACCAACGGCTTAGATCTATACAGACGTTTGAATATACGGCCCAGATCATTTCGCGCGTTTCCAAAGCCTTTGACTTGACTGTTGACCACACATACGCATTTCAAACACACGTATCAGCCCCTTCACGAAATTCTGTATTTTGTGTATTTTATTTGTATTTTTCGATTTTCAGAAAATGAATTCTAAAATTCGATTTAAAATAGCAAATAAATTAGAAAAATTCACTAAAAATTCCTGCGCCACCAGAAAATTTGCTATTTTAATTTAGAATATTAGAGTGCACAAAGTTCCAATTTTTTGAAAAAATAAATAAATTTATATCTTAATAAAAGATATTTTGGTACTTATTCAAATTAACTTGTAAAAAAATAAATAAACCACATATTACTTTTGGCGTTAATTATTTGCAGCTCACAACATTGTCGAAGAAATCTGAACGTTCAAGTCCCGCTTGAAAATCCGCTTAAACAATGTTCTAAGTTGCAAGACAATTAAAATAAAGTAATATATATTTTGAATAAAATTTAACAAATTAATTCGGGCACTCCATCATTCCTAAATCAAAACGCAATTTAGCGAATCTTTCGGAGCTTAAAGTTTCGTGAAAATGTCCGCAATATTCACTTCGGTATCGATGTGTACCATTTTAATATCGCCATAATTTACATGATCACGAAGAAAATGATGTCGAATGTCTATGTGTTTAGATCTCGAATGCAATACCGGATTTTTACTCAAATCAATTGCACTCGTATTATCACATAAAATAGATACCACATCAAATTTTATGACATAGTCGGCTAATGTTTGCTTCATCCATAAGATTTAAGCACAACATTTCGCGGCCGCTATATATTCCGCTTCGGTGGTAGAAATTGAAACTGAGTTTTGTTTCTTTGAAAATCAAGAAACTAAACATCCAACAAGAAATTGGCATGTGCCACTAGTGCTTTTTCTATCGATTAAATGCCCAGCATAATCCGAATCAGAAAAACACACTAAATCAAATGGATGTCCCTTAGGATACAAAAGACCTAAGTCCGTAGTTCCTTTAAGATATCTAAATATCCGTTTAACCGCGGATAAATGAGATTCTTTCTGATCCGCTTGAAAGCGAGCACATTTACCAACACTAAATTGTATATCCGGCCTACTAGCCATGATATAAAGTAAACTTCCTATCATCCCTCGATATTTCTTGATATCTACGAAAACACCATCTTTATCTATAGATAACTTATCGGAGATTGACATAGGAGTACTTATAGGCTTTGCATTTTTCATCTCAAACTTCTTTAGCATTTCTTTACAATTCTTAGATTGTGAAATATGAATGCCATCTTGAGTTTGTTTAATTTGCAAACCTAAGAAAAAATTTAATTCTCCCATCATGCTCATTTCGAATTCTTTACTCATCTTTTCCGAGAATTCGTTACATAGTGATTCTTTGGTCGTGCCAAAAATAATATCATCTACGTAAATTTGAACTAGAAAAATATCATCACCTTCATACTTAGTGAATAGAGTAGTATCTGCAATTCCCATTTTAAAACCGCTATCGATTAGGAATTTGCTTAACCGCTCGTACCAAGCCCTCGGAGCTTGTTTCAACCCGTATTAGGCTTCGTACAATTTGTACACATAATTACGATGTTTATAATCTTCAAATCCCGGTAGTTGTCTTACATAAACTTCTTCTTTTAAGACACCATTTAGGAATGCCGATTTAACATCCATTTGATAGACTTTAAAACCTCTATAGCAAGCGTAGGCCAAGGACATTCGAATTGACTCGATTTTAGCTACGGGAACATAGGTTTCATCAAAATCTATTCCTTCCATTTGAGTATAGCCTTGAGCAACTAATCTTGCTTTATTTCTTACCACTTCTCCACCTTTGTATAATTTATTACGAAAGACCCACCGAGTTCCAATAATGGAATGTCGGGTGGTGGAGGCACGAGTTCCCAAACTTTATTACGAGTAAATTGATTTAGCTCATCTTGCATAGCATCAATCCAATCCTCGTCTAATAAAGCTTCTTTGGCCGATTTGGGCTCGATTTGTGATAAAAAGGCTACATTACTCACAATGTTAAGAACTTGAGCTCGAGTTTGAACGCCTTTATTAAGTTCACCTTAGACATTGTCTATAGGGTGATCTCTGATAAAAGGAATTTTCGAAGGTAATCGAGCTTCAACTTCATTTATTTCAAGTGGATTAGTAGGAATTTTAGTTCCTAGATCCGTGGTTCCCATTTGTCGAATTATATTCTCGACTTCGGTATTAGAACCATTTTTAGGATCATTAGAGTCATCATCCTCTTCCACTATATCTTTAAACTTAGAAAGTGGTTTTGATTCATCAAATACAACATTTAATGTTTCTTCCACAACTAAAGTTCCAAGATTAAATACTCAATAAGCTTTTCTAGTATTTGAATAACCGAGAAATAACCCTCACAAGATTTTGGGTCGAATTTCATTAGATAGTCTTTTGAATTCAAATTATAGCATTTAATTCCAAAGACCTTGAAATAGCTTATCTTAGGAGTTTTACCAAAATAAAGTTCATACAGAGTCTTCATTTTGATAGGACGTAGTAAAACTCTATTCAGAACGTAGCAAGCCGTAGACATTGCTTCGGCCCAAAAATACTTTGGTCTACGATAATCATTCAACATCATATTTGCCATTTATTGTAACGTTCTATTCTTCCTTTCAACAAGCCCGTTAGATTGAAGTGTGTAAGGAGTAGAAAAATTATGAGTAATACCACATTCTTCACAAAAGTTAACAAAATCTGAATTATCAAATTCTCTATCATGATCGGTCCTAATATAGATGATCGTGTTATTTTGTTGATTTTGTATTCTTTTGCAAAGTACAACAAATGATTCAAATGCATCGCTTTTTGCTTTTAGGAATTCCGTCCACGTAAAGCGAGAGTAGTCATCAACTACTACAAGAGCGTAACAACACCTTCCTAGGCTTTGTACGGGAACCGGTCCTATAAGATCCATATGCAATAGCTAAAGTGGTCTAGTAGTAGACAGCATGAATTTGGATTTATGAGATGAATGAATTTGTTTGCCAATTTCACAAGCTTCACATATATGATCTTTTACGAAGTTTAGTTTAGGTAATCCTCGAACATGTTCTTTCGAACAAATATTCTTCATGAGTTTCATGTTAGTATGACCTAATCTACGGTGCCATAACCATGGATCCTCATTCATGGATACTAAACAAACGTTTTCATAATCATTTAAGTCGAACGAATAAATATTCTTAGTTCGTGGGCACTTAAGTGTCAATTTTCACTCTTTGTCAGAAATAGCACAATGAGATGGAAAGAAGATTACTTTGCAACCATTATCACACAGTTGAATTATAGAAAGCAGGTTGTACTTTAGTCTAGTGACTAATTGTACATTCGAAATTTTAATGCTTTCGTTGCCAATATCACCAATACCGACAATAATACCTTGACTGCTATCACCAAAAGTTACACTTCCGGTGGTTACCTTTTTAATATTATTCAACAAAGATTTATTACCTGTCATGTGCCGTGAGCAACCACTATCAAGATACCACAAATTCTTCTTAGCGGTAAGGCACACCTACACGAATGATTAGTAAAACCGATTGGTACCCCTTTTTCTTGAGGGTCCGGGGGTTAGCACATCATAAGGTAAATGAGTATTTTCATAGACAAATCTCGGCATAGGATAATCATTCACGTACACAACATCATTTCTAAATGCTTGACTCCTATTAGATATATGATAAGGATTTCTCCTAGGCATATACTTAGGATTACCACGAAAAGCATGTTCATTACTACTACGGGGAAATATAGTAGTAATAGAATCTTTAGAATGATTATATAATTAACATGATCATTCTTAACGTGAGCATTAAACTTTTTAGGATAAGCTTGATGTCTCACATTAGTGTGTTGACTTGGTTGAGTATTATTGTTCGATCCTCGAACAACATTTCTTCTAGGAACATTCGGTTGCCTAGTATTTTGAGTACTAGTGCTTGCAACGTTGTTAAAGTTCCTTGGTTGAATTTTAATCGGCTCTTGATGATAAAAATGCTTTGGTTGTTTATTAGCATTTTTAACCGAAACATTTTGAGCAATTTTCTTTCCTTCCCTTTTATTCGGGCTAGCTCCTTTAGATAACCACTCATACTTTCCATTAATTACACCCTCTTTAGCTTTGCAAAATGGACTTTGATGTCCCTTTTTGTTGCAATAAGAGAAAATTTTCGTAGGTGCTTTAGGAGAAACATTCTTAGTGGGAGTAGGAATATGTGCTTCCCTTTTTGGAGGATTATTTGCATCATATCCTAGACCTTCTTTGTTAGAAGATATCTTGGAGTTATACACCATACTTTCCAACATAGTATTGCTCTTAGTCAATTGCTTCACAATAGGATCAAGATTATGCCTTTCTTGCATCAAGACATTTATCTTGTTATTTAGCACATTTTCTTGATCTATGACTTGAGCCATGAGCTTAGAATTCTCATTTTTGAGCCTTTCACCTTCTAAGATATTTGATTTCAATTCTAAAAACAAGTGTTCTCTTTCATTAACCTCAATATTGAATCGCTTTCTTAACTTAGAAAATTTGGCATCTTTTTCGGCTAATATTATTTGGTGATCAAGATTTAAGTCTTGTATGGCTTGTCTAAGCTCTTCTTCTTTGTCACCCGTTGATGCTCGTACAAGTTCGCTTATCCGATTCTCTCGTATAGTTATTTCATGTCCCATTGATTCATTATGAATTTTTAAATTCAAAATTTCAACATGGAGCTCACGATTCTTCTCAGAAACTTGTATCTTTTCTTTTTCAATTTCTTCGGCTTGAACAATTAGAGAAATATTCTCAATGAGATTTCAAATTTTTTCATTCTTTTTTTTTATCTCGAGTTTCAAGCGATCATTTTGTGAAGAAATGAAATCGGAATATTCTTTGTCGTTGACATGAATATCCATTAAACGAGCAACTTCCTTTTGAAGCTCAATATTTGTCTCACGATTTTTATTCCTTTCGAAACTAACCGTGGAAAATTTACAATTCGTATCGTCAAGACTTGATTTTAACGAGTTGACCAAATGAATTAGTTCGGATGAGTCCAAACTAGAATAATCCATACTCGACAAATGCACATTTAAATTATCACTACTACATGATGCAATATTTAAGTTTGAAGTTGAGTCTAGAGTTACCTCATGGTTAGTAGTCGACTTTTTGGTTGATGTGGATTCGTCGGAGATAGCCATTAAGCAAAGATTGACAATTTCTTCGATTTCTTCCGGTGCTTCATCGTCTCCGCAACAAGACCACGACCCTTAGGTAACTTAGGACATTCACGTCTTAAGTGACCGGGTTGTTTGCATTCAAAGCAAACATCTTGTGCTTCTTCTACTATAGGCTCCTTTACTTTATGTGCCGAGTAGTTCTTCGTATAGTTCGGATTATTATATGAGTTGTTACTTTGAGGCGCGCCTTGATTTTTAACATAATTCGTATTAGGGGAATTGTTATACGAATTAGGAGAACCTTGGTTTTTGACATAGCTCGTAGTCGGAGAATTATTTCGATAATTCGGCTTTCCCTTCGAATTAAAAATTCGATTTTGATTATTTGATTTTAAGAAGCCTTTTCCGTACCTTTGAGCTTTACTTTGTAAGACACGACGGAGTTGTCTCGATAATAAGGCAATTTCATTCTCATCCAAAGTTTCTAACTCTTCGTTTAAATCATCATCGTTTTCTTCTTCATCGATTAATATATCTTTAAAGGTCATACTTTTGCGTTTGTCATCCATTTTAAGGACAACCTTGTCCGGTATATTATCTTCCTCATAAGCACGAAGGTTTCCGAATAAACTATCAATGGAATAGTCGTTAAGACTATGCATTTCTTTTATAGTGGTAACTTTAACTTTCCAACTCGAAGGCAAGGCTTTTAAAATCCTTTGATTTTTCTCATTAGTCGTATAGACCTTACCGAGTTGAGCAAGCTCATCGATTACACGATTAAACCTCGTTTCCATATCGATGATAGTTTCATCTTCGAGGAGTTTAAAATTCTCGTACTCATGAATTAAGGTATCCATTCGAGATTCTTTAATATCTTTTGTACCTTCGTAAGTGATAACTAATTTGTTCCACATTTCTTGTGCCGACTTGCAATTATTACCACGTTTGTATTCTTTTTCTACAAGTGCACTAGTTAGAACCATTTTCGCTTTCGCGGCTATGTTCATTTGTATTTCTTCCTCGGGAGTATATTCGCCCACATTTTTCTCGATAGATATTTCATCTACCATTTTGGTGGGAATTACTACACCATCTTCGATAGCCATCCAAACTTTCACACCTTGGGATCTAGCATAAATTCTAAATCGTGTTTTCCAAGTTGCAAAATTTGTTCCATCGAATAGTGGAGGTCTAGAGCTTGAAAGACCTTCACCACATCCGATCTAACTTAAATACGCCATATTTAAGATATACTTTTGGTTACGTTCTTGAACTTCACAACGTTCAAAAAGCGAGATTAAAAGTAACTGCTTTGATACCAATTGATAGGTCCCAAAGGAGGGTAAAATAAGCTAGAAGGGGGGGGTTGAATAGCTTATGACCCTTTTTATAAATTAGAGCTTGGCATTTTTAAATTTCTTTCTCCTTTTAAAATTAATTACTTATAAACAAGTAATATAAAATGCGGAATATAAATACGAGAAAGTAAAAGAGGTTGACACGATCGATATATCCTGGTTCGCGATGCCCGCAATCCCCTAACGGATTCGAACACCCCTACTCCAGTCCCCGAGCTCCTCCCGAACTCGAGATTTCTTCCACTATAAAGAATCGCACTCCTTATAGTAGGCGGAGAAGCCTTTACATACAATAAGTATTTATCTTAGAGCCTAACTACCCGTTACCTCTTCAAAATACTATTGTCCCTCCTTACAAGATTGTCGTGGACCGTAACTCCCCGTTACCTCCTCAAATGCTATGTAAGTAAAACACTTACGAGTTTATCTTGGAACGTAACTCCCTGTTACTTCCTCACAACAACGTAAGACCTTACGAGTTTATCTTGAAGCGTAGCTTCTCCACTACCTTCTCAAAACCACGTAATAAAAAACCACTTACAAGTTTATCTTGAAACGTAACTCCAAGTTACTTTCTCAAAACTATGCAAGCAAAACTTTTGCGTAGACTTTAGTATCTACACCCTTTAACGGTCTTGGGTCTTATGTCTTAGATCTTGGATCTTTTCTCCTCTGCACGGTGCAAAGATACCTAACTCCCCGTCGGAGTATCTAAGACTTGGGTCTTAGAGCGAGAATCACCTCACTTCACTTCACCTCACGTCAAATGATATAATACATGCACTACGACTTGAAAATCCTTATAATTATGACAATTAAAAAAAAGAAGATATATAAATATTAACGAGTTAGACTACGTTAATACAAATATAAATTAGGTATATTAATTTATTTAAATATTCGGTGTGGCCGAATAAAGATAAAATTAAATATATAATTTAATTTTGTAAACAACACAAATAAATACAAGAAAGAGAGAGTTAAAAATATTCCGTAGAATATTAAAAAAGTTACTAACTCAAGATATACAAATGTTAAAACACTTGTATTGAAATATTATAAGACCGAGATCGACAATGAAATGGTCGAAAATAATATTTCTTAGCCAAAGGGCCTTGATTTATCGAAGCTAGAGCGAGTTGCTTATATTCGGAAGAATATAGAACAAGCTATTTAAATCGAAAAATATTAGTGTTATCACAACAACACTTGGATATGCCTTTGTATATAGCCGAATATATATATATATATATATATATATATATATATATATATATATATATATATATATATATATATATATATATATATATATATAGCTCGTCTAAGCGAGGGACGCTATTACGCGTTTAATGCTAGTGCGGAAAATAAAATGCGTGAATGTAAAACACACACAAACAATCAATTAAGCACACCACACACAAGCATAAAAACACAATTCACACATACGAAAATCTAACTCGCTTGTCTATTGGACAAAAACGAGGGCCGCTATTTTGCGTTAAACTAGAGCGAGAAAATGTAAACACGTAATAGAATAATTCGGCCGAATAATTTAAACAAAATATCCGAATATAATGAACTTTGGTTTCGGTTAAGAAACTAGTTCAAGATGCTTGGTTTAGTCTATAAATATTTGAGCTCAAGTTAATGTTCAAAGGACTAGTATAAACCATGTTAAGAAGCTTTCTTTTGATTTTAAAAAATAACAAGTTTAAATAACTTGTTTATGCACTTTTAAGCATAAATCAAAAGATGTTCTTAGCCTTTCAACCAAGTATCACAAAGAGGTTGTTAAGGACTTAAAGAAGAGCAAGCAAACACTTCAAGAAGCTCTTCAAATGTTCTTGCAAATTGTCAATATACACTACACGAATATATCAAGAACAAGTGTATATTTTGGTGACAAAAGTGCAAGAAAACTCAAGCCAAAGGAGCACCAAAGAAAGGTATTTCAAGAAGGTTACCTTGGTGACTCTAAGGTTACCTATATCATTACCTATGATAGGTCATGTACGACTCTCAAACCTCTATTCATCATTCTGAGGTCTCTAAGGATTCTATCGACCCTAGTATAATACCTCCAGTAAACACTCCAGTCCATTCGACTCACCGGTACCTCTTCCGGTAGTCCAATAATAAGTTTGCTACGATCTCGTATGTCATTCTCGTATGTCCAATCCTTATATATTTATCAGATGTATAAGTATAGTTGTTGTATATTAGTTTCGGTTTAGTCGAATAAACCGAAACTACGCGAAACAACACATAACACCCACTTTAATGAGATAAATCGAAAAATATCTCAAAAATTATTAAACTTTAGGAATCCCCTTGAAATATTCCCAGAAGAATAGGGTCAAAATTTCACCTGAAAAAGAGTTGTCCTTCTATGACTTTTTAATGACCAAAAAATCAATTACGAGTCGATTTTTAGGTGTATGACGCCCCCAAATCCGAGGTCAAAGATTCAGGTCGTCACATCACCATCCAACCATATCATACCTGTATTAACTTTACAACTCAACAATTCATCCATCCAGACCTCAATCTTAAGCACAAACAAGTTAGAGCCTCAGAAACGATAATCAAAAGTAACACTAAATATTACAATTCATCTGTACAATCTAGAATCTTGCGCAGTTCCATTTATACAACTACACTTGAAGACAAGTCTTACTGTTACAGTTGAAAACCTATCAGACTTACTCTGTAGTATTTATCAGGAACTAAATCATCTCAGGGGTAAATCTTCTACTCCTCTTCTGCTGGTGCGGAGTTAACTGATCAAATTCTTCTCTTTCTGAAAAGTTTTTATAAAGCAAGAATGAGCTACATAATGCTCAGCAAGTTCACCATTTTGTAAAGTAATAATGTGGTTTATTTCGAAAACATTCCCAACTATATGGGTATATATCTCAGATTTCAAAACATAATTGGACAATGTATATGTCCGAATTTGAATAAAACATCTATACTCACTAAGGAGCTTTAAGAATAACATATGAACCCTTTATAAGGTTCCCATTTCAATATATCTCAAGTTTGAAAATATATACATATGAGTATATCATTTTCGGCAAAACACTCTACGGTTAACATACTGTACCGGGAATACATCTTTGCAAACCTCTTTCCTTCCATTAGCTTGGAAGATTTCTCATTCAAAAACATTTCGTTCTTTGAAATAATTGCAAGAGTGCACTAACACGTGCCAATCTTTATAGAAAATCTTGCAGTTCTAGATACTGCACGATGTCAATATTTTTCTTATCAAAAGCCACACTATCGGCAACTTGGCACTTAGGCCCAAGAAGCAGTGTTTGAGTATTTTTCCAAAGTGGAGGATGGGACTTGAAGAAAACATAAAACCTGACAGGGATTGACGATGATCAGTCGCCACATCCAAGTCCAATAATCCGCGGGTCTTCTCTACCGGTAGAAGGATAGAAACTACATCCGTAACTATCCTCGGGTGAAAACTACATCCGTAATCACCCTCGATGAAAACTACATCCGTAATCATCCTTCGGCAACACCTGGGCCGGAATAATAATTGATGGACTGCCTGGCTCACGGCCGCTTACACATCCCGGGAATCGTTCGTCAACGGTTCCCACACCTGCCAGAGTCCCTTTTTCTTTTTCTTTTAAAACTTGATTTTGATGGAAAACTGAGTAATTGAGGTCCGACATCAGTCGACCGATGATTCTTGAAATCATACAAGAAGCAAACCTGACCGGGGGTTTTCGAAAATGTTTTGAGTTCGAAAGAGTTCGAGTTTGAAAGTGCTAAAGGTATCTTGGATTAGCTTTGTCTTTAAAATAATGAACAATAATTAATAAATGATATTTTAAGATTTAATATTAATAATTAATAAAATAATTATTTAATTAAATAAGCTTTTTATCCAAGATAGGTATTTTGAGTATTTACGAAGATATAAAAATAATTACTTGAGTATACGATACTCCCCGAATGACCCTTCGGGTTTTCGCAATTTAATTACGATATAAGAATATACCGCTCCCCGGTCAATAGTATATACGGACCGCAACGACCTCTATTGCTAGAGTCGTTGTCCGAAGAAAACATTTCAATCTAAGTTCAAGGGGTGCAAACATATACGTGCTTATACATCTCAATTGCATCAATACTTCGATGAACATAACATTTGATATGATTGAAAACTACAAACACAACATTGAAGTCCTTGTATATGTAAGTTTTGAAAAGTAAACTTGCCTTGGTGAGGTTGGGGTGGTCGAGCGTGCGGAGTTGAATGATCTATACATAAGCAATAACCGTTCGTTAGTACCTTAATCAATATCTCTTTAATTGCGGGGTTTTAGGGGGTACAAAATTAACTTAATGACTTCATCTTATGACACTCTAGCCCCACTATAGGTTCATGTCATCACTCGATTACGCTCGTCACTTATTCGACTTAATTTGGTTACCATATCCGAATCATATCCATTACCCCTAAAATTACACTCCACTTACGACTTTTTCCCTTGCGCGAATTATACTCTAGCATTTTTATAAAATTGAAAAATACATATTTTAATCAAATTCTTTTTGGGTAGCCTTCACCACTGCATTTTCTAGCTTCTCTAATTTTTCCATGATCCTACATAAATTTTTAGGGGTTCAAACAAGGTTCACAAGAGGATCACTTAGTGCAGTCCGGAATCCAGAAACACATTTCACTTCTCAGGCCATAACTCAAAATCTATACATCACCTAGTCATGAACCTTATATTTCTAGAAACTACATTCAAGTACCTTTGCAACAATATATATTAGGACTTCAGGAGATAAGATTTGGGGGTTCAAAACCCTCCCACAAGACAGTACAAGTTTCTGGGAAAAACTCAGCATGCTTATATCACTAAACCAACCAAGAATCTTACATCCACATCACAACCAACATCTAAATCACCAAGATCATACTTTACAACATACATGGAGATACATACACTAACCACAAGCTTAAAAATCACAACCACAACACTTAAACTCAAGGTCTACATCATCCATAGCTTATATGTCCAAGATTCACACTAATAACCATGGATCTAACATTAAACATCACAAATACTACATGGCCAAGAGGGGTTAGGGTTTTTATACCTCCTTGATGTTCTTACAATCTCAAACAAGCTTGGTTAACCTTGGGGAAGCCTTACTCTATGCTCACCATCTTCAATCTCACCAAAGAAATCAAGAACATGGAAGTGAGTTTCCTGACTGGAAAAACACGCCCCAAAGATCAGCCAAAACGAAGCCATTGCACTCGTTTCCTGGTCGAGGATTCTGAATGAAAGTTGTAGAGCGTCTTCACAGCTTTCTAACCATATAAAGAACAAAAAATTTCATTGAGTAATGAAGTCTCTAGGCCCGTTTTAGTGAACTCCTTTCCTGCTGGGCAGAATGGAGTATTTGGTGTTTGTTTTGTTTGATTAAAGTGATAAAGTGATCAATAATGCTTGATATTTTCACTTGGATGCATCTTATCTTCTTGCCATGTGGTGTCATCTCCTCACTGGTTCATTTGGATTACCTTTATCAATCCATAATTGCAAGCAAGTCCCTTACTTTATACATATTGTTTCCAAGTCCTTCCTTCCTTTTCTTATTTGCACCAAGGGGCTTCCCTTCTTGTATATTTACTAAATCAATATGTTACAACTTATATGTTGCACTTCATTGTAATAGTGTGGCCCAATACCTCAAACAATCGTTGTGTCCAATTTTCTTTGTATTTTCTCTTTATCTCAGAAAAAATTCTCGCGGTTTCTCAATTGTTCTCATTTCCTTTAACTCTAGGATTTTATTCTCAATTCCATTTTCCTCTCATAATATATCCTTCCTTGGACTTCTAATATTTACTATTCTCAATTCATGATTCGCTCGCTTGATCGCTTAATCTCGTTGTAAAGTTTCAGCGGTTTCTAGAACGTTTGTTTCACTTCCTCAGTGGTTTTCGTTCCAAATTCTCAAATCACTTATAATAAAATTCCAAAATATTAACTCCTCAATTCCTCAAATTAAATATCTCATTTCTTGATATTACTGATATATAATTCACTGCTCGGTCAAATATTACACGAAAATAGAATTTGGAATTTCTGAATTCCGATCGCCTTTACATACACTTATTTACTCCGTAGATTACTAGTATAACTTCGGAATATCCACACTACGTCTCGTACATAGGTGGCATGAAAATTTTTATTAATCCTCAAAATCACTATTCATTGATGCACTTCATCATAATAGGAAAAGTTTTAATTCTACCGAAATTTTGGGTTCTTACAAGGTGTCCGGGAAAAAGTCATTCAAAAATCGTGAAACTTTGTCTAAAATTCATATTGACTATTTTAGTAACATTTTCAAAATTTCAAGTGAAAATAATATGTGTAGATATTTTATCCAAAAATATTTCGATAAGATGCACTTACGCAACACGATAAAATACGCTAGCCATTTGTCGTAACTTGTCGACGTTTTGACTAAGGTTTTGACTTGAAATATATTCAAATATAATATTCCTCAAATAATAATGGCCATGAAGTCCGCGGAATATTTATTTTATGATTTTATCCATTTAAGTGAAAAACCGATAAGAATTCGGGATAAAATTTGTTTTTATTCTTTTTGCAAGTCAATAAATAAGACAATCTTGAAAATATTACTTTAAAAAGATATATCTTGAAAATAATTTTTGAGTCAAAAATGAATTTTATATGAATTTTTGAAATAAAAGGGCCTTTAAAAGAAATAAGGTTTTTATATCATTTTAAAATAGGCTTAATGACCTTTTAACCCTCAAAGTTTCCACCAAAATACCCATCAGCCCTTACTGTTTCAAAACGTTCCTTTTGACCCTCCAAGTATCCGTAAAGGTCCAATTAGCCCTTATACCGGATAGGAAATGGTGAGTTTGGGTGACTTTTGGTTCGTTTTAATCGGTTTCTAGCCGGAATTTTGCTGTATTGTTGTTGTGTCGATTAAAACGAACCAAAAATCACCCAAACTCACCATTTCCTATACCGGTATAAGGGCTAATTGGACCTTTACGGATACTTGGAGGGTCAAAAGGAACGTTTTGAAACAGTGAGGGCTGATGGGTATTTTGGTGGAAACTTTGAGGGCTAAAAGGCCATTAAGCCTTTAAAATACTAAAACACACAATTAAATACTCACATCAATTTTCAAAACTAACTAATATCACAATGATGATAATGAAAAAGATTTCATGAATTTAAACGACTCCAACGATTTTATAAGATTTTCAGAAGATTAAAAATGCATGCTTAAAATAGTTTTAATGCACCAAAAATGCAAATAAAATTCTACGGACACATACGACACATACCAATCATCATTTAATCATATAAACATGATTCCACACATACTTTGACTTCAAAAATATTCACATCACATAATTCACATTTTTCAATTAAAATAAACACTTATATAATTGCGAAAAATTCTAGGTCGTTATAGCCTTCCTCCCTTAAAAGGATTCTGTCCCCAGAATCTCACCTAAGTAAACAATTGAGGATACTTGGCAAGCATCTCACTCTCAAGATCCCAAGTTGACTCTTCAACTTTAGGATTCCTCCACAAAACCTTAACCAAACTAACATTTTTATTTCTAAGCCTTCTCTCTGATCTATCTTGAATCTCTACTGGTTGCTCTTCGTACGATAAATCTGGTTGAATCTCGATGGTTTCATACTCGATCACATGACTCATATCTGAATTATATCTCTTAAGCATAGATACGTGGAAAACATTGTGAATGTGGTACATGTGCGGTGGTAACGCCAATTCGTAAGTAACTTTCCCGACTCACTTCAAAATCTCAAAGGGTCCTAATCTCGGGCTCAGCTTTCCTTTCTTACCAAATCTAGTCACTCCTTTCCATGATGATACCTTTAGCAACACTTGTTCTCCTACCTCAAAACTTATATCTTTCCTGGCTTGATCAGCAAATTTCCTCTATCTATCTTGAGCAGTAATAAGTCTCTTCTGAATAACTTCAATCTTTTCCTTCGTCTGCTGAAGCAATTCTGGTCCTAAAATCTTCCTTTCACCAACTTCTTCCCAATACAAAGGTGATCTACACTTCCTTCCATACAAAGCTTCACACGGTGGCATTCCTATACTTGCGTGATAACTGTTGTTATACAAAAACTCAACCAATGGTAGATGTTCATCCCAACTTCCCTTAAAATCCAGTGCACAAGCTCTCAGCATATCCTCTATAGTTTGAATAATCCTTTCACTTTGTCCATCCGTCTGTGGATGGTAAGCTGTACTCATCTTAAGTTGGGTTCCTAGGCATTCCTGAAATTGTCGCCAAAATCTCGAATTGAATCGTGGGTCTCGATCAGATACTATCGAAACAGGAACTCCATGACGTGACACAACTTCCTTCAGATACAGATGTACTAACTTATCCAGTGAGAATCTTTCATTAATTGGTAGAAAATGAGCAGGCTTCGTCAATCGATCAATAATAACCCAAATTGCATCATGATTAGCCTTACTCCTAGGCAATCCTACTACGAAATCCATAGTTAGGTGTTCCCACTTCCACTCTGGTATATCTAATAATTATAACAATCCACTTGGTTTTTGGTGTTCTGCTTTGACTCTCTGACAAGTATAACACTTGCTTACCCTCTCAGCGATCTCTCGTTTCATGTCGGGCCACCAAAAATTCTCTTTTAAGTTTCTATATATCTTCGTGCTTCCAGGGTGAATCAAATACCTCGAACTATAGGCTTCACTTATGATCTCACTCTTCAACTCTGGGACATTGGGAAGCCATATCCTTGTAGAAAATCTTACAATACCTTGTTCATCCTTTTGTGTACAAATTTCTTCTCCAGTCAACGTATTCATCTCACAACTCATAACTTCTTCTTGACATCTCCGAATCTTCTCTAATAATTCAGGTTGAAAATTTATTGCGTTAAGAAACTCATCGGAATCCTTGGAATCATACACTTCTAAATCCAACTTCTCAAATTCTCGAATCAACTCCTTGGGCATAGATAATGTATTCAGCTTTTCTTTCCTACTCAACGCATCAGCCACTACATTCGCTTTACCTGGATGATAACTTATCATACAGTCATAGTCCTTGATCAATTCCAACCATCTCCTCTGTCTCATATTCAACTCCTTTTGTGTGAATATATACTTTAAACTCTTATGATCCGTGAAAATTTCACACTTCTCTCCGTACAAGTAATGTCCCCAAATCTTCAGTGCAAACACAATTGCAGCTAACTCTAAATCATGAGTCGGATACTTCTACTCGTGAGGTTTAAGTTGTCTCGAGGCCTATGCGATGACATTACCATGCTTCATCAACACACATCCTAATCCCTTATGTGAAGCATCACTATAGATAACAAAATTTCCTTGATCATCAGGCAACACTAATACTGGTGCTGAAACTAATCTCTTCTTTAACTCTTGAAAGCTCTCATCACACTTATCACTCAAGATAAAATTCATTCTTCCTAGTCAACTTTGTCAACGGTGTAGCTATCTTCGAAAAATCTTGAAAAAATCTCCGATAATATCTAGCCAATCCTAGAAAACTCCTTACCTCAATAGGGGCCCTTGGTCTACTCCAATTCACCATAGCTTCAATCTTTGTTGGATCCACTCTAATTCCTTCTTTACTAATAACATGTCCTAAGAATTGAATTTCTTCCAACCAAAACTCACACTTAGAAAACTTAGCATATAACCTTTCCTTTCTTAAGGTCTCCAACGCGATCCTTAGGTGCTCGACATGTTCTTCAGGGGTTCTCGAGTATATTAAGATGCCATCAATAAATAAAATCACAAACTTGTCCAAATACTTCTTAAACACTCGATTCATCAAATCCATCAACACAGCTGGTGCATTCGTTAATACAAAGCCATCACTAAGAACTCATAATGTCCGTATCTCGTGCGAAAAGCTGTCTTCAGAATATCCTCTGGCTTAATCTTCAACTGATGGTATCCTGATCTCAAATCAATCTTAAAAAAATAAGCAGCTCCTTTCAGCTGGTCAAACAAATCATCAATCCTTGGTAGTGGATACTTATTCTTAATGGTCAACTTGTTAAGTTCTCTGTAGTCGATACACAACCTCATACTTCCATCCTTCTTCTTAACAAACAACACTGGTGCTCCCCACGGGGACACACTCGGCCTTATTACTCCTTTATCCAAAAAATCATGTAGTTGAGTAGCTAACTCCTTCATCTCGGCAGGTGCCATTCTGTTAGGTGCCTTAGAAACAGGTTCGGTTCCCGGTGCTAAATCAATTACAAATTCCACTTCTCGATCTGGAGGTAATCCAGGCAATTCCTCAGGAAATACGTCAGGAAACTCAATCACAACTTGTATATCTTCCATTCTAGAAACTTGTTTTTCTACATCGACCACATGTGCTAAATAAGCTTCATAACCTTGTCTTAATAATCGCTTCGCTTGCATGAAAGTTAGAAATTTCTTATCTTGCTTCTGTCCTTAAAATATCACCTCACTACCATCCTCAGTATACAACTTAACTTGCTTCTTCCTACATTCAATCTGTGCATCACATTCTATCAACCAATCAATTCCTAGAATAACGTCGAATTCTCTCAACTTAAAAGGTAGTAAATCAGCATAGAAAAGGTATCCTCCAATCTCAATACTACAATTAGGACACTCTCAATTTACAGAAATTGTATCCTGATTAGTAACTTCTACCACAAACGCATTTTCTAATGGTCGAATCTCACAGTGCAACTTATCAAGAATTCTTTTAGATACAAATGACTTTGTAGCTCCAGAATCAATCAAAACTTTAGCTTCAAAAGAGTTTAAAGGAAGCGTACCTACAACTACATCGGCATCATGAACAGCTTCCTTTACAGACATGTTGAAAGTACGAGCTTTAGGTTGAGGTGCTTGGTATGGTGCTGGAGGTGCGGTAATCCTCAATACATTAGACGTCTGAATAGGTTCCTTGCAGTTACGAGCTATGTGGCCAACTTTACCACACTTGAAACAGGTCATTTCTACTAGCTTCACTCATGGGCATAATGTCCTTTCTTCTCACACTTGAAGCAAACAATATTAGGCTTATTATAGGTACCCGGGAGCTTCTTTCCACAAATCTTGCAGTCTTGTAGTACGGGTCTTGTTACAGCCTGAGGGTTAACTCCTTGAGGTCTACGGTCTTGGCCTCCATTACCACTTCTAAATCTCTAAAAATTCTTACGTCCTCCTTGCTGATTTCCAAACCTTCCTCTATTATGAAAACTCTTCTGTCCTTCTGATTCTTGACTCTTCTCCACTCTCTCAAATTTCCTTTTCTTTCCGGCCTTCTCTTTCTGGTTCAAATCACTTTCTCCTTCTATAATCATGGCCTTCTGAACAATGGCCGTGTAAGTCCTTAATTTAAATGCAGCCACTCTACTTCTTAACCAAGGCTTTAATCCATGTTGAAACTTCTTAGCCTTACTAGCTTCATTTTCTACATACTGGGGTACAAATCTCTACAACTCAGTGAATTTGGCTTCATACTCAGCCACAATCATTCTGTGACGCCCCCAGATCCGGGGTCGGAGATCTAGGCACTCACGGTCCATTTTCCATTAATAACATACCTGTTCTTGCACATAATATATGTAACACAGCCATCGACCCCACAATAAACTCACACCACACACACACAGAGGTTAGAGTCTCAGAAACGTCACATATTGATTAAACAGTAATAAAATTATCAGAGTTATTACAGACCGAATTAAATAGTATTTATGCTACCAGCAACACTTCGATATGAAGCGAAGTTGGCGGCTTGAAAGTTTGCTACGATACACTGCCTTGCACAGGTCATACTGATAAATAAAACGAACTAACAAAAGCTGCCAACCAATCCGGCTAATAGGGCCTACCGGTGGAATCTCAAGTGCCGGCTCGGGTCTAGTCACCTGCTTTCGAGCAGTCTGCGTGGGTCTTGCCATTTCGCTTAGCTGTTGTGTTTGTAAAATTTGAAAACAAGCAAGAGTGAGCAACTATAGCTCAGCAAGAAATATACGTATAAGGTAAGCAATATAACATTTCATATGATTGGCAGTTATTAAACTTGTTTGTATCAATCAGATATAAAATCACTTATCATAGTTGATAAATCTCGAAGGTGCAACAATATGTGCCCTCGTTTGCAAAATAAAATTGCAGTTCTAGATACTGCATTGAGTCAACATCTTTCTCATCAAAATATAACACTATCAGCAACTTGGCACAAAAGCCTAAGAAGCAGTGTCAAAGCATTTTTCCAAAATGGAGGAATGGGACTTAAAGAAAACACAAAACCTGACAAGGATTGACGATGATCAGTCGCCACATCCAAGTCCAATAATCCGCGGGTCTTCTCTACCGGTAGAAGGATAGAAACTACATCCGTAACTATCCCTCGGGTGAAAACTACATCCGTAATCACCCTCGATGAAAACTACATCCGTAATCATCCTTCGGCAACACCTGGGCCGGAATAATAATTGATGGACCGCCTGGCTCACGGCCGCTTACACATCCCGGGAATCGTTCGTCAACGGTTCCCACACCTGCCAGAGTCCCTTTTTCTTTTTCTTTTAAAACTTGATTTTGATTGAAAATAGAGTAATTGAGGTCCGACATCAGTCGACCGATGATTCTTGAAATCATACAAGAAGCAGAATCTGACCGGGGGTTTTCGAAAATGTTTTGAGCTCGAAAGAGTTCGAGTTTGAAAGTATTAAAGGTATCTTGGATTAACTTTATCTTTAAAATAAAGAACAATAATTAATAAATGATATTTTAAGATTTAATATTAATAATTAATAAAAGAATTATTTAATAAAATAAACTTTTAATCCAAGATAGGGTTTCGAGTATTTACGAAGATATAACAGTAATTACTTGAGTATACGATACTACCCGAATGACCCTTCGGGTTTTCGCAAACTAGATACGATATAATAATATACCGCTCCCCGGTCAATAGTATATACGGACCGCTACGACCTCTATTGCTAGAGTCGTTGTCCGAAGAAAACATTTCAATCTAAGTTCAAGGGGTACAAGCATATATGTACTTATTCAATCTCAATTGCATCAATACTTCGATAAACATAGCATTTGATATAATTAAAAACTACAAACACAACAGTGAAAGTCCTTGTATATGGATAAGTTTTGAAAAGTAAACTTGCCTTGGTTTGGTTGGGGTGGTCGAGCGTGCGAATTCGAACGATCTATACATAAGCAATAATCGTTCGTTAGTACCTTAACAGTATCTCTTTAATTACGGGGTTTAGGGGGGGTACGAAATTAACTTAACGACTTCGTCTTATGACTCTCTAGCCCCACTATAGGTTCATGTCATCGATCGATTACGCTCGTCACTTAATCGACTTAATTTAGTTACCACTTTCGAATCATAACCACTAACCCTAGAATTTTGCTCCACTAATCGACTTTTTCCCTTGCGCGAATTTTACTCTAGCATTTTTATAAAATCCAAAAATTCATATTTTAATCCAATTATTTTTGGGTGGTCGTCACCACTGCATTCCCTAACTTCTCAAATTTTTCCATGATCCCACATATATTTTTAGGGGTTTAAACAAGGTTCACAAGGGGGTCACTTAGTGCAGTCCGGAGTCCAGAAACACAATTCACTTCTCCGGCCATAACTTAAAATCTATACATCACCTAGTCATGAACCTTACATTTCCAGAAACTACATTCAATTATCTTTCCAACAATATATGGTAGGACATCAGGGGACAACATTTGTGGGTTCAAAATCGTGTTACAATACAGGTCAATGTTCCTGGACAAAACTCAGCAAGCACAAACTACTTAGATCAACCATTTTTCACACTTCCACAACACAATCAACACTTAATACACTTGGATCATGGTTCATAACACTCATGGAGATATATATTATCCATAGTCATAAAAGTCACAATCTCAACATCAAAACTCAAGATCCATGCTATCCAATACATATACAACCAAGATTAGCTCACAAACACATGGATCTACTACCATACTTTATAAATAATACATAACCAAGAGGGTTTGAGATTTTTATATATTATAAGCTTTTCACAACTCAACAACACCTTAAATGGTCTCCTACAACACTTACAATCCAAGATCTAAAAGAAAAACAAACATGGTTACTATTCACCCAAGCTTTAACAATTTGTAACTTGAAATTGGGTGGATGAAATGGCTTGAAATTGCTAACATACCTTGTCTAGATGATGAAGATGACCTAGGAATTATGTTGTAATTTATGAGTGATGGAAGAGGGGGGAGAAGAATTTTTCTTCTCTCCTTTTTGCTTTGGCCGAGAGCAATACAAAAGGGGGGGGGGGGAGAAGAGTGTGTGTTTTGTGTTTTGTGTTTTGTGTTGGGTGAATAATTGGTGTAGGGTTATGTTGGGTGATACATATCATGTAAGTATAGGTAAGTACTAGCAAGCATGGCCTCATGTACTACTTGTCCCCTTTTTTGAAAAAGCAAGTAACTAGGTACTATTCATCTTCCAATGGCTAACTAGTTTGCTTGATTTCTAACCACTTGGTTGCATGGGGTTTGCATGCAATACTACTCCTTGTATTATTATTCTTCCACCAATGCTTGTTATTTAATCTTTAATTCGTATCGTATCTTAACTAATCTCTCGTAATAATATTTTGTCGCGTAGAGATTTCCCTTATAATTCCTTAAGTACTTAATTGTGTAAATTCCTCGAATGTCCGTAATTCCTCGTCATAATTCTTAATAAATCCTTTAATACTCTAACCATTCTCAAATCCCAAATTTTATAAATCTTACTAACAATAAGACTCCTGCCTTCACAATCTCCCTTTTTATCTTACATAATAAATGCAACAATGCAGTTTCTCAGACAATCAATTCTATTAATCAACAGGGATGACTAGAAAGGTTCCATAATGATAATGTCACAAGATATTAAATAAAAGGAAATATTACCAAAAATTAGGGTTCTTACAGCCTCCCTGTAACACCCCCAGATCCGGGGTCCGGGATCCGGTGGTTACGGTTTCCAATTCTGTCCACAACAGTTGAACTTTCCTTAATCATAAAATAAATTACGTCTCTATAACCCAACACAACAATATAAAACACACCCGTTATAGTCCCAGAGATGAAATCAGAGTAACAATCAAATTTTTATTAATCACATTATGAGTTCTTACAATCCAAAAGAATTTCAATAAAAATACATACTCTTTGCCATCCATTTACATAAGTCATACTAGACCATATTCTTAGTACTGAAAGAATAAATATACCCTACCAATAGCTTCTTCTTCAGCTCTGGTAGTCTCATCGTCCTCGCCCGCGTCGAGTGCGCCTTATGCGAGTCATCTGGTCTAGCTGTTGTTGTGATATAATAATAAAGCAAGGGTGAGCAATAGCCCACCAACAATAATATATAACTGAACGATAATGTATAACAGTTCAAAAGTATCTTTCAAACCATATGCCATGCATTTACGGAAATGATGCCAGTATAATATGAACGACGAAGTTACAAGGTAACTTAAAGTATTTGTTTGTAGAAATATCTGCTACATCAAAGTAAGCGAGATATTCTTATTGTTATTAAGAAGAGGAACTTGCAAGAAAAGGTTGCAATTCCAGTTATGACCCTTTTCCAACTCTGCCAACAGTAATCATGTTGCAGGAAATAAATAAATTTGGATGATGAACCAATGATGGAGTATTCACCGCGCCCGCTGTTCCAATCTTGATGATCAGTCGAGATCGTACAGCTCAATTTAGATTTACTACCGGTAGAAGGAAGAACTGACGGCTTTACTTGTATACCGCCTTACTAGCTCTCCCCGGCCAACGGTTGGGCCAAAGGGGATGGACCGGCGCTACTCGGCCTCTTACACGACTCCTAGTTCAAATAGAATTCATGATTCTGAATGTAACGTTCGTCCCTCTTTCCCCAAGTATAATACTTGTTGATAAGACTCCACAAAGTAGTCGTATCTAGTTGGAAAGGAAAATTTACCAATAACTCCCAAGCTATTACTTGGTAACGGATATCAACTTGTTCCAGTAATCTTACCCCTCGAAAGATGAGAAGGTAAGCAACGACTTAATAAGTCAACAGCACCCGAGTTGCGGGTGAAGGGAATACTTTATGACCGGGAAGTCGACAAGATAAATAACATTTTCCAAATAAGGTTCCCTTATTATTAAGGAGATAGACTCAAAGAAGAATGATGTCTGAGAACCTTTCTTGATATAAGATTAATAATAATATGACTCCGAGATATTTTCTGTAATAATCGAAGAAGATAAACCTTACCGAGATTATTCTAAGTATGGAATAAATATTCAGAGAATATTTAATGAGTTAAAATATTTAAAGAATATTTGGGAATATGAAAGAATATCTTTAATCAGAGTATTTCTCAAAATAATCCCTGAAAAAATATCAGGAGGATATTTATTGAATAAATAAATATTTAAATGAATATTCAAAACAATATTCATTAATTAATAAGACCTGAAAAGAATATTTAAGGTAATATTCATAATTAATTAGGAATTTAAATGAATATTCAAAAGTAATATTCATTTAATGAATAATATCCTAAATGAATATCAAGTAATATTCATTTAGTAATCCAAGCCTTAAGGAATATTCGAGATAATATTCAATAATTAAATCAAGCTTCAGATGAATATTAAAATAATATTCATCAAGTATTTAATATCTTAAATGAATATTCAAAAGTAATATTTATTTAATAAAATAATATTCTAAAAGAATATCCAAATAATATTCATTTAATAGTCTCATCTTTAGAAGAATATTCGAAATAATAGTCGATAATCAATTCGACTCTGAATGAATATTGAGAAATATTATTCGTTGAATAGTTACGTTCAAATAATTATTTGAAGCAAGGATCGATAAAATAATTAGTCTCGAACGAATATTCAAATAATATTATTCGCCCAAATAATAGAAAATATTTACTTAAATATTTTCCTCCGAGGTAATCTCGATATATCAAGAAATATTGACTCCCGGTCTATATTCGATGAATAAGATATATGCGCCCTTCTCTGAGGGTCTTACAATAACCGGCTTATAACTGATGTATAACTATCTAGCTTATAAGCCAACAATAACATTCAGGGAACAAGTATATCAATTCAACTTGAAAGTAGGCATGCATGCAATGGCATATGTATATCAGCAATCATATATATATATATTTATTCAATCACAACAACAGCCTAAAAGAAGGGAATTGAAACTTGCCTGGTAGTCGAGTATGGTAAGGGGTAGTGGTAGCGGGTCCCGGTTCAGCTTGGTGATCTATAAATAGCCAAGGCATTCGGGATTAATCACTTAACATATTAAAAGTTAAGTTATACTTAATTCGAAACACGTTCTCGAGTTATCTCGTTATACCCCTTTTAGTGGATTACTTTTATCACTGATCCGACCCGACATTCGTTCGTTAATACGACATGTCATTGTACTTATACTTGGGACATACTTAAGTCATATGAGTTCTAAGGTCGATCGTTACGAACCAATACTATACTCCGAGTTTTATCGCCCGTTTTCTAAGTGTTTTACCGAAGTTATAAAAGAGTCGTCTTTTAGGGGTTCGTTCGCGTTTAACCTCGACTCGAACATTTTTAATAAATCTAAAAATGATCCTTTTGACATACGGTTTTCTTTCACACCTTCCTTTTTACCTCTAGTATTTATTTACCAAGATTCGCCATGACGTTACATAGTTTACGAGGGTTCAATTACAGTTACGAACTTTCGTTTACGGATTCGAACTACTTTTAGTAATTTGGTCGTAAATCCTAAACCGTAAGTCCGTTTGACGTGATCTTTATATCAAAACGAAGCTTAGAACAATACCTATCCTATCATGGCAGATAAGGCCTCTGGACAGTAGGGGTTCGACATGGAAAATGGCATACAAAACATGGTATTGCAAAATCGGGCATTATAACGGCTGTAAATCGAATATCTACCAATTTCGAATCTTCCCATAAACATAGTATCCAACCCAAACAACATATACATGACTTATATACATGAACTGAGGCCAAGCAATGCCTTTCCGTTCATCTAGCTATTTACATCATTAATCCAAAATCCATACATAATCATGCTTATAATCTTAACATAACCATAACTAAGTTATAACTATCATAAACATGCTTAAATCTCAAACAAGGGTTAGGGTTTCAAGAGCTTTATACCTTCCTTGGAGTGTGTAAAGACCTTGCTAAGCTTTGCATAGTCCTTGTATACCCATAACCAAGTTTAGATCATCCTAGAAATCAAGAAAATCAAGAGTTGTTCTTGAAAATCACTATTCACCCTAGTCTTTGATGATTTCTTTGAAAATGGAAACAAGAGAGTTTGGCTTTGAAATTTTTAGGGGATCACTTTTAGGAAATGTAAGACTCACCATAATTTTTACAAGATCAAGAGATGGTGGGAAGAGGGGTTTTGATTTTGGAATTAAGAGCATAAGCCGAATGGTATTTTTCAAGAGAATGGTGGAGTTGTTTTGTGTTTTTGCTTGGCTAACCTCTTGCTCCCATCTTGAATTATTGAGATATTATCTCATAAAGTAGCTTTATTAAAGCTAGTATGTCATGCATGAGGTAATTTCAAGAGACAAGTGTTGGTTTTTAGTGGATGGATGATGGAATGAACTAAGTACTTGGTTTTGATTCTAAGTGTGCTAGTTGCTTAAGTAACTACTTGGTTGCTAGATATTTTCTACTAGCACATGCATGCATCTTGATTCCCGGCTTGTTTCTGTGTCTGGTTATTGCCTGTTTCGATTGATCGTTCGTGAGAATATTTCACGGATTTCTAATTAGGGTTTACCGGGAATCCTTTTTAATATTAATACTTTCATTCTCCATCTTTCATTCTAACTTTCCAATTTATATTCCTTAAATCCATTCGTTAAATACTTAAGGCTATCAGTGTCCAGGGAACTCTCGGAGAAAATAAAAGTGCGGTTTTTCAGAATCCGACAGCTTTTACATACACTTATTTTCCCCCTGGATTACTAATACGAACTCGGAAATCCGTTCCGAATACTTCTATATAGTGTCGTCTCATATTATTATATACTCCCACCACAACACTATTCATTCTGTATTCTTTACTTGTTCTCTTAGGGTTGTATAATTGTCCGTATTCTCTTTCGATCGTTCCTTAACCTTTTTACGGAACTACTGGATTAATCGTTATCGATCTGGATGACATGAGAATATTCTCCTGCTTGAGATTGCCATATCTTATTCCCTTAGAAGATAGATTATTCTTACCTATGTTGTTACCCTTTAGCATTCTTCAAGACATAGAAATAATAAAGTCGAATTCCATTCATTCTTTCCAAATATCAATTATTACATTGTAGCCATAACCACTCCTCAGTGGTTTCCTACCTTCATTCTTAAATCAATATAATAACATCCCAAAATATCAAATCCTCAAAGTTAATATCTCAATTCTTGGATTATAATAATATTTAATCCACTGTCCGGTCAAATATTATACCGAAAAGAATTTGGAATTTCTGAATTCCGATCGTCTCTGCATTCACTTATTTCCTCCGCGTATTACTAATATGACTTCGAAACATCCATATCACGTCCCGTACATAGGGTGGAGTGAAAAGTTTTCCAACTTACAAAATCACTATTCATCCACCAAATTACTATGCACGTACAGGAAACACTATGCACGTACGGGAAATACTATGCACGTACGGGAAATACTATGCACGTACTCATTTCCCTTCAAGGATCCATTAGCTCCTTTCTGGATGGTAGATTATTCTTATCTAGGTCCTCAACCATCGAATTACTCTATTCTGACAATATACCAATGCATCAGGATCATTGTCCAAAGCAATGTCCATTCATTACAATCATTGTTCTTTGAAACCACCATTCATTAGAGCTGGTGACCTTGTTGTCGGAATCATTGTTTCTCATTTTATCATTACTTAATAAAAAGTTTTAATTATATCCAAAATTTGGGGTTCTTACACTCCCCTCCTTAAAAGGATTCCGTCCCGGAATCAGGTTGAAAACAGTTGGGGGTGCTTTTCACGCATCGCGCTCTCTAGTTCCCATGTTGATTCTTTGACATTCTGATTCCTCCACAAAACTCTCACTAATTTGACAACCTTGTTCCTCAGCACCTGTTCTTTTCTATCCATGATTTCTACGGGTTGCTCTACATATGTTAAGTCTGGTTGCAGATCCACTTGATCATGTTCTATTACATGTCGGAAGTCGGTATGGTATGGTCGTAGCATGGACACGTGGAACACATTATGTACTTGCTGTAAGCTCGGGGGTAAGGCCAATTCATAGGCTAACTTCCCAACTCGTTTCAAGATCTAAAAAGGTCCAATAAATCTCGGACTTAGTTTTCTCTTCTTACCAAATCTCATCAATCCTTTCCACGGCGATACCTTCAACATCAAAAACCCTCCTACCTTATATTCTTTATCCTTGCGGGTCTGGTCCGCATACTTCTTCTGTCTGTCTTGGGCCGCTACCAGCCGTCCTCTTATGAGCTCGATAGTTTCTCTTGTCTGTTGGACCAATTCAGGCCCTAAAATCTTCCGCTCTCCTACCTCTTCCCAACACAAGGGAGACCGACATCTTCGTCCGTATAAAGCTTCATATGGGGGCATGCCTATACTCGCATGGTAACTGTTGTTGTAGGAAAATTCGATCAACGGCAAGTGGTCATCCCAACTTCCCTTAAAATCAATGGCACATACCCTCAACATGTCCTCGATGGTCTGGATGGTTCTCTCACTCTGTCCGTCTGTTTGGGGATGGTATGCGGTACTCATGTTTAACTTGGTCCCCACACAATCCTGAAAACTTCTCCAGAACTTGGAGGTGAATCTTGGGTCTCTATCTGATACAATGCTCACAAGAACCCCATGCCTAACCACAATCTCCTTCAAGTAAATATCTGCCAGCTTGTCGACAGTATATCTCTCGTTGATTGGATGAAAATGTGCTGACTTGGTTAACCTATCGATAATTACCCAAATGGCATCATGATTAGTCTTGGTCCTTGGTAATCCGACCACAAAGTCCATCGCAATTTGCTCCCACTTCCACTCGGGTATCTCTAAGGGTTGCAACAATCCACTGGGTCTCTGGTGTTCGGCCTTCACTCTTTGACACATCAAGCATTTACTTACCCACTCTGCCACGTCCTTCTTCATATTAGGCCACCAATAGTATTCTCTCAGATCTCTATACATATTAGTGCCTCCAGGGTGAATTGAGTACCTCGAACTATGAGCCTCTTGCAAAATCTCGTCTTTTAATTCCTGAACGTTCGGGATCCATATCCTAGATGCGTACCTCATAATTCCATTCCCGTCCTTCTCACACTTAATTTCCTCGCCAGTCAAAACTTTCTCCATCGAATCCTTTTCTTCTTCTATCTTCTTTTCCTGGCATAACTTAATCTTTTCCAATAACGGTGGTTGGACTTTTATTTCCATTAGACTCTCTTGTCCAATTCCTGGTAACCTCACTTCAATCTCCAGTTTCTCAAGGTCCTTGATCAATTCGTCCACTGACGTTATCATCTTAAGCTTCTCCTTTCGGCTAAGTGCATCGGCCACCACATTGGCCTTCCCTGGGTGATAATGAATCTCACAATCATAATATTTAATTAGCTCTAGCCATCTCCTCTGCCTCATGTTTAACTCTTTCTGAGTGAATATGTACTTTAAGCTCTTGTGATCCGTGTAGATTTCACACTTTTCTCTGTAAAGATAATGTCTCCAGATCTTCAAAGCAAAAACTATCGCTGCTAATTCCAAATCATGGGTGGGGTATCTTATCTCATATTCCTTAAGTTGTCTGGATGCATACGCGATCACTTTACCGTGCTGCATAAGCACACACCCTAAACCTTTATGGGATGCGTCGCTATAAATCACAAAATCTCCCTTATCATTAGGTAGGGCTAGTACTGGTGCTGTCACCAACCTCTTCTTCAACTCTTGGAAGCTCTCTTCGCATTTTTCAGTCCACACAAACTTCTCGGTCTTGCGAGTTAGTCGGGTCAAAGGGGCTGCTATCTTTGCAAAGTCTTGGACGAATCTCCTATAGTAGCCAGCCAGTCCTATGAAACTTCTCACCTCTGTCGGAGTGGTTGGTCTCTCCCAATTTGATACAGCCTCTATTTTGGCTGGGTCCACTAGAATGCCTTGTTCGCTAATCACATGCCCTAAAAACTGAACTTCCTTCAACCAAAATTCACACTTCGAGAACTTAGCGTACAACTTTTCTTCTCTCAATGCTCCCAATACAATCCTCAAGTGCTCTGCATGTTCCTCCTTCGTCTTGGAATAAATCAAGATGTCATCGATGAAGACTATAACACACTTGTCCAAGTATTTCTTGAAGACTCGATTCATTAAGTCCATGAAAGCTGCAGGGGCATTCGTTAACCCAAATGACATCACTAGGAACTCATAGTGTCCGTACCGGGTGCGAAAGGCCGTCTTTGGTATATCTTCTGGTTTAATCTTTAACTGGTGATACCCGGTCCGCAAATCAATTTTAGAGAAATAAACTGCATCTTTCAATTGATCAAACAGGTCATCTATCCTGGGCAAGGGATACTTATTCTTTATAGTCACCTTGTTCAACTCCCTGTAGTCTATACATAATCTCATACTACCATCCTTCTTTTTCACGAATAACACCGGGGCTCCCCACGGTGACACACTAGGTCTTATCATCCCTTTATCCAACAACTCTTGTAACTGAGTGGCCAGCTCTTTCATCTCCACTGGGGCTAGCCGATATGGGGCTTTCGAAATTGGGGCCGTACCTGGAACTAAGTCTATATCGAACTCGATGTCTCTATCAGGTGGTAGTCCTGGAAGATCATCCGGAAATACGTGCGCGAACTCATTAACGACAGGGATTTCCTGTAGGTTTGGTGCCTCTTTCTTGGTATCCTTCACATAGGCTAAATAGGCTTCGCATCCTTTACGTAACAGCTTCTTAGCTTGAATCATAGTCAGGAACTTTTGGCTTTGCCGTTTCCCACTAAACACTACTTCCTCGTCCCCTGGCAGTCTCAAACTTACTTTCTTCTTGGCACAATCAATCTGGGCTCCGTGGGTTGTTAACCAATCCATACCTACTATTACGTCAAACTCTCCTAGTTTAAAAGGTATTAAGTCTACCAGAAAGTGTCGCCCTTCTATTTCTAGGTCACAACCTGGACATACTTGGCTAACGGGAATAATTTCATGATTAGCTATCTCTATTTGCAATCTGTCTTTCAATGGTTTAGTCTTAAGGCCTAACTGACATACAAAATCTAGAGATATGAAAGACTTGGTAGCTCCCGAATCAAATAAAACATTTGCCTTAACTGAGTTGAGTAGTAGAGTACCTGCAATCACATCCGTGTTCCTCACGGCATCCTGCACCGTCATGTTAAAAGTTCTTGCAGTAGGGGCCTTGTTAGAAGCAGTTCCACTCACTCTCGATGCAGCTGGCCCAGAGGACATACATTCCCTCATTCGGTGCCCTGGTTTCCCACACTTGAAGCAATTACCTCCGGCACTCGGGTTGTTACTAGTTCCGCAACAGGCGTTAGCATAATGCCCTGTCAGCCCACACTTGAAGCACTTCACATCTTGCAGGTTACACACGCCCGCATGTTTCCTTCCACATTTATTACATTCTGGGGGTTGGGCTCGGGATGGGGTAGAGTAAGACGATCCCTGTGGTCGGCCGCTCTAGCCCACGCTCCAACTTTCAGCTCTCTTGGTTCCAAAGTTTCCGCTGGGTTGGGACATCGTTCCTCGCTTAAATTTGCTCGGAAAGCTCCCTCCCGCAGAGTTTCCCTTTCGACTATCAAACTTCCTCTTCTTTCCTTCCCTCTCCTTCTGCATCTGTTCACTCCCAGCCTCAACAATTGATGCTTTCTGTACCAGGGTGGCATAGTCTGTCAGCTCAAGAACCGTCACACGATTCTGAATCCATTGTTTTAGCCCTAATTGAAACCTTCGGGCCCTCTTTGCCTCAGAGTTCACATATTCCGGCACAAACCTCGACAGCTCAGTAAATTTGGCCTCATACTCGGCCACCATCATGTTTCCTTGCTTCAGTTCCAAAAACTTCAGCTCCATTTGTGTCTCCATGAACCTAGGAAAGTACTTCTCCAAGAACAGCTCGCTAAATCTCTCCCAGGTCACCACACCTCTTCCTTCCAAATTCTTCTTAGCTTCCCACCAATAGTTCGCCTCACCTTTCAGAAGGTAAGTGGCGAAAACAGTCTTCTGCTCTTCAGCGACACCTAGTATCTCGAAAGATTTTTCCATTTCCTTCAGCCAGGCCCTTGCCTCGACCGGGTCGGCAGTTCCTTTAAATTCTGGGGGTTTCAGGGATTTGAAGTTCCGGAAAGCATTAGCATTAGCGTTTTGGGGTGGTTGCTGAACTGGGGGACGGTCCAAGTTCTGCCTAAGTAACTCCATGAACTGTTCCATAGGGCCTCCCCTAGGATGTTCTACCTCTCGGGTGTCATCACCAGCTTCGTCTTCCTCATACTCAGAGTCATCAAACAAGTTATGATCGTTGCCCTCATTCTCACTCAGGTTGGCATTCTCCCCTTCATGGTTCTGGTGGCCTCCGGTTCCATGGTGGCTACCCTGGCCCTCAGAACTGATCGGGTGAGCTCGAGTGTTCATTCTTCTGGGTGGCATGATTCTGATAATAAAACAAGAAAGGGGTTAGGGTTTTCCAATTACCTGACAGCGTTTGCACGGGTCAGGAGCGTATCGTTCCTCCTCATAAGGGTGGAAGTGCAAAAGTTTTAATAATCCGATGTTGGAGATAAAATGTCAAACATTTTTGGGGAAAAATCCCTTTGGGATGCGAAAACATTTACAAGAGTTTTCAAAACTTCGAAACCTCAAAAATATTTTTCAAAATTTCAAAACAAATTTTTTTTTTTTTGAAAAAATTTATTTTTAAAGATTGTGGGAACATTTTTGGAAATTGTAGAAAACAATTTGAAATTGCATATCGTAAATTTGAAACAGCATGGTTGTATTTGTGGCTTGTAGCAATTGTATAATCACAGTTGTATATCAAGACAGTAAAGCATGGCATCGGAAAGTAAAGCAGTTGAGGCAATATTAAGGAAACTGAAACTAAATAAGTACGGTACAAGGGTTATCACAAAGTTTGGATGTTAGAGCCAAATACATAGTTCCGATGTCAAAGTCTAGCAAAAGTGGAACAAATACAAATACATCATCCGAATAGTCAGGCTACACAAAAGTAGGGCTACATCCATACATACTACCCGAAGTCACATCTACATATCTGTAGGTCAGTCTACTCATCCACTGGTCAGAAAGGATACCACTGCACAAGTCAACTATCCCACAAAATCGACACACTAATGTCATCTGAACCTAGGGGACTGAGCTATCAGTAACGCATCACGGGGCCGCAACGCGGCGGAGCAAGGTCCTCACTCGGGCAAATGCACGACGCACAACACGCCTAGCATCCCTAGCCTGGATCACTCCGCCCCCGCGGATCCCTAATCCAAGAATCCTATCACGACTCCTCCTCTCAATCCTATGGAGTCGAGCCCTAGTCCTCCTAGCAACAGCGGTCCTCATCTCAGCCTGGATCCTCAAGCGCGCCTCGCGCTCCTCCACTAGTGCCCGCCTCGCCTCGTTAAGTCGGGCCTCTGCAGATAGTAAGTCTCGGGTCAGGAACTGTACCCGTAAGCGTGCTCAGTACCCGACACTGGGGGTAGGTCCATCGGTGGAGGTGGTATGACAGGAACAGGAGTAGGTGCAGCAGCAGTAGCAGGAGCAGGAGCAGTAGCAGGGGTAGGGTCAAGCTCCTCCTCGCCAGAAGTGTCATCCTCGGAGTCACCGTCCGATGAAACAGGGCTAGATGTCTGTGGAGAAGGTGGGGGTGACACAACACGACCCTCACCGGATCTCACACTCTCCTCATCAGTAGCTACAGGGGACGGGGTGACAGGCTCTGGCTCAGGCTCAGGCGCAAAGGGCTCCTCAACGGGATCCTCATCATCAGTATCCTCTATCAGTGTAATCCAGGGGCCAAGCTCGGAGTCAGCACCCATATCCTCCTCAGGATCCTCGGTATCTCGCATCAGTGCCTCATCATGCTCTCTCTCGAAAGCCTCAGGGTCTGGTATCTCCTCCATCTACACAAGGGAAATAAGGTGGGTCACTAACCATAAAAGAAAGGTTTGGGAGTAGTTCCCTCACGGGCCTTAAAGTCAGGGCTATATCCGATAACCCGACTACAAACTCGATGAGAGTTCTAAGTATTATTAAAGTTGTTATTAAGGTTATCGTTATTGTAATTATTATTAGGGTTGCTTTCTTAAATTACTATCGTTTCTGAGAACTGTAACCTCGCTCTGATACCATTTCTGTGACGCCCCCAGATCCGGGGTCGGAGATCTAGGCGCTCACGGTCCATTTTCCATTAATAACATACCTGTTCTTGCACATAATATATGTAACACAGCCATCGACCCCACAATAAACTCACACCACACACACACACAGGTTAGAGTCTCAGAAACGTCACATATTGATTAAACAGTAATAAAATTATCAGAGTTATTACAGACCGAATTAAATAGTATTTATGCTACCAGCAACACTTCGATATGAAGCGAAGTTGGCGGCTTGAAAGTTTGCTACGATACACTGCCTTGCACAGGTCATACTGATAAATAAAACGAACTAACAAAAGCTGCCAACCAATCCGGCTAATAGGGCCTACCGGTGGAATCTCAAGTGCCGGCTCGGGTCTAGTCACCTGCTTTCGAGCAGTCTGCCTGGGTCTTGCCATTTCGCTTAGCTATTGTGTTTGTAAAATTTGAAAACAAGCAAGAGTGAGCAACTATAGCTCAGCAAGAAATATACGTATAAGGTAAGCAATATAACATTTCATATGATTGGCAGTTATTAAACTTGTTTGTATCAATCAGATATAAAATCACTTATCATAGTTGATAAATCTCGAAGGTGCAACAATATGTGCCCTCGTTTGAAAATAAACTTGCAGTTCTAGATACTGCATTGAGTCAACATCTTTCTCATCAAAATAGAACACTATCAGCAACTTGGCACAAAAGCCTAAGAAGCAGTGTCAAAGCATTTTTCCAAAATGGAGGAATGGGACTTAAAGAAAACATAAAACCTGACAAGGATTGACGATGATCAGTCGCCACATCCAAGTCCAATAATCCGCGGGTCTTCTCTACCGGTAGAAGGATAGAAACTACATCCGTAACTATCCCTCGGGTGAAAACTACATCCGTAATCACCCTCGATGAAAACTACATCCGTAATCATCCTTCGGCAACACCTGGGCCGGAATAATAATTGATGGACCGCCTGGCTCACGGCCGCTTACACATCCCGGGAATCGTTCGTCAACGGTTCCCACACCTGCCAGAGTCCCTTTTTCTTTTTCTTTTAAAACTTGATTTTGATTGAAAACAGAGTAATTGAGGTCCGACATCAGTCGACCGATGATTCTTGAAATCATACAAGAAGCAGAATCTGACCGGGGGTTTTCGAAAATGTTTTGAGTTCGAAAGAGTTCGAGTTTGAAAGTATTAAAGGTATCTTGGATTAACTTTATCTTTAAAATAAAGAACAATAATTAATAAATGATATTTTAAGATTTAATATTAATAATTAATAAAAGAATTATTTAATAAAATAAACTTTTAATCCAAGATAGGGTTTCGAGTATTTACGAAGATATAACAGTAATTACTTGAGTATACGATACTACCCGAATGACCCTTCGGGTTTTCGCAAACTAGATACGATATAATAATATACCGCTCCCCGGTCAATAGTATATACGGACCGCTACGACCTCTATTGCTAGAGTCGTTGTCCGAAGAAAACATTTCAATCTAAGTTCAAGGGGTACAAGCATATATGTACTTATTCAATCTCAATTGCATCAATACTTCGATAAACATAGCATTTGATATAATTAAAAACTACAAACACAACAGTGAAAGTCCTTGTATATGGATAAGTTTTGAAAAGTAAACTTGCCTTGGTTTGGTTGGGGTGGTCGAGCGTGCGGATTCGAACGATCTATACATAAGCAATAATCGTTCGTTAGTACCTTAACAGTATCTCTTTAATTACAGGGTTTAGGGGGGGTACGAAATTAACTTAACGACTTCGTCTTATGAATCTCTAGCCCCACTATAGGTTCATGTCATTGCTCGATTACGCTCGTCACTTAATCGACTTAATTTAGTTACCACTTTCGAATCATAACCACTAACCCTAGAATTTTGCTCCACTAATCGACTTTTTCCCTTGCGCGAATTTTACTCTAGCATTTTTATAAAATCCAAAAATTCATATTTTAATCCAATTCTTTTTGTGTGGTCTTCACCACTGCATTCCCTAACTTCTCAAATTTTTCCATGATCCCACATATATTTTTAGGGGTTTAAATAAGGTTCACAAGGGGGTCACTTAGTGCAGTCCGGAGTCCAGAAACACAATTCACTTCTCCGGCCATAACTTAAAATCTATACATCACCTAGTCATGAACCTTACATTTCCAGAAACTACATTCAATTATCTTTCCAACAATATATGGTAGGACATCAGGGGACAAAATTTGGGGGTTCAAAATCGTGTTACAATACAGGTCAATGTTCCTGGACAAAACTCAGCAAGCACAAACTACTTAGATCAACCATTTTTCACACTTCCACAACACAATCAACACTTAATACACTTGGATCATGGTTCATAACACTCATGGAGATATATATATTATGCATAGTCATAAAAGTCACAATCTCAACATCAAAACTCAAGATCCATGCTATCCAATACATATACAACCAAGATTAGCTCACAAACACATGGATCTACTACCATACTTTATAAATAATACATAACCAAGAGGGTTTGAGATTTTTATACCTTCTTGAGCACCTAGGGGCCTTGGATAAGCTTTTCACAACTCAACAACACCTTAAATGGTCTCCTACAACACTTACAATCTAAGATATAAAAGAAAAACAAACATGGTTACTACTCACCCAAGCTTTAACAATTTGTAACTTGAAATTGGGTGGATGAAATGGCTTGAAATTGCTAACATACCTTGCCTAGATGATGAAGATGACCTAGGAATTATGTTGTAATTTATGAGTGATGGAAGAGGGGGGAGAAGAATTTTTCTTCTCTCCTTTTTGCTTTGGCCGAGAGCAATACAAAAGGGGGGGGGGAGAAGAGTTTGTGTTTTGTGTTTTGTGTTGGGTGAATAATTGGTGTAGGGTTATGTTGGGTGATACATATCATGTAAGTATAGGTAAGTACTAGCAAGCATGGCCTCATGTACTACTTGTCCCCTTTTTTGAAAAAGCAAGTAACTAGGTACTATTCATCTTCCAATGGCTAACTAGTTTGCTTGATTTCTAACCACTTGGTTGCATGGGCTTGCATGCAATACTACTCCTTGTATTATTATTCTTCCACCAATGCTTTTTATTTAATCTTTAATTCGTATCGTATCTTAACTAATCTCTCGTAATAATATTTTGTCGCGTAGAGATTTCCCTTATAATTCCTTAAGTACTTAATTGTGTAAATTCCTCGAATGTCCGTAATTCCTCGTCATAATTCTTAATAAATCCTTAAATACTCTAACCATTCTCAAATCCCAAATTTTATAAATCTTACTAACAATAAGACTCCTGCCTTCACAATCTCCCTTTTTATCTTACATAATAAATGCAACAATGCAGTTTCTCAGACAATCAATTCTATTAATCAACAGGGATGACTAGAAAGGTTCCATAATGATAATGTCACAAGATATTAAATAAAAGGAAATATTACCAAAAATTAGGGTTCTTACACATTCCCTCCTATTTTAACTCTAAAACTGAACTTCTAACTGATCTTGTAGATAACCAGGCAGATACTTCTCATTAAACAACTCTACAAACCTGGGCCAAGTAATCACATCTCCTTCTGCAGCCTTAAAAGATTCCAACCAAAAATTAGCTTCTGACCTCAAATAAAAACTAGCAACCCGCCTTCTTGCCATCTTCAACCCTTACTAACGTAAAGGCTTTCTCGATATCCATTAACCACGACTTAGCCTCTATAGGGTTTAAGGTACCTTTGAACTCAGGTGGGTGAATAGCATGAAAATATTTGAAAGTTGTAGCAGGTTGGGCAGCTTGGTGCTGTTGGTGTTGAACAAAGGCAGCAGTTTGTTGTTGTAGTAGTTGAAACATTTGGGCCATTGTGGTGTTATCTTGGTTCTGCTGATCTTGGTTTTTTGTATTAGTGGTTTGACGGTTTCTTCTAGGAGGCATATTTCCGAGAAGAAAATGAACAGTAGGTAAACAACATGCATGTTTATACAAAAGAAAACTGGTTTCAACCGTATGGTACCAATAGACAATCGGTTCTGTTGAATCAATACATTATGGGTACAGTTTAAAGTAATACAATAGGTTAATATGTGAACAGGTTAGTAAGTATGGGAAGACAATATATAAAAGCAGTATGTAAAGTAGTTAACTCAGGTATATACCAAAAATATGCATACGTCACTGAGGACGAAATGATCCAACAAAATAAGTAAATGGTATTCAAACCCTTCTACAAACTGGGCGGTAGAAATAAAAACTAAACAACTATCCGTCTACTAGCAAAAAGGAAAGCAGGAAAATATCCTAAGCAAGTAGGAACAACAACTAAACACTAGTGGGCTCTAACAGATGTCCCACTCAACCGGTCTCACAACAGCAGTCCTCTAATCACGGGAGCCTCGGGTCTCACGGAGCTCAATCAGTGTCCAGTAAACCGCACTCAAAAGCCTACGGGCCTCGGCTAGTGCGTCATGAGTGATGGGATCCCAGTGCAAACGGTGCCCAACAGCATCCTCAAGCATCCTGATACGTCCCCTCCAGTCAATCGTAGTCAGATCCACACGAAGCTGCTCCTCCACTTTCATCTTCTCAATTAGTTCCTTAAGCTCTGTGTTTTGTCCCGCCAGACTCTCGCACTCACGAACCACATCCTTAAGGGTGCGCTCAGATACGGGCTAGGGAACTATGTAAGATCCTACGGAAGACTCACCGTGCTCAGTGACAGATGGGGTCACGGCTGGTACTGGTACAGGAACATGCACGGACTCAGTAGGGGGTATAGGGGTGTCGGTACGGGATGGTGGACTCTCAACCTCGGTCTCAAACATCTCCTCCGGGTCAGACTCAACCTCAGCATCGGCATCAGACATATTCTCAGAAGGGTCAGACTCCTCGGATGAACTATCAAAATAGGGAAGTAGGGGTACATCATCATCCAGATCCATCTCCTGTAGCAATAATAATATATATATACGTGTAGAATATAAAGGTTATATGTTAGGTTAGTCCTATAAAATCTAACGCAAAGGGAAGAACCTGAACCTATAGTCACTCCCTAAAACCTATCACTCTTAAATCCTAATTTTTTCTACTTCTTTTATTAGTGATCCTAATCCTGGCTTGTTTCAGTGACCAAAACCCGTAGCTCTGATACCAACCTGTGATGCCCTCCCAATCTGGGGTCCAGATCGGGGAGTCACTAACACACTAGATACAAAACAACCTAAAAATAAATAAATATAGATATAGCATACTGACTGACCCCAACTCTACTCACCTGGATCTTTCATAGGTAATGGTATGAAACAAGCAAGCCAACGTCTAACTACTTATTATTACAATCCAAAATCAAATTAAAATCATTATTACAAACCCTTGTTAAAAAATTCTAACTACTAGTTCTCACAAACTAACTCAAACACTCTCCTCACTGAGTTGTTATTGCATCTACCTCGGATGGCATCTCGAATTAAACCATAGTAACGCTACGAAAAGTGCGCTTCCTCGCTGTCTGAATCGTATGTGCCATGATTCTTAATATACTATAAAAAGGGTTAGACAAAATAACAATGAGTAAACGCTCAGCAAGTAACGATAGTGCAAAACTAAAAACAGTAATATCAGGATATTCAAAAAGATGACAATATAACAATGGAAACCGTAAAAGTAAAACTGGTACTTGGATAAAACATGAGATCAACTGATACATAGGATAACAAGGGTTACCAGGATATGTGTAAAGTAATTGACATTTCAATTGGTAAACCGATTTCGTTTCACAGTAACTTAAAAGTAATCATTCACTTTAAGAAAACTGATTGGAGGTTTTATTTTTCATCAACAGACAATACCGGTGATCAGCCACATAAAGTCCCTCTGGAAATTAATCCTCCCATTAGGATAGCTTGGGTTCTTAAGAGGCAACACATTGGCCTATTAAAGGTGCTAGACTAGTCCCACCAGACTACAGCATAATATACACAAACAGGCTGGACCGGTGTTACCCGATCACTTACGCCTCTCCAATTTTGAAGAATCCGTAGAAACCATTTTGGCGGAGTTCCTAAACTTTTATAAAACATTCTTTTGAAAACATCTCAGCTTAGAAAGCCTTTTTATTTTGAAAACATATTAACTTGTAAAACATTTTGATTTTCAAATTACAAGAGTCAAAAGGTTTGACAAGAAATACTGAATCCAAAGAACTAGGGTTTACAAGTCTGAATCATGAAGATATAGACTCATCGGTATCAAGGCAATTGATCAGGGAAGAAAAAATGATTTTAAAGTCAAAGGTCAAAGATATGACATAACAGTGTTTAAGGCAATTGATCAAGGTATAGAGTTTAAGGAATAACAATAAAGGTAAACAAGTTCTTAGATCAGTGATTAGGTCACAATGAGGTTTTATAAGTTTTTAAGGTCAACATAGGTTCAACTGGTTATGGACATAGGTTAAGTAGAACACTGGTTTATCCGTCAGTCGATTAGGTTTGATTATGGAAATATGTTTGACATATATGGTCAAGAAGCAATTAGAAAGAATTATGCTGTTTTAGGGTTTATAGGTTGTCAAGTAATAGTTAACAAAATTCTGGGTACATGGAAAGATAGGTTCAACAAGATTTCTAATCAACATGGTATAAGATAGGCATGCTTGAATCAACAAGATATAACAGTTTCAAGAATATAAACTTCAGAGAAAAGACAGAGTTACTTGCCTCCGGTAGAATGCAACAGCTAATAGCTCAGTCACTAATACTCAACCTTAGCTTTCCCTTTATTGCTAGGTCCTACGTCCTTCGTATCTACATAAGCCATATCACTATTTTAGAATACTATACTTCTAATACGTCTCATCCTATTCTACCCAATGATTCTTATATTGCTTTAAAACTCAATACGTATAACATATCAGATAAACTTATGTCATATACGCACATTAACATGTAATTTATAATCGTCACCTAACCATTTAATACATAAGATCTACTTGACTTATAAGTACTTACGATTTATAATTCTACCGAAAATCGGGCAAAGTCTCCTTTGTAAAATGGACTATCCCGTCGGAACATAACCGACTCAAACCACAACCAAATCAATTTCAAGGGATTTCTAATCCACTTACAAGTCACAATCACATTACTTATCATTACTCGAGATCATATACATCAATTACACGTAACAGATACCATTTACGAATTTACATAACTAAGTTACCGACTTTACACTTTCTTAATAAGTAACGACCACTTATAGACATGAATTAATTATAACATATCATACTAACATACATAACTCTTACTACTTATATCTACACCATCTACATTATTATATAATCTGAAATCAATAACCAAACATCAATAATTAACCATTTATTCAATTATCAAATAAAATCATATTCAATTAATCACAAAAATCATATAACTCATATTTTTAATCTAAAATTCGAATCTTAACTCATAATCATTCTGAAAATTATATTTACATCTTAACCAAATTGCACTTAGCATTTAATCCTTAAAAATAAATTTCTAATTATTATTATTAATTCTTAAAATTCGAATAATACATATTAATATACAAAAATTCGAATCTCCTCCTTATAAAATCTCATACACACAATTATTCAACTAGTCATGATCTTATAATCATCAAGAACACTTTAAATTAACAAGAATCAAGCAAAAAAATCTTTAAAATTCATGTTTATATACATATAATTCGAATTAATACAAATTAATTACCAAATCATCACATGCAATTAAAAATTCTCATCCAGCAATCATCTATACATGTTTACAATGCTATACAGCTACTAGACCACTACCTACTATCGAACCCTATCAGAAACCACCATCGACGGTGGGGTTTTGGCCGGAAAACTAAGAACAACTTCCATACACAATTAAAACTCGATTTTAAACCTCCATGAGTATTACACAGCCTAAAAAATGTTAGCACATGAGCTTACAATTCTTGCATGTTAGTCTAACCACATATACATACACACAGTCGTGTATATATATACAAAATTCTCAAGATTTTCAAGTAAAACTCAATAACAATTCAAAAACAAGCTTGGGTAATTGATTATAGAAATTAATATGGGTTTAGGAAGTGGAAAAAGTTGAAAAATGAAGAAATAGAGAGGGAGGGAGCTTACAGTCGAGAGAAGGTCGGAGAAATGAAGAAGAAAGTGGGCGGTACAGGTGTATATAGGTACAGGGGCAGAATGGTAATTTACTAAATGTTGAAAATCTATTTTCTTTTCAAAAACTGTTTTTAGTCATTTTAAAATCGAAATAAATTAGGAGATTTGGAGAAAAATAAATTCTAAAATGAAGTTTAAAAAAATACAAACCTCCCCATATTTTAAAAATAATTTTTGAGTCAAAAATAAATTTTATATTAATTTTTGAAATAAAAGGGCCTTTGAAAGAAATAAGGCTTTTTAAATCATTTTAAAATACCAAAATACACAATTAAATACTCAAATCAATTTTCAAAACTAACTAATATCACAAAGATGATAATTCAAAAGATTTCATGAATTTAAACGACTCCAATGATTTTATAAGATTTTCAGAAAATTAAAAATGCATGTTTAAAATTTTTAATGCACCAAAAATGCAAATAAAATTCTACGAACACATACGACACATACCAATCATTATTTAATCATATAAACATGATTCCACACATACTTTGACTTCAAAAAATATTCATATCACATAATTCACATTTATCAATTAAAATATACACTTATATAAATGCGAAAAATTCTAGGTCGTTATACTTCTTATCAAATACTTCACTGATGTAAGAACAGTGAATATATTAAGATAAATTATTTTGGTGCAAATAGAGTAAAAATATTTTATTTAATTACTTAATAATTTTATTCCAGTTTGATGAGTCAACTGTGCTAAGTGCTATATGTGGTGTCTATGGATAAGTGCTAAAATGATTGAAAGGATCTCTGTATGTGTTTATTATGTGTTATGTGTTATTGGATAAAATGAAAAGTCTTTTTCGTAATCTGTGCAATTAGTTCATCTTTATCCGTTAGACCATGTTTTTAAAATCTCTTGGTTTTCGATTTAAACTCATTTTCGTATCAATATTCCTCAAATAAATTTCAAAATATTTGAAACTTTTATTCTATTCATCTTATAAAATTTACAAATTTTCCGTATTGGATTCGTTATTTTTCGCAAAAGTGTTTTATTCGTATCGGGCAAGTTATTAAGTTAATTTGTACTTTCGAGGCCAATTAGCTGATAGTTAGGACTTCGCTCATTCTGAGGGGTATTATTATCTCATAAATATAAGTAGCTATTAATGATTTTCTATTTACTTACAAAAATCATAAAAATTAGTTTTAATAAAAGAAAATTATGTTTTCTCTCTCATGTTCTTGAGAATCAAACACAAGTTTGAAGGCGTTAGTGGAATCTAATTTCGGCACGCAAGTACTCAAAACGAAGCCCTCAACATTTAGTTTTAGATTTTTTTTTGAAGGGTAACTTTTTAAATTTATGTGATTTTTTGTTTAATCTGCGTTTTATTTATTTTAGGGTTCTTGATTGAAAATTTGGAGCTTTTGATTCTAGCAAACGTCCAGTCCTTTTGATGTTATATATAGCTTTAGGAAGTTGTTTAGAGTTAATTGATGTGTTTAATTACTTAATTATGTTCGTGTTTTAGGTAGAATAAGTTAAAGTTTATTTTTCAAATTTATTTTCATTCGTTCCATGCTATTGACAAATCGTTCATGTAAATGATTGTTATAGGTAGATTGTTGGTGTTGTAAGCTTTGTTTTGATGCCAAGAACATATAGTTTGGTTCAGTTTTTAGCGAAACTGTTGGTTCTCCGGACGTGGCTGTCGGGTTCACTGGACATGGCCATCGGGTTCGCCGGAAACGATCGATTTATGGCCATTTTGATCGTTCTCGGTGGTTTGTTTGTGTTATTATCTTACGGGGATGGTAACAAGGAAGTGAGGGACGAGAATCAAGTGTGTGTGCTGGGTTGCCATTGAGTCTGTGTTCACAGTTGACTAGAAAAAAAATCGGTTGTTTTTTGGAATTTCCAGATTTCGGTGACATTTTCCAGCGTTTTTCTTCTTGTTCTTCACTTGGGGATTAATTTGATCTGCTTTGTAGTAATGTGGTAGAAAAATAAATGTCTCTAACCCTTTTACCAATTACTTTTTAGAAAATTATTTTTTTACTTTAAAAAGGTAATTTATTTTTACCTTTTTACAAAATTGTTTACTTGAAATATTTGTTTTAAAAATTTGAATTTTGTTTATAAAATTCAAAAAATTATTTTCTAAAATCTTTTTTAAATTCAAAATTATTTATTTAATTATTTAATTTCGAAAATCATTTATTTATTTGTTTTTTAATTCAAAAATAACTATGAATTAAATAAATTATGTTAATTAATTTAAAATAATAACTTAATTAATTCAATTATTTGAGAAATGTAATCATTTATCGAATAATTTTATTAATTAGTTGTTAGAGTTATTTAATTTTTAATTGATTTGTTTTCTGTTTTAAATGGTTTAAAAATAGAGTTAATTGTTCTAAAATTTTAGAATTTGTTCTAAAAATGTTTTGAGTCCAGTTTTATTCTATAGCAAGGATTAGAAATTTTCTAAAAATGTTTCTTGAGTTCAGTTAATTATAAAAGTGAGTTGTATGGACTGTTTTGTGAGAATTATATGCTTATGTGCTATGTGAATTACGTGTATTAACTTTTAGCAAGTCTTAAATGCTTTATATGTGATTAATGTGACCTAATTATTATAGAGTCGATCAGAGGGACCGAGGCAAGACCAAGATTGAGTAGTTAGCCAGACGAGTAGATCGTAGAAGCTTTTGCGTATCAGGCAAGTGTTTTCCCTTCACTTCTTGTTCAAGTGAAATTATTTTTAATTATTTTGATTATGATGTCACCCCACTTACTCGTGTCGATCTCGTCGATACTTATTGAAACTATTGTTCTTTATCATTATCAGCCTAATTATTGTGTCGATCCCATCGATACCTGTGATTATTGTTACCTCTTAGTCTTTCACCCCATTTATTGTATCGATCTCATCTATACTTACGGATATTATTGTTTCTTTAGTAATATCACTCTGATTATTATCGATCTCGTCGACACCTGTTATATTTGTTATTTCTTAATCTATCACCCCATTTCTTGTATCAATCTCGTCGATACCTATTGATGATCTTGTTTATTCATTTATCACCCCTTTTATTGTACCGATCTCCTCGATACCTAGTGATGTTACTATTGTTTCTTCATTTTACTATATGAGTTGTTCTTCTGGAAGTTGTGATATCCAGTTGATTGACCTGACTGAGGTTGTCGATTATTTCAACGCCTAGTGCGTTTGTTATAGAATTGGAAAGTTTTTAAAAAGAGACCCTTTGTGGGTAGATACCCTTTATGGGTAGACCAGATTCGTGGTCTGAAATTAAGTCCAATGTGTTCCGTGGATCCAATATGAGGGACTTTGCTGTGTGCATTGTCCGGGGTTAGTGCGGGACTGATCAGCCTAACCCCGTAGTTTTCTTTAAATATAAAATCCAATTCTAATCTAACTCTTGAACTTGAATTGCTTCGTATCCAAATTCTTTCAGAACTTATGACATTGTCTGATGTTTATAAGAACTTATATCAGTTCTTATTAGTGATGCATTTTTTATTCTTGCTGAGCACTGTTGGCTCACCCTTTCATTGTGATATTTAATTTTCTTCAGTTAAGGTCAAGGATGTCTAGTGCTAGTAATCATGCGAGTGGTTTAGTAGCTCGAGGAGATCGTCGAGTAGTTGTGTTCGGACGGGTAGTTATCGTTGCAGCTTTATTCCTGTGTACTTTTGGTTTATCAGACAGGCTAGTTTGAAGTCAATTTGTAGAACATTTAAAATTCAGATTTGGTTTGTAATAGTTATATTTAGTGTTAACCCGAATATACTTGTAGAAGGGGGGTTGAATACAAGTATTAGTAATCGTGTCTGACCTTTGCTCGAATAAATAAACAAGAACAAACGAATAAATTGAACTATTTGTATTAATAAGATCAAATACAAACTCTACCAAAGGTGTACAGATACCTTTAGCAGCTGCTCTCAATACAAATCTCTCTCTGTTTGTTCACTCGTATACTCACGACGTTCAAAAATCACACACTTATTACAATGATATAGAGAGAGTATTTATAATGCTACCTATCAACTAATAACAGAAAGTAATAATTAATACATGGTAATGTTCTGCATTCCAGTTGATAGTTTCCACCAATAATTTGATTTTTTTCTTTATGCACACTTCTTGCCATTTTCAAAACAACCGATCCTGTTTTATAGCACTTTCCAGTTTTGATGCTCTAAAAATTAAGCGTTTTAAATTGCAAGCAAACAATTTGTTTCGTTATAAAATGTGAGATTCGTTCCTCAGAGACTAATATTTTCGCGATCCTTAATTCTTAATTTAATCGAATTAGAACAAGTTTGATTTTTGAGAATCTGGATTTTTTTTTTACACTAATTCATTCATAAAAGAGAATTAAAACTATTTAAAAGAAAATTCAATTATTCTAATTTTAAACTAAGTAAGTAAAAATTAAAACAACAAAAACTAAATTATTTAAAGATTCCAAATTTGAATTAATACCGTATTTATTCTAAAACCCCTTTTTTTTTAAAGAAAAATTATTTACGGGAATTTTTGGGGAAAAATTTTGACACAAACAAGAAATAAAATTAATCAAACCAATTTAAACTAGGGAAACGTTCAACTCGGTCAATGACTCAGAATTCGTACACAAGGCAGCACCAAAATGAAAATAGCAAAACAAATCTTAGCATTTCCCATACTCACAAGATAGCAACACTACAACTATTAAAACTCAGTCAAAACAACAACCAAAACTCGCTGCAACTCAGTGATTCAACTAGCAAAAACCAGTAAAAACAAAACAGGACAACTACACGATAACAAGACAGAATTGCAACGCACAAAAACAAGTTTAACTCGACAATAAAACTTCAACAGAGAAATAAATACAGAACTCAGTACAACTCGGTAAGAACTCAGCATAAAACTCGACTAAATCCCAGCAAATTCAGCAAGAACAGCGATAACTCAGACTCGAACACAGAAAACGGCGGGCCAAATTGCAGAAACAGAAAACAACACAAACACAAACTCACAGAACTCAAAACAAACTAATAAACATAGAACAATGGGCTCGGTACTACGAACTCAATACACATCGATTCACAGCAACTTGGCAATTAGAACAGACGAACCAGACACAAATAACTCGCAGGAAAACTCTCAATTTTACTAACTCGAAACAGAACCGTTAAAATCGAAACAAGACTGACTCAGCCACTACTAAAACTCAGAACATAAACTCGCTAAAAGAAAAAAAAACAAAACAAAACCGAACATAGAATCGACAACCACAAAACAGAATCATCAAAATTCGTACTAAGAAGAACTAAAATCAAAAGGCGTTTACAGTAAAAAGAGGGGACAAGATTGTTTGCTGGGTGTTTGTAGTTCGTGGACAAAGAAGAAGGGGGGAGGGATTTTGATTTTCAGCGATTGAAAAAAAAAGAAAAAGATGGGAAGGGTATGCTGAGATTAAAATAGTGGAATAAGCACTGGTGTTCGAATAAAAGGTTATAATAAAGCTTCGAATAAAATAAATAGAAACAGGTAATCAAATACTAAAAACTGACCAAACTAATATTTTTGTGTTTGTAATTAAAATTAGCAACTAAGAACACGAAATTAAATTTCGTTACTTTCAACCCCAAGCGGTTAGCAACGGGATTTACGAAAATAACGAAACAATACAACAATAACGAAAGAGCAAGACAAGAAGTAAAGAAAATAAAAATTGCATTAATTATAATAGGAGTGTTTACAAGATTTAAAACTAAAGAAAATACAAGAAATTAAAACTACCCTGAAATCTAAGTTACTAAATACAAGGGGGGTGAGGGGGTATTTATAGGATAGGAATTAGGGTTAATGGGGGTGTTGGGTAAATCCCCACCATACATTTGTGGTGTGTGGTGGTGAAATCCTAACCATCTATTTGTTTCCTTCCCCCTTAAGCTTTGAAGAGTTGATCTTGGCCATACACTTATGTAATGTGTTGGGATGATCTCCACCTTCCACTTGTCTTGAAATATTCCTTTTGCTCCAAGCTCCTAATTCTTTTCCTTCTTTCATTTTTGGTCCTTTTTCTTCCTCTTTTTCCCTTCCTTGCTCTTTATTTATTTATTTTGCCATTTCTTTATTTATTTACGAATTTCCTGAAATGCAACAAAATATATTATTAAAATACGAGTTCAAGCAATAAATAGGTAATAAAAATATGCAAAAATATGCACTTATCAAATGCCCCCATACCTATCTTTTGCTCGTCCTCGAGTAAAAACAAAAAAAAAATCTAGATAAAAAGTCCTATACTCCTTTTCGTAGGTGTGACGGTTGCATTTGACATATGAAACAAGCCCTTGAAACCCCTAGGCAGCCCTAGTGGACGAGTGAGGTCTCGTGAGGGCCTATAGTGAATGTACCCACAAAATCCATCTAGTTTGTATTAAAGACTACATGGCAATGCACACCACACATACATGTCCTCTCATGATACATCAACTTAAGAATCAAAATGAGTTTGCAAAGTCTTGGTGTGTAAAGTGCAAGGATTCACGTAGTCTACTTACAGAATCATGCAAGGGTGACTAAAAGTTCATGCCAAGTGCAAAAATTATTGGTAATCATGCTAAATCTACAAGAGCACACCTCAGAGTCAAAACTTGAGATCTCTTATGCAAAAAACAAATAAGCAATACCTCACCTTTCACTCACAAAAGAATATTCACTCAAGAACAAGGGTAAGTGTATCACTCAATTCCAACAAAATCAAATGCATGCTTGACACTTGGTATCATTCCAACTTAAATCACAACATACATTAATAATGACAATCAAAAGGTCTTTATTAGGGTTGTAATGGGGTTAGGGACAAGGTATGTCAAGAAAGGCCAAAGCAAGGTGAAGTGTCAAAAGCTAGTAGTCACAATGAATATCATGCACAACACCAAACTTCCTCCCCACATAATTTATTTTCATTTTTCAAAAAGACTTGACTAGTCGAATGAAGGAGGATTACAAAAAACATAAGTATGCTCTCATATGTATATTTTTCATTTTTTTTCTTCTTTTTTTTTCTTTTCTTTTTTTCTTTTTTTCTTTTTTTCTTTTTTTTAAAAGGAAAATGATAAATGTAACAATAATCCTCCTTTAGATTTAATTTTGAAAATCGACTATCAAGGTAACAACAAATATTTCCTCAAAAGTTATGAACAAAAGTAAACCCTATTTCACACACCTTATTGCTCCCTCAAGTTCCTACTAGCCTTTGACAAAATGGGATCAAGAATACGTAAGGCTAAACAAGAAAAAGGTCTTAGGTGAGTAATGTGGTGTGTCACCGAAAGAAAATGATTAGGCTCAAAAGGTTAACTAATTGATCATATAAGAATGGTGTGGATAATTTGGAAATATAGGTTATTCCTAAGTGCCTTTATCATTTTATCATCAATTAATGTCATGTATTTCAAGAAGGAATCCAAACAAGTGCTAGCTATGCAAATGACAAGTGGACACTCAAGCAAAAGAATATAAATGCAAAAGATATGCATATAGGCTAAAAATCTCACTTGGTGTAGTAAAACATAATCAATCTCAAGAAATGGTATCCTCAATGCACCTACTTGTACTCAAAGCATGAAGACCAAATCATCTTACACCTAATCATGCCCTTCTAATTTCATGCATAATTCAAATAAGTCTACTAGTTTCCTTGCTAGTGTAAGTGTGTGAACAAGAACTTTAGCAAATCACTTCTCAAACAAAAGCTAATGGATCATAAGATTATCATAGCATGCAAGGGTGCATCAAGCAACTAGCAATCAATTAACAAGACTAGAATACGAAAAGAACTCTTTTTGTGATTTTTTCATTTTTAAATTTTTTTTTTTGAATTTTTACTATTTATACTAAAAACCCCCCATACCTAAATCATGCATTGTCCTCAATGTATGCAAATGCAAAAGAAAAGAGAAATGAGAAAGGATAAAGAAATGCAAAAGAAATGAAAAAGGAAAAAGTTAAGGAAATACCTGATAAGGGATGACGGAGACTGAAAAATTTCTAAAAAACTATGAAAGAAAAACAACTCACACTCCTCCCCCACACCTATCTTACATGAGGGGAGGCAAAAGAATAAAAACGAATTAGCCGATGCTGGTAGGAAAATTCGGGTGCAACTTTGAGAAAATATCAAGAAATTTGTGAAAATTTTTATTAGAACAGATTTTCTCAATCAACATTGAATCATTTAACCCTAAAGAACAATTATCACTAATGTTCTCCCTAAACCAATTTAATGCTTCTTTATTTTGTTTAAGCAAATCAGAGATATGAACGTTTGGTTAGGGTTAGAATCACTAGGAATGACATAAGACAAAGGTTCGTCTTTCCCTAAAGGCTATTGATCAAACTCGGGATGATAAAGAGTTAAGGCAAATGCGGGTGGTGTACCCACGGGACTCTTAAGAACTGAAGTGTTAAGAATGGGCTCACTACTAACAACCTCGGGTGGGGTCACCCACTTGGAACAAACTTTATTAGAATTTCCTATTGAGTTATCAGATGTAGGTGGTTCACCAACGGGATTTTTTACAACGGCTTCAACATTAACATCCTCGGGTGGAGTCTCCCATTTGGAACAAATGTCATCCAACTCTCTCAACATCTCCTCCGAGGTCATATCCCTATACGACTCTTGAAACTCGCGATTGTTTTCGTGATTTATTTTGAAATCCTCAACAAGAAGAGACTCAATATCACTATCCTCAAGGTTTAACCAATTAGGAATGTCATCAACAAGATTAACCCCTATGGATTGTTCATAAAGCTCATTGGGTTCTTTCCCGACATTAAAGATATTAAGGTTAATGGTCATATTACCGAAAGTGAGTTTCATCGAACCATTCCTACAATTAATCAAGGCATTGGATGTATCAAGAAAAGGTCGTCCTAGAATGATCGTGATTTGGTTCTTAGGATTCGTGACGGGTTGAGTCTCAAGGACAACAAAATCAACAGGAAAGATGAATTCACCGACCTTAATTAGGACATCTTCAATTATTCCCTTAGGCATTTTGACAGAACGATCAGCTAGTTGAATTGTCATGTTCGTTTGTTTAAGGTCGCCTAAATCTAGGGCTTGATAGACCAAAAATTGAAGAAGATTCACACTAGCACCTAAGTCAAGTAACGCCTTGGCCACGAAAGTATTGCCTATGACACATAAAATTGTAGGACAACCGGGATCCTTATATTTCACGGGAATCTGATTTGAAAGAATTGAACTAACATGAGATGTCAAAAAGGCTTTCTTGGGAACGTGCGTGGAATGTTTGTGAGAACATAAATCTTTTAGACACTTGGCATTAGAAGGGACTTGTTGAATGACATCTAAAAGAGGAATGTTTATCTTGACTTGTTTGAAAACTTCCAAAATTTTGTCCATTTGAGCCGATTGTTTATTCGGAATGAGTCTTTGAGGATAAGGAGATTTTGGTTTAAAGACTCATTCGATAGGTTCTTCGGGAATATATTTTTGAGGTGATTTACTAAGAGACGAAGGTTCATTCGGTGAAATTGGTGAATGAGAAGATTTTGATGACTCAGGAATAGATTTGGAAGATGAAGGTTCAAGAGTTAAAGGTGTGAGATTAGATGACTTAAAACGCTCGGGATTTGGAATATGGCTTGAAAGATCGAGTTTAGGATTGGATTCAACATTTGACTCATCTTTTTCGTCTTCGGAAGACTCGATTCCTACTTGATTATCGACTTGTTTTCCCGACCTTAAAGAAATGACAGCATTCATAGTTTCATAAGGTCTTTGGTTTATAGGGAATTTAGGGTTGACCTCCGGTTGACTTGGAAATTTGTTCTTTTCCGCTCACACATGGCGTTGGCTAATTGACTCACTTGAACCTCTTTAGATATGGCTTGAGTACTTGCATTTAAAAGTTGCCTATCTTGAGTCATGGTTTGCATGAAGGTTTGTTGATATTGAGCCAAATTAGTCATTGATTTTAGAAGCACATCAAGAGTCTTTTCCAAAGAAGTTAGTCTCTTATCCGAGTCATGAAAGCCGGGTGGGTGGGCGGGTGCTTGATTTGAATAAGATGGTTGAGTCGGATAAGGACCGAGATTTTGAGTAGGGTTTGGAAAGGGACCTTGATTTGGAGTCGAGTAAGAATTTTGATTGGGTTTTTGGAAAGGAGCATTTTGAAAAGGTGGTTGAAAAGAAGGTGGATTTTGGTAATTTTGGCTTTGGTTCCACGAGAAATTCGGGTGATTCCTCCACCCGGGATTGTAAGTAGGAGCAAACGGGTCGTTCCTAGTGGGTGGTTGAGACACCGCATTAACTTGATCAAAAGCGGGATAGTCCGAAAAACCTTGATTAAAATTAGGGCACATAGACACATTTGAGGGGGCCTTACTAGTTTCTAGGGCTTCGAGTCTTCTAGTTAGAGTGGCTAATTTGGCATCGGTTGCAATCGAACTCCCAATCGAATGCAAACCCTTAGATGAACTAGACGACTCATTAGATTTGTTAGGTTCCCTAGTAGACTCCCACAACATGGTCTTCTCGGCTAATTCTTCGAAAAATGTCCAACCCTCGTCCTCATCTTTCTCCATGAATTTTCCTTGGCACATAGATTCCAACAACGCGGTTGTTGGTCCATCTAAGGCCTCATAAACGATCTTACAAAGCCTCCATTTTTCTATTCCGTGGTGGGGGCATTGTGATAGAAGATTTTTAAAACGATCAAAATATTTCCAAAAAGTCTCGTTTTCCTTTTGATGAAATTGATTTATTTCGTTTGTAATTCTCGTAGTGTTATGGTTTGGAAAATATTTTTTTAGAAAAATAACCACAAATCCCTCCCACGTGGAAATAGAATTAATGGATAGACTATACAACCATTTTATGCATTTTCTTTTAAAGCGAAGTTGATAAGTCTTAACCTAATGGAGTCCTCGGAAAGATGTTGGAGTTTTTGCAATGCGCAAACCTCCTCAAATTCATGAAGAAAGAGATACGGGTCCTCACCCTCGCTCCCGTTAAATTTAGGTAACATACTGATGTGGTGAGCTTTAATTTCGAAATTATTACCATTAACGGGAGGAAGGGTTATACACGAAGGTTGGGCGGAATGAGTAGGATAGCAACGGTCCCTAAGAGACATGGCCATGTTTACTACGGGTTCGGAATAATCTAAGGACTCGGAATTAGACGATGAAGAAATCTCAAATGATCTCACTAGTCTAGAAGAATTATCCCTAATCCACGTAGTTCGCATAAACCACAACAGGAAACACGTAGCAAGTAAGTGCGAAAAATTAAACAAACAAAAAAAAGGGTGTAAAATTAAAAGAAAAATCATAAACCTAGGGTTCCCTAATAAAATAACTAGACCTTGCTCCTAACCGTAAGGACCACCAAAAACTAGGTAAATCAGAATTTATTCGGACCGATTTGGCCAGATATGTACAAGCATTGCCAAGAGGTTAAACACCAGTCTAGACACCAAATCTTAATTGGCCAGGTAAGCTCTCGCTGGCCTAGACACCAAAGAATCGGAATAAATAATGATTACTTCGTTTCTTAGGTACCTTCCTAATTGAGCGCGAAGTCCTAGGGGCAAACGTCTAATTAATTTTATTAAAGGCCAGGGGAATGCAAAATGAGGAATTAATGGTTTTTGGGCAAAGGAAAGAGTGATGAAATCCCTTCCCTTATCTTGTAGTGGTTTTGCCCTTAATGTTTATTTACAAAATGATGCAATAAACAATGATATATACAAAAATTATAAACAAATATGGATGCTTACACTACGTGATTTAATCTAAAGAAAGAAAGAAATTTAACGTAGCTTAAGTCCTCAAACGATCACCACAATATATAGGTACGAAAAATTAAGAACAAAAAATAAAATCTAGCATGATGTGCACCTACGTGATGAATGCATGATGCAACAATTATGTATTTACAACTAATTTTTTTGTGAATTTTTTATTTTTCAATTTTTTGTGATTTTTTAATTTTTTTGTGTTTTTCTAAAAATAAAAAGGGCGAAAAGAGTGACATACGGTTACCGAAGCAAGCTTTCCATAAATTCCAATTTTCCACGCTTCTTGAGAAGAGTTCCGAAATCTCACAATTTCCTAAAAAGAACGAAATAAAAATAAGAAAAGAAATAAAACTAACTCGAAAAATTAAAAATTAAGGCGCGAAAAATAATTAGTCCCCGGCATCGGCGCCAAAAACTTGTTGCTCTAAAAATTAAGCGTTTTAAATTGCAAGCGAACAATTTGTTTCGTTATAAAATGTGAGATTCGTTCCTCAGAGACTAATATTTTCGCGATCCTTAATTCTTAATTTAATCGAATTAGAATAAGTTTGATTTTTGAGAATCTGGAATTTTTTTTTTTACACTAATTCATTCCTAAAAGAGAATTAAAACTATTTAGAAGGAAATTCAATTATTCTAATTTTAAACTAAGTAATTAAAAATTGAAACAACAAAAACTAAATTATTTAAAGATTCCAAATTTGAATTAAAATCGAATTTATTCTAAAACCCCCTTTTTTTTTTAAAGAAAAATTATTTACCGGATTTTTGGGGAAAAATTTTGACATGAGGAGTTTTAAAAAGCAATTAGCCACAAACAAGAAATAAAATTAATCAAACCAATTTAAACTAGGGAAACGTTCAACTCGGTCAATGACTCAGAATTCGTACACAAGGCAGCACCAAAATGAAAATAGCAAAACAAATCTTAGCATTTCCCATACTCACAAGACAGCAACACTACAGCGATTAAAACTCAGTCAAAACAACAACCAAAACTCGCTGCAACTCAGTGATTCAACTAGCAAAAACCAGTAAAAACAAAACAGGACAACTACACGATAACAAGACAGAATTGTAATGCACAAAAACAAGTTTAACTCGACAATAAAACTTCAACAGAGAAATAAATACAGAACTCAGTACAACTCGGTAAGAACTCAGCATAAAACTCGACTAAATCCCAGCAAATTCAGCAAGAACAGCGATAACTCAAACACAGAAAATGGCGGGCCAAATTGCTGAAATAGAAAACAACACAAACACAAACTCACAGAACTCAAAACAAACTAATAAACATAGAACAATGGGCTCGGTACTACGAACTCAATACACATCGATTCACAGCAACTTGGAAATTAGAACAGACGAATCAGACACAAATAACTCGCTGGAAAACTCGCAGGAAAACTCCCAATCTTACTAACTCGAAACAGAACCGTTACAACCGAAACAAGACTGACTCAACCACTACTAAAACTCAGAACATAAACTCGCTAAAAGAAAAAAAAACAAAACAAAACCGAACATAGAATCGACAACCACAAAACAGAATCATCAAAATTCGTACTAAGAAGAACTGAAATCAAAAGGCGTTTACAGGAAAAGAGGGGAAAAGATTGTTTGCTGGGTGTTTGTAGTTCGTGGACAAAGAAGAAGGGGGGAGGGATTTTGATTTTCAGCGATTGAAAAAAAAATTAAGAAGAAGAAGGGAAGGGTATGCTGAGATTAAAACAGAGGAATAAGCACTGGTGTTCGAACAAAAGGTTATAATATAGCTTCGAATAAAATAATTAGAAACAGGTAATCAAATACTAAAAACTGACCAAACTAATATTTTTGTGTTTGTAATTAAAATTAGCAACTAAGAACACGAAATTAAATTTCGTTACTTTCCCCCAAGTGGTTAGCAACGGGATTTATGAAAATAACGAAACAAGACAACAATAACGACAGAGCAAGACAAGAAGTAAAGAAAATAAAAATTGCATTAATTATAATAGGAGTGTTTACAAGATTTAAAACTAAAGAAAATACAAGAAATTAAAACTACCCTAAAATCTAAGTTACTAAATACAAGGGGGGTGAGGGGGTATTTATAGGATAGGAATTAGGGTTAAGGGGGGTGTTGGGTAAATCCCCACCATACATTTGTGGTGTGTGGTGGTGAAATCCTAGCCATCTATTTGTTTCCTTCCCCCTTAAGCTTTGAAGAGTTGATCTTGGCCATACACTTATGTAATGCGTTGGGATGATCTCCACCTTCCACTTGTCGTGAAATATTCCTTTTGCTCCAAGCTCCTAATTCTTTTCCTTCTTTCATTTTTGGTCCTTTTTCTTCCTCTTTTTCCCTTCCTTGCTCTTTATTTATTTATTTTGCCATTTCTTTATTTATTTACGAATTTCCTGAAATGCAACAAAATAAATTATTAAAATACGAGTTCAAGCAATAAATAGGTAATAAAAATATGAAAAAATATGCACTTATCAAGTTTCCACAGCATCCACAATGACATCAGGATTTCATCATCATCAGGATCTGATCATTCCATCAGGATTTGATCATAGCATTAGGATTTGACTTGTCGTATCAGGATCTGTCCATAGTTCCTGAAATATAGTCTGTGACGCATAGTTCCTGATTGAACTGTTTAGCAGTTCCTGAATAACTATTTCAACCTATACTAAGTGCTAAACCCTTTATAAGATCAAGGCATTACAAGAAGTATATATTTATTCTATTCTAAATATCACAACTCATGAATTATACCTAACAATCTCCCCCTATTTATGATTTATATTGTGAAGCATAAATCTGAGTTGTTGATGTCAAAACCTTTAACAGAACAACTATAATAGAATATACATGAAGTAAAGTCAAACAAGTACCTCCATTACTCAATCTTGTTCCTATAGAAATGTGATCAAATATCTGGTACTTACTTTGATATACAGACTTTGACTGGTTTAGCTTGTTACTTGTTTTCATCCAGAAGATCGAGATCTACCAGTAAAATTTTCTGTACCTTTTTCATCTCTAACTCCTAAACCACCACTGCCTCCATCTTTATCAGTTCTGTCCTTAGAAGCATCAGTATTGCAAGAATCTTTGATGACTATCCCAGTAGTTTGATTTCTCTTAATTGTTTTAATCTCCCCATATTTCTCCCCCTTTTTGACATCAGCAACACCAAGAGTTGCAGATAGAGAACAAATAAGATTCATCAAAACAGCATGATTATCCATGATAGTGGCTTGGTTGTCTTCTGAAACTTGAAGTCGACGATTAACATCAGACTGAGAACTTTGAATATTCTCAATAGCTCTCTTCTGTGAACATTGTTGATCTTCAATTTTGGAAGTTACAAGATGTAAAGCAGCATTGGAAAGTTGAATAACATTATCAAGTCCTTCGAATTTAGTAGCTAGATACTGAACTGACTGGTGTACAGAAGAAATATCAGCATTCTTAAGTTTTGAATCACCAGTAGAAAACTCAGATTGATAATTAAACTCTGCAAGATCTTTTGCATGAGCTAAAGTTGTAGGATCTGAAACTTCATCTGGATATATACGGTACTTGTGAAAGAATTATAGTTTGTTCTTAGCTCTAAAATGTTCAACTTGACCAATGTGCTTAACAAAAGTGAAAGATTCAAGATCATTAGTAAATTGACTACCAGAAAACTAAATATCAGTTTTAGGAAAATACTGATCCTAATAAGTAATAACTTTCCTCTCTTCAGATTCAGTATCAGACGAATCAGAAACATGATCACCAAATGTTGGTTCTGTTATCTTAGTAGATGATGTTGCCTGTGAATCATGAACTATAGATGTAGAATGATATTCAAGTAAAGGTACTTGAGTAGAATGACTTACAACGATAACTCGATGATCAGCAACTGAAGTAGAAGATGTCATAGCTGTATGTCCAATTTCACCGATATCTTGACCTTCACCAGTATCCTGTGTGCTAACAGTCACAGTCTCTGACTCCTCAACTGAGTTATCAACTCCTGCAGGTGTCTCAATCCTAGCTGATATTGGTTGCACATACAAAGGAACACTAGGATCATTAGGTAAATTTTCTGGTAATGCCTGAGAAAGTGATTCCTTTAGCCTTTCACTTCTTCGATTAATGGCATCAAAAAACCTTTGTTGATATTGCTGAACTCTAACTACAGGTTTAGAATTATGCTTGGCTAAGTCATGTTTCTCATACATTTGATAAAAGAATATGTACCAGCATCCATTCCAAGATTCTCAGACCAAGAATTTGGAAAATCCTGATCCCAGAAATCAAAAGATTGTATCCTAGTTTTCTCTCTCTCACTTTGACTTTCTAAAGTCATCACTCGTTCTACCTCTCCTTTTGCCTGGTCAGGAGCCAGCTTCTCTGTTTGTGGATCGATGTCCATCTTTTCAAGTGTTTAACTCAAATTTGGAAATGTGGTCTCATGACCTACAGAAAAATAGGGGTTAGGATAAGTTCTTATACCTGAACTCACATGGAGAGAAGGTTCCTCATTTGGCATGTGGCTTGAGGTTTTCTCCATGGAGTGAGCTGCTATAGTCTCTGAACCCTCACAAACATTTTTTATCTTTCCAGAGACTAGAGGCTCAAGTATACCACTTTCAGGATCTACACTAGATACTGATGCCTTCAGTAAGACTTCACTAGGCACTAGAACCTGTGTGTCACCATCTTTAAGTGTTGTTTGCTGAGACACACCCCAAGGTGGATAGACTCTGACCAAACAATATTTATTTGATCTTCAGGAAAATCAATCAAAGTCATTCCTCCCATATCATAGGGTATCTAACTTGTAGTTTCAGTCATCACAGAAGATCTTTCAGCATCAGCTATCACAGTTCCCGAGTCATCCAACCTCTGACTAGATGGTTCTTGTGTTGTAGTGACTGTGACCTGATCTATCTTAATATTCACCAACGGTGCAATAGTATCTCCTATTGACTGCATTCCACTACCTACTACCTCCTTTTGTTGACCTTGTGCTGGAGCATCTTCAACAATAAAATCCTTATGGAATAGATATGTATGAAGTGTTTGAAGTGAACCATGCTTAGTAAGTCCAAATGTCTTGTGTAACTCCTTTCTGATTGACACATAAATGGGCATCTTCATAAGATCAAGTCTTTGATAAAAAAGCCTATATTCTTCAGGAAATGAAAGCTTTGGAACCCTTTCAACCAAAAAATCTAGAACACGCCTGGAAAGCTTAACTTTGACAGAAATAACCTTCATAGCCAATTTGTATGAGAATGAGGTTTCCCAAGCAGAATCAATGTCAAGACCTTTATTAGACACATATCACGTGTCACTTGCTGATTGGGATACAACTTGATGTTTAGAGACTTGAAAAATGTTAGTTGGACTAGACTCTGTGTGTGTAGGTGATAAATGAATCTTTCTCCTTGTTCACCTGGTATAGTGAGCAACAGATTTAACTTGAGAAGACTCAAGAGATGCAGACTTAGTAGTGATCTTTTGTGAAGATCGTTTTTCAATAGACACAGCCTTTTGAGAGACTATATCTAGTAACTGTTTTCCCTGATTAAGAACTACAGCCTTTTGGGAGACTACAGACTGGTTGTGACTTGGTCCTTCATCTCTTTGTCCTAGCTTAGAAAGTTGGATTGCAGCCTTCAATTCTACTCTCTCAACAAGAGATATATCATCATCTTCACTAGAACTACTAGAGCTACTAGAAGAAACAACAAATCTTCTCTTCTTTACAACTGATGCCTTTTGAGAAACACCAGAGGTTGGTTTCTTTGAAACAAAAGGATGTGGATCAAAATTTGGTTCTAGAATTGTTTCAAAGATTGTAGTGTGTTGGGTTACTTTGGTAAACACAGGGGGGTCCTCCACCATTTGAGGTTCCTGAGTTATTTCACCACCAAAAGAAGAAGAATTGTAGATAGTAGGAAGATGAGTTGTAAGGAGTTCCTGAACCTGATGTGGATAGTGCATTACAGGTATCTCATCTAGATTCTTCTCACTGTCCTTCTTTGTTATGTCAGAGAAAATTCTCTTTTGCTGTATGTAAGAAGGAACACGGTGTTATGTACCAAATCTGGCTTCAACATTAGGAATAAAATGGTTAATAAACAATTGCATAAATTTGTGATAATAAACTATATTCCTACCTTGATCTCTTGACCCAAGTTCGATACTCATTTGACTAAAAATGATATGACCAATGTTAATTACTATGTTATAAAGCAAACTATATCCAATGTGTAAGGTAACAACAGTAATTTGTTCAAATGAGCTACATTTACCAGTAAAGCATTTAGCAAGTTGGTCAAAGAAGAAAGACCGTTCCTTTCTGAGAAATGGCCTTCTTAACTGGCTCATGTTATCTAGAGGTCCACTATAACCTAACTCAAACAACATAGGTCTAACATCATTATCAGATGGTACATTCTCATAATTCACATTAACAGGTACGTGAAGTACTGAATTAACAACAGATTCAGTAATATCAAAAGAATCTTGTCCTAGGTTTAGAATAATCTTACCTGGTTGACCCTAAATAGAATCAACTACCTCAGCATTCTCCCAATCTTGTGAAACAACAGCTTGATTAATCTGCGGAGATGCTGTCAATGCATAACTTAATGGTCCATTTTCCATAAAGTCCATAACTAGGTGTAAATCTGTTGACACCCCTTTCTTGTTTATGATTGCGGCAACATGATTGTTCGTCATGAAATCTAAGTCACCAAACTTGAAAGTTACTAATTTGGGTAGTCTTCTTTGACCAGCCATTGATTTTGATCTGAAAAGAACTTAAGAAATCTTTGAAATTGATTAGTGATTTTGAGAACTCAAAAGTTTTTTTGCTTTAAAAAATATGAGAACAAAGAAAGCAATAAACAATTATAGTCTCAAAACAAGTAATATATTAAAAAATTCTTCAGATCCACTAACCCACGTTTACATGTAGGTTGACAGGTGGCAGTCCCTGAAAAATGCAATTACCCGCGATTTTTGGAAGATAAAATCCAAAATTGAATTTGACTTAAATAAATCAGGGTATAATCAGAATAACAAATTACGAGATTCAATACTGATCAGCTTTCTTATCCTGATGTGATCTTCTCATCCTGATAACCACGAGTCCTAATGTAGTTTCCAAATACTGATGATTTTAAATCCTGATGTGATCACACTTTTAATTCCTAATCAGTCTCATCCTAATTCCAGAGACTAAAAATGGAGTTGTACACGTGGCATTTTTCTTTTTTTGTAAAAAGAAAAACATCAATCTCGAACAAAATATTTTGGTTAGATACGTTTAATACTTCTTGAAAATACAAGAAATACAGTCACGTGCCGTAATAATGACTAGCTACGTTGCTAATCTCCAAAAGACTGTTCGGCTTCTCACGTCTTTCTATAAAATAACCTGATGTCCTGTGCCATTCTCCATTCCAAAACCTCTTCAAGTTTTCTTTGTAAAACCTTTCCAAACACAATGGCTGTCAACCAAAATATTTATATGAATCCAAACTTCCGGTTCATTTCTTCTGAGGAGTACCATGCTCTTGATGATCAGGAGCAACCGGAATATCTCTTTGAGGAGATGAATTTCCTCCTAGAACTAGATATGGCCGGAATCGATCCAAACACCGTTCATTTCCCTCATCTTGACTATGCAAATAATGAAAATCTTTATGAAGAAGCAGAGGAGGATTTTGATGGAGATGCAATGCCCCCTGCTCCTACATGCAATGTCCAAGCGAGAAAGAGAAAGAGGGATGATGATTTTGACCCTTCTCCTGGAGGATGTCAAAACTTTGTTCATCTTCCTGTTATCCTTGCTCAATAAATGTGGGGCTTAAAGATGCTATGGGTCACCATTCGAAATTGCTCAGAGAAGGAACTCAAGAGCAGATGGTTGATCCAGCATCCCACAAATGGATTTTGGCATGCTCTTCTTCCTCGAGTTGATTGTGGAAGATTCGTGGAAGAGACAAGTCCAAGCAGCCACAACATTAGACAAGAACAATGTTAGCAATAGAGATTAGACAAAAAGAAAATATTTGTATTTCAATTCCATGTATGTAAATCCTTTTGATTAATGAAATTACAAATTTTCTTATTATTACTTATCTTTTGTACGTTTATTAGCAAGACCTAAATAGAGTATAAATTTACAGTATGCATGTGTTAAAAAAAACTAGCATAGACTTAACAATTCTTAGAATTAGACCACTGAATAAAAATGAACTTCGGGATTTGACACATTAAGTCAGAGACTAAACATTCTCAAGATCCTGATACTGACGTAGAAATCCTGATGACGTCAGCATCCTAATAGTAATCCTGATCCTGATGATCATTAAAAGTTCTATCAACTGTAATTTATCAAATTAAAGTGTTACAGCTATAGAAACAAACTTTAAGATATAGATCCTGACAGTAATATCAAGTTTATAAGCTGAATCCCTTGCTACTTTTGCAGATGTTAAAGATCTAGAAATTTAACATTCCTAACTCACTTACCAACCAAATGACGGTAGACTCATCAAGTGGTTTTGTCCGAATATCTGCAATCTGTTTGTCAGTAGGAAGAAAATGAAGTTCCACAGTACCATTCTCAATATGTTATCTAATAAAATGATACTTGACATCAATGTGCTTGGTCCTTGAATGTTGAACTGGATTTTCTTCAATTTTTATAGCATTAGTATTATCACAAAACATAGGAATATTACTAAGTTTCATACCATAATCCATCAACTGATTTCTTATCAAAAAGAGTTGTGCACAACAACTGCTTGCTGCAATGTAATCAACTTCTGCAGTTGAGGTTGAGACAGATTGCTACTTCTTGCTTGCCCAAGAAATCAATCTGTTTCCCAAGAATTGACATGTACTTGTAGTACTTTTCCTATCTATTTTACACCCTGCATAATCAGAGTCTGATTAGCCAATTAGCGAGAATTCAGATTCTCTAGGATACTACAAACCAAGATTTAGATCGAATTCCTTTGAGATATCTAAAAATTCTCTTCACAGCAACTAAATGAGATTCCTTAGGATCACTTTGGAATCTAGCACATAAATAGGTAGAAAACATTATATCTGGTTTATTTGTAGTTAAATACAACAATGAGCCTATCATGCCTCTATCGCTAGTGTTATCAACACTCTTACCCTTAGGATCACAGTCTAGCTTAATGGATGTTGCTATGCGTGTTTTTGCAATAGAGCAGTCTTGAAAGTCAAACATTTTTAATAAATCTTTAATATACTTAGACTGATTAATGAAAATACCAATCTCAGTCTGTTTGGCCTGCAAGCCTAAAAAGTAATTAAGTTCACCAATCATGCTCATTTAATACTTAGGCTGCATAAGCTTGCTAAATTTAGCACATAACTTTTCATTAGCAAAACCAAATATGATGTCATCAACATAAACTTGAACTAAGAGCAAATCATCTTTAACCTTTCTAAAGAATAGAGTTTTATCGATTATACCTCTTGTGAAGCCATTTTTAAGAAGAAATTTAGATAAGGTTTGATAAGTGGATTTTATATCCACTTGGAACGCTTCATTCCGGCTTAAATTGGTGTCTTGACCTCAAGTATATCGTGTTTTTGATTCGTTTTAGTGAGATTGTGCAGGGTTGCTAACTTAAGGTTGGAAGATATAAATTGCATATTTTATGGTGAATTTGAGTTCAAGAAGTGAAGAATGACAACTTGCAAAACAAACGAAGGAAAAAGGAGTTAAAACGAAGAAAAACAGCAAAAAATCAGCTTCCGGCAGAAGCCGGGCGCGCTGCGGCGCATGGATGGGCACTACGGCACGGCGGAAGTCTCAGTCGGGCGCTACAGCACGCGCGGCCGCTGGGAAAATTTCTGTTTTACTGTTTGGGTCATATCTTGAGTTCTACAAGTCCGTTTTGGGCGATCTTACAGTCCACGCGAAGATAACAGAATTATCTTTCATTCTAAAGTAATCCAGATGTCCAAATACAATTGGAATGGCCTAGAAATACTGAAGAAAATTCAGTTACGAATTTTCCTTCAAAACAGAATCAGTTTAGGAAACGTATTTTGTGTCGAACTGCATAAATTCTATTTTAATTCTGTTTTGGTAGTTTCTTGCTGGAAAAGACTCCTATGGCCTATATAAACACACTCTATCATCATTGAACGTACTAAGATTTATAATAATACAGAGAGAGCCGAGAGATAGAGATTCAGACTTGGAGAAGGGTTACCGGAAGGACGTGACAGCATACGGAGATCTAGATCTACTTTTTATTTCTTCTATTTAGGCGATACTCTGGATTTCGGATTTGTTTTCTTAACTCTTTCACTTTAGTACTATTATTTTTATTCACACTTTGTTTATTACCATGGTTTCATCAGATCCCACGGTGACGAGCGGTTTGATTGTGAACTAATCGTTGTCATGGGATTCTAACGGATTTATTTACGGAGTTTAGTAGTTTGTTTGCTTTAAAGATTTGTGTGTGGTGTATTATTGATATCCTTGTATGGTTGTGCTTATTCTTCTTGGATGCGTAGCTAACATCTAAGTTGCCTTGTTAATCTCTATTGAAGCGACAGTGAATATTGAGATTTAGAACTTGCCTTGCTGGCATAGGATTATGTATGTTTTGACATCATGATTTGTAGCGTAATTTTAACCATCTTATGCTGCCCTATGTGATCACAATGGATAACTTGTGCTACAACCGTTATGTTTTCAAATCTTATAGACATATAGGGTCTAAACATAATTGGTGTCTACCCATCTTCTATCTCTTTTGTGGATGTATGAGTAGTTTGGTATTCGTATACTGATAGGTAACCTATACTTGTTTCGTGTTGTCCGATCAGATATCATAACCATCACATGCTTTGATTAAAGGCATCAACTCTGGACGAAGTATTTAATGAAGTTAGGATCCTATGTTTTAATTCTCATAAGTAATTCAATTTTAATTCTCATTAGTTAAGTAATTCTTAGTTTTGTTAAATTACTTCTTAGTTAATTTAGATAATCAAAACCCATCTTTGATATTGTCTTAGCAGTGAATAATAATCATACATTGTTGCATAGGTACATAAATCTGTATTGAACCTAAACCAGTCACTGTGGGAACGAATTTGGACTTAACCTTATATATTACTTGTGACTGTGTACGCTTGCGTGATATTGTGTGAACAATGTTTCATACCATGCTCTTGGTGCCTGCTTTAGTCAATAGAGTGCCTTGTCAAGTTTGTAGACATGATTAGGAAACTTTGGATCAACAAAACCAGGTGGTTGTTCGACATATACTTCCTCAACAAGTTTTCCATTTAGAAAAGCACTCTTTACATCCATCTGGTATACCTTGAATTTTGAATGAGCTACTATTGCAAGAAACATTATGATTGCTTCCAATCTTGCAACAGGGGAAAAGGTTTCATCATAGTCAATTCCTTCCTCCTGAGAGTATCCTTTGGCCACCAATCTTGCCTTGTTTCTCACAATCATACCAGATTCGTCTAACTTGTTTCTCAAAACCCATTTTGTACCAACAATATATCTATCTTTAGGTCTTGGTACTAATTTCCAGACTTTGTTTCTCTCAAACTCATTTAATTCTTCCTGCATTGCAGTTACCCAATTAGGATCCTGTAAGGCTTCTTCTACCTTTTTAGGTACATTCTTCGAGAGAAAGCAACTATACAAGCATTCATTTTGAGCTGTTCTTCTAGTTCGAACACCACTATTTGGATCACCAATAATTAAATCTTCAGTATGATCCCTTGTCCATTTTCTAACAGTTGATAGATTTCTCCTGCTAGACTCTCCCCCTGAGTTAGTGGTATCTCTTGTAGAAGAATGTTCATTGCCTTCAAAAGCTCCCCCTTGATCAGTAGAATCAGTAGATTCCATACTATTGTCAGTACCTGAACTTCCTTCGTTAGTCCTTGAAGAATCAGTTCCTAATGGAGTAGACTCTGAATGGTTGGTCTGCTCCTGACTGGTACTATGTTCACCTTGATTGATTTGCTCCCCCTCACTAGTAGCATTCCTGTGAGAAGTAGCAGAGATTTCTACTAGAGAACCTTCATCATCACTGGAGAGTATCTCAGAATTCTTAATATTTTCAAATTCCAACTTGTCATGACTCTTATCAGTTTGAAAAACTCAAAATTTCTTATCATCAGATGCAACATGAATTGATTCCATAACAATATGAGTTCTGAGATTATATACTTTGAAGGCCTTTGATGCAGAATATCCTAGAAAGATTGCTTCATCAGATTTGGCTTCAAATTTTCCTAACTGTTCTGGATGAACTTTTAGTACATAGCATTTGCATCCAAAGATGTGAAAATGTTTCACACTTGGCTTCTTTCCTTTGATCATCTCATAGGGAGTCTTTCCATGACTATTTACAGACGTGTAATTTTGTATGAAATGTGAAGTGTTGACAGCTTCTGCCCAGAAGTAGGTTGGAAGCTTTGAATCTGCAAGCATGGTTCTTGCTGCCTCTATGAGAGTTTTGTTCTTTCTTTCCACTACATTTTGTTGAGGTGTACCAGGTGTAGAAAACTATTGAAAAATTCCATTGTCTGCATAATACTCCTCCATGATAGAATTCTTAAATTCTGTTCCACTGTCACTTGTTAGTACTTTAACTTTGTACTTAGAGCTGTTCTGAATATTCTTGATAAGTTCAATGATTTGCTGAGGAACTTCATCTTTCTTGTGGAGAAAGAACACCCACGAGAACCTTGTGTAATCATCTACTATCACTAGAGCATATCTTTTCTTGCTAATTGACAAAATGTTTACTGGACCAAATAGATCAAGATGCAGCATGTAAAATGGTTCAGCAATTGAATTTTTTGTCTTGCTCTTGAAAGTAGTTCTTTTCTGTTTACCAAGCTGACAAGCATCACAAAGTCCATCTTGCACAAAATTCACCTGAGGTAGGCCTCTCACTAGATTGTGCTTAACAAGATGATTAAGCATCTTGAAGTTGAGATGTGAGAGTTTCTTGTGCCATTTCCAGCTTTCATCATTTGATTCCTTACTATAAAGACATCTGACTACTCCTCTGTTGTATCACTCAAGCTGGCTTCATATATGTTACCATGTCTCTGACCAGTTAGAACAATGTCTCTATTCTTCATATTCAAGATTTTGCATCCTTCACTGTCAAAGATTGATTGGTAACTTTTATCACCTAGTTGACTTATGCTTAAAAGTGTATGTTTCAAGACTTCAACCAGTGCTACATTTTCAATGATGACATTCCCAAGAATTATTGAGCCATATCCCAGAGTTTCTCCTTTGTTGCCATATCCAAAAGATATTACTGGGCCAGCTTTCTTCTCAAAGTTTGTAAGCAGAGACTTCTTTCCTGTCATATGTCCAAAGCATCCACTATCCAAGATAATTGAATGCATCATTCCTGTGCCCTGCAAACAAAAAGTAACTAGTTAGAAATTTTTAGGACCCAACATTGATTGGATCCTTTCTTACTAGATTTAGAAACAACATGCTTTGAATATTTTACTTTTAAGCTACCTGTTTCAGAGTCTACCTTAGACTCTGATTTCACAAACTGCTTATGACTAGGAGTCTCAGATTTCAAGGAATAGTAGTCATAATATAGTTTACGATAATCTCTACACATGTAAATAAAATGGAATAAACTACCACAGTGATAACAAGCATTCTGTGGTTGGTACTGAATTTTCTGAGTCTTGGGAAATCTAGACTCAGTTTTCCAAGAAGGTTTCTGATTACAATCTAGGGCTAAATGATTATGATTACCACATTTAGAGCATTTTTTCCTAGGTGCATTAGGTACATTCTTGTAATTATTCTCTATGTTAATACTTTCTTGTCCATTCCTATTTCTCTTGACTTTGCTAGACTCTGAAAGACCTTCAAGTCTCTGTTTCAACTGAGACTTAGACAGAAAGCCTATGTTGACATTCTTAGGTTTCTCTAACACTTTCTCATATGAACTATTATTGTTAATCCTTTTGTGCATGACAGGGGTACCATTAGAATCAACAAACTTAACATGCTTAGGTTCAAAAACTGTCTTCTTACCTTCAGATTTAGATGTGCTCGCTTATACTTTTCTATCATCAATGACAATAGCTACTTTATTTTCATTCCTAGCCTTGTCAAACCTAAGCCATTAAACTTACCAGTAATCTTATTGTTTATAATGTCATGAGTCTTTTTGCAAGAGGTATTCCATGATTTAAACCTATCTCTCTCATCTTCTAGTTCTTTTCTGACATAGTCATAAGCCTCAAGAATAACACTATAGTCATGCTTAGCCTTATCATAATTTAACATGTAATGTTCCATTTGAACTAACTCAGATTCAATAAAATTATTCCTACTAACTAATTCATCATTCTTAATCTTAAGATCATCTCATTCACTTGTAAGAATTCTGAAATTAGTCATAAGATTCTTAAACTCAGCATGGATAGATTTAATTTCATTAGAATCTAAGCTATCAAATGAATCAAGAGAGTGAATTGATACCTTAGTAGAAGATGAAGAAGTTTTCTTTGGAGAACCAGGTTTATCTGAAGAACTTGCCATCAAAGCAATGTTGTCATAATCCAATTCATCTTCAGAATCACTGGAATCTGCCCAATCCTTCTATGTGACCATGAGTGCATTGCCCTTTCTAGAATTCAGGCTTCTTACACTCACTAGCAAAGTGTCCAAGCTCGCTACAGTTGAAGCACTTGATCTTTGCTTTGTCAAGCTTGATAATTGTACTCTTGCCTTTGTCACCTTTCTTTAATTCTTTCTTTGGAAACGATCTTTTGCTAAATCTTCTCCTGTTAAATCTTCCTTTCATGAAAGCTTTAGCAAACATAGCAAAGAGTTCCTGCATATCTGATTCAAAATCACTGTTGTCAGAGTCTATATCAGTAGTCTCTAACTCAGAATCGTCTTTGCTTTTCTTCTTCCTTGTGATCTTCACAGCAGGCTCAATCAACTGTTCTTCTGGAAGCTTATCTGATTCAGGTTGAGCAGTAAGTGCAACAGTTTTCATCTTTCCTTCACTTCTGCTCTTCTTTTGCCGCCTATCAAGTTCATAAGCCCTCAATTTTCCATAGACTACCTCTAATGATAATTCATCCAGATCATTAGCTTCTTCAATGGTAGATATCTTCTCATTACAAAAATCAGGCAAGGCTTTCATGAACTTTACATTCATATCTTCCAAGTCATAATACTTGCCATGCATAGCCATCTCATTAATGAGTTTGGTAAACCTATCAAAGGTATCAGTTAGTGACTCACCAGACTTGGATTCAAAGTACTCATATTGTTGTATGAGAAGTGCCCTCATATTCTTCCTGACAGGTTTAGTTCCTTCACAGTGAACCTTCAGGTTGTCCCATATATCCTTAGCAGTCTTACAAGAGAGAATTTAGTTAGTGAGAATAGAGTCAGGACTGTTGAATATTGTATACCTCACTTTAGCATCTTTAAGAACATTCTCCTTGTCCTCTCTCCTGTATACTTTGGAGTAACTTTTCCGTCAACAGTTTCTTGAGGATACAGCTTCATTGGAACAAAAGGTCCATCTCTTGTCCTATCAAGATAATCAGGGTATGTTGCCTCAAGGTAACCAGACATGATTGTAGATCTTTTTGATTAATCGTAATCAACCTGCTCTGATACCAATTATCAGCCCAAATATACTTCTAGAAGGGGGGTTGAATACAAGTATTCGTAATTGTGTCTGACCTTTCCTCGAATAAATAAAGAAGAACAAACGAATAAATCAAACTGTTTGTGTTAATAAGATCAAATACAAACTCTACCAAAGGTGTACAGATACCTTTAACAGCTGCTCTCAATACAAATCTCTCTCTGTTTGTTCACTCGTATACTCACGACGTTCACAAATCACACAATTATTACAATGATATAGAGAGAGTATTTATAATGCTACCTATCAACTAATAATAGAAAGTAATAATTAATACATAGTAATGTTCTGCTTTCCAGTTGATAGTTTCCACCAATAATTTGATTGTTTTCTTTATGCACACTTCTTGCCATTTTGAAAACAACCGATCCTGTTTTATAGCACTTTCCAGTTTCCGTAGCATCCACAATGACATCAAGATCTGAACATTCCATCAGGATTTGATCATAGTATCGGGATTTGACTTGTCATATCAGGATCTGTCCATAGTTCCTGAAATATAGTCCGTGACGCATAGTTCCTGATTGAACACTGTTCACTGTTTTGCAGTTCCTGAATAACTATTTCATCTTATACTAAATGCTAAACCCTTTATAAGATCAGGGCATTACAAGAAGTATATATTTATTCTATTCTAAAATCACAACTCATGAATTATTCCTAAAAATCTCCCCCTATTTATGCTTTATAATGTGAAGCATAAATCTGAGTTGTTGATGTCAAAACCTCTAACAGAACAACTAGAATAGAATATACATGAAATATAGTCAAACAAGTACCTCCATTACGCAATCTTGTTCAAGTAGAAATGTGATTGAGTATCTGGTACTTACTTTAATATACAGACTTTGACAGGTTTAGCTTATTACTTGTTTTCCTTTAGATCCAGAAGATCCAGATCTACCAGTAAAATTTTCTGTACCTTTTTCACTTCTAACTCTTGAACCACCACTGCCTCCATCTTTATCAGTACTATCCTTAGAAGCACTAGCATTACAAGAATCTCTGATGACTATCCCATTAGTTTAATTTCTCTTAATTGTTTTAATCTCCCTATATTTCTCCCCCTTTTTGACATCAGCAACACCAAGAGTTACAGATAGAGAACAAAAAAGTTTCATAAAAATAACCAGATTATCCATGATAGTGCCTTGGTTGTCTTCTGAAACTTGAAGTCGACGATTAACATCAGATTGAGAACTTTGAATATTCTGCATATCTGTCAGCTTGGTATTTCTGGATATGTTCCATGACTTTGCTAGGAACATTGTCATAACTTTCCAGAAGTTCCACCATCTTTTCCAACTGAAAATAACTAAATCTTAAACTGTCTGCCGTAGTGAAGTCCTTTTCAACATCCATAAATTTAGCTCTGCCCTCCCAAAGAATATGTTGAGTAGCTTCCTTGTTGGCATCCCGCTTCACTTCGACTCTCGTGATTGTGTGTTGAGCCTTTTCTTTCATTAAATTCACGTCTTTACACGTCTTTGTCGAATTGGTGCTTTCGAGCCTAGACCTGTAGCCTTTTTCCTTCCTGAGTACAATGTCTTACGTTTCCTAGGAATTGTGGACCATGCACTTGCCTTTCTCTTTGTCCTTCTAGATTTGGGTGCCTTAGCCACTTCACCGATGACAGTATCTTCATTTAAGCTCTTGACAGTGTCTTCTTTGGTTGTGTCTTCCATGACAGTATCTTTCATGACAGCAACTTGCTCGACAGCATCTTCATCATTCTTGATAGCATCTTTGTTGACAGTATCTTTTTCAGCATTGAAGCTGTCAACAGTATTTCTTAAGATATTGGCTTCCAAAGCTTCAAGAATGATTTCCTCCCCTTCATCTGTAACAGCAGCATCTTTCTTATCAGTTTTGGGAGTTTTTTCCTTTGTATCCTCCTGATTTGATTTTCGAATCTTTTCAGTAGCGGCTCCATCAACCCTTTTGGGGACTCCAGATCCTCCAACTTCATCATTTTTATCCTCATCTTCAAGAGTGTCATCATAAACACAGCTTCCACCCTTTTCACCTCTTTTGGTATTGGCTTCGACAATTAACATCTTTATCCTTGAGCTAAGATTTTCATCTCTCTTTACTAATAAGATGTGAATAGCTTTGACATCTTTGACTCTCTCCTGGCTTATGAACTTGGATCTGAGAATATGTTTCAACACTGCCATAATTTTATCTATCTCCATTCTAGTGTTTTTTAGATTCATGTAAGCAAACCTCTTCCCTGTCTTTGTGGTTGCATTGTAGTAAACACAGAATGGATTCCAACATACTTCTTGCACTTTCTCTTTGATTAACTCTTAGATTTGTGACATCAAAATCTCATTGAAGGCTGTGTTTGTCTTTATTTTGGATGCCATGACATTCAGTACTCTAGCTGACAGACTTTGCAGTAGTTGCATTGTGATGAATATTGAGATTCTGGTGTCTAAGTATGTTCGCTATTTTCTCTACGCAAGTATACGCAGTCCAAAAGCAATATAGGGAAATAAGGATCGTTCCCACGAAGACTTGGTGTATTTAAGTAAATATGTTTATTCAACAACGTTCGGTTAATTATAGAAGCCTGAACAACGAAATGGTTGGTTTGTTCAAATCACAATTAATTAATGAAATAACGACTAAAAATAATATGATAAAGATTATATATATGAGAAAAACATGGGATTCTAATTTCATTATTTATTTCATTTAGAATTGATGCCTTAATTTAAAGTGATTCTGATAATTATGAAAGCTAGCCGGGAACACGAAACTAATATAAGCGCCTTTCAGCCTTAACTTATATCAAACCATACAAACATCCACTTAAAAAGATAGAAGTTGCGTGGACACCATTTATGTCTAGACCCTATATGTCTATAAGATTTGAAAACATAACTGGTTTACGAATAAATTCCTTATTTTTTTGGTTACACAGGGCGATTTGATCCAAAACCCTACCACTAATCGTAATTATATATGATAATTACGAACCTGTGCTAACATGACAAATTCTAAATTCTCAAATCCACTTTCGCATTCATTAAGAATTAATAATTTAGATGATAGCTACGCATCTAATAAATTAAGCACAACCACGTTAGGCAATCGGAAATTTTTATCATAACACAATTTATTAAGGCATCGAATTACTAAATTACGTAAATAAATCCATTAGAATCCCATGACGGCGATTAGTTCATAATTAAACGAATCGTCATCACGGGATTAATTGAAATCATAATAATAATAATAATAATAATAATAATAATAATAATAATAATAATAATAATAATAATAATAATAATAATAATAACAACAATAATAAAACTAAATTAAAAATTACGATAAATTAAATATGAAAATTATAAGAGTTTAGAAATTAAAACCGAAATAATTTCCACTTGCAAGAAACGAGCACTCCGATAATTCCCTGTAAAATAAGAAATTAGAAAATAAAACCGAAATAGCTTCCACCGAAAGAGAAGAGCACTCCAAATAATTCCCGTAATTTCTTCAACCAGAATAACACTTATACTAAAATTTGCCAAAAATTAAAGTGTATAAAAACAAACTTCATATTACAAGAACTAGAGAGAATTACAAGAGAGAATGATGCTCTCCAATTTTGTTGTGTGGAAATAAGACCAAGATCTAGGCCTATTTATAGGAAAAATTAGTACACCACAAAATTTAAAAAAATAAAAAGAAAAAGGAAAAGAAAATTAAAAAAATGAAAAGAAATGAAAGCAATTTAAATACAGCCGAAGGAAAAAAAAAAAAGAAATGAAGCACCAGCCACCAACAACAGCACTACAATTTCTGCACTCGGCCTCTCAGATTTTCCAGCCGCATGCCCTGCGCGTGCCTCCCACGCGAGGCTGCCAAGCTCTTATGCCTGGCGCGTGCGACGCACGCGCGGTTGAGGCGCGTGAGCCACACCAAGTTCCTGGCCGACAGCTACTTATTCCCCTGTCTTTTTTTGTTTGATAATACAACTTGGCAACTGGCCTCATGATTTTTGGACACTGCGTGACATGCTTTTTTTTATTATTATTTTTTATTATTTTTTTTTCTTTTCCTTTTGTTAATTCAATTTGTACAGGAATAAATTGGAGGGTTGCTACAATTTCAACAAAACATATTTAATAAATAAATAAATAATTTAATTCTGAAATTATAAAAATAAATATCTAAAATTTATTAGATATTTATAAATATAATTTTCTAATTAAATAAAATATTTATTAATATAAATAAATCCTTAAGACCCAAGCTGCGATTTCTGGAGGGTCTGAAACCGGGCTCCTTTCGCGAAACGAGAAATATATCAATTCCAACCAGGGTTCCAGATTCAAGAATATATCACTCAGAATTTCTTTATGATAATTCTTTTTCTTCGTAGCCGGACCACTTGTTAAAATTGAGACAGAAATCCACTGCTTTTAGCCTTCTATTGCCAACATACCTAAAGTTGCGAGTTCTGCACAACAAAAATTTAATTAATAAAAAATGAATTAAAAATCACAACATACTTAAAAATAAACTACTAATTTAGGTCCAATTAGCGGAAAATAAGTGGATATAAAATCCACTTATCACACCCCCAAACTTAAACTGAAGCTTGTCCTCAAGCGAAAACAGACTCGACTACCTCTAAATGCATGAATGCAAACGACGCAAGGATCCTATAGGCAAAGCAAAAACCAATTTAGCAGAGTGTCTCAGAGAATGTGATAACTCCAAATAGAGATCGACTAAAAATCAGCATATTAACATTTACAAGTACAGAAACGTGCGTGTGTGCAATACTCATCAGAATTACTCTTAGCACTAGATCAAAACCATAAATATTCTTCGTCATAACAATCACAAGTTTATAAATAGAATGACGCTAGACACTTCATAACTTAGAAATACCTCCATCATCATTTGAGTTAGACAGGAATTCATGCTTTATTAACAATTATGATGCATAATACTATACACAACACACATGCTTATTTGACCGTGCAATGGATGAGACCCCAAAAGGCTTATACAATAATACCCATGTAGCGAGCGTTAGGTTAGTGGATCCCAAACCGGAAAAGTCTTAGGTCACTAGGCTTGAGTCCCCTAGAACTTAATTGCTCGAGTATTAAAGAGCTCATCCTGATCAATTTTGCATACATACTCACAAACACTCTTTTTTTTTCTTTTTCTTTTTTTTTCTTTTTTTTTATGTGCAATCTGGAATGAGAATTCTCAATTCCAACCATAGACTACTCATATAAATATGAGCTGGCTACTAGCCAATTGACACCTATCCATTATTAACAAATACACACAAACTAGCATGAACCCTGGTTTCCCCCAAACTTATATTTAGTGATTCTACGCTATCAAGGGAATAAAGAAAATTCCAAATATAATCAGGTGATTAAATTTCAACAACCAAACAAGCATGACCTTAACCTAGCCCAAAAGTAACCGATGATTTGTGTAAGATTGTGTTTCTGCAACATGCACGTCAATTCATAAGTATTTAAATCAGCCCTCTATCCATCATTATCACACTCAAATTCATCATTGACTACTAAACGGAATCGCTAAGCGCTACGGGATCAAGGAAAATATGATATGCAACTAATCATGAATATGCAATTTTTATATATATATATATATATGAATTATATGAAATTATACTAGCATGGTATATTATGAACTACATGAAACTGTATGCATACTATGACTCGAGAAATCAATTATCCTAAATCACCCCCAAACTTAAAATGTTCAATGTCCTCATTGAAGGTATAGATAAAGGATAAAAGAGAACTCCCCTAACTGTCGGCATCGTCACCCTCCTCGGGTGGTGAATCAATTGGTGGAAATGCTGCATGAGCTCCAAACTGAGGCCAGTCTACCTCGAAAGAAAATTTTATCTTTTGCAAAGCCTGCTCCTGTAACACGTCAATGACCTGCACTCTCGACATATTAAACAAAATCACACAAAATCAAACCACACATAAAAACACCAAACCTATGGGTTGCCTCCCATGAAGCGCTTGTTTATCGTCGCTAGCTTGACTTCACCTTCGCACTTCAATTGGTAGTACCAAGAACCGTGGTTTCCGCTTCGCGATTCACATGATCACCAAAATATGGCTTCAACCTCTGTCCATTTACTTTGAAAGCCGCTTCCGGTGTTTTATCAAAAATTTCCACTACACCATGTGGAAACACTGTTTTAACCGTGAATGGCCCTGAGCACCTTGACTTAAGTTTCCCTGGGAAGAGTCTGAGACGAGAGTTGAAAAGCAAGACTAACTGTCCCGGTACAAAAGACTTTTGCACCAAACGTCTGTCATGCCATCTTTTGACCTTCTCCTTGTATAACTTGTAATTTTCATAAGCCTGTAGCCGAAACTCATCCAGTTCATTAATCTGAAGCATTCTTTTCTCACCTGCAGCTGATAAGTCAAAGTTCAACTTCTTCAGCGCCCAATAAGCTTTGTGCTCTAGTTCGGCAGGCAGATGACAAGCCTTCCCATAGACAAGCTGATATGGTGACATACCCAAGGGTGTTTTATATGCTGTACGATAAGCCCATGCGGCTTCATCGAGTTTTAAAGACCAATCCTTTCTCGAAGGATTCACCACTTTTTCCAGAATGCGCTTAATCTCGCGATTAGATACCTCGGCTTGGCCATTGGTTTGCGGGTGGTATGCCGTAGCTACCCGGTGGTTGATGTTGTACCTTGCCATAAGATTAGTAAATTTGCTATTGCAAAAGTTAGTACCTTCATCGCTTATGATTACTCGAGGAGTGCCGAATCTTGTGAAGATGTTCTTGTGAAGGAAATTGAGCACGACATTGGCATCATTGGTCGGAAGTGCCTTGACTTCAACCCATTTGGAAACATAATCAACGGCCAGCAAGATGTATTGGTTGCTACATGAGGAAATGAATGGTCCCATGAAATCGATGCCCCAAACATCGAAGATTTCCACTTCTAGCATTATATTGAGGGGCATCTCATCCCTCCTAGATATGTTACCAACACGCTGACAACGATCACACTTCAGCACAAACTGATGGGCATCCTTAAAAAGGGATGGCCAATAAAATCCCGCTTGAAGAATTCGAGTTGCGGTCTTTTCACTTCCATAATGGCCACCATATGTCGTGGCGTGATAATCCCTTAGAATAGCCTCTGTTTCACTGTATGGCACACATCTCCTAATCACCTGATCGGCTCCTTGTTTAAACAGATATGGTTCGTCCCAACGATACCATTTGACTTCATGCAAGAATTTCTTTCTTTGTGCAAAAGAGAGCTCGGGAGGAATCACTCGACTCACCAGAAAGTTCACAATGTCTGCAAACCAAGGCTCTTCTTCTTGTATCCCAAACAACTGTTCATCAGGAAAGGATTCATTAATGACGGTTTTGTCCTGGGATGACTTCCCAAGGTCTTCCAATCGTGAGAGATGGTCGGCTACTTGGTTTTCTGTCCCTTTTCTATCCTTGATCTCCACATCAAATTCTTGTAGCAGGAGAATCCATCGAATCAACCTAGGTTTGGAGTCCTTTTTAGAGATCAGATATCTGATAGCCGCGTGATCAGTGTACACAGTCACCTTCGTGCCAAGCAAGTATGAACGGAATTTTTCAAAACCATAAACTATGGCTAACAGCTCCTTCTCAGTGGTAGTGTAGTTTAATTGAGCATCGCTGAGGGTTTTGCTTGCATAATAGATGACATGAAACATTTTATTTTTCTTTTGGCCAAGAACGGCCCCAACTGCGTAATTGCTAGCATCACACATCATAGCGAAAGGCTCACTCCAATCTGGAGCAATGATCACGGGTGCTGAAATCAATTTCTTCTTCAGAGTCTCGAAAGCCATGATACATTCTTCGTTAAATTTGAAATGAATATCTTTTTCCAGCAGCTGACACAAGGGTTTGGAAATTTTTGCGAAGTCCTTGATGAAACGCCTATAGAAACCTGCGTGCCCAAGGAAACTGTGAATCCCTCACACTGAATTAGGTGGCGGCAGCTTTTCAATAGCTTCTATCTTTGCTCTGTCCACTTCTAGACCTTTCCTTGACACCTTGTGCCCGAGAATAGTTCCTTCTTGTACCATAAAGTCGCACTTCTCCCAATTGAGCACTAGGTTAGTTTTCACGCATCTTTTCAGCACCGAGTCAAAATTTTGCAAGCATTCATCAAAAGATAGACCGAATATAGAGAAGTCATCCATGAAGACTTCTACGGTCTTGCCAATCATGTCTGAGAAGATGGCCATCATGCACCTTTGAAAAGTACCAGGTGCGCCACACAAGCCAAAGGAAACCCGCCGAAAGGCAAAAGTGCCGAACGGGCATGTAAATGTTGTTTTCTCCTGATCCTCAGGAGCAATGCAGATTTGGTTATATCCAGAATAACCATCCAGAAAGCAGTAAGAATCATGGCCTGCTAGTCTATCTAGCATCTGATCAATGAATGGAAGGGGAAAATGATCCTTCCTTGTGGCTTTATTCAACTTCCGGTAGTCCATGCAGATTCGCCAATCGGTGACTGTGCGAGTAGAGATGAGTTCATTCTTTTCATTGGTAATCACAGTCATGCCTCCCTTCTTCGGTACACATTGCACTGGACTCACCCATGCACTATCAGAAATGGGATAAATAATCCCTGCATCCAGCCATTTGATGATTTCTTTCTTCACTACCTCTTTCATAAGAGGATTTAGCCGCCTTTGATGCTCCACTGTTGGTTTACTACCTTCTTCCAATGGAATTTTATGTTGACAATAAGCTGGGCTGATGCCTTTGATATCCGCTAGGGTCCAACCAATGGCTGTTTTGAATTCCCTCAGGACTCTTAAAAGCTTGTCTTCCTCAGAGTCTGAAAGGTTAGCAGATATAATCACAGGTAAGGTAGATGATTCACCAAGAGAAGCATACTTTAAGTGATTAGGAAGTGGTTTGAGCTCTAGAGTTGGAGCTTCCTCGATAGATGGTTTCATTTGTTGATGCGGCCCCTTTAGTTCTGGTAGATCCAATGATTCAACTGGTCTTTCAAATTTTCTTTGCCACGGCAAAGCATCCAGATATTGCAATTGTTCATCTATGTCATCTTCATCTAATGAATACCTTCCACTGAGGGCCTTTTCCAAAGTGTCATTCATGAACATATGATCCAACTTTTCTTGTACCGTAGACTCAATCAAGTCTACCTTCAGACACTGTTCTTCTTCTGTTGGAAACTTCATGGCTTTAAAAACGTTGAAAGTGACATTTTGATCATGCACCCTCATTGTAAGTTCCCCCTTTTGGACGTCAATCAATGTTTGTCCTGTCGCCAAGAATGGTCTACCAAGAATGATTGGAATCTTCTTGTCCTCTTCGAAATCAAGTATGACAAAATCAGCTGGAAAGATAAGTTTGTCTACTTTTACTAGGACATCTTCAACAACTCCCCGAGGATAAGTGATAGAGCGATCAGCTAACTGAAGTGACATATTCGTCGGGGTTGGCTCAGGAAGGCCAAGTTGTAAGAAAACTGAGTATGGCATGAGGTTGATGCTTGCTCCTAAATCACATAAACATTTGTCAAAAGAAAATTTCCCAATGGTTCATGGTATGGTGAAACTTCCAGGATCTTTTAGCTTAGGCGGTAACTTTTGTTGCAATACCGCACTACACTCCTCTGTCAGAGCAACAGTTTCTAAGTCCTCAAGTTTTACTTTTTTCAAAAGAATGCCCTTCATAAACTTGGCATAACTCGGCATTTGCTCCAGGGCTTCAGCAAATGGAATGTTGATATGCAATTTCTTAAAGACTTCAAGAAATTTGCCGAACTGCTTGTCTAGTTTCTGTTTTTGCAGACGTCGAGGAAATGGCGGAGGTGGATAGACATGCTCTTCTGCTTCTTTCTGTGCAGGGACTGATTGTTTAGGAGGTGGTACACTTTCTTCTTACCTCCGTGCTTGAAATTGGAGCCTTACTCTTGTCCTCGGTGTTTCCCAAGTTCACTTTTTCCGTTTCTTCATCGGGCAGAATTTTATTTGCTCTTTCCAATTCAATGCCTTCTGTGACTTTCCCCGATCTTAAAGTGATGGCTTTAATGTGCTCTTGGTTGTCCTTTCTCCCTGGATTAGCTTTAGTATCACTGGGGAGTGTTCCTTGTGGTCGGCTCATCATGAAACTAGCGAGTTGTCCCTGTTAAGTTTCCAGATTTTTAATAGAAGCCGCTTGGCTTTTGGACGCCAACCTCAACTCCTCCAATTCTGCCTTTTCACTAGAAGATGATTGCCCAGAATTCCCATAGGATTGTTGTTGAAATCCTGGGGGTTGAAATTGTCGTGGGGCATATTATTGCTGATATTGGTGCCCCTGCTGTTGTTGGAATCAGATGGATTATATGGCCTAGCTCCAAACTACTGATTTTGAAATTGTTGGTAGGGCTGATTTGATTGTTGTGCTCCTCCTTGATTATTGCTCCAACTGAAATTTGGATGATTTCGGTTGTTCGGATGATAGGAATTTGGAGCTAGCTGTTGCTGTCTTTGGAAATTGCTTACGAATTGAACCGACTCGTTTGAGATGGCACATTGGTTTGATTCATGTGCGCCCGCACACAACTCACAAACACTAGCAACTTGATGAAATCCTTGTGCTGTCAAAGAGTCTATTTTCAAGTTCAAAGCCTCTATCTGAGCTGCTAAGGAAGTGGCCTTGTCGACATTAAGAATTCCTGCTACCTTCTGTTGTGGCATCCTCTGAGTTGGATTTTGATATTCATTAGCTGCCATCATCTCGATAAGATCGTAGGCCTCCTCATAACTTTTAGCCCATAATGCTCCCCCTGAAGCTGCATCTACCATTGGCCTTGATTGTATTCCTAGTCCATTATAGAAGCAATTTATGACCATCCAATTTGGCATGCCATGATGAGGGCATTGTCGAAGAATTTCCTTGTATCTTTCCCACGCTTCACATAAAGATTCACCAGACTGTTGAGAAAATTGCGTGATAGCATTCCTTATAGCTGCAGTCTTTGCCATGGGGAAGAATTTGCTAAGAAACTTTTGAGCTAGATCAGCCCAAGTGGTGATAGATCCCGGTGGCAGAGAGTGTAACCAACTTTTGGCCTTGTCTCTTAAGGAAAACGGGAAGAGTCTCAACTTCACAGCATCATCTGACACATTGTTGAATCTAAATGTGTCGCATATATCTATGAAGTTCCTGATGTGTAAGTTAGGATCTTCCGTTGCAGTTCCTCCGTACTGTACTTGATTCTGCACCATCTGAATAGTGCTGGATTTAATTTCAAATGTAGGAGCCGCAATTGCTGGACGAATGATACTTGACTGAATGTCATCAATCTTCGGTTGCGAGTAGTCCATTAAAGCCCTTGCTGCTGCAGGTGCAACTACTTCGGCTTCTCCGTCCATCTTGTGAGTATTTGCTAGTTTAAGTACTTGTTTGGCCTTTAATGCTTTAGCACGTGTTAGCATAAAAATCCAAGTATCTGAACACAAATAATCACTTCAAAATGTAAGATAAAATATTCAAGTCAATCAAATTAACTTCTTATTGTAGTAAAACACATAAACAAAATAACACCGAGTCCCCGGCAGCGGCGCCAAAAACTTGTTCGCTATTTTCTCTACGCAAGTATACGCAGTCCAAAAGCAATATAGGGAAATAAGGATCGTTCCCACGAAGACTTGGTGTATTTAAGTAAATATGTTTATTCAACAACGTTCGGTTAATTATAGAAGCCTGAACAACGAAATGGTTGGTTTGTTCAAATCACAATTAATTAATGAAATAACGACTAAAAATAATATGATAAAGATTATATATATGAGAAAAACATGGGATTCTAATTTCATTATTTATTTCATTTAGAATTGATGCCTTAATTTAAAGTGATTCTGATAATTATGAAAGCTAGCCGGGAACACGAAACTAATATAAGCGCCTTTCAGCCTTAACTTATATCAAACCATACAAACATCCACTTAAAAAGATAGAAGTTGCGTGGACACCATTTATGTCTAGACCCTATATGTCTATAAGATTTGAAAACATAACTGGTTTACGAATAAATTCCTTATTTTTTTGGCTACACAGGGCGATTTGATCCAAAACCCTACCACTAATCGTAATTATATATGATAATTACGAACCTGTGCTAACATGGCAAATTCTAAATTCTCAAATCCACTTTCGCATTCATTAAGAATTAATAATTTAGATGATAGCTACGCATCTAATAAATTAAGCACAACCACGTTAGGCAATCGGAAATTTTTATCATAACACAATTTATTAAGGCATCGAATTACTAAATTACGTAAATAAATCCATTAGATTCCCATGACGGCGATTAGTTCATAATTAAACGAATCGTCATCATGGGATTAATTGAAATCATAATAATAATAATAATAATAATAATAATAATAATAATAATAATAATAATAATAATAATAATAATAATAATAATAATAATAATAATAATAATAATAATACTAATAACAACAATAATAAAACTAAATTAAAAATTACGATAAATTAAATATGAAAATTATAAGAGTTTAGAAACTAAAACCGAAATAATTTCCACTTGCAAGAAACGAGCACTCCGATAATTCCCTATAAAATAAGAAATTAGAAAATAAAACCGAAATAGCTTCCACCGAAAGAGAAGAGCACTCCAAATAATTCCCGTAATTTCTTCAACCAGAATAACACTTATACTAAAATTTGCCAAAAATTAAAGTGTGTAAAAACAAACTTAATATTACAAGAACTAGAGAGAATTACAAGAGAGAATGATGCTCTCCAATTTTGTTGTGTGGAAATAAGACCAAGAACTAGGCCTATTTATAGGAAAAATTAGCACACCACAAAATTTAAAAAAATAAAAAGAAAAAGGAAAAGAAAATTAAAAAAATGAAAAGAAATGAAAGCAATTTAAATACAGCCGAAAGAAAAAAAAAAGAAATGAAGCACCAGCCACCATCAACAGCACTACAATTTCTGCACTCGGCCTCTCAGATTTTCCAGCCGCATGCCCTGCGCGTGCCTCCCACGCGAGGCTGCCAAGCTCTTATGCCTGGCGCGTGCGACGCACGCGCGGTTGAGGCGCGTGAGCCGCACCAAGTTCCTGGCCGACAGCTACTTATTCCCCTGTCTTTTTTTGTTTGATAATACAACTTGGCAACTGGCCTCATGATTTTTGGACACTGCGTGACATGCTTTTTTTTATTATTTTTTTATTATTATTTATTTTTTCTTTTCCTTTTGTTAATTCAATTTGTACAGGAATAAATTGGAGGCTTGCTACAATTTCAACAAAACATATTTAATTAATAAATAAATAATTTAATTCTGAAATTATAAAAATAAATATCTAAAATTTATTAGATATTTATAAATATAATTTTCTAATTAAATAAAATATTTATTAATATAAATAAATCCTTAAGACCCAAGCTGCGATTTCTAGAGGGTCTGAAACCGGGCTCCTTTCGTGAAACGAGAAATATATCAATTCCAACCGGGGTTCCAGATTCAAGAATATATCACTCAGAATTTCTTTATGATAATTCTTTTTCTTCATAGCCGGACCACTTGATAAAATTGAGACAGAAATCCACCGCTTTTAGCCTTTTATTGCCAACATACCTAAATTTGCCAGTTCTGCACAACAAAAACTTAATTAATAAAAAATGAATTAAAAATCACAACATACTTAAGAATAAACTACTAATTTAGGTCCAATTAGCGGAAAATAAGTGGATATAAAATCCACTTATCAAAGTACACATCAATATCCCATCTTTTTTCTTTCATTGACTTTCACAGAGACACTTATGATTTTGTTCTTCAGCAGTGTTGGAAGTTTAGAGAAGACTCCTCCTGTCTCTTTTCTGACACTCTCAACCACCATACTGAACTCTTCATCTTTGTTGTTCAAAGTGCGTGGTCAACCATCATTAATTCTACTTCATCTGGGGCAATCTATGTTCCATCAGACCACAGAGTATCTAGTGAGATATACTCAGACATCTTTCCTTTACCTTTTCCCATCCTATTTGATTCTTCTTGTTCTCTCCATTTCCTTTGTAATGCAGTTTCCATAGTTTCAGGAATTGGCTCATTATTTTGTACAGGAGGCAATGTTGGTCTTTTAGATTTCTGAGTTCCTTGCAATTCTGTAATAACCCAAATTTTTGGTAGAATTAAAACTTTTCTTATTATGGTTAAGTGCATCAGTGAATAGTGATTTCGTGGATGAATAGTGATTTTGGGAACCAAGAAATTTTTCATGCCACCCTATGCACGAGACATGGTATGGATATTTCGAAGTCATATTATTGATTCACGGAGTAAATAAGTGTATGTAAAGATGATCGGAATTCAGAAAATCAAAAGTTTATTTTTATGGAATATTTGACCGAGCCGTGAACCGTACATCAGTATTATCAAAAAAATGATATATTAAAATTGAGGATTTGAGGATTTTATATTTTAAAATTTTATGAAATGCGATTTGAGAATTTAGAACGAAAACCACTAAGATAGTGAAACAAGCATTCTACAAACCGCTGAAACTTTATAACGAGATTAAGCGATAAAGCGAATGAATCATGGATTATGGATTGATTTTATAACAAGATTAAATATCCTACATGATCATGAAGAGAATTATATCAAGTGGATTAAATGATTTAATCAAGGATTAAATCAAAACAATTTAGAAGTTAAGTGATTTAAATCACTTAAATCAAACAAGAAACAAAACAAATATCTACCAAGATTCTTCAATACTCTTTGCACAAGGACCAAGGAGCATCAAGTGGATTAAGAGCTGATCCAAGTCCATTGCTTACATCATTTCATAGTTGAATTAGTCATGATTGGTGGAGAAAGAAAAAGAAGAACAAAGATATCCAAAACTGCACAGCAGAAACACCCTCAAAGAAAAGTTCATATCTCCACTTATATCCATCCTTATATCACCAAATTTTAACCATAGTTTCTCCACTCCATGGGTAACATTCGTTCAAAATTTCATGGCCAACGATGGAGTGTAGCACTTTAAGGACCATATAAAGCTTGTTAAAGGTTTATAAACACTTGATAGTGTTGTTAGAGCATCCAAGGAGCTAAAGCCCTAACCCACCCTTTGAGTTCATATGAGTTTTGATGATTGTTTTGATGTTATATGCCTAAGAGATCATGTTTAAGTGTTTTAATGGTTATTTAACTTTGTAAAATATGAAAAGTGGTGGGTGTTGGATTATAGCCACACCACTGATCTTAGAGAAGCAAAAAGGTTGTTTTTTAAGGTTGTGGATGTATGGTATACCCGGTGTGGCTTGGTTATGTTGTGACAAAATGGTAATTTTTGATTTAGAGTCGTCGTAATGCCCAAATTTCTTGATCCATGTTGATAGTAGCTACCCGAGTCCTTAAACATGTTTAAACTGAAACCACTGACCATATTGGGTAGGTTTTGGAGTCTAGTTTATGTGGCCATAAGAATCGTGTCAAAAGAGTTTACGGTTTGTGAGTAATGACCGTTTTAGTGAAAGCGATTCGAGAAACCATGTCGCAGAAATGTATCAACTTTGAGGCTAGGTTTGAGACCCTTAAAAATGGAATTTGAATGTGATATTTTGAGGATAAATAGTAAGGTCAGTTTGGAAAGTATGAGAAGTGGTTTCGAGTCCAAAGGATTATTTTACGATTTTATAAAAATAAAACAGCAGAGGTTACGCAAGTGAAAACCCTAAAGAACGCGACTTACAAACCAATGTTCCAAATGGTTAAGTATAACTTGAATTCGAGGATTGATTTCGAGCCAAACTTATGACTTAAGTAATTGTCGACTAACATGGACTTAGTATGGGTCTAGTATGAGCAAATAGTGCTTTGGTTGTGTTTCGCTTACGTGTTTAAGCATTGAGTTATAAGTGGATTATCCAGGGGATTAATAGTATGTTTTATTTTACCTTGCCTAGATTGTCCGACATTGTCGCGAACCCCTATCACTTCTCGAGCATCAGGCAAGTTTTCAAAACCTATACTTTCGAAATATTATTGTATAATATTGCATTTTGCCATGTATATTGTTATACAGTTTTGCGATAATCTTATTTCCTGTTGAAATAGAATTTGACCTTTGGATTATATACGATCTTCTGAGTTAGGTATTTATGAACCGGTATACCTTGTAGCTCTAGATATAAGAGCATATTCATTTCTTTTGACTCTAAACCGGGAGTCAGTATTTTGTGATATAGAGATAGTCGTGGAAACCCAGAGGGATTCCAGCTGCAGATTATTATTTATTTTGAGGAATGTTATTTATAAACGTTAATTATATTTCCATTAAGTATTAATTACTTGAAAATCATTCGAGGATTGTTATTTGGATATGATATCATTCGAGGAATTGTATTTGCTTACTATATCTTTCGAGAAATGTTATTTTAGTATTATCTCAGTTGAGAAATACTATACGAATACTAGTTCTGTTAAATATGCTATTGGAAGACATAACTTTTTTCAAGAAAATATATTGTGATATTTGTTTTACGAATTGATATTGGCTTATAAGCTAGATATGAGATATAACGGTTATATATAATCCGGATATTACTAAGACCCTTAGTGAAGGGCATATGAATCTCATTCTTTAAAGTATAGACCGGGAGTCAGTATTTCTGTATATATTATGATTATTTTCTGAGGAAAATGTTTAAATAAATATTTTTCCATTATTTCTTTAATGAATATTGTTTTGAATATTCATTTGAGTTTTATTTATTTAATGAATATTATTTTGAATATTTTAATTTGAGCTTTAATTATTTAACGAATATTCTTTTGAATATTCATGTAAGGTTGATTTATTTAGTGGATATTATTTTGAATATTTATCGATGATTTGTTTATTTAGTGAATATTATTATATGTTCATTCGAAGGTTATTTATGTGCAATATTTTATATTAAGAATATTGTTTAAATATTTATGATTCAATAAATATTCTTTGAATATTTATTTAATTCTTTTTACTAGTTTTAAAATGATTTATTTTATTCAAATATTATCTTCGACCTTCAAATATTATGTAAAATATTTCCGAGTCTTATTATGATTATTTTTATCAAGGGGAGGTTCCCAAAACTCTAATTTTCTTTTAAATCTATCTTCCAAATTATAAGGGAACCTTACTTGAGAGCTGTTATTTATGTTGTTTGACTGCCCGGTCATAAATCTTTGAAACTATTCTTTCCATTCGCAACTTGGTTGTTATTCATCAAAATAAGTCTTTTTGTTACTTTCTCACCATTCGAGGGGTAAGATTGTTGGAACAAGTCGATATCCATTAACAAGCAACTGCTTGGGAAATATTGGTGAATTTTCCTTTCCAACTAGATACAACTACTTTGTGGAGTCCTATCAACAAGTATTATACTTGGGAAAAGGGGGATGAACTTTACGTTTCAGAGTCAAGAATTCAATTTGAACTAGGAGTCGTGTAAGTGGTCGAGTAGCGCCGGTCCATCCTAAAGGCCCAACCGTTGGCCAGGGAGATCTAAAAGGGCGGTAGACAAGTAAATCCGTCAGTTCTTCCTTCTACCGGTAGTAAAACTAATTTGAGCTGTACAATCCGCGACTGATCATCGTAAAGATTGGAACAGCGGGTGCGGTGAATACTCCAGTATTAGTTCATCATCCAAATCTATCTATTTTCTGCAACATGTATTAAAAAGAAGTATCATTCATGTTGGCAGGGTTTGAAAGCTGTTCAAAACTAAAATTACCTTTGATTACCTCGTAACTTCATCTTTTATCTTTTATTTTATGACTCTGATGAAATCTTACATAACATGAGTTGTGATAAGGAGGTTTTTGATATTGGATCATCTTATAACTTCATCTTTTAAGTTATAAGTTGATATTCTGCTTATATTTCATATAGCAGATATTTTACGGAAAGGTTATATTGAATTATTTGGTAACTTCATCATTTATATTGTACTAGAACTTTGTTCATAGTATGAATAATAAAAGTTTGCATAGATATTATGATAATGATATTTAAAGTACTATGATAGTACTGATTTGAATATATCCCGATGAGGAAATAATTTCAGTATCAAGATATTTTGGACAATTATTGTCTTATACCTGCTATATATTCTAGGTTTGAATTAGAGGCAGAATTATGCCATACTTTCATTACCTTGCTAAGATATCGCTCACTCTTGATATTGTTTTATATATATTATATAGCAGCGAAGCAGGATGCCAATGCGATGGCACATACCCCGCAAGGTGTTTCTATAAACAATTTCTAGCAGTGATCCCGAGAATAGTACGAACCAGTCGAATCAGGCGGCAACTTTTGGTATTCATCCTATGTATAGATATGAATGGTATGAGAGAATTGTGAGCATCAGAAGGCTAAGTTGGTGATGTAACATTACTTAGAAGTTGTATCAGTGACAGATTCAAAAGACATTTGGGTATTGTAATAAAAATTATTTATTCCGCAGTTGTTGTATTGTGTCATTTCTGAGACTCTAACCTGTGTGTGTGTGTGTGTGTGTGTGAGTTATATATTGTGGGGTCACAAGCAGTTGAATTGTGTATATTGCAAGTAATACAGGTAAGGCAAGGAGTAAATGAATCGTGACTACTCTAAATCCCTGACCCCGAATTTGGGGCTGTTACAGAAATGGTATCAGAGCGTCAGGTTACAGTCCTCAGAAATGATAGGAGATTGAGTCTTACAATACCCTTAAGAATGATGACCATAACTAGAGTTCAAATCGAGTTCGTAGTCGGGTTAGAGGACATGACCCTGAATGTTTGAGACGAAGTTCGAGAGAGGACTTCTTCTGGGAAACCATACTGAGGACTTCATGGTTAGTAACCTCGATTCGTATGAATTATAGATGGATGGGATTCTGAGATACCAGACTCCGAGGCCTTCGAGTAGGCATTTGATGATGCGTTCCTTGACATGGACGGAGACCCGATAAAGGAGGATCCATAGGAGGATCTAGAGAAGGACCAGACGAATCTTCAAAGGACAAATAAGTGACGAGACGAGAGTTTAGGATCGTTTATGATTCATAAAGAGATATAACGAAGAAGATGGAGTAGAGTCTCCAAGCAAAAGAGGTAGAGACAGTATAGCCAGTATTAGTGGATTGATTCGACTTGAACGAAACACGTTACTCGTATTCGGTTATAGTTGCCCATAAGGAAGAGGCATACATAACAACCAAGATGTTCAGATTTTCACGTACGATTAAGGGTACTTAGTTGCCTAGGATAGTGGGTAAATAGATTGATCAATTTCCCTGATTTTGAAAAGAAATTCAGCAAATTTTGGCAAACCTTGTCTTTCTCATTATCAGAGAATGTCACCGAAGAGAGTGGAGACTAGAGCGAACCCTGTGGATTGGGTAAGATAGCGGCCATATGGGTTGGTGGATAGACCCTGATTGCTACAATTGATTGTAGAGATAAAATGATGAAGTTGAGATTGGACGGTAAAGGCGAAATATACTTAAGGACCAAGATAGACTGAGAAATTCCGGGATTGACTTAAATGAAAAGGCTATTATGCCAAATGTGTTAAGCTTATGTGGCACACGGGATTGATACAAGAAAAGGAATGTTTGGTGTGAAAAAGCGTGTAGTTTCTAACGATCTTCCAGAGTACCGCCCATGGGGCAAGTGGAATTCATCGTTACCATGGGCGACACCGGTATCAAAGTCTTCTTATAAAACGGAACGCTTGCTTGAGATGCTTGCGCCTAGTCGAGTAGAACTCCCTACGATTGCAAATGTCGATGATAGAATCCTTAGCGACTATTATGAGTCGGCAATGATGTAAGTATCGAGCACCTTAGGGTGTGCATGGAAAGAAAAGCTTTAGAATCGAACGATTATCCGTCAGAGGAGCCGACATAAAGGGCATCCATAGAGACCTTGGCAAAACCTCCCTAATCTGTAATCTATCTTGGCATCATCTTATAGATAATTTTTATAAAAGATATACTCCTTCTTCGAAGTTGTTTTATAACACTTGTGTTAAACCACATTTAGTTTTAATTGTGCCAGAGGCCGTCACGATACATACTTTCAGGTCTTCGAAGCCCTGTCAAATGATGTTATTTAAGCTTTCACTTTTCTTCATATAATGAATGACCCTATGGTGATACCTCACCACTTGCTTGTTGAATACCAGTATCTTTCTAGCTATCCTTTTCTTGTAAATCGCACTTGGAATCTGTTCAATTTTTTTTTATCCAAGGTGTCCATTTGAGAATTATTTGTCGAAAGACGATAATTAATAATTTGACTTTAAATTGCTTTCATACTTCTCAACTTCTACTGAGACGAACAACCCTATATTTATAGGGGCGATAAGGACTATCTATCTGTGTGATAGAAGTCGGATGGGACGCCGTCACTTGTGAATTGTGAAATACAAAAAGGCTAATTACCTTTAGTAGTGTCTTAATTGAGACACGCAACATTGAGTTCTTATGATCATATTGATCTCTCAGTACATTCTCTCATCTCAAATAAGGTTACCGTAAAACCCATAACCTTATGATCACCAAAGTGTGACATCTTCCTTGATATGGGAGCTATCTTTTCAAAGCTCCATGGTTCTTGTTATCTTCATTGAATTCCAAGGGGGAGGCCAACCAGGTCGAATAAGTAAAAATTCGCTGATAGGAATTAGATTCGCAACGAAATAGCCTATGACAAGAGCGGATCCCTAAGACGAGTAGAATATCAGTGACATATCAATGAAATTTGTTTATTCTCTCTCAAGGATATTATGATAGTGGAAAGTTGGTCAAACGATATATGTGAAAGGAATAATGACGTACCGTGAAACTCCAATGATAACGGAGTCAGGTAGAAACCCACAGAATTCCATGGAACCACTGACCCAGTGGAGGCCAGAGCTTGGCTTAAAGAGATAGAGAAATCATATGAGATAATGAGTATTGCAAAGAATCAGAAAACAATGTTCGCCGCCTACCTGAAGGGAGAGGCGAACCACTATCGTGACTTGGGAGAGATTCAGCTGGTTATTTTAGGGAAATGTTTTCCAGAAATATGTGGAGACCCAAATGGAAATAAAAGTTTCTAGAGTTAAAACAAGGAACCATGACTGTGACAAAGCGTGAAGCCAAGTTATCCGAGTTATTGAGGTTTGTTCCAGAGTTGTGGACACCGAAGAGAAAAGAGCCCGTAGGCTTCAACTAGAGCTGAGACAATGGATCCAGAATCGCGTGGCGATGTTGGAATTAGCAGATTATGCTACATTAGTGAAAAAGGCATCGATTGTGGAAAGCTTGGTCACAAGTCTAAGGAATGTCCATCTACTGGACCAGCTATACCCAGAGTCAATAAGGCTACCTCCAGCAAGCAGCCCCTGCCAGGACTTTCAAAATGACCTTACGAGGTGCCGTGAGAAACACGGACATGATAGCAGGTACCCTCCTACTTAAACTCAATTGGTATTAACCTTTTATTCCAGAACTGCTAAGTACCTTGCACCTCAAGATTGTGCATGATAATTAGACCTTAAGGTTGAACCCCTAAAAAGGGTGATTGCAAGTAAAGATGGTCGATCGAGAAATCTTCCCATGAAATTAGCACATGCAGGTTGTGAACTAGAAATATGAGATCGACCCTGTTAATAGATCTGATTCCTTTCAAGTTGGAAGAATTTGATGTTATAATAAGGATGGATTGGTTGGCACCCAATGGAGCCAATTGATGGTAAAGCAAAAGAGTAATAATTAAGGGACAGAGTCAGATTCAGAGATTCATAAATATAGTTAAGAATAAGAAATTATTACGCCAGAGATATGAGGCTTAATTAGCTCTTATGTTTGACGCCGAGAAAGGAGACATCTAGTATAAAGGAAATTACAATGGTTTTGGGAGGCTATACAAGGTTTTAATCAACTATAAGATATCGATTTGGATAACATGAGAATGAATACCGAGTATTCAGTGTATAGTGATGCATCTCCTGTTAGACCCAGTGGGAATGAAAGAATTAGCAACACAGTTACAAGAATTGCTGGGCAAGAGTATGATAAAGCATAGTGTACCACCGTGGAGAGCCCGGTGTTGTTGCGAAAAAGAAAGATGTTAGCATGAGATTGTGCATCAAACATCAAGAGTCGAACGAGTACACATTAAGAATAGGTACCCTTTTTCAGATGATAGATTTTGACCAGCGGAAGGACGCTGTGTATTTCTCCAAACTTACTTAATAACTGGATATCACCAGTGAAGATTAAGCCTGAGGATATACCCAAGACTGCGATTCGCACTAGGTATGGATACTATGAAATTTCTTGTGATGTCATTATGGGTTGACTAAAGCACCCACAACTTTTATAGAATTTAATGAATTGGCTTTGAGTTATCCGCGATAGTTTTCGCCCTAAGTATATCGAGACGTCTTATATATGAAGGAAAAGTGTGAGATCTAACCAGATCAAAAGAGCTTAAAAGATATATATTTACACAGTAGGGACTGAACATGTGACAGGCCAGACAACATTCCCCACAAACAAATCCCCAAGAGACTTGCCTTTCTTTCAAAGAGAGGAGATATAAGATAATAAAGAATGACTGAATACAGGAGGTAGGTTGGCTTTCTGTAAAATGATTAAAGAAAGGGGCTGGAGCAACGGGAGTTTATAGTAGATAACAATGAGACAAGAAGGCCAAAATAGTGGAGGCCCGACAAGCTCGTTACTAGACAACGAGAGTTACTCGAATTGATTGCTAGAATATTCGAATTAGTTTCAATGAAAAGTACACCACCGACAAGTGGGTTGACATTTATATGAGGGGATTGGGATGACCACTTACCATTAATTGAGATTGCTTATAACAACAATTACTATGATAGTATAAGGATGCCACCTAGAGAGGCCCTATATGGAAGGAGGTGCCGCTCTCCCTTGTATGGGAGGAGGTTGGCGAGAGAAAGATATTGGGACCCGAGTTAGTTCAACAGACCAGAGAGACAATAGAGCTTAATCGAAAGTGACTAATGACAACCCAGGGCAGACAGAGAAAGTATGCGGCCCAAGACCGCAAAGATAAAGATAATGCTGCTATTGATAAGCTAAATGACATGCTGATGAATGAAAAGCAAGTTTATATTGGTGTATTTCTACGCAAACAAGATAGAGAATATGAAGTTGGAGATTCATGATGCTAAAGGTATCCCCGTGGAAACAATTAATGAGATTTGGAGAGAAGGGCAGTTGAGCCCGAAATTCATTGGGCCATCTAAGAGTTTAAAAGCGTTCGAAAGGTAGCATACGAGCCAGCCTTACCCCCAAAACTTATAGCCGGTTCATAACATGTTTCATGTGGTCTTCCTATGTCACTATACAATAGATGTCCCGCATATGATACAGTACGAGCAGGTAGATATACAACCTAGTCTGACTTACGAAGAACAACCTGTGGAAATCACAGATAGAAAAGAACAAGTGCTAAGAGACAAGGTTGTCAAGATAGTGAGGGATTTAGAAGAATCCACCTGGAGTTAGAGAGTGCAATGGGAGAGAAGTACCCCCAGTTATTCCAAAACTGATTCCGGGACGGAATTCTTTTAAGGAGGGGAGACTGTAATAACCCAAATTTTTGGTAGAATTAAAACATTTCTTATTATGGTTAAGTGCATCAGTGAATAGTGATTTCGTGGATGAATAGCGATTTAGGGAACCAAGAAATTTTTAATGCCACCCTATGCACGAGACATGGTATGGATATTTCGAAGTCATATTAGTGATTCACAGAGTAAATAAGTGTATGTAAAGACGATCGGAATTCAGAAAACCCAAAGTTTATTTTTATGGAATATTTGACCGGGCCGTGAACCGTACATCAGTATTATCAAAAAATCAGATATTAAAATTGAGGATTTGAGGATTTTATATTTTAAAATTTTATGAAATGCGATTTGAGAATTTAGAACGAAAACCACTGAGATAGTGAAACAAGCGTTCTAGAAACCGCTGAAACTTTATAACGAGATTAAGCGATAAAGCGAACGAATCATGGATTATGGATTAAATATCCTACATGATCATCAAGAGAATTATATCAAGTGGATTAAATGATTAATCAAGGATTAAATCAAAATAATTTAGAAGTTAAGTGATTTAAATCACTTAAATCAAACAAGAAACAAAACAAATATCTACCAAGCTTCTTCAATACACTTTGCACAAGGACCAAGGAGCATCAAGTGGATTAAGATCTGATCCAATTCCATTGTTTACATCATTTCATAGTTGAAATAGTCAAGATTGGTGGAGAAAGAAAAAGAAGAACAAAGAGATCCAAAACTGCCCAGCAGAAACACCCTCAAAGAAAAATTCATATCTCCACTTCTATCCATCCTTAAATCACCAAATTTTAACCATAGCTTCTCCACTCCATGGGTAACATTTGTTCAAAATTTCATGGCCAACAAAGGAGTGTAGCCTAATCAAATACGTCCCCCAAGTTGAAGAAGCCAAACTGCCCTGTTCTTGGCAGTTTCTGGTGATGATCTAGGACTCAAAAGAAATCCCTTGAAGAGTAGAAGGTGTGGTAAAAATTTTAGCACCAAACTCTTATTTTTCGATTTATTATGAATTTTACAAGATGAGGATGAATAGTAACTTTAAGTTGTTTTCTTGTTTTGATCTTAAGGATTTAGCATTTTAAGGACCATATAAAGCTTTTTAAAGGTTTATAAATGCTTGATAGTGTTGTTAGAGCATCCAAGGAGGTAAAACCCTAACCCACCCTTTGAGTTCATATGAGTTTTGATGATTGTTTTGATGTTATATGCCAAAGAGATCATGTTTAAGTGTTTTAGTGGTTATTTAACTTTGTAAAATATGAAAAATGGTGGGTGTTGGATTGTAGGCACACCACTGATCTTACAGAAGTAAAAAGGTTGTTTGTTGAGGTTGTGGATATATGGTATGCCCGGTGTGGCTTGGTTATGTTGTGACAAAATGGTAATTTTTGATTTAGAGCCGTCGTAATGCCCAAATTTCTTGATCCATGTTGATAGTAGCTACCCGAGTCCTTAAACATGTTTAAACTGCAACCACTGACCATATTGGGTAGGTTTTGGAGTCTAGTTTATGTGGCCATAAGAATCGTGTCAAAAGAGTTTACGGTTTGTGAGTAATGACCGTTTTAGTGAAAGCGATTCGAGAAACCATGTCGCAGAAATGTATCAACTTTGAGGCTAGGTTTGAGACCCTTAAAAATGGAATTTGAATGTGATATTTTGAGGATAAATAGTAAGGTCAGTTAGGAAAGTATGAGAAGTGGTTTCGAGTCCAAAGGATTATTTTACGATTTTATAAAAATAAAACAGCAGAGGTTACGCAAGTGAAAACCCCTAAGAACGCGACTTAGAAACCAATGTTCCAAATGGTTAAGTATAACTTGAATTCGAGGATTGATTTGTTGGGTTCCGAGGCATAAAACGCAGCGGATAAACGTAAATAAAACAATAAATTTTTGAAACCTAAACCAGGATCCATGTATAATTATGGACAGATTATGGAGATTACGAATCATACCTTTAAAAGAGCTTTACTTTCACGAAATCAACGGAGATCCTAGCTTTCACGACTTGTGTCTACCTCTCGGAAAACACCTCTATGGTATCCACACGAACACCTTCAAGAACGACTCACGAACTTGACTGCGGAATGGATGTACTAGCCTCCTTATTGATGATTCGATTTCTGCCTTTTCTTGCTGCCTTCTCTAGGGTTTTTCACAAAAACGTGTACCACTCTTAACCTATCATTATCTATTTATCATGACTGGTTAATAGGCCCTCAACAGCAAAAGCCCAACCCTTTTAGGTATAGGATTAAATAATAAAACGAAATTCTATTATTTAATTAATAACTAAGTCACACTTAATTATTATGGGCAGAAATACTCCTCTAATTCGAATTTATATATTATCTCAATTAATTAAGTCTCACTTAATTAAGATAATAAAATTCAAATAATCACCAATTAATTTAAATCCATAATTTAAATTAATTATTCCTTTAAGTGCTCAATGTGTGTGACCCTATAGGCTATTATTTAATTGACAATAATTTTATTCTTCAATAAAACTATAAACAATGAGCGGTATCTAGTAATACATAATTTCTACCCAATTAAACAATAATTAAATCATGATTCGATAAAACCTTTCGTGATTAATGTTTCCGTGTAAAATAATCCCTTTAACCAAATATTATAGATTAAACTCGAGGCATGTGTTTAGTCATCCTCTTCAACATTTAATCCGGGTTTACTTGATCCATGAGTAGACTATTAAAAACAAATCATTATTTGAGCACGGCCATGCAGTTTATAGTCTCACTCAATCAAGAGGCCAATAATATCTCTCCTAATTCTAGGAGGGTTAAATCCTTTATCTATCATTCATATTTCTCATGCGACTCATGATACACCCGATGTCCACTTTTATCATCACCCGGTCAAAGGTAACTTTTAATGTAGTCAAAGTATATTAATCCTCGTATAGAAATATAATGATCTCAAGTCAAAGGATCACTATACCATTATCACTGTGAGTCTTTCTTATGACTTTATTAAACATGAAGAATCTCACTGTGGGTCTGTCCAGTACCATGTACTCCTACATGTACCTATGTATTCACTTTAGTATCTCCATACTTATAACCAATGAGATGTGGTTATCTGTCAAACAACATACTAGTCTATTTATGTATTATTATTGTCCTATAATAATAATACTCGACCAGGGACCTTTTAAGAATATGAAATATTATATAATCTCAAGTTCAAGTCATGTACTTAAACTATATAATGTGTATCATGATTCTAAGGACATTTATTATGCTAACAAATATATCGCAGTAATTAAAGTCATAATAAATACGTTTATTGAATGATCAAATGTCATAAAGGTTAATTCAAAGAAACAATGTATTGCCTCTAGGGCACCTACACTAACATGATTTCGAGTCAAACTTATGACTTAAGTAATTATCGACTAACATGGACTTAGTATGGGTCTAGTATGAGCAATAGTGCTTTGGTTATGTTTCTCTTACGTGTTTAAGCATTGAGTTATAAGGGGATTATCCAGGGGATAAATCTTATGTTTTCTTTTTCCTTGTCTGGATTGTCCGACATTGTCGCGAACCCCTATTACTTCTCTAGCATTAGGCAAGTTTTCAAAACCTATACTTTTGAAATATTATTGTATAATACTGCATTTGCCATGTATATTGTTATATAGTTTTTCGATAATCTTATTTTCTGTTGAAATAGAATTTGACCTTTGGATTATATACGATCTTTTGAGTTAGGTATTTATGAACTGGTATACCTTGTAGCTCTAGATATAAGAGCATATTCATTGCTTTCGACTCTAAACCGGGAGTCAGTATTTTGTGATATAGAGATAGTCGTGTAAACCCGGAGGGATTCCAGCGGCAGATTATTATTTATTTTGAGGAATGTTATTTATAAACGTTAATTATATTTCCATTAAGTATTAATTACTTGGAAATCATTCGAGGATTGTTATTTGAATATGATATCATTCGAGGAATTGTATTTGCATACTATATCTTTTGAGGAATGTTATTTGAGTATTATCTCAGTTGAAAAATACTATATGAATACTAGTTCTGTTAAATATGCTATTGGAAGACATAATTGTTTTCAAGAAAATATATTATGATACTTGTTTTATGAATTGATATTGGCTTATAAGCTAGATATGAGATATATTGGTTATATATAATCCGGATATTGCTAAGACCCTTAGTGAAGGACATATGAATCTCATTCTTTAAAGTATAGACCGGGAGTTAGTATTTCTGTATATATTGTGATTATTTTCTGAGGAAAATGTTTAAATAAATATTTTTCCATTATTTATTTAATGGATATTGTTTTGAATATTCATTTGAGTTTTATTTATTTAATGAATATTATTTTGAATATTCATTTGAGCTTTAATTATTTAACGAATATTCTTTTGAATATTCATTTAAGGTTGATTTATTTAATGGATATTATTTTGAATAATTATTCGAGGATTTATTTATTTAGTGAATATTTTTATATATTCATTCGAGGGTTATTTATGAGCAATATTTTATATTAAGAATATTCTTTAAATATTTAAGATTTAATAAATATTCTTTGAATATTTATTTAATTCTTTTTACTAGTTTTAAAATGATTTATTTTATTCAAATATTATGTAAAATATTTCTGAGTCTTATTATGATTATTTTTATCAAGGGAAGGTTCCCAAAACTATATTTTTCATTTAAATCTATCTTCCAAATTATATGGGAACCTTACTTGAGAGCTGTTATTTATTTTGTTTGACTACCCGGTCATAAATCTTTGAAACTATTCTTTCCATTCGCAACTTGGTTGTTATTCATCAAAATAAGACTTTTTGTTACTTCCTCATCGTTCGAGGGGTAAGATTGTTGGAACAAGTCGATATCCATTAACAAGCAACTGCTTGGGAAAATATTGGTGAATTTTCCTTTCCAACTAGATAGGACTACTTTGTGGAGTCCTATCCCCAAGTATTATACTTGGGGAAAGAGGGACAAACTTTACGTTTCAGAGTTATGGATTCTATTTGAACTAGGAGACGTGTAAGAGGCCGAGTAGCGCCGATCCATCCCAAAGGCCCAACCATTGGCCAGGGAGATCTAAAAGGGCGGTAGACAAGTAAATCCATCAGTTCTTCCTTCCATCGGTAGTAAAACTAATTTGAGCAGTACAATCCGCGACTGATCATCGTAAAGATTGGAACAGTGGGCGCGGTGAATACTCCAGTATTAGTTCATCATCCAAATCTATATATTTTCTGCAACATGTATTAAAAAGAAGTATCATTCATGTTGGCAGGGTTTGAAAATTGTTCAAAACTAAAAGTACCTTTGATTACCTCGTAACTTCATCTTTTATGTTTTATTTTATGACTCTGATGAAACCTTACATAACATGAGTTGTGATAAGGAGGTTTTTGATATTGGATCATCTTATAACTTCATCTTTTAAGTTATATGTTGATATTCTGCTTATATTTCATATAGCAGATATTTAACGGAAAGGTTATATTGAATTACCTGGTAACTTCATCTTTTATACTGCACTAGAACTTTGTTTGTAGTATGAATAATAAAAGTTTGCATAGATATTATGATAATGATATTTGAACTACTATGATATTACTGTTTTGAATATATCCCGATGAGGAAATAATTTCAGTATCAAAATATTTTGGACAATTATTGTCTTATACCGGCTATATATTCTGCGTTTGAATTAAAGGCATAATTATGCCATACTTTCATTACCTTGCTGAGCTATCGCTCACTCTTTCTATTGTCTTATATATATTATATAGCAGCGAAGCAGGATGCCAATGCGATGGCACATACACCGCAAGGCGTTTCCATAAACAGTTTCTAGCAGTGATCCCGAGAATAGTACGAACTAGTAGAATCAGGCGGCAGCTTTTGGTATTCATCTTATGTATAGATATGAATGGTATGAGAGGATTGTGAGCATCAGAAGGCTAATTTGGTGATGTAACATTACTTAGAAGTTGTATCAGTGAAAGATTCAAAAGACATTTGGGTATTGTAATAAAAATTATTTATTCCGCAATTGTTGTATTGTGTCATTTCTGAGACTCTAACCTGTGTGTGTGTGTGTGTGTGTGTGTGTGTGAGATATATATTTTGGGGTCGCAAGCAGTTGAATTGTGTACATTGAAAGTAATACAGGTAAGGCAAGGAGTAAATGGATCGTGACTACTCCAAATCCCTGACCCCGGATTTGGGGCTGTTACAAATTCCTCCATTGCTTCTTTAGACATCAATACTGGCTCACCATCTATTTCTAGTTCAATGAAATTACTAGCATCAGCTCCATTAGCTTTCAGTTCTGCACCAAAGTTTCTTTCTTTTTCTTCTACAACTTGCTCCCCCTCACTTGTAGCTTCAGCTTCATATAGTTCAGTTTCCTCCCCCTTTCTAATAGACTCCCCCTTACTTGTAGCTCCACCTTGTTTTTCCTTGTCTGATGGCTGTGAGATATTCTGATATATCACCTTTTCCCCCTTAGTTATGTTGACAACACTAAGAGTAGCAGAAAATGATAGCAAGGTTTGTTTGATCTCAGCAAAACCAGCAACTACCATGGTGGACAGATTGTCAAGCTTAGCTTCCATAGATACACATCTATCATCAAGGGAGTTCAACCTTGAATCAGCTTGTTTAGAAGGACCACCATATCTTAACCATTTTGGAGGTAATGGAAAAGAGTGGGGCAAAGAGGCTGATGGGTTTTTCACACTCTCATTGTTTTTCTGAGTGATCTCATCACTCCTCACTTTAGAACTCTCAAGGCCTAGAGCCTGAATGGAAGGGGTTCTCTCAAATTCACTCTGGACATGCTCAAGTCCCTCTCCTTTTTCCAGCTCATTTGCCTGCCTCTCATTTTTTGCTCACCTCTCTTTTCTTTTATCTCTCTTTTCTTTTTCTCTCCCTCACTCATCCTAGATGCATGGGTATGAGCAGTACCTACATGCATTAAAAGAGAAGGTTTAGATTTTACCTTGAACATAGAAAAGATTGGTTGATCATCATCTGAAGCATCTTCAATGGTTACTTGATCTAGATCAGGCTGTGTAGAGGTGACAGCATCCTTGTCCTAAATGTTACTGTCAGCTGGAGATGTGACAACAACTTTTGGTGTGTCTTTGACAGTAGCTGAGGCTGTGACAGTAACTTCCCTTGGGTCAGTTACTTCATGGAGTTCAAACAAGATGTTGGCTATTTCCATTTCTAGCAGATATCCACCTTGTTCTAGCTCAGTGTTTGAGAGAGTGGTGTCCATCACACTTTGAGCAATGGGTTCTTGTGGACCACTAGATGGGGGCTCATCCAAGATAGAAGATGGATGATCAAAACCTGAAAGGATTGGACTATCCCCCTCTCTAGGTTTTGGAGAAAAAATAATGTGTAGTAGAGAAGTAAGAAGATGAAGGTATAGAAAAGAATTTTGGTTGTTCTCCAGAGTTAATTGGAGGAACGTCAATAGTAGAAGTTTGATCCTCACCTTACCCTAACTCCATGTGTATATTTATAAGTAGAGGCTCCTCATGAGTGGCTTCATGAGGTTGTCCAGACTCTTTAAAAGGTACATTGGGAGACAGGCCAATTTTAATAGGTGCCTCTTGTTGGGAAAAGACTTCTAGGGATTTGTTTGTTGCCCTTTCATTCTCTACAGCCTTTTGCGAGACTGCAGGGTGGCTGATAGTAGCTTTGGCCCTCTTAGCTTTCTTCTTTTTAGGCTCAAGAGGAACCACTATAGGTTCACTTTGACTAACATCCTTATTTGTAGCATCAAGTGCAGTTCCTCCTTCAACACTCTCAGTACTACCTCCAACACCAGTTTCTAAAGGTCTTTTCTTGGATTCTTTTATGGCTATTTGCTGGGCTTTTGGAAGTCTAGAGAGCCTGATTTGAATGAATGATGTAGAATGTGGGTTAACTCAATTTGTGTCTAATCCAGTTTCATTCTGAAGAGAGAAAGTATCATGCCCCGTGGGCAATGGAAAATCAAGGTTGGGCACTTGATCAACCCTATATTGTGTGAAACAAAGTGGAATACTTGCATTTAAATTTTATGAATCAGTGTTGTGTGTGTGTGTTCCTTTTCAAAACATTGCACTCCTCTGTTCGAGGGGCATCTTCAACAGTTCCACATAACAAATTAATGCATAACATAAGAAAGCGAGGATAAACATGTACCTTTTTACTTAGGGCAGATTTGAGTTGTGCCATAAGCATGTTTCCTACATCAACTTTGTAACCATGGACAAGGGAATGAGTGAGTTTCTTGATGTAGGTGGGAATTCCATTTTAGCCAGAGGTCTCTTGTGAGAAGACCTTTACCATAACATCAAAAATCATGCTCCATTCCTTTTTTAAGTGCTTCCTGTCCATTTCTCCAGATGGATACCATTGTGTAGTACCTTTTTTAATAATAAGGCCAGAATACCCAATTTTCAAGAAGAACCTCTTCAAGGTATCATCATTTTCAAGCTCATGATAGGATATATTGTAATAACCCTAATTTCTGGATTCGAGAAAATTTTCACTTCTTGATGAATAGTGTTTTTCATACGTGAATAGTGTTTTTGTGGATGAATAATGATTTTTGAGGATTTAGAAATTTTTCATGCCACCTATGTACGGGACATGGTATGGATATCTCGAAGTCATATTAGTGATTCACGGAGTAAATAAGTGTATGTAAACGCGATCGGAATTCAGAAAATCCAAAGTTTATTTTTATGGAACATTCGACCAGGCAGCAAAGAGCACCTCAATGCAATCAAGACAAGTGATATATTTAAATTGAGGATTCAAGGATTTTATATAGAATATTTTATTTAATGTGATTTAAGGATTTAGAACGAAAACCCCTGAGTTAGTGCAACGAACATTCTAGAAATCGCTAGAACTTTATAACGAGATTAAGCGATAAAGCGAACGAATTATGGATTAAGGATTGAGTTCATAACAAGATTAAATATCCTACATGATCATCAAGAGAATTATATCAAGTGGATTAAATGATTTAATCAAGGATTAAATCAAAACAATTTAGAAATAAAGTGATTTAAATCAATTAAAATAAACAAAAACCAAACAAATATCAATCAAGCTTCTTGGATACACCTTGCACAAGCCCCAAGAGGATGACTTAGCCACCCCAACTGATCTTATCAAGATATTAGATCAAAAGTTAGTTGAATTAGTCAAAGAAAGAAAGAAAAGAAAAGGAAATCAAGAAACCATGGAAAAAGCTCCATTCGGCCTTCAAGAAATTCAAGGATTAAAACCCTTGCTCCCAAGGTTTGTTTTTAGTGAGCCATAGCTTAAAACAAAGGCAAGAATGAGCCCAAGGTACGTTCAAAGTTTGAGCTTTAAATACTAAGCCTAGCTATGTCAAATAAGCTTCCAAAGTGATGAATGAATAGTATTTTACTATTCAAGCTTCCTAAGGTGCATCCAAGGCTAGAGGATCCATTATAAAGCTTTGATATTGTTCTTAAGTCATCAAGGAAGGTAAAAACCGAGCCCTTACATGATATATGTTGACTTTTAGTTGAGTTCTTGTTAAGTTGTTAAAGTATGGTGTGTTATAATAACATCCTTGAATATCTAGCTTTGTTTTAAGGTGTATATATTGTTTTAAGGTGTATGTATTGAGTGGTGGTCAATGGACCTTAACACTGACCTTAGAGGTCATGTAAGAGTGTTGGGTTGTGATATTAGAGCATGGGCTGCTTTATGTGGCTAGTTTGAGATGAAACAAAATGGTAATGCTCGATTTAGAGCCGTCGTAATGCCCGATTTTTGTGAACTACATTAAAAGTTGAAGCCTGAGACTATAAAATTGTTTAGAGGGTAACCACTGCATATGGTTGTGTAGCTTTTGGTTTCTAGTTTACGTGGCCACAAGAATAGTGTCAAAAGAGTTTACGGTTTGTGAGTTATGACAGTTTTAGTGAAAGCGATTCGAGAAACAATGTCGCAGAAATGTGCCAACCTTGAGGTTAAGTTTGAGACCCTTAAAAATGGAATTCGAATGTGATATTTTGAGGATAATGATAAGGTCAGTTATCAAGGTATGAGAAGAGGATTTGATTCAAAAAGATTATTTTTCGATTTTATAAAAATGAAACAGCAGAGGTTGCGCAAGTGAAAACCCCTAAGAACGCAACTTAGAAACCAATGTTGAAAATGGTTAAGTATAACTTGGATTCGAGGATTAATTTTGAACCAAACTTATGACTTAAGTAATTGTCGACTGACATGGACTTAGCATGAGTCGAGAGTGAGCAAATAATGCCTTGGTTGTGATTCACTTACGTGTTTAAGCATTGAGTTATAAGTGAATTATCTAGGGGATTAATTGAATGTTTTTCATTGACTTTGTTTAGATTACCGGACACCGTCACGAGCCACTACCACCTCTCGAGTTTCAGGCAAGCTTTCGAACCCTAAACTACTGTTGTTGTGATCAAATGTTTTGTTATATCTATATATATACTGCATAGTGAAATGTACGTATGTTTTAAATTGATAAATTGCGATATATGCATATATGTTTTCGAACTGTTTTGATAAATATATGCTAGGCATGCATGATTTCCCAAGTATTTTGATTACGGATTGATTGATTTTGAATCCGCTTATAGGCTAGTGTATAAATACTAGCTATAAGTTGAATTATTTAAATGTCCTTAGTATAGGGCAGTAGAGTTATATATTTCAACGCATATCGATGAACGATATTCTTCCGCGAACCCTAAGGGGTATATTTTTGTATAATACTATCGAAAGAAGGTCACTTCGATATTTTCAAAATGATCAATGAATATTGTTTCGAATATTCATTAAAGAGATTATTTTATTGATGATAAGAATATTTTATAACTAAAGGTTATTCTCGGATGAACGATATTATCGAATAATATTATTCGATTGTTTTAGAATATTGAATAAATATTCTTCAATTATCTTACGCTATTAAAGGAATATTATTTCAAAATTCATTTAAGCTTTAATTATGAGAGTTATATTGATTATTTATTTAATGAATATTATTCAGAATATTCATTCAAAGATTTAACTTACAAAGGTTTTATTTATTTACTAAATGAATATTATTTTGGAAAATTCATATAAGGATTTAATTATTAAATATTATCTTTGAATATTCAGTTGAGGATTATTTATGGATAATTATTTTCTCTAAAAATATTCTTTAAACAATTATGATTTAATTAATATTATTTGAATATTTATTAAATACCTTCAAATTGGTTTTAGGAAATGGTTTATATTATTTAAAATCTATCTTTGATCTTCAATAATTACGAAGAATATTTCTGAGCTTTATTATGATTATTTTATCAAAGTGAGGTTCCCAAACTCTGTTTTCCATTTAAATCTATCATTTAAGGAGATTTAAATGCTCGCTCAAACTTCCAAAATATAGGGAACCTTACTTGAGAGACTGTTATTTATTATGGTTGACTACTACTTTAAGATTTGATGGAGAGATTACCTTGAATCTTGGGTTTGAAGGTTAATGGAGATGAGAGAATTTTAGAGAGATGATGGAGAGTTGCAACCATGGGGAAGAAAGAAAAAAAACGTGGGTGGGGGTTTTTGCCGAGCAAAAATAAAAGAAAAGGGGGGTTGGGGTTTGAATAGACACACACATAAAACACTAATACAATTTTAATTAAATTAAGGACTTATAAAATCCAAATTACAAGACATTTTGGATTTCAAAAATAATTATTGGCAAATATATTTAAAAACAGATAATTCTCTTCCTCAAGGTATTTTTAAAACATTTTTGAAATCGTTAATAAGATTTGGATTTTACAATTTTAATATTTTCAGAAGAATCATAAATGGAAAAATCATTATAAAATATTTTAATTTAAAAATAATTTAAGCATTCATTTTAAAAAGTCTCTAAATGCATAAAGACAATAAAACAAGAGATTTCATGATTTTTACTAGCTCCAAGAATTTTACACGAATATTTAAGCGAATTAAAATCACATTTTTTATATCTAAAAATATCTAAAATTCAAAGTAAATTTCACATTAACACATTTAGCACATTTTAACATAGTATACATCCACAACTACATAATCATATAATGACACATCATTAGAACATATATATAATATTTTACTTCCAATTAATATAATTACAGAGTACGAAATTCCCAGATATTACATTGTTCAGTCAGAGTCTATCCATCTTGAGGGTGTGTCTCAGCAAACAACACTTAAAGACGATAGCACACAAACTGTAATGTCTAATGAAGTATTACTGAAGGCATTAAAGTCTAGTGTAGAACCTGAAAGTGGTATACTGGAGCCTGTAGTTTCTGAAAAGACAGTAGATGTTTGTAAGGGTTCAGGGACTATAGCAGCTCACTCCGTGGAGAAAACCTCAAGCCACATGCTAAATAAGGAACCCTCTCTCCATGTGAGTTCAGGTATAAACACTTCTTATAACCCCTATTTTTCTGTAGGTCATGAGAGCACTTTTCCAAATCTGAGTGATACACTTGAAAAGATGGACATAGATCCACAGACTGAGTGGCTGGCTCCTGACCAGGCAAAAGGTGAGGTAGAAAGAGAGTTGACTTTAGATAGTCAAATTAAGAATAAGGGTATGGATGATCAACTCCATCGCGAGGGAGAGAAAATTAGGAAACCACCATCTTTTGATTTCTGGGATCAGGTTTTTCCTGAATCTTGGTCTAAAAATCTTGGTATGGATGCTGGTACTTATTCTTTTATCAAAATGTATGAGAGGCAGGACTTAGCAAAACACAATGCAAAGCCAGAAGTTAAAGCTCAGAAACAGAAAGAAAGGCTTGAAGGAATTATCAACAGAAGAGGTGAAAGGCTAAGACAATCTCTTACTCAACATGTACCAGAAGAAATTCCTAATGACCCTAGTATTCCTTTGTATGTACATCCAATATCAGCTAGAATTGAGACATCACCTGTACCTGATCACTCTCAGGAGGAGTCGGGATTTGTAGATGTTAGTGCACAGGATACTGGTGAAGGACAGGATGATCATATTTCAGCTCCAGATCAAAAAGATGAAGATGTTTGTAATTCTACTCAAGTATTGTTACTTGAATATAATCCTACTTCAGTAGAATGTGCTACACAGGCAACTTCTTCTACAAAGATTAATGATGCAGTACTTTCTGAATCTGAGTCTTAAGATACAACAAGCACTTCCAATATTGAAGTTAATTCTGAAACTCTAAAGGATATTCAGAATTCTCAAACTGCTATTCAATCAAGACTTCAAATACTTGAAGATAACCAAGTCACTATTATGGAAAATCAAGCAGTTATGATTAATCTCATTTGTTCTGTTACTGAATCTCTTGGCATTAATGTTGCTGATAGAATTAAGGAAGAACTAATGGTGACAGAGGTGAATCTCAACAGGGAAGTGGTAAAGGAAAAGAAGCATCAAAATAGTTGAATTCTTTCTAAGTTTCTAAGTACCAGATACTATGTCTACGTCTGAAGAAGGAGGTACTTAACTTCATAAACTTAAATTCATAAATTCTATTCTGGTTGTATTGTTATATGTTTTGACATCAACAACTCAGATTTATGCTTCAGATCTTAAAGCATAAATAGGGGGAGATTGTTAGGAATAATTCATGAGTTGTGATGTTAAGAATAGAATTTGCATATACTTCCTGTAATATCCTGATCTTATAAAGGATTTAGCACTTTGTATAGGATGTATGTGTAAGATAGTAAACTGTAGAGTTTAGTCAGGAACAGGGTGTCAAGGACTACATTTCAGGAACTATGAACAGATCCTGATACGACAAGTCAAATCCTGATGGATGTCAAGTCCCGATGCAATGTGAAATCCTGATATCATTCATACTACTGATGATGTCATTATGGATGCTACAGAAACTGGAAAGTGCTATAAAACAGGATCGTTGTTTTGAAGAACAACAAGAAGTTATCAGGAAGGAAAGAGTTTACTATTAATGGAAACTATCAACTGGACGACAGAACATTATCATGTATAGATTATTACTTTCTGTTATTAGTTGATAGGAAGCATTATAAATACTCTCTCATTATCATTGTAATATGTGTGCGATCGAGAGTCTGTTTTAACTTGTGTGTTAAGGTTTTTACAGAGAGAGAGATTTATATTGTCAGCAGCTGCTAAAGGTATTTGTACACCTTTGGTAGAGTTTGTATTTGATCTTATTAATACGAACAAGTTTGATTCATTCGTTTGTTCTTTTTTATTTGATCGAGCAAATATCAGACACGATTACTTATACTTGTATTCAACCCCACCTTCTACAAGTTTATGGTGTAGCCTTCAAGGCGCCTAATCAAACATGGAAACTGATTCCTACAAGATAAGATCTAGAATCTTCTCCAAGGAGGTGACTTGCCCACCAAGTCTCCTAACCCTACTCTAAATCTTAGGCTCTCGATGCCTATATAAGGGTCTGACCCCTCATTCTCAGAACTACGTTTTTGGCTTGATTCTCTTCTATAGAGATATATAGGCATCTTGTGAGGACCGCTCAATCTCGAAACACAAGAACAACCATTAAACCTCGAAGCTCACCAACCCTAGCATTAAATACGCGCAGACCCTAGTTTTTATTCCACAACAGCTATTTACATCATTTTAAAATATCAAAACACACAATTAAATACTCACATCAATTTTCAAAACTAACTAATATCGCAAAGATGATAATGCAAAAGATTTCATGAATTTAAACGACTCCAATGATTTTATAAGATTTTCAGAAGATTAAAAATACATGTTTAAAATAGTTTTAATGCACCAAAAATGTAAATAAAATTCAACAAACACATACGGCACATACCAATTATCATTTAATCATAAAACATGATCCCACACATACTTTGACTTCATAAAATATTCATATCATATAATTCACATTTATAAATTAAAATAAACACTTATATAATTTCGAAAAATTCTAGGTCGTTATAAAAACCCTAAAACGAATTGGGCTTCCTCAAACCCAATCCTATTCTGGTTTTATATCATTAAATCCGAATTTTAGATAATTAATTAAGACCAGCTCAACTAATTCAATAACCAATTCTGAATTTAATAATGATTTAATTTAAATTAAAACTCCTTTTAAAACGTTCTAAGTGTGTAACCCTTTAGGTTATTATTACGTTGGAAATAATTTTTATATCAAATAATAAAATTATTAACAAAGAGCGGCATCTAGTAATACATCATTGTTACCCAAGTAATAATAATTGGTGATCCAATTAAACCTTTCTTGATATACTGTTTCTGTGTAATATAATCCCTTTAACCAAATATTATAGATTAAATTTAAGGCATGTTATTAGTCATCCTCTTCAACGTTTAATCCGAATTTCCTCACTACTACAAAATTGAACTTAGGAGATAGTACTTAGAGAGCGTTTTTACGGAAGCGCTATCTAAGTTCATTACTTCCATAGCATTTTTTACAAAAGCATGATGTAAGTTAATAAATAAAAAATCAAAAGTAAACAAAAAATTAAAAATATATACTAAGATAGCGTTTCATAAATAAACGCTATGGTAGATTGTACTTCTATAACATTTTCTAGAAACTCTATGTAAGTTAATGTATTTTAAGAAATATATATTTATTTTTTATTTATAATATAACACTGTACAACACAATTAAACTAAACTAAAACCTCATTTTAGGTCACCCTTGCTCTCCGCCTCACCCTCGCCGCTCACCCTCTCCGCTAATCAACACCCTCACCGCTCTCAACACCTTCGCCGCTAATCTAAGTTTAACCTTTGTTCTCAATCGAGTTCTCTACCTCTGTTCGATTTGGGATTAGAGATTAAGGATTTGAGATTTGGGTCTCACAAGAAGAAGATTCACTTGACTCAGGTTTCATCTCTCTCCCTCTCTCTGCATCTCTCTCTCTCTCTCTCTCTCTCTCTCTCTCTCTCTCTCTCTCTCCCCCCCCACTCCTTCTCTCTCTCTCGATACAAAATATACAGGGGGAGAAGAAATGATAACAGAACACGGGCTTAGCACCAAAGCCATGAAGCTTTATGGTTAAATTTTAGGGGTTCAATTGTTATTTTAATGGGATCTTCAATTTTAGGGGTTCAATAATGTAACACCCCCAAATCCGGGATCCGGGATCCGGTCGTTACGGTCTCCAATTCTGTCCACAATACTTGAACTTACCTCAACATAAAATAATTTACATCTTTATGACCCAACACAACAATTAAAACACACCCGTTATAGTCCCAGAGATGAAATCAGAGTAACAATCAAATTTTATTAAACACATTATGAGTTCTTACAACCCAAAAAAGTTACAATATGAATACATACTCTTTGCCATCCATTTACATAAGTCATACTAGTCCATATATTTGGTACTGAAAGAATGAATCTATCCTACCAATAGCTTTCTCTTCGGCTCTGGTAGTCTCATCTTCCTCGCCAGCATCGAGTGCGCCTTTTGCGAATCATCCGGTCTAGCTGTTGTTGTGATGTAATAATAAAGCAAGGGTGAGCAATAGCCCACCAACAATAATATTTAACTGAACGATAATATATAACAGTTCAAAAGTATCTTTCAAACCATATGCCATGCATTTACGGAAATGATGCCAGAATAACATGAACGATGAAGTTACGATGTAACTCAAAATGCATATATAGGTGGGAATATCTGCTATGTCAAAGATAAGTCAGATATTATCATTTATCATATAAAGAGGAACTTGCAAGGAAAATATTGCAATTCCAGTTATTAACATTTTTCGAAGTCCTACAACCTGAAAGAAGTCTCTTCGATACGTGTTGCGGAAGACACCGTCAACCTGAAAGAAGTCTCTTCGATACGTGTTGCAGGGAATTCCCAAATTGGGAGATGAACCAATACTGGAGTTATCACACGCCAGCTATCCCACTCTCTGATGATCAGTCGGGGATGGTACAGCCCAATATAGTTTACTACCGGTAGAAGGAAGAACTGACGGCTCCACTTGTCGATTGCCTTTAATAGTAACTCCCTGGCCAATGGTTAGGCCTTGTGATGGACCGCGCGACTCGGCCTCTTACACACGACTCCTAGTTCGAATAAATCCATAGCATCGAAACGTAGAGTTTGTCCTCCCTTCCCCAAAGTGAAATACTTGTTGATAAGACTCCACAAAGTAGTCGTATCTAGTTGGAAAGGATAATTCACCAACATTTCCCAAGCTTTTGCTTGTTAATGGATATCAACTTGTTCCAACAATCTTACCCCTCGAATAATGAGAAGGTACACACAGACTTAATGAGTCCATAGCAACCAAGTTGCGGGTGAAAAGGATAAATTATGAGATTTATGACCGGGAAGTCTACAAGATAAATAACATTTCTCAAGTTGGTTCCCCTATAACATGGAAGTTTGAGCGAGCATTTAAATCCTTTTTAAGATAGATTTAAATGAAAAATAAAGAGTTGGGAACCTTTCCTTGATAAAATAGTTGTAAAAAAACTTCGAAATATTTTACATAATATCTGGAGGTGACAGATAATCTCTGACTAATATAAATCATTTTTAAAAAGAATTTAAAAGATTTAAATAAACATTCCAAGAATATTTATTAACTCAATAATAATTACGAAATATTATTAAATTATAATATAGCTCGTAAGTAATCCTCGAATGAATATATGGAATTATTTACTAAATAAATCCCTCCTTAAATGAATATTCGAAATAATATTCATTAATTAATTAAACTCCAATAAATGCTTAAGATAATATTCAATAAATAGGTCAATCCTTAAATGAATATTTGAAAATAATATTCATTTAATAAATAATCTTCTAAATGAATATCCAAATAATATTCATTTAGTAATCAAAACTTTAAAGGAATAATCGAAATAATATTCCTTAAGTAAATAGAACTTCCAAGGAATATTTTAAAATAATATTCATCAAGTACATAAAACCTTAAATGAATATTCGAAAGTAATATTCATTTAATAAATAACATTCTAATGAATATCAAAATAATATTCATTAAATAATCAACTCTAAATGAATATTCGAAACTAACATTCATTTAATATCTCTTGACTGAGATAATACTCGAATAACATTCCTCGAAATATTTCCAAGTAATTGATACTTTATGGAAATATAAATGACGTTTAACAATAACATTCCTCAGATAAATAATAATCTGTCGTTGGAATCCCTCCGGGTTTCCACGACTATCTATATCTCAAAATACCGACTCCCGGTCTATATTTAGAATGAATATCATATGCCTTTCGCTAAGGGTCTTACCAGAACAATCCGGCTTATCACTGATAATTCGTATCTAGTCTATAAGCCAATATCAACTCAGGGAACAGGTATCATAATATAATTTGACAATAGGCATGCATGCTATGACATATGTAAAATGGCAATCACATATATATATATTATCACAACAACAGGTTCAAAGTTTTGAACACTTGCCTGGTAATCAGGTGTGGGTGGAGATAGCGTGTCCTGGGTCTGCTCGATGATCTATAAACAATCAGAACATTCGAGATTAACCACTTAACACGTTTTAAAAGTCTAAGGATAACTTCACTTAAATCGAAACACGTTTTCGAATTATCTCGTTATACACCTTTTAGTGTAACTCTTTTTATTACTGATACGATCCGTCATTTGTTCGTTATTACGACATGTCACCGTACCCACACTCGGTATATACTTAAGTCGTATAAGTTCTAAAGTCGATCGATTACGAACCGAGATTATACTTCGAGTTTTATCGTTCGTTTTCTAAGTGTTTTACCAAGGTTATAACCAAGCGGGTTTTTAGGGGTTCGTTCGCGTTTAACTTCGATTCCAACATTTTTATAAAATCGGAAAACTATCCGTTTGATATGTTGTTTTCTTTCATACCTTCCTTATGACCCCTAGTATTTATTTACCAAGATTCGCCATTGAGTAACATGCTTTACAAGGGTTCAATTAAAGTTACAAACTTTTACTTACGGTTCCGAACCAATTTTAGTAATTTGACCATATCTCCTAAACCGTAAGTCGGAATGTTTCGATTCTCATGCCAAAACGATCTATGGCTCGAGATCTACGAGGGCATGTCATAATATTACCAAGGTCAGGAAATTATATTTACTGTCATGCTCGGTTTCTAAGTGTTAACAAAAATTCGACATTACGACGACTATAAATCGGACGTTTCCAAATTGTTACAACAATCACCAAGCCACACCGGGCATACATACATCTTATACACATGATTCTCATCTCAACAAGTCCAGAAATATCATACTTCACCATCATATTCATTATATCTCTTAGATCAATAAAGCTAATTACAAAATCATGCTTATAATACACCATTTCATAACTAATCTCAAAATCATCCAATAATCATCAAAACTTAAACTAAGAGCTAGGGTTTCTTGAGATGATTACCTTCCTTGGAGTATGTACTAGCCTTACTAAGCTTGATCTAGTCCTTGTATAGCCTTGACAAAGCTTGGATCAACCAAAGAAAACAAGAAATCAAAGATTAGTCCTTGGAAGTTACTATTCATCCTAAACTTGTAAAAATCATAGAAAATTGAAAAATAAGAATTTAGCTCTCAAATTTTTACCACATCTTGGGCTCTTCATAAACTTTGTTTTGAGTCCTAGATCATCAGATTTGAAGCTTCCTAGCTAGGGTTTTGAGGCCTCTTTTTCCACTGGACAGAAACTGGGCAGATTTGTTTCTCCAACTTTGAGCATGGATTTGACTAGGCTATACTACTTTGATTGCTATGAAATTTGGAATGAACCTTGCCCACGGAGTGGAGAAGCTATGGTTAAAATTTGGTGATTTTATCATGGTTAGAAATGGAGATATGAATTTTTCTTTCATAGTCGTTCTTGCTGGGCAGGTTTAAGAAAATGGAGAGAATGGAGTTGTCTTGCTTTTCTTTTGCTCTCATCTAATCTAATGTGCATTATTGTGATGTATGGAAAATATCTTGCATAAAGTGGCTTTATTAAAGTGCTTAAGTCATCCCATGCATCATCTTGGACATGTGTTATTGTTTTGTGGTGAGATGAGGTGTTTAAGCTTACTAAATGGTTTGATTTCTAATGTTACTAGTTAGCTTTGTAACTAGCTTGGTTACTTGATCCTATCCACTTGCACATGCTTGTATCTTGGCTCTCTGCTTGTTTCTTTGTCCGGTTATTGCTCAATTCATTGATCGTTCGGGGGAATATCGCAAAGATTTCTAATTAGGGTTTTACCGGAAACCGTCCTAACATTAATACTATCATTTTCAATTCTCTTTAATAATTCTTGAACCTATTTTCCTTAAATCCCTTCAATAATTCCTTAAGTCTTTCAGTGTCCAGGGAAATCTCGAGGAAAATAAAAGTGCTGTTTTTCAGAATCTGACAGCTTTTACATACACTTTTTCCCCCCTGGATCACTAATACGAACTCAGAATTTCGTTCCGGGTACTTCTATATAGCGTCGTCTAATAATATTCCTAAATCCACCAAAATCACTATTCATCCATTTTTCTTTACTCATCCTCTTAGGGTTGTACAATTGTCCCTGATCTCTTTCGATCGTCCCTTAACCTTTTTACGGACCCACTGGACCAATAAGAGATATCGATTTGGATGACATAAGAATAATCTTCTCCTTTAGAATTATCAAATCTCAATTCCCTAGGAGATAGATAATTCTTATCTAAAGTGTCAACCAATAGTATTCTTCATGGCATATAAACATTTGAATCCAAATCTATTCCTTTCATTCATTATCTCAATCGTTACATCGTAGTCGTAATAACTATTCACCATTACCTCAGTACATAATAAAAAGTTTTAATTATATCCAAAATTTGGGGTTCTTACAAATAAAGTGAGTATATCCCTACTTATTAAAGCTAAAACTATGATTATAGGTTTGGCAAAATTATAGGTGTGTGTTGCTGCCAATTCTTGCTTAACCTCTGTTAGAGCTCAGTTTACATTGTTGAGTTCCTTAATCTTCTTATCCTTTAGATTTATGAAGGTACGGTAATTTTTTGTTCAGAAGATAGAATGTTATTTGCAACCCAAGTTTAATTTGCATCTGTTATTTCTTTCATCAGTTAAGCGTATATCAGTTATTACAGTTTTGCCTCCTCTACCTAATTTTTCTCCAAAAAGTGGCTTTGTCATTGCTGGTAGCCCGGGTTTTTCTGGTTATGAAATGCTGTTTTCAAGCGTTAAAGGTAATGTAGTTATGCACCTGTATAATCATTCATGGTTATGAAATTTTGTGTTGTATTTTATGACTAGTACTATTTTCAGCAAGAAGGAACTCAAAAGATTGGAATTTAACATTTCAAGACAGCAGAGCTTGTGGAAGCGATTTTGCAGGGGAGGAATGGGTTAGTCTTCTGTTATGGTGCCACCGGAGCTGGGAAAACATACACAATGCTGGGTACATTGGAGAATTTAGGTGTGATGGTTTTAGCAATCAAAAATCTTTTCAACAAGGTTAGACAGAGGAGTTATGATGGTAACCACGTGGTTCATCTATCTTATCTTGAGGTCTACAATAAAACTGTCCGAGATTTGCTTTCGCCAGGACGACCACTAGTCCTGAGAAAAGATAAGCACGTCTACAATTGGTACTTTATACGTGAACCTGAGTATACATTGGTACAATCTCATATGTTTGTAGGTTATTGAAATTTAATATAGTACCAGTCCCCTTGTAATATGTCTAATAGTAAATTAAAAATGTCTGAAATGTTTAAGGGGATCGTGGCAGTAGGGCTTACTCAGTACAGAGCTTACTCAACAGATGAAGTAACTCTACTCTCTTAAATTTAAGGCTGTATGAGTTCTGTAAGATCAATTGATCACACAATCAAGATTTATACTCTAGTTTGATTAATGACAGGTAATGTCATTATTTCAACAAGGAAACCATAATCGGACAACCGAACTAACTCGGCCAATGAAACATCCCCACATTCTCACGCCATTCTGTAGGTAAATTTTAATTCTCTTCAGTAAATTGCAGAGTCTTGGTTCTAAAATATACTTTCTCATTTAAGCTAAAGATGTTAAGACATTTAAAAATACTTTTTCTATGTTACATCAGGTTGTAGTTGAATATCGAATTATGGATGCTGCCAATAATGTTGTAAGCTCTAGATCATGGTTTGTCCGTTCACAGCCTTAGCAGGTATTGACAGGCTAAAACTTTTGACAGTTCTGAACTTGTTTATGCAGTGAAGTGCTATTCCTGTTGAAACTAATACATATATTTACTAATCAAGGTCTTATTGGGTAATCTGATGCAGTGTATTTATGATATTGATTATGATCATGTGGCAAAAGGCATGTAATCTCATGACTGTAAAAGAAGCTCACTACTACGTAAAGGATGCTATATCAAGCTCACTCGATTTTTTTTTTGAATTTACATTGTTTACTAGAATTTATATCTTATAGTTGTTCCTTGTTGTTTTGAGTTATTGATTTTATGAAACTTGTTGATATTCGTGGTTTATTTCGGTTAAAGTAATTCGACTTCTTAGTACAACTTTTGTTGGGATGTTTGTGTGATTGGAGTTGGCATGTATATTTCTATTTGCATTGTGCATTTTTTTCTATATATTTTTCTTTAAAAAATTAGGATTATTACTGGGGAAGAAAATTAAAAAAAACTGATATATGCTTGCATAGCGTTTCTAGAAGTGCTATCTAAGTAAGTATTATGTACTATAATAGCACTTCAATAAGCGCTATACAAGAATATGCGCTTAGGAAACACTTACTTAGATAGCGCTTCTGAAAATGCTATCTAAGAGTCTCACTTACAGAATGGCAAAAAAACACTATCTAAGTGATCCTCACTTCAATAGCGGCTCCTTAGATAGCATTTAAAAACGCTATGTAAGAGCTAAAAAAAAGCTATCTAATTGCAAATCTGTAGTAGTGCCTTGATCAATGAGTAGAATATTAAAACAAATCAATATTTGAGCATGACCATGCATTTTCATAGTCTCACTCAATCAAGAGGCCAATAATATCTCTCCTAATAATTTCTCATACGACTCATAATATACCCGATGTCCACTTTTAACATCACCCGGTTAAAGGTAACTTTTAATGTAGTCAAATTATATTAGTCCTCGTATAGAAATAAAATGATCACAAGTCTAAGGATCATTACACCATTGTCATTGTGAGTCTTTCTAATGACATTATCGACATGTAGAATCTCACCGTGGGTCAATCCAGTACCATGTAGAATATTACATGCACCTATGTTCTTGACTTTAGTATAACTATACCTATGACCAATGAGATGTGGTCATCAGTCAACAAACATACTAATCTTCATGCATTATAATTGTCCCATATTTATAATGCTCGATTAGGGATATTTAGTAATATAAACACTGTTCATAGAATCTCATTTTTAAGTCAGGTACTTAAAGATATAGAATACGTGTTATATATTCCAAGGACATTTATTACTCTAACATTAATTTCATAGTAAATAAAGACATAATAAATCAACATAGAATAATCGATGAATCATAATCATTTAATAACAAAATTGTCTTTTCCTAGAAGCACAATAACATTATCTCTAGGGCACTAACACTATCATTTATTACATTCATATATGATTTAAAAAATACTACTATGGATATTTATGTAAAAGAAAGGACAAAGCTATGGATAAATTTAAAATCTATAAGGAAGAAGTTGAGACACAACAAAATGTGAATTGGAGCAGACCGAAGACACCTACCGAAGTGAGAAGTTTCTTGGGACTGGCTGGTTATTATAGGAGATTTGTTCAAGATTTTGCTAAGATCACCTCACCATTGACCAAGTTGACTAGGAAAAATGAGAAGTTTTTATGGAATGAAAAGTGTGAGGAAAGTTTTCAGGAATTAAAGAAAAGATTAGTAACAGCACCAGTGTTGGTGTTACCCGATAGTCAAGGGAATTTTGTGATCTACAGCGATGCCTCGTACAAGGGATTGGGGTGTGTACTGATGCAACATGGAAAGGTGATTGCTTATGCTTCCCGACAATTAAAGCCTCACGAGCAAAAGTACCCGACTCATGATTTGGAGTTAGCAGCAATTGTATTCGCACTAAAGATTTGGAGACACTATCTATATGGTGAGAAATGTGAGATTTACACGGACCACAAAAGTTTGAAGTATATCTTCACCCAACGGGAACTTAACATGAGACAAAGGGGTTGGTTGGAGCTAATTAAGGATTACGACTGCACAATTAATTATCACCCAGGGAGAGCGAATGTAGTGGCTGACGCATTGAGTAGAAAGGAGAGACTGAACATGTTTACCATCTCAAAGGAATTGTTCAAGGAGTTTGAAAAGTTGAGATTAGAAGTCCAGATCTCGGAGCCTACCAGTGGTAAGTGTTATACCATGATCTTTCAACCCGAGTTACTTGAAAAGATACGAAAATGTCAGGAGGAAATCATGAATCAAGATATGAACACATTGACAGGTGAAGAGATTTGCACTGAGAAGGATGATAAGGGTATCTTAAGATTTTCTTCGAGGATTTGGATTCCCAACGTGCCAGAATTAAAGAATGAGATTTTGCGGGATGCTCACAGTTCAAGATATTCAATCCATCCTGGGAGTACAAAGATGTACCAAGACCTGAAGGAACATTTTTGGTGGCCTGATATGAAAAGAGAGATTGCAGAGTGGGTTAGTAAGTGTTACACATGTCAAAGAGTCAAAGCTGAACATCAAAGGCCCAGTGGACTACTACAGCCGTTAGATATTCCTGAGTGGAAATGGGAGCATCTTGCTATGGATTTCGTGGTTGGATTACCAAGAACGAAAGCCAATCATGATGCGATTTGGGTGATCATAGACCACTTGACTAAGTCTGCACATTTTCTTCCGATCAACGAAAGATTCTCACTAGACAAGTTGGTACAGCTGTATTTGAAGGAAGTGGTTATGTGTCACGGTGTGCCAGTAACTATTGTGTCTGATCGAGATCCACGTTTCAACTCCAGATTTTGGAAACAATTTCAAGAATGCTTGGGAACTGAGCTTAAAATGAGTACAGCCCATCATCTGCAGACAGACGGACAGAGTGAACGAACCATTCAAACTATTGAAGACATGCTACGAACGTGTGCATTGGATTTTAAAGGAAGTTGGGACGAGCACCTACCTTTGGTGGAATTCTCTTACAACAACAGCTATCATGCGAGTATTGGGATGCCGCCATACGAAGCTTTATATGGAAGGAAATGTAGATCTCCTGTATATTGGGATGAGGTTGGTGAGCGTAAGGTGTTAGGATCGGAACTAGTACAACAAACGAAGGAAAAGATCGAAACCATTCTGAAAAGGCTAATTGCTGCCAAGAACAGACAAAGGAAGTATGCTGATCAAGCCAGGAAAGATATGAATTTTGAAGAAGGAGCGAAAGTGTTGTTGAGAGTGTCACCTTGGAAAGGAGTTACGAGGTTTGGCAAGAAAGGAAAGCTCACTACGAGATACGTAGGACCTTTTGAGATCTTAAGACGGGTTGGAAAAGTCGCATATGAGTTAGCCCTAACGCCACATATGAGTCATATCCACAATGTCTTCCATGTGTCAATGCTCAAGAAATATCATCCAGATTTGAGTCATGTGATCGAGTATGAGCCTATTGAGTTACAGCCAGACTTGTCTTATATAGAACAGCCTGTAGCAATTCAGGACAGAATGGATAGGAAGCTAAGGAATAAGACAGTTAAGTTGGTAAAGGTTTTGTGGAGGAACCCAAGAGTTGAAGAATCAACTTGGGAACTTGAGAGCGAGATGCTAGAGAATTACCCTCATCTATTTACTTAGGTGAGATTCTGGGGACAGAATCCCGTTAAGGGGGGAAGGATATAACGCCTTAGAAATTTTGTAATATTTATAATTATTTATTTAATATTAAATGTGAATTACGTGACGTGAATATTATCGAGGAGGTAAAATATGTGTGATTTCATTTTTGGGTTATTTGATGATTTATATGTGTCAGATAAGTCTACGTATTTTTTTACTTTTATTTTTGGGGAATAAATTTATTTAATCATGTGTTATTTATCTTTTAAGATTTTTATAAAATTATCGGGATTAGTAAAAATTACGACATCTTTTGCTTTATTACTTTATTAGTGTATTTGAGTTTTAAAAATATTAGATGGATTTATTTTATTTTTAGGATTTTAAAATGATCTTAAGAATTGATTTGTGTTTTATGGATTTAATCTTGTAAAATTCATATTTAATTCGTTTTTGACCCTAAAAATATTTTAAAAATATGGGGAGATAGATAATTTTATTTTCCATAATTTAAAAATTAATTTGAGATTTTTCTCAACTTTTACCTATTTGATTTCCATTCTATAAAGTGGTTTTAATTTGAATATTTTTAGGAAATTGGATTAGTAAAATACTAAACTACTCTTATTTCCTTAAATCCCTAATTTAGTAGCAGTAGTTTATCCCCAATTCATTCAGTCAGGTTTTTTTTTCAGGAAATCTCTCGAACTCTCTACACATCTCTCTCAATATCTCATCAATCTCTCGGCCCTGTTCTCTCTCGTTTACTCTCGAAGTACTGGTGTGTCGAGTTTCTGAGTGTGCGAGTGTAGCGGTGTGCGTAGGTGACGAGTTGAGGGTGGGGATTGCTGCGTGTACTGCTTCCTTGCTGCTGGTATGGCTGTGTTCCTCCCCTTCCCTGTTTTCCCCTTTCTAATTGTCCTTTCCTTCCTCATGTTCTTGTCTCGTGGGTATATATACTGCATATATATGTGCGAATTGCGTGTATTGTGTGTACGAGAACTGCGTGGGTGTATGTGTTATTCCAGGTGTGTGTGCGTGGGTTACAGTGGTGGTGTATGTGAGAGTGTATAGATGAACTTGGTGTGAGTAGAGGTAACGGGTGTGTTGGTGTGCGTAAGTGTGTGTACTGTTTGTGTTTTTTTTTTCTTTCTTTTGCTGCGTTTGTGATGATAACAGCGGGTATCAAGTTGTGTGATGTAAACGATGGTAAAAACAAAGTGTTGAATTGGTGCCCCTTGCTGTTACTTCGACTATTGTTATCAATTGTTACAATCAGTGCGCTGTTATTATGTATTCTGAGACTTTTGTTTGGTTATCCAGCTGTTGATCGAATGTATGGTTTTGAGAAAATTTCGATTTCCTAAATTCTTAACCTACTGAGATATAATGATTAGTTGCTGCAAATTGCTAATTTCTTGATTAATTTATTAATGTAAATGGTTAATTATTCGTATAATAAATTGTGTCGAGTCTCGTATTACTTGTTTCGTATTTGTAAGTTCCAAATTGTATATTTGATTATTATGATTTATTAGTATTATTATGGATTATTCGGATTGTATTAATGTTAATTCTAATTTATTTTAGTACGTGACTTGGTTGTAAATAGCATTTGAATTGTGGAGAGTTTGGTTGGTTGTGTCGGTTATGTTCCGACTGGCAGTCATCCGTATAAAGGGGATGCCGTCAAAATTTTCTAAAAATCATAATTGTATTGTCGCGAGTATATGTAAATGTGTATGTACTTCTAAATTGAAGTGGTATTTGAACTATATTTTATTTATGTGATTACCTGTTAAATGCTTATCAGATCTAATTATAAATTTATTTAATCTTATGTAAGTGGTCAGGGGTTGATAATATATGAATATAGTGAATAAATTTTAGGGATTATCGCAAGGGTAGATTAAGGTTAGATGTTCGAAGATGAATGTCGAATATTGAATAGAATTCTGAAATAGTGTTTTTATATGTATAGATTCGAAGGACGTAGATCTCAAGAATAAAGGGAAGGCAAAGGCTGAGGGTTTTTGAGCTAGGTGACTAGCGTGAAAGCACTTGGTTAAGGCAAGTAACTTGAACCTTGGATCGAAGTTCAGGTTCTTTCAATTATACATGAATTGTTGTTTAAATTCTCATAACTTCTTGTCGTTTCCTTCAAGTTAATTGTTGAATCCCTTGCACTACACTGTTTAAACCATATTAATTATTCATCGTTTAAATTCTCATAACTTAATGTTGTTTCTCTCAAGAATGTGTTGAATCCCTTGCAGTACACTGTTTAAACCCTATTAACTATTGCATAATCCTCTATACTTTCTTGTTACCCTTATAGATTGTTGTTTTTCAACTACTGCACTCCCTCCTTATATTAATCCTTGTTGAATTATAAACCCCGTTGTATGTTATACCTTTTGTATTAGCTAAAACCTTAATTCATACTTAATTCTTTAATCCGCACTAACCTAAATACACCTTATAAACCAGAAACTAAACTCCAAATCCCTAATTCTTATTATGTCCTTAATTAATTAATTTCCCTTATTGCTTAAATTCCTATTTTTCCTCGAGCTATATCATGTTTGACACCACCTTGAATTACCCCTCTAGAATGACAAGAGATTGATAAATCATTATCTTTAAATATTTGTTGAACCCTGTCTTGCAGATCTTAAATAATTAATTTGGATTGCTCACTCGACATTTAGTTCTTTATTCTTTAAACTGAACAGAATATCTTCCTACCCTGAATTATTATATAAGAGTTCTGTTTATCGAAACTCGTTTTGGTTAAATTTAAAACCCTTAATTATTAAAATATTTAGCGTAAGAGGCTAGGGGTGGTTCCCCTAGTCCAGCACTTTTTATTTAGCGTAAGAGGTTAGTGGTGGTTCCCCTAGTCCAGCTTTAAAGGCCAATGTGTTGCCTAATTAGGAACTCAATTTCAAAGGAACGGGGACATTACGTGGCTGATCACCCGTATTGTCCAATTTTAATAAAAAGCTTAATCCAATTGAAACGTTTTAAAAGTGGAAACATGATATAAAAGGAGAATTGATTGTTTTCTCTCTTTCTCCCTACCTTTGGAAATGGATTATAAATTGTAAAATTTTGAAAGAGCTTAAAGAATGATTTCTTATATTGTTGTATCCACATTTCTGTTGTTTCCTTTGCATCTATATTGTTACTTGCTGAGCATTTGGCTCACTTCTTGCTATTGTTTCTAAACCTTTTTCAGTTAAAGAAGAAAAAGATACGAAGTATGAGCTATATCTGAGAAGAACTTGCTGTGGATCGTAGGCAGTGTAGTTGCACTCTGCTAGAAGGTTGGACTTTTGGGTATCAGAAAAAAATTTGTGTAATAGTTCTAGTTGGTTGTATTTATATTTGTGGAGTGTATGTATCTTTTAATTAAGGATTTAGTATTGTAATGTAATAATTTAGTTAGTAGTTGCTTGTTTCATACCACTACCTGCTAGAGATCCGAGTTAGTAGTGGGGTGTTGTAATATGTCTTAATGTCTGGTTATCAGTGTTATGTATTTAGTTTTGATTTGTGGTGCCCCGATCTGGTTCCTTGATCGGGAGGGCATAGTAGTTTGGTTCACCTGATCGGTTAGGACAGGTTGAACATGTGCTGGTTTTTCTTAAATAGTTGGAATTGTCATTTTTTTTATGAAATTTGGTTGGTTCAAAATACAGGTGGATAATCCGTATTACGAATACTACATGCCGAAATTTTCAAAAATTTCCCTGTATAAAAAAAATCCATTTTATCTAATTAAATCCAATAATTTATTATAAAAGTATATTTATAGTATTGGGAAGTCGTGGGGCGTTTCAGTAACTCCCTTTTCATTCTCTTCAAAAAACATCTTAGCAGCCAACTCTTCATCAATTTGTGGATTGTCAGAGAATAACAAATCCCTTTGCCTTGAAGTACTTTGTACATTTGTATCCACTGCTAAACCTGATTTTGTAGACTTGCCAGCTTTTAAATGAACATCAGACCTTGATCTTAACCTTCTCTCTAGATTAGTTCCTTCATCATCAAGATCATCTCTTTTTGACTGAGTTTGAGACTGCTGCTTACACTTGGATTTAGTAACTCTAGCAACTCTCTCCCCCTTTTTGACATCATCAGGGATCAAGATAGAAGTAATTAACTCAAGAGAGTTGGCAATGGATTCAATCTTGTCAGCCATCAAAGTCTGATTCTCTTCAACTTTACCCAATCTCTGATGTACATTCTCTTGAGCTTTTGAGAAAGTTTGAAATATTTTGTTGTTGTCTCTCTGTAGAGTCATCTCTCTACTGACAACTTCATTTCTCAGAGATATAATTGACTCCTGATTTTCATTAAATCTGTGATTCAAGGCCTTAACCTGAATCACTGTTCCTTGCAAGCATGTTAGTATGTCTGGATTTGAAATCTTTTTAGAATTATCCCTGAGAAACTCAGCTGCTCTTCCAGTAGGAAATATACAATCTTCCTTGTACTATTCTGCAGATTGTTTTGCTATGTATTCATTTTCAATTTCCTTTGCAGAAGGTCCAGCAAAGTCTGGCTTCTCCCCTATTTTCAGTCCATCATTTGAACTTCAACACTTGAAGCAAATCCAGCTTCTACACTCTATTCTTTAGAGGGATCATGTTCAGAATCATCAACATCTGCAACTGAGGCAGTTTCTTCATTAAATTCTGGAATAGATTCTTCTTGAGCAATCTATTTTTCTGGATTAGCAGAGTTTGTCTTGATAATGTCTGAGGAAACATTTTGAGCAGGCTGACCAATTTCCTCACCATGATCTGAGATTTGATGTGCATCAGAGAATAACTCTGTGTGAGATGCAACCTCTGTTTCTTCTAGCACCACAGTAGGTTAATCTGCAACACCAGTTTCAGCAGAGTTTGCAGCCATGGGTGTTGGAT